>CM065716.1:44744678-44762178 GCA_033310375.1 Conus canariensis | reverse complement strand
GGAAATCTTTCATAAACAACATCAATCATCGCGGCTGTTCTCTTTGTTGTTGCTGTTCTTTTTGTTGGTGTTGTTCTTGTAAATCATGTCAGTCAGCATAGAAAACATTCATGAACAATCACCACAGAAATCAAGCATAAAACTGCATCAAACATTGCGGAAATCTATAATACAATACAGTCCCTCAACGTGTATCATGTAAACTAGTTACACTGTAACATTCCTCATTTTAGTGAAATCTCCGTACAATCATTAAAAGAAAAGCACAATCTGTACAACATATTTCATTTTCTTTTCAATACAGAGGAGTTACAGTGGTACTTGTCTTTTGTTTTATATTGCATTTTCGAAACACACACACACACCACACACACACACACACACACACACACACACACACACACACACACACACTCACTCACTCTCTCTCTCTCTCTCTCACACACACACACACACACACACACACACACACACACACACACACACACACACCACACACACACACACACACACACACACAATATACACGTACACGCACGCGCGCGCGCGCGCGCGCACACACACACACACACACACACACACACACACACTGCAAAAATATTAATCATAATTTTGATAATACCGCATTTCCTGTATTTACAAGAATCTAGCAGTAGCACCATGTTTAAGTGATGGCCTCGTTTCAGGACAGGGAACCTTTAATACTTACGTATCCATGTCATGGAAATTTCATTGCCTTACATCATCCATGGCCATGAAAACTTTATATCTTACGTTATCCATGTCATGGAAACTTTATATCTTACGTTATCCATGTCATGGAAACTTTATATCTTACGTTATCCATGTCATGAAAACTTTATATCTTACGTTATCCATGTCATGGAAACTTTATATCTTACGTTATCCATGTCATGGAAACTTTATATCTTACGTTATCCATGTCATGGAAACTTTATATCTTACGTTATCCATGTCATGAAACTTAATCTTACGTTATCCATGTCATGGAAACTTTATATCTTACGTTATCCATGTCATGGAAACTTCATTGCTTACATCATCCATGCCATGAAAACTTTATATCTTACGTTATCCACGTCATGGAAACTTTATATCTTGAATCATCCATTTTTAATGACTGCCAGGGTCTCTACGACAGATACATTCAGGACGCTGTTGCCGTTCAGTGTTCATTGCGGCATTGCAATAACAAACAGGAATTATTCTCTTTATTCATCTGTCTGCAATCATCGTGCATTCTCTTCTGAATTGTTTGTTTGTCTCTAGAATCCCACAGAACGACTGCATGGACAACAGGAGCATTAACCTGCGTATCTGCTTTTCTGCTAGCGTATACACACACGTGATTCGCAGCCACTAGTAGCTCTGTATATGCGTTGTACTGACCCGAAACATCGGACACACAAAAAGTCATTTCGCTCCATACTTCCCTCCTCATCTTCGGGTCTTGAACCAACGGGCTGAAGAGAGAAAGTTCAATGCTTTAACAACTCTGCCGTCAAAGCACTTCTATGGGTAGTGTCCTTGCCACGTCATTTACATTTATACCTTCTTTCTTGGGCCAACCCTTCGTGACAGTGGATTCCCTCTCACTTCTCTTCCCGTCCCCCCTCCCCCTTTTCCCCTCTCTTCCTTTTCCCCTTAAGATGCAAATCGTTCCTAAAGACTCTGATCTAAAGAGAATCTAGCTACTGGCTCTCTGCCCAGCGGGTGATAGGGAAGATGGAGTCTTTAGTTTCGGCTCGGCAACGGTTGCCTCCCTGTCTTTCCACTTACCAGGCACCAAGGATCTCCCCTTTCTGCTGAGCAAAAACTGAACGCAAGCTGGCCTTTGAACGTCTAGAGACATAATGCGATGTTATAATGCTCACATGACATACTACTGACGTATCTGCGCATCTAAGACGCTCTTCTGTTCCATATGGAGTCAATAGATGTGCGCTAAGTGAACTATCTATTGATTATAATACTTGACAGGCAAAACAATCAACGTGACCGTCCACTGATGTTATTGTTTTCCCGACTCTGTTAGGTGCATCTCCTAAAACTTCCATTACAACAACTGCAAACTGATTTCAGATCTGACGAATACTGTTTGAACTACAGCTCTCTCCCAACCTATTTTCAACACAAATCCTGTTCTCTCGTACCTGTCCACAAAGTTTTAAAGATGAAATGTTTTAGGTCATTTCTACCAGTGTAATCTGTTGACATTGGTGTCGCTCAGTAACATGCCATGAGAACAAAATATGTACACAAAATCTTGAATTTGATAATTTTCATCTTTATCATCTTACATTTACTTTCTTTCTCCAATGCCCAAACATTAGTCGTTTTGTTGGTAGAGTGCTTAGAGTTGATGCTAGCCTTAGAAAAGAAGGGCAGGCAACTTGATTTAACCATGAGCCCAATTTACCGGTGTTTGTTCTCACAGTTTCTTTGGCTGAAGTTTTTGGTACAAAAAAGCACTTCGACCAATTAAAGGGCGAGAACTACGTTCACACACACACACACACACACACACACACACACACACACACACACACATGCACGCACGCACGCACGCACGCACGTACGCACGCACGCACGCACGCACGCACGTACGCACGCACGCACGCACGCACGCGCGCGCGCGCGCGCGCGCACACACACACACACACACACACACGGACGCACGCAGGCACCCACCACACACACACACACACACACATACGGACGCACGCACGCACACACGCACGCACACACACACACACACACACACACACACACACACACACACACACACACACATACACGCATACACACACCTCCCTTAAATCATTGCGAAGTTTACATGTGCGATCCCACGTTTTATTTTTAGAAGACCGTCGCTATCATTCTGGCGATGTGTCCTGGGTGACCGATCGCTTGCCGCGAGTATTTTCGCCCCATGTCGCCGAGTGGTAAGTCGGGCGCCGCGATCATTCTCACGGCGTGTTGCGAAAAAGTTAAGTACAACGAAACGATTGGACTGAATTGACTAACAATGAATCACGGTTGTTTGTACATCAAATCACATCGCATACCGCAGGCTTTTGAAGTGACCGTATGCAAGTTCACGGTTCTTTCAAAATAGGGCGAAGCGGGGGACAGCGCAGGCAGGCACAGATAGTGAACAAGGGGATACGACCAGGAGGGTGTAAAGGGGCGTGAAACTATCACATACTGAGAATGCAGCTAATGACAAGTTCTGTATCCTTGACATTAACGGCCGCTCAGAAATCGTCGCAGTTGGCTGCCTCAAGGCTGCATTTGTCACGCCCTTGATGAAAATATGAGTGACAAGACAGAGCCGTCATCTGCCAAGATATTGCGGACATCATCGACGTCGTCAACAACCTCGGCAAAGCTGACGGCTGTATTGCCACCATCCGGCGGTACAGAACTTGGGGACCGGAACAGCTCAGTGCTAGAGCGCCGGACTCGTAATCTTGGTTATGCTGGGATTGTGGGTTCGAATCTCCGCCCAGCCGTTTCGGTACAGGGGGATTTTTCCCTCGGAGTTAACATTGGTTCTGACTCTATTTCCCATACAGACCTTCGAATGAAACTATAAAACCGATGTTCCGTGTGTGGACGCATGCATAATATGTTGCACACATGTAAAATCCCATCATCAACTTTCGGAAGAGAAAGCCAGTTTGGCCGTTGGTATGGATGACACGTTACACGTAGCACGCACCCTGCGTGAGAAATGGAAAGAATGAAGGAAGTACGGAAATTGAGTGAACGATATTAAACGATAATGACTGGATGACCTGGATCACACGGAAAATGACTGAATGAAGCGCCAGCTGGCAGCTCTTCAGTCGGCACTACCCAGGTGGGCAGCCCGTTGTGTAAACGAGTGTGGATTGTAAAGCGCTTAGAGCTTGGTCTCTAGCCAAGAGTAGACGCTATATAAGTATTAATAATAATAATAATAATAATGATAATAATAATAATAATAATAACCTCCACCCATAAACACCTGCTCTGGCCGCGCTTCATGCATGGCTTTATGATTTATATGACCTTGTCACCTGTTTTGTTCGCCTATGAGATATCAAACAGACGTTACGCGCTGTACTCCGCTAGGAAGGGATCATTGTCGTGACTGTCTTGGAACCAAGAGTTACTCCCGGCTTGTTATGATTAACGACTTCAGTTTCGCGACAATGTATCGTCTCAGAAAAGCTGTCAACACTTTAACCCCCCCCCCCCCCCCCCCCACGAATAGCTTTAACTCCAGATAGAGTTGTATATTTGCTGACATTTTGAAACCCTGAAGTTCCATTATTATCGGCTAATTATTTCGTGTTGCCCTTTCGTCTCTTTCTCTCTTTTCTCTCTTTTTGTGCGTGTTAGCATTTTCTCTGATTGTTCATCTCTCTCTCTCTCTCTCTCTCTCTCTCTCTCTCTCTCTCTCTCTCTCTCTCTCTCTCTCAGTCGTCGTGACTGACAAAATGATGGTAGAATACCCGAGGTATAATTTATAACTTTGTATGTCCTTGGTTATGAGCTGGTTTATGTTGTTTGCCTCTTTTGTAATGTAAGAGTGTACGATTGTTTCTTTTCTATTTTCTTCTTTAAATGTCTTTGACTAATTCATTTTTATTGTTCAGCCATTTGTTGAGGCCTAGATGCTAAACGAATAAACCATTTCTCTCTCTCTCTCTCTCTCTCTCTCTCTCTCTCTCTCTCTCTCTCTCTCTCTCTCTCTCTCTCTCACTCTCTGGGTAGGTGTGCATGATTCTTCATTTTTAAAAATTCAGTCGAAAACGTCTCGATTTTCTTTACTACACATGAAAGGTAAAACGTAGGACAGCAATAATTAAAAACATGCTACAAAATGACAATTAAGACCTTCAACATTTGTTTCACCAGCACAAATTAAAACGCCTAAATATTTTTTTGGATATCAATATAATCCGTAATAGAACTGCATTCGAATTTTCATCTTTATAAAAGAAGGGGATAAATATATAAACCTTAAAAAAAAAAAAAAGTAAGGTGTGAAAAGATCGTAATACGAGTATGCAGACACACGTACGATTTGGTACTCTCACATCATCTACACTAGCTTTTGATTTGCTTTGATATCTTTCCACAAACATGCTATCTTCTAAAACAACAACAACAACAAAACAACAAACAAACAAGCAAACAAAAAACCACCACGTCCAGAGCAGAGACTCCTTCCTCTGCCAGCTCTCTGAGGACGATCAGGTGATGATGACACGCTCCTCAGAACTGTCCACTGCAAGTCTGGCATCACATGAACCACTCACAGTCACCTCCCCTGAGATAGACACCGACATGTACCCCTGAGCTATCGCGACAACGATGGTTCAACTCATGTCCTGAACACCTGTCTACGCTTCCAGAATGAAGGGGTGACCATCTGGACCACACACACACCCATTCTTGAAACCGTCTTCAGATCACTGCAAGCAGCAAACTTCTGGGAAAAAAAAAACATCAATATGCTGGTCCGTGGGCTCCACCAGGGTTTTAAAGCGTGTGTGTGTGTGTGTGTGTGTGTGTGTGTGTGTGTGTGTGTGTGTGTGTGTGTGTGTGTGTGTGTGTTGAAAACAAAGATGTGGGTGGAACAACAGATCCTTTTCTTTTTAATCACAAGTTGATTCGTTTGTTTGATACTTTCCACCAAAGATTTAAAACTCCCAGTAAGTGAATCGACGTTAGCTGGATTAAGAGAAAAAAAAAAAAAACACAAGAAAGAACCATCCAACGTCTTAAACAAGGAAATCTGATGATGCATTCTCACGCGAACAGAATAGAAAATGGATTGCGAAGCTAAAACCTTTTATCGTCCAACTGTCCCAATATCACTGACAACCACAGCGTCTGATAGCTCGACAAACACTGTCACGAATGCTTATCACCTCATCTGCTCTGAAGGAATGATCTCCCTTCATCTCAAAATGTGACACATTTCCGAATGAATTTTCAAGTAACTCCGCCGGTTAACACGGAGAAACAGATGACAAAACAAAACACGACAAGCATTTCCTCGCCTACTCAAGGCCTATCTTGCAGCGAATTTGAGAAGATAAGTGATTGTTTGTTCATTGTTTTCGTGATTGTTCGTTCATTGTTTTCGTTGTCCTGAGAAGATAAGTGATTGTTTGTTCATTGTTTTCGTGATTGTTCGTTCATTGTTTTCGTTGTCCTGAGAAGATAAGTGATTGTTTGTTCATTGTTTTCGTGATTGTTCGTTCATTGTTTTCGTTGTCCTGAATGTTGTTTATCGTGCCTGACGAAAATCTTAGAGGTGGAAACATTGTGTTTTGTCTTGTTGTTTGTTTGTCCATGTTAACCGGCAGTGTTACGTAGAAGTCCTTGTAAAAGATTGTTTGAATTTTCGCCTGCTCTTGCCTCACTTTGAAACTAACCAAAACGAGATAGTTTTCAGCTTAAAATGTGTAGTCTGAGAATAGCATCCGTTGAGTTGGTACAGCATTGCAGCAACAAGGCCGGAAATTGCGGTTGCGGTGTTGTCCCAATGCTGGTTAATTCACTAATGTTTCTTTCAAATCACTGTTTATATATGTTTTAAAAGTATATGCATTTAACATATAGCAATGGGTATGTATATATGCGTGATAATAATTATGTGCGAACACGTACCCGTGTGTGTGTATGCGCGCGCGCGCGCGCGTATGTGTGTGTGTGTGTGTGTGTGTGTGTGTGTGTGTGTGTGTGTGTGTGTGTGTGTGTGTGTGCGTGTTTTGATTATTTACTCTTCTTCTTTTTTTAATTTCTCTTTTCTCGAGTGCTTCCCTTCATAGCATGGCCTGTAATTAATAAGTTCTCTCTCTCCCTCTCTCTTCCTCTCTCTCTCTCTCTCTCTCTCTCTCTCTCTTCTCTCTCTCTCTCTCTCTCTCTCTCTCTCCTGCCTGCCTGTCTATCTGTCGGTCGGTCAGCTTCTCTGTCTGTCTGTCTGTCTCTCTGTCGCTGTTTGTCTGCCTGTCTGTCTGTTTGTCTGTCGGTGAACTTCTCTGTCTGTCTGTCTTTTTGTCAGTCTGTCTGTCTATCTGTTTGTCTGTCTGTTTGTCTGTCGGTGAACTTCTCTGTCTGTCTGTCTTTTTTGTCAGTCTGTCTGTCTATCTGTTTGTCTGTCTGTCTCTGTTTCTGCCTCTGTTTCTGTGTCTCTGTCTGTCTCTGTCTGTCTCTGTCTCTGTCTCTGTCTCTCTCTCTCTCTCTCTCTCTCTCTCTCTCTCCACCAGAAAATATCAAAGTCAAAAAGAGCGACATTTTTTTTTCTCTAGAATCTAATAAACAGTTACAGCCTGATCGTGTTCCGATAATGTGCCTCGTGATGGCATATAATTGGGAAATTATTTGATATTGATAATTGTCGCATTCGCTGTGTGTTATAACCGGCTTTGTAATCACGAAATCAAAATCAAAAAGTACTATAGAACGTGGCTTGTGTGTGTGTGTGTGTGTGTGTGTGTGTGTGTGTGTGTGTGTGTGTGTGGTGCGTGCGTGCGTGCGTGCGTGCGTGCGCGTGCGTGCGTGCGTGCGTGTGTGTGTTGTGTGTGTGTGTGTGTGTATGTGTGTGTGTGTGTGTGTGTGCGTGTGCGTGCGTGTGTGCACGAGCGCGTGTGAGTGAGTGTGTGTGTGCGTGTGTGTGTGTGTGTGTGTGTGTGTGTGTGTGTGTGTGTGTGTGTGTGTGTGTGTGTGGTTGTTTTTCTTATTGTTTTGTTGTTGTCGTCTAGTTGATGTTTCATTTTGTTTTAACGAAATAGGATTTGGACTCAACCTTTGTTTAGATATGGCGATAGCAATGGGTGCATGCGGAGCACGTGAACGTGTTGCCGTTCCTCCTACTGATGACTGTGATATTCATGACGCTGGACAGAAAGAAGAAGAGGACAATAATAGAGATCATCGACTGATTATTACTCACCCACCTTCCCTTTGTCTCTTCTTTACACACTCTCGTCGCTGTGAGTCGTGATATCTCTCTGTTTTCCGTCTTCTGTGTGATTTAAATCTACTTTTAGCTGTTTCCGCCTTTGTTTCTGCATCTGTCTGTACTTATATATGTCTGTTCATTTGCGCCTTTTCCCCCCCCCCCTCTCTCTCTCTCTCTCTCTCTCTGATACGGATACAGAGAGAGAGAGAGAGAGAGACAAGTAAAAGAAAATGAAATGTAAAGGCCACGCGGTACAAAAGCACCTTGTATTACATACAGCTGAAAACATTGCGTCGTGGTTCATATTTGAAGAACATTTACAAAAAGCATCATGTCACTGAAAGAAACAGATTGAAGTCCGAAAGATCAGAAATGAAATCAATGCCATGTATTTGCGTAATTAACACGTCTGCCAAGATCATATCAAGATTTTGCCGTGATTTATGCGTTCTTTCTTTTTGTTGTCTCATTTTTTTCGCGACTCCACTGTGACATTACTCCCCCACCACCCCCGTTACCCTATCACACACTCAGAGCTACATCCAGGTTCGTTCCTTCGCAGTCCCAGCACCGGTATACCACAGGGAGCAATAACTAAAAGTCGTCATGAGACACCCCACCTGAGGGGATACTGTAAGTGATACGGATCGCTTGGGTGGTGTTCAGTGGTGCTTGCTAAAAAAAAATCCCAACTTCCGCCAGACGCTACATACTGGGCCCTCCTTTCCTTCCCCGGCTGATGACAGTGATTCTTTAGTGATGTTAGGAGCTGTACCCAAGTTCCTGGTCGTTTGACATGTGTAACTTTACTTGTGAAAAGAGTAAGTCGACGAAAAAGAGAAGATCACTGTATCCAAGTTTCAAAGTTAGGTGACTGCATGCGGAAATGGAATCAAACTTCAAAAAAAAATCTGCTAAGTCGTAACCATGGCATTCTCGTCTTATACCCTTTTATCTTAGTCATTTCGTCATTATCTTTAAGCTGTAAATCGTGCGCAGTGTGATATCGAAACTTAACAGATGTCGAGTAGCATATACGGACTAGTTCGCATGCGGTGACACCTCCTTGATGAAACTGAAACTGTTTTTTCACCTGTAGGTAGGTCAGTCGTCTCGGAAGACAGACTGGTTGTCGGCGTGGTACGTGGAGGCGTTAGCGAGGGCGTATGCCTCATAGGCTTTTATGTATGTATTTCACTTTTAATGACACGAGAGTTGTTAGTGATTGAGGTAATGACAGGCCAGGACAGGCCAATGTCAGGTTTAGCAAACCTCCAGCTGACATGTGAAAAGACATGAAAGGAGGAAAAACGAGGATGACTAATTCTACAGATGGACGTATGTTCTGATTCGATTGAAACAGCATCATCAGTTTGTTTTTCTTTTCTTTTCAGGAACTTGTTTCCCTGAAAGCTTAGGGAAGTATGATTTATTTCTTTTTCAAGAGGGGCACAGGTACAATGTATATTTTTGCAAGTCGACGTGAGGTGACAGCGACTGCAAAGACTGTGGTTTGTGACGCTAATCCTAGTAAAGAAAACTGTTTTTCATGTCTGTGAGGACCACATAATTTTGTCGCTAAAGGATATTTTTGTGTAGCGCTGTTTGAAGCTAACTGTTAAAGAAAAGGACATGTGAGTCCGTGAGGACCTGGTTAATGTTTTGTATTGAAACATGTGTGATTATGTGAAACCATAGTAGAAAGTATGTCATGTAAGTAACGCAAAATTAGTTATTAATTGAAAGGAGGGCTCTCTTCTCTTGTTTGATTGGTTGTGTGTCAGTTGCGAAAGCGAGAGTCTGACAATCGAGGATCAGTGCAATTGACTGACCCTCCAGAGGGTGCCAGTACGTCGGTTGCAACGACAGTTCCATGACTTGACGATGCGGCCATTTTGCACAACCTCATCATGGACAGATGTTCGCTCTAACACAATAGAATGACTACAGCTGATTGGGCAGACGTGTACTCACCATGACTCACTGTCCTGACATTAAGGCTACAGTGAGGGTAGGCGTATGTATCGCCATGACTCCCTGTCACGATAGGCATTTCTGCAGGTTACATTGGAGGGTGGACGTATATCTCACCCTGACTCCCGTCTACGACCATTCTTCAGGCTACAGTGAGGAGGAAGGACGTGCGTATCTCCATGACTCCCTGTCCATGGCCATTTCTTCAGGCTACAATGGAGGATGGACGTCTATCTCGCCATGACTCCCTCCCTGTCCACAACCTTTCTTCAGACTGAAGTGGAGGGTGGACGTGTATCTTATCATGACTTCCTGTCCATGACTGTTCTTCACGCTGCAGTAGCGGGTGAATGTATATTTTGCCATGGGGCTGCAGTGAAGGAGGGTGGATGTCCCAGTGATGGGCGGGAAAAAGTGCTGGATGAAGAGCAATAAAGGACTAGACTGGTTACAACACCTCTTCCCCGTTGTGTGTGATGGAGAACAGAGGGCTCTGGAGATCCCTGGCTGCCCAAACGCCCGACAGGTACACTACGATGTGTTATAATAAGACATAGCAACAACAACAACGACGACGACGACAACAACAGCAACAACAACAACAACAACGACGACGACGACGACGACGACGACGACGACGACAACGACAGAGTGTTCATAGAGCGCAGATCCTTCAGCAGTAAGCAAAACCCTTTTCGTATCATCCGAAGCCACAAGTAAAGAACAATTAATGTCACATCATCATACTCATCCAGGGTTACACAATCACCTATGAACAGAGCAGAAATCATCTACGACCAAAATGTTGACGATTTCTTTACTTTTTTCCATTGTTGATCTTCAAAAAAGAAGATTAGCAGTCAAAAGTCATTTTCATTATTCATCTAGCGACAAGAATAAAAGTATAGAAGAGGTTCCTGCTACCAACAGCCAAGGCGCATTCACACCCGTGATATGTTGCATCGAACAATTGCAGTATGATGGCCAGGGATCTTGCTTTTGATAATCATCTTTAGTTGTTTGCGGACATGGCAATGATTATCATATCTGGCTAATAAGAGACAGAAGAAGCCAAATCCACAGTTGAGAAGCATTCGCAAACAAGGAAACGGCAGATCGGGCCTGCGCACTTATTTTATGTATGTATGTATGTATGTATGTATGTATGTATGTATGTATGTATGTATGTATGTATGTATGTATGCATTTATGCATGTATGTATGTATGTATGTATGTATGTATGTATGTATGTACGTACGTACGTACGTATGCACGTATATATTATGCATGTATGAATGTATGTATGTACGTATGCATGCATGCATGTTTGTATGTATTTATTTACTTATTAATCTACTTATTTTTTAAAATACATCACATGACAGAAACTGCTTTTGCAAAGTCAACAAAATGCACACGGGTGATTTCGTTATTATCCGCCCGAGAAAGCCATTTACCTATTAAAAGATGTCAATGCACTGCAGCAAGAATGGTTTGAATGACAACACATCGAAGAAGAAATTAATGTGGGTAAAAACGTGTTCACGAACATGATTCTTTAGAGGCTTCGATACAGAAGACAGCAAGGCCTGCGGGGAGGGAGGGAGCAGAGGGTGGGGGAAGGCAGAAACCATAGATGCTAGTACAGGGCATTCAGATGAATGGGGGCTGTGCTTCATCCTGCGACTTGAAATCCAAAGCGCACAAGTCCCTGAATCCCAACAGGCCACACAGCGCGGAACTGAAGGTAAGAACTAATGGGAAAGTTTGGAAGTCTCGATCTACGTAATTATGTGGACAGAAGAAATCTGGTGATGGTCTCAAAAGAGACACAGGGTTTGGATGCTTTGTTACTAATTTTGTTGTTGTTGTTGTTGCTGTTGTTATTGTTGCTATTGTAGTTTTAGTGGTGCTGATGATGGAGGTGGGGTTGGTGGCGGCCGTGGTTGAAGTTGTTGTTGCTGTTGTTGTCTTTGCCATGGTTGCCTTATCGTCGTCGTCGTCGTCGTCGTCGTCGTTGTTGTTGTTGTTGTTGTTGTCCGCCTCTCCTCCTCCTCCTCCTCCTCCTCCTCCTCCTCCTCTCTTCTTCTTCTTCTTCTTCTTCTCTTCTTCTTCTTCTTCTTCTTCTTCTTCTTCTTCTTCTCCTCCCCGTCTCTTTCTCCTCCTGCTTCTCCTTCCATTAGTGGCACGACCGCTTCAGTCTTGTTCTTCTACTACGAGTGAGTTAGTCAGCTCCATCTTTTTTTCTACTTCCTCTGTGAATACTATGACCAGTGTTTTCTTCTGATTTGTCTCCTGGGAGTTGCATGACAGGTCCAGTCTTTGTCTTCTTCTTTGTTTGGCACCAGTTCAGTCCTTTTCATTTTGTTCCCAGAGAACAAAGATCAGTTTTAAAGTCTTGCTTTTTATTTGCTCACAGTCCATGTTTCCCTTTGTCCGGCATACGTTGACAGCAGAAGTGAAACTGTCTGAACTGAAATTGCCTTCGAGATAGCAGTCTAAACAGAAATCAGTAATTCATACTTAATAACCATGTTCCTTTCATCGTGTGTCAGAGATACTGATATGCATTTCAGTTTTCTTGTGAGAAAAGTTGATATACTTTCTTCCATTGCATTACTCAAGCAGCCGAGCCGCTCGAAGAAAATAAAACTTCACAATTGTTACAAAACAGATGCTTTATCATCAAACTGATTCCAGATTGATTTGTATACTATAAAAGCTTTGTGAAGAAATACTAAACACATTGGTCGATTTCTATGTAAGTTTGACTTGAGAAAAAGAAGTAATGCTATCACATAAGGCCTCTTGGATAAAAAAAAAATGTTTTCTGAGCCAGGGATCCTGGATTCAGATCCCGCTTTAAACAGATAGAATACACTGTCTCCTCTCAGTCCACGTATGTGTAGACTCAAGAATTTGAAGCTAGGTCCCATGTGTGCATGTATAAACACGAACGCGCAAGCGAGCGTCCGACCGTGCGCGCGCGCGCGCACACACACACACACACACACACACACACACACACACACACACACACACACACACACACACACACACACACACACACTCACACGCGCGCGCGCGCGCGTAGAAGAAGAAGAAGAAGAAGGAGAAGAAGACCATTAACAACAACAGTTCAAATGATAAGTAAACAAATAAAAAGATAATAAATGAATGAATGAATGTATGGATGATTGAACGAACGCATGAATGAATGAATGAATGAAGCTTTGTACAATTGCTACCTGAAGTTAGACCTAGTCTCCCAACAAAAGAAAATGCACTACTCACTTGTATAAGGCCTGTATTATGAAGAAAGAAACCTAATTTTAAGACCTCCCTTTTGAAAGGTTACAACTGAACAGAGGAGCGAAAGAACAGAGTTTTACCAGAGAATAGTTTCTTAAAATTAGATCATACAAAATTTTGTAGCATATTGTTGCCAAGCAAGAGAGTTAAAGGCAAGAGACTTAGTACAATTCATAGCTTAACAATCACACTTTCCCAGGAAAGTGTGGGTTTTCCCAGGCAATCACTGCTGACAAATACCAAAGTGTGAAAGTTGCCACGATAATACAACGTTAGAAACCGTTTTATACACGTGATTCATGTACAACTGATGCAGATTCATCACGTAGACTGCTGTTCACTCGCCAATGTTACAGGTGTAATATTTTCAACAAATTGAAGCCTCTCGCTGATTAACCAAAGGGAAAAAAGCACTTAACTGTTGTTGGAGTCTGTTTTATATTGTATAAAGGTGAAGGTAAAGTGCAAGATGTGGTGTTTTTTTATTATGAATTCATGCTACGGTACTATAATACTTACCACGACGGCAGTATGGAATAAGAAACCCCGTATTATTTTTCGGATCGAAGACAGGCCAAATGATTGGTGGTGGGGGGGGGGGGGGGGGGGGGGGGGGAG
This sequence comes from Conus canariensis, assembly GCA_033310375.1. Lineage (NCBI taxonomy): Eukaryota > Metazoa > Mollusca > Gastropoda > Neogastropoda > Conidae > Conus > Conus canariensis. The sequence goes on along the minus strand of CM065716.1, from coordinate 44,748,286 downwards.
GGACCAAGCTTTATGTAGTTCAGGCAATTTTGCATGATATTTACATAATGCTCTGCCCCGATGTCATGTTCAGAAAAGAAAAGAATTGAGGAGAGAGAGAGAGAGAGAGACAGAGAAGAGAGAGAGAGAGAGAGAGAGAGAGAGAGAGAGAGAGAGAGAGAGTTTTAAAAAAAATGAGTGAGAAGGCAACGTGGAGAGAATGAAAATTTAAGAAGAAGAAGGGAAGACAAAAAAAAAGCAGAAGAACAACAAGAAAACAAAGGAGAAACTAAGAAAAAAGAGGAAGAAAAGACAGTGGAAGGGGAAGTATATAAGAAAGAAACAACGAGAAAGAAGAGAAGAAGAGAACATCTTTGTTACAGCTAAGTGTAAATGTCATTAACGTGGAAAAAAAAATGACGAAGAGCAAAAAGTTCCCGAAAAAAAAAAAAGCGAATGAAAAAGAGAAGAAGAGAAGAAGAAGAAGAAGAAGAAGAAAGAAGAAGAAGAAGAAGAAGAAGAAGAAGAAGAGAAGAAGAGAAGAGAGAAGAAGAAGAAGGAAGAAGAAGAAAGAAGAAGCAGAAGAAGAAGAAGAAGACGAAGAAGCAGAAGAAGAAGAAGCAGAAGAAGAAGAAGCAGAAGAAGCAGAAGCAGAAGAAGAAGAAGAAGAAGAAAGAAGAAGAAGAAGGAAGAAGAAGAAGAAGAAAGAAGAAGAAGAAGAAGAAGAAGAAGAAGAAGAAGAAGAAGAAAGCGATGAGAAGAAAGATGAAAACAGACACCACTGATTGCCACCCAAATGATTCGACAGCATTACAGTGTCTCCTCCGGGGGCTTACCCCATGACGACGTGATATGAACTGCCATCCATGCGCTGCAGTACTTTGACTGTGAGGCACCAACATCGATGTAGCTGTGGAGGGAAGGTCGGAATGAGAGGGGTAAGAGTAATGCCACAGAGGAGGGGGCACGCAAAATGAAACAACAAAAGAAAAAAAAACGAGAGTTTAATTTAAACCACACAAAAATGAAAGACAGTGGGGAAAAAAACGAAAGAAAAAGAAAGGGACGAAACAGGAAGAAAAGAAAATGAGACGAAGATTAATTGTAAAAGAACAGAAAGAGAAGCAAAGGAGAGGGAGTGTAGAAAAAGAAAGAAAGAAAGAAAGGAAGAAAGAAAGAAAAGAAAGAAGCGCAGAAAGAAGGGGAAAATGAATATGAAGGGGAGAACTAAAACAGACACATACAATAGCTCGTGCGCGCGCGCACGCGCGCACACACACACACACACACACACACACACACACACACACACACACACACACACACACACACACACACACACACACACTGACTGACTGAAAACAATTTATTGTCAGATTAACTCAAGGTTGTACTGACAAAACACACACACACACACACACACACACACACACACACACACACACACACACACACACACACACACACACACGAGAGAGAGAGAGAGAGAGAGAGAGAGAGAGAGAGAAGAGACAGAGACAGAGACAGAGACAGACAGACAGAGACAGACAGACAGAGAGAGAGCATCATTAAACACAACAAAGCACGGAATTTCAGCAAAGCTTTATTTAAAACGCCCACCTTTGGTAAGCTGACCACTCCAGCGTCACTGATGACATCGTCAGTTCTGGATCTGACTATAATTTATTGCTCACAAAAATGCGTCTCTAATTATACCAGTTGAACACATGCTCGCAGAAAATCATAATCTTTGAAATAGTTCACAACGAAAGAAGTATCCTTCATCAAATTTCGAGGCAAAGTGAAATACTAAACCCAATAATTAGTCTTTTTTTAAATTGATCATAACATTGCTCATCTATTTCATAAAAGATGGTTGAAATATCTGTATAAAATGTTAAACTCGAATTTCCATAATATGTGTGTGTGTGTGTGTGTGTGTGTGTGTGTGTGTGTGTGTGTGTGTGTGTGTGTGTTGTGTGTGTGTGTGTGTGTGTGTTTAATAATGATATGGCTTGATGTACATCCGGGCAATTTAACAGAACACTTTAAGTAATTCACAACATTATGGGTGAAATAGATGCTTAATTTTATTATCATAGACGGGCAACAGACTGTACTCGTTTGTTCCTGAACAGCAATGCAACGATTTGAAATAGCAGACACATGTAATTTTAGCATCGTAAACTGCTTCTCATGTACATATGTCATTGTTTCATTTAAAACTCTATACGCGTATTTGGAAGGAGCTGGTTATCGAGGGGGAAGAGAGGAGGGGTGGGTTGTAGGCGTGGAGACGGGTGGGGGACGTAAAGAAGTTTGTCTGGCAACGCTTTATATTCTGTGCAACACTTTCTCGGCCGAACACTTCAGGAGAAGGTTCTTAATGACTTGCAGAATTTATTCTACAAATGCATGTGTTACAGAACTTGAGAAACGCTTGCTGTCAAATCTGCGTAACTTCCTAATATATGTTTACAAATTTCAGGGCGTGAATGGGTTAATTTTCCCATTTCCAATGGCTTCATGTTGTTATTTTCGAAGCGATGTAAGAGAAATTAAGGGTGTGCTATGGAATTGTATATACAGAATATGCCGTGAGCAAGCATAATATTTTCTTCTTCTTAAGAAAGACGTTTGTAATGATCACAAGAATGTCTTTGTATTTTGGATAACCCTTCATACGGACCAGACGTGAATGAAAATAAAACCCTATTTGTTTGTCTAAAAATCTGAATTATTTTCTTCTTTGGGCCACATACATACACACAAAGGCAGAGGCAAATAACGCCATCAACAGCACGTTTAGCGAGGGAAGCAGAACTTGTCTAAGGGAGAAGGTGAACCTACAAGATGCAAACACTAAGATGAAACACAGTGCAGTGATGGAAGCTTAGCGAGCTGATACGTCATAAAGGTGCAGACTAGTTGTCCATCCCTACAATAGTGGTGAGAGTCTCACTACCAGCACTGTGCATACATTCTGAAACTGATGGCTACATCACTGATGTGTCTATTGTTTAAGAAAATCAGAATGGGTGCAGATAAAGTGTTCATACTGGTGAGTCTACCGCCTAAGTGAACAGTGACACAAACTGCTAACAGAAGCGGGGAATGACAAAGGGGTGTTGAGGGAGGAGAGAAGAAGAGGACAGGTGATGGAGAAGGTGGAGAGGGTGCAGCATATAAATAAGAACGAAATGATGACGTTAAGTGGAGAAATAGGAAACAGGAAAAGACAGTTGGCGACAGAAATTAGGGATGAAAAGCAGTGGAAGTTGAAGAGAGCGAGGAAGGGGCTAATGGGTTGGGTAGGGGACGGGATTATACCACAACAGTCAGGTGGAGTGGGGGATAAAGGGGTGTGCAAGACAACGTTACACTGACAACGACGGAGTGGGAGTCAGGATTCATTCATTACTTCCCTTCGTTGCTACATCTGTGAAAGAAGGAGCGGTGAGACCGTGACTCTAGATGGAACATAGCATGTTTGGAGGGGGGGGGGGGGGGGGAGGAGGAGGAGAGAGAGAGAGAGAGGGGGGGGTAGTGGTGGTATAGGATATAGAGGGGGAATACAGTGAAACAGAGAGAGAGGGGGGAACGAAGAAATAGATTGGGGGGGGGGGGGG
>CM065716.1:44722178-44727178 GCA_033310375.1 Conus canariensis | reverse complement strand
TCTTGTGTGACGGAACCAACACGGATTTTTATGGATGACAGCATCAAAAGCTTTGATGAAGCGCTTTCAAATTCTATAACATTTTTGCCTTAATGTGAAGAAGAGAAGAAGAAGAAGAAGAAGAAGAAAGCAAGGAATAACAGAGAGAGAGAGAGAGAGAGAGAGAGAGAGAGAGAGAGAGAGAGAGAGAGAGAGAGAGAGAGAGGATTGATTCGATAGGTCAAGAAATGAAAAAAAGGAAGAAAAACGTTGTATTACAAGACAGAAAAAACAAGGACATAAACATGTTATATAATGACTTCACCTCCTAGAAGCAAACACTATATTAATGGTAGGAAGGTTAAACCACTTTCTGTTCATTTTCTATGAAATCATTTGGTTCAGGTTTCTTGTTTCAAACCGTTTTTTTCTGTTACATTTTGCTGTCTGTTTAAGGATTATGAAATTTCTATTTTTCTTTAAGATATTTACTTCTGAAATTGTTATATAAAAGACAGGTACAAATCAAATGCTACCCAATCCTAAATTACTTTGTAGAAAATGTATAGAATATCCTCTACATTGTTTAAAAATAATGGAATACGGCTCCTTCTGTGTGACATGAGTCTCAAGCGTAGTCTTACAATGTCATCCACAAAATCAAAATGCTTTTTTTCACACTGGGAAGTAGTTTTAAACGTTCTGTCCTTATTGTACGTATCTTCATGCAATAGTGTGTGTGTGTGTGTGTGTGTGTGTGTGTGTGTGTGTGTGTGTGCGTGCGTGCGTGCGTGCGTGCGTGGTGTGTGTGTGTGTGTGTGTGTGTGTGTGTGTGTGTGTGTGTGTGTGTGTGTGTGTGTGTGTGTGTGTGAAAGTTTGCACAAACCGAGAAATAAAAGATCTTTAATCGTCTAGAATCTGCTGCAGCAAGACGTATCCAAAGCCGAGAATAAGAAACAAAAATGTCGTTCACGCCAGAAGTCCAGCTCTTTTTGCCGTTTTTTCATCAAACCAAGTGACGTGATGTATGCTTTCTCGGGGAGACGTTTATCTCTCTCTCTCTCTCTCTCTCTCTCTCTCTCTCTCTCTCTCTCTCTCTCTCTCTCTCTCTCTCTGTAATTGTTTCTTTCGTGGTTAATATCCACAGCAAGTATCTGTTACCTCTGACTTTCTCGTTCGCATACAAGAGGTATTTGTAATGACATACAAAGGTATTATTCATCTGCAAATGTGTAAACTTTCTCGACTGTTTTTAATCTTTGCAAGCTCCACATTTCTGATGTTTTCAAAAAGAAACACGACTTTGTCATTTCGTTTAGTTTGCTTACGTGCTTCAAACATTAAATACAAATTCGTTTCATTTAGCTGCTGACAGGTTAACCCCCTTTGGTATACTCGTTGTAGAAAAGATGTAGTCAATATTGTTATACTAAATTAAGCTTTCTAACTCCTTATCATCAATGTTCCATTTTTCATGTTTAATTAAAAGACAACTCCCGTTTTCCTCAGAACCATTACCTTTTCTTTCTAATTAATCCTCAGGTGAAGATATTTATATGCTGAAATTCAGTACCTGAAGTTCTTTTGGGAGACCTTGCAATGTACCTGACATGACAACAATGCCATCTTGGAACAGCAATAGGAACAACTGGACCAGTCTCGGAAGCTGCCGAATACCATCAACACCATTGCCATCTGTTGCAGTTACAACATCACATCAACACCATTGCCATCTGTTGCAGTTACAACATCACATCAACACCACTGCCATCTGTTGCAGTTACAACATCACATCAACACCATTGCCATCTGTTGCAGTTACAACATCATATCAACACCATTGCCATCTGTTGCAGTTACAACATCACATCAACACCACTGCCATCTGTTGCAGTTACAACATCACATCAACACCATTGCCATCTGTTGCAGTTACAACATCACATCAACACCATTGCCATCTGTTGCAGTTACAACATCACATCAACACCATTGCCATCTGTTGCAGTTACAACATCACATCAACACCACTGCCATCTGTTGCAGTTACAACATCACATCAACACCATTGCCATCTGTTGCAGTTACAACATCACATCAACACCATTGCCATCTGTTGCAGTTACAACATCACATCAACACCATTGCCATCTGTTGCAGTTACAACATCACATCAACACCATTGCCATCTGTTGCAGTTACAACATCACATCAACACCATTGCCATCTGTTGCAGTTACAACATCACATCAACACCATTGCCATCTGTTGCAGTTACAACATCACATCAACACCACTGCCATCTGTTGCAGTTACAACATCACATCAACACCATTGCCATCTGTTGCAGTTACAACATCACATCAACACCATTGCCATCTGTTGCAGTTACAACATCATATCAACACCATTGCCATCTGTTGCAGTTACAACATCATATCAACACCATTGCCATCTGTTGCAGTTACAACATCACATCAACACCATTGCCATCTGTTGCAGTTACAACATCACATCAACACCATTGCCATCTGTTGCAGTTACAACATCACATCAACACCACTGCCATCTGTTGCAGTTACAACATCACATCAACACCATTGCCATCTGTTGCAGTTACAACATCACATCAACACCATTGCCATCTGTTGCAGTTACAACATCACATCAACACCATTGCCATCTGTTGCAGTTACAACATCACATCAACACCATTGCCATCTGTTGCAGTTACAACATCACATCAACACCATTGCCATCTGTTGCAGTTACAACATCACATCAACACCATTGCCATCTGTTGCAGTTACAACATCACATCAACACCATTGCCATCTGTTGCAGTTACAACATCACATCAACACCATTGCCATCTGTTGCAGTTACAACATCACATCAACACCATTGCCATCTGTTGCAGTTACAACATCACATCAACACCATTGCCATCTGTTGCAGTTACAACATCACATCAACACCATTGCCATCTGTTGCAGTTACAACATCATATCAACACCACTGCCATCTGTTGCAGTTACAACATCATATCAACACCACTGCCATCTGTTGCAGTTACAACATCACATCAACACCACTGCCATCTGTTGCAGTTACAACATCATATCAACACCACTGCCATCTGTTGCAGTTACAACATCATATCAACACCACTGCCATCTGTTGCAGTTACAACATCATATCAACACCACTGCCATCTGTTGCAGTTACAACATCATATCAACACCATTGCCATCTGTTGCAGTTACAACATCACATCAACACCATTGCCATCTGTTGCAGTTACAACATCATATCAACACCATTGCCATCTGTTGCAGTTACAACATCACATCAACACCATTGCCATCTGTTGCAGTTACAACATCATATCAACACCACTGCCATCTGTTGCAGTTACAACATCATATCAACACCATTGCCATCTGTTGCAGTTACAACATCATATCAACACCATTGCCATCTGTTGCAGTTACAACATCATATCAACACCATTGCCATCTGTTGCAGTTACAACATCATATCAAAACCATTGCCATCTGTTGCAGTTACAACATCACATCAACACCACTGCCATCTGTTGCAGTTACAACATCATATCAACACCATTGCCATCTGTTGTACTTACAACATCATATCAACACCATTGCCATCTGTTGCAGTTACAACATCACATCAACACCATTGCCATCTGTTGCAGTTACAACATCATATCAACACCATTGCCATCTGTTGCAGTTACAACATCATAAAGAAAATATCGGACAAGGAATGAAATCCAGTCCCACTGCTATCGGATAGAAGAAAACGCTACTCCTTATATCACACATTCTCACGCATAAACAGCCGAGTCACGAATAGCAATGATGGCATTCATAGAAGTTTCAACAAACCCCGTGCATTTTCAGGATTTCCATCAGACGATCTTGCTGAACAAACCAAACGTCTGTAAGTCCACAGAATATGCATCTGATTTACCGTCTTGTTTTGAAAGGCACTCTTGAACCAAAAATTGATGTGAATACGTAATCTATTGTTGATTCTCTTTTTTTTTTTTTAATCCAGCCTGTGACTATGGCATTGTTTGGTTCAATTCAGTCGATGCAGGAATTTAACACAGATGTATAACGTTTAATAATCAAACTCAGAATTGGCGTCACCATGTAATTTGTCAGGTTAGTGTTTATCTCCGTTGTTTTCCAATCGGAACAACATTTGCCTTTGTCCAGTACAATCAGGATGCATACCTTTCTCAAAAAGTACGTTGAACAGTTTTGTCATGAAGTGGATCGCCGTATCTGCAACTGCTCTGAGCATCCCTGTAAGACTGCCGTCGACTCCAGGTGCCTTTCCTCTTTTCATCTCACAAATTGTATCAGAGATCTCAGTTTCTGTCAGGGGTTGATGCAAGTCATCCTACATGTCATCAGCACGAGGTACATAGACATTATTCTTTTCCAGGCCTACATCGATCCTTGGCATTGTGTTGAATTGAGCGAACGGGTGAAATGATTTGCCCAGTTTTCAATGATCTGTGCTCTTACTGCACTTATCTTTATTCTTAAAATCTTCTTGAATTCTTTCAAAAAGAGAGAAACATTTTGAAGAAGGAGCACAGAAGAGCCTGGGTTACAACTTTCCGATTACTGTTAGATTTTTTTTCCCTTCGCAAGCAATGTCTGGCAAGCTGTACGAGAGTCTACGATGGCTAACCCATTAGAACGAGGTTTTCTGTGGTTGAATGTCTGTAAATCGGTCTAAGACCTTATCTTCGCTTGTTGACAGCCATTGTCAAGTCAAGCAGCAGCTCTCTATTTGTTGCTAGTCGGCTGCACACATTTGTTTTGTCATATATATCCTGGCAATCAGAGCCGAGGCAGTAAATAGATCTTTTTCCTCGACAAAATCAATGCTGAATTATATAGACAAATCCCCGTAAAGCGTCTGAAGTACTAAACGTATGTTTCCCATATCACTATCTTTCTTTTCTTCCACCGCGATTT
>CM065716.1:44694678-44717178 GCA_033310375.1 Conus canariensis | reverse complement strand
AGTGTTTATTGTTTTACTTCTTTTGACTCTGTAGAAATAGCTAATATATTAAAACTAAGTCAAAGCAATAATTTTGATGTCAACATTGCATTTCATTTCACAAAGACCGTATGACCGTCTTAATATTATACAAAAACGAAGAAAAAAGCAGGGAGGAGAGGAAAAGAAGAAGAAGAAAAGATTATGAAGAATACAAGAAACAAATGAATGAGGAGATTGGAGGAGGAGGAGGAGGAGGAGGGGGGGAGGAAGAGGAGGAAGAACAGGAGCAGGAGCGGGAGCAAGAGAATAATGTCAAGAGATCGGTGGCCAGCAGATGATATGATCGGGATAAAACGTAATCCAATTTAATAGAAATTGTCTCAAGGAAATCTGACCCCCAGTCGACCTTTCATTAGTTTTTGTGCACCAAGGGAATTCATCCAGCATTCTTAACGAGGTGCTTTCATTTTGTCTGAAATCGCACAACGCCTTCTTTGAACACTCGACTGAAACAATTTTATTTGTTTGCTTTGGTGGTGTGGTTTGTGTGTGTGTGTGTGTGTGTGTGACGCTTACACATTCTTGTTTGCCCGCACGTGAAAGACGTGAACCCAAACCCAAAGTAACCACCCCACACCTCAACTCCTCTAACGAGTGACAGCGTGCCCATAGCCCGACAAGCCTGTTTATTTAACTGGGCGGCTGAAAGGCCAAGTGCCTTCACACCATCACTCCAGAGCCTCTCGCGGCAACAAAACAGTTTGTCTCTTTTACACAGCGCCCTCTCGTGCTCTTCCGGGGAGTGGGGGAAGGGGGGGGGAGGAGGAGGGACGCCAGGGGAAGTCACTCCAGACGCTAATTAGAGTTGTCGCCGCTAATGTCCAGGTCTGGGCGACGAGCAGGTCTGAAACATTGGGAGTCCCACGGGGACACAGAGTGGGTAGAGAAAGGGGAAGGGGTGAATGGAGTATGCGGAGGGGCGGGGAACGGCGGACGGGGGGGCTTAGACAGCAAAGCTGGAAAGGGCAGGAAGAGACAAGAGTGGGGGTGAAAGCGAGGGAGTGCACAGGAGAGTTCCACCGAGTTATACGTTTCAGTCGAAGAAGGACCGAAGAATCAATGGCGACAGTGGCGGGGTGATAATTTCGATGTCCCTCGACTGCCAGCGTGCAGGGAAGTTGTCACTGCATCGAGGCCACCTTTGGCAACCAGTGTGCTGACGCGGTTGTAGTGGAAAGTTTACAATGCCGTTGGAAGTTGGAAGAAAATCTAATCCCCTCTCAAACCCGTTGGAAATTTCTCGGCAGGATGACCTTACCTTGAACATTTTCGTTCGAGTTTTGATACGTCTTGTATGCTGTTGAAGAGAATACAACAACAGCAGCAGCAGCAGCAAGAACAACAGCAACAATGACATCATCACCATCATCATCATCAGCAGCAGCAGCAGCAGCAGCAACAACAACAACAACAACAACAACAACAACAACAAAACGTAGCTGTGTTGATTTTAACCTTCCGATGAGACGCGTACTCTCATACCCGTCAACATTTGTTTTTGAAGCGACAGCACCTCTGTTTAAATACCCACCTTCTCCTGTTGGATGCTAATCATACATCCAAAAACTGTGCATGGTTTGATTACTGTATATAAAGATTATGTGTAAAACAAATCTTACTAGTTTTGGTACAGATGAAAAATCAAATTGCAAACTAAAATGAGAAAATGCTAGTTAATGTCTTTGTTGTCCTTCATGTCGAGTTTGACTCAAACCAGTGGGGAGAAAAATACTTCTCTGCTTTATACCACAATACTGAGGGCACGGAACTGTATAATATCTGGACTGGTCAAGTGTCCGACACGGCGTCTTCACGGACCTGCTGGCACGAATGAGGATGTGTACGGGCTAGCCGGAATCCGCAGTGCGGTAGTAACGGCACTGGTAAAGAGAAGGGAAGGCGAGAAGAGGAGGGAGTGAGATGGGGGTGTACGGGAAAAGTCAAAACAAACAATATACTAATTTAATGAATAGATAAATGAATACATAAATAAATAAATAAATAGAAAATAGTGAAAGAATAAAGAGAAGTAAATAAATAAATAAGTAAACGAGTAAATAAATAACAAAATGAATAAATAAAATGAATTAATTAATCAATCAATTAATGAATCAATCAATCAACAAACAACTATGAACATTCAGAGATGTTTCTAGTAGTCTTTCAGCCCTCGTCTGATACTTACGCCGTTAATATCGCTCGGGGGGGGGGGGGGGGGGGGGGGGGGGGGGGGAGCAAATGTTTTCATGTAATTCTGTGGTTTGTGTGGCTCCATAGATATGAAAACCTGTTTCAGCAAGGTAATCACCGAGATTTGTACCTCCTGTCACGTGATAGTTGACACAACCGTTCGCTCTGAGGGCACGATACGCTTTTTTTTTTTTTATTCACTCTTTGAAAAAGAAAGAGTTGTAGTGGAAAGAGTATATAATATTATGATGCACAACACTAAACATCAACATCATGGATATAATTATTATGTCTGTCTCAATCGTAGCGCGTCGCTGCCATGATTTACTTGTTGTGTCGATTCAGAAACCATCACTGCCATCATCATTCAAGAAGACAACAGAGTCATTTTCAATGGGCTGCCTGTCAGCTTACACTTGTCTGTACGGTTGAAGCCGTACTTTGTGTAGCTGAAGAAAAGCTGAAGGAGCGGGTGTCACGCTCATCCTGTTTACAGCACGAATTTCTCGGTGGGTAACACATTCCATCCGTCATCCAATCTCTGTTAGATCTGGGCATTTAGGGTCATTCAAAAGGCTCTGTCTCTACTTTATCGGTACTTTGACTTCATGGTGTGTCTCTTGAGGCAGTCATTGGACAGTGGTAGTTGATGAGATTCTATACCACCGTTGTTGCTGCAGAACAACTGATATCTGAGCTCCTTCACAGACTTGACTTACTTGACTTAGTCCTCTTCGCTCCTTGAGAAGCATAGGGCCTCAACAGCAACCTTCCACCTCCGTCTGTCCCTGGCACAGGTCTTGATCTCCCCCCAGGTCAGGCTGGAGGCTCTCAGCAGGTTTAGCAAGTTCCTCCTCCAGGTCTGCTTTGGGCGCCCTCGCTTCCTCTTGCCCTGCGGGTTCCACTCGAGCGCGTGCCTGTTGATGTAAGAGGGCTCCTTCCGCAGTGTGTGGCCGACCCATCGCCACTTTCTCTACCTGACCTGGACGTCCATTGGCTGTTGGTTTGCCCTCGTCCACAGGTCGGTGTTTGGCACTCTGTCGAACCATCGCAAACGGAGGATCTGCCGGAGACATTTGTTGATGAAGGTTTGGATCTTCGTGAAGGTGTTGGTGGCGACAAGTGAAAGATTCCAACTTCTGGTACAGCTCGTCGGCTAACTTCTATCTCTGCCCGTCCAGACAATGTATTTCTTACTTTCGTCTTGAGCAATTTGGGTTTACCTTTGCCTGCAAAAGCTCTGACCGTGCCATAGCCCGTGTAAGCGTGCACGCCAATAGGGGCCTGACAGACATCTGATCCCAGAGAAGCTGCATTTTGCTCACCTTGATTATGAGTGAGCGTGAAGAAGTTCTTTTCTTTTGCTAAACATGTTTTTCGATCACACTGCAAACTTAAGATGAAGACGTTGGTGTCCTCAGAGCTGATGACCACAGCTTCATTTTCATCCTTACAGCATACTCGCCGTGCAGCAAGTCGGCTATCAACCTTATGACAGCACTGCAGCTCAGGGGCTTCCTTACGCCTGGCTTCAGTCATACGGAACAGGTGTCTTATTATGTGAAATTCATAATTTATTCTCAGTTGCCGGGCTTTTCCAGGTACTTCTTTTCTCTCCATTTCTCAGCGGAGAACATGATCAGACAGATCGTTGCGTATTCACCCCAAAACTTGTGTAATTATTTGATCTTGTGGTCTTGGAGTAACGTTCGGCACTTACGAGCCGAACGACGTTTCACGTTAGCATTTTCTTTCTGTGTACTTCGGTAGACTAATCTGTGTACTTGCCGAAGACAGTAATATATATATATATTTTTTTTTTTACAGAGAGATGCTTCGTTAAGTGCCATCGAGAAGATCAGTTCTACAACTTCTGTACATGTTGACTGTCGTGTGATTCTGGCGCGCTGTGCAAAGGTAATTCAATCAACAATCGTTGCAGTTTGTTGTGGAACAGAGCCAACGACAGAAGCACTGTTCTGGATGCTTTTAGCACGGGACTTCCTCAGGCGCCCACACGGAGTGGCAAACATCCAGGCGATGGTCGAGAGTGTGACACAGCAACTTCGTCGTGTCAATGTTTTTGGACTGGGCCTTCACAAATATGGAACCAGCGTCCTCTCTGCTTCAGAATCATCGACCGGCCATCTGCACACCATGTTTATTTCTTTATCAAAACTGTTCCATAGGTTTTCAGCGGATATTTCGTCATTGGATCGTTGAGCTTGTGTGTGGGTGGAGCAGATTCAACTTTGCCTTCTCGAATGCAGCATCTACGCATTCTCCTTTCCCGTGTACCTCTTTGACGTGGCGGCGCAGTGGTGCCTGTCGAAATGCAGAAAAGTTCAGAGCTGTTTTTGAAAGGACTGATCCAGACTGTCAGTATCTCTTCAACTGCACATTTAGACTGCTTGTCGACGCAAATTGTGGCTGCTTGTGGATCATGATGGCAGAATGCGCGCCTGGTGGAGTTGGTCATATCCCTCTGTCAAACCAAGGAGCCTGTTTTGTATTCTGTTGTGAAGAAGTGTCTACCAACTGCACCTGGTATTGTACTGAACTATGTTTTTCCCTTCATTGATGGTGTGTTTTTGTTCACAGTTGTCTTTGTTGTTAGATCCAGAGCAATTCACCGAAGTGGGTTTGTTGTCACTAACAGTGAAGTGGACATTTCTGAATTCTGGGTAGATTTCATGATGTTCCTGAGGCAAACTTGTCATTTCAACGTAGGACACAGAAAGACCTCTTTTCTGGTTCAGTTCGTCATATCAAAGCATTATTAGATCAGCGAACGGATGGCACAGAGATGCAAACTCCAGCTGCCCTCTCCAAATGATAGCAAAAGGCCAAGATAGACGTCTTTTACGAGATCTATATATATCTTCCAGTTGGACGACAACTTTTTCTTTCCATGCCACAGAAGCTGGGTGTACTCTTCCCATGCCTGAAAGGTCTGGCTGAGGTATGCATGACCCAGAGAAGGCAATAAAGTATGCCTTAATTACTGTCTTCTCAAAAATCAGCAAGTTTGTCTTCCAGTTTCATCACTTGTGCCCAAAAATTCAGCATGATTATCGCTTAGCAAACAGCAAAAAAGACAGTCCTAGATCATAGTTTGTTTAGCATCAATGCTTCAAGAATGCAGCTGGCAGATGTTACACTCGCTTCTAGATTTTGCCATCACATACATTTGTGACGGAGCCTTCTGTTACGATTCCTGACTTTATGTAGAGATCACGAAGTCCTCAGTCTTGGAAGCATTTTCCTGGACTTGCTGCTTTTCCCTTGTCTCTGAACCTAGTTCAGGCAGGTGACTTTTGTTCCATCGTATCCACCAGAGGGAGCCAGGATCCACAGCAAGTCCTTTCTTCTTGCCGTCACTGCTTGCAGGTTACGCTCGGCTCTGTCATCATCCACTGCTCTTACTGGAGGTAGTCCCATTTGTTTTGTGGACACATAGTCTGAAAGTTAGCAAGTCTCAAAAGGAATGCTTCTTTTCTTAGTCTTTGCAATGGCAGGCACGGTTTATCTGGGTAGTATAGACCCAAAGACTTTTGGTTGAACTGCATCCCATTACCTAGATGTAATGTCCCTTAATTTGTTACGATTCTTTCAATCCTGCCGAGGTGATCCTGTGCCAGTTGTGAGAAACTACAGGGCCTGGTCCTTTGGGAGATAACACCCGATCATTTACTGAAGTAGCAAGACTCTGCAGGCACAAAACGATGTTAGTTTCCCCTATCGCCCCAGGGGACGCACCATGTCCAGATCTGTTCACCATTCTGAGGATTTCTACATTTCCTGTCAATGTCTGGATTTCTACGTTTGCTATCAATGTTTGTATTCCAGAATCCAAATCCATAAGATAGTGTTTTGAATGTCTTCTGTTATTTGGATGATAGTGTTTTGAATGTCTTCTGTTATCCGCGAGTCACTGCGTGTACAATGTGTTAGCTAAGGAAAACAACCACTTTGCTGACGCAGCTTTGTTTTCTGTATCCGAAGTCAGACGGCTCAGGAACAAGAGCTTTAACTCGCCGGATCCAGAGACTTGTATGGTCATTAAATCTGGAAGGTGTACAGGCCAGGGCATTTTCTGTTGCGAATCCGTTACTACCTGGCGAAGGTGTAGTGACGCCTTATCAAAAATTCTCTCAGACTGTTTCTGTTTGGTATTTCCACAATGCCAAGTCTGCTTTGAGAGCTTGACTTTTGCGCGCAAGTTCTCTTGCATCAAGACTGCTCGGCATGAATACTAGCCTTTCTTTGCTATCAGGAAAAATCTGCTTGTCTTCAAGGAACTTCGCTTTCTGTTTTTGACAATTTTTCTCACTGGAATCCTTCAGACTTGACTGACCTTTGGATGGCATAGATGCTTTCATCTTTTCTAGCAGTATACCAAGAGGGACGTGATCTTGTTTACTAATCAAATAACCTATAATGTATTGTCACAAATAATGAAATGCCTTTTATTCTGCCTTCTGATTCCATCTATCTCCAGCTTCTATATTTTTTGATGGGACGATTTTCTTCGTTCTTCGGTCCGTGTAAAATCTCTGTAACATGATGTGTGATACTGGTCGTCTGCATGAACAATGTTTTTTCTGCATGTCAAAGCAATGAGACATGTTAAGAAGCCTTATTGCTGCTTCCCCAAACGTGGGACCTGACAGCAACCATTCAGTGCTCGTCGAGTTCTCCATGATGATTGTCCTTTTAAAGGCTTTTGTAATGCCCCACCATACACAGAATGCAGCGCTCGCCATAAACTCCTTATTCAGAAGATGCTTGTCTCGTTAGCTGCTTTTGGCCACGGTCAGAAAAAGGAGTCTTTCAAACTTTCAACACAATCATCTGCTTTTCTGTATGCGTTCTCTTTTAGACTCAGAGTCATTACTTCTCACTTATGATAAACATGTTTTCACAGTATATGTGATATGGTGAACATGTTTCCATAGTATCAGTGATAAACAATATTTGGTATGCCATTTTCACCGACAATATAAGCATATGCAAGTACATGTTCATAGTTTCTTATCGTTGCTGCATCAAGTAAAAATACCTTGCAAAACCCCAAGTACCTTTTGGAAACGAGTCTGTTACTAACGATGACTAGCGCATTTTCCTGGCGAAAAGTGTCACATATGTCTACAGTGCATTCCTTCCATTTTGCCTAATGAAAATATGTACAGCAGAGCCCTCGTATTCACCACAGACTAAGCTCGTACCTCTCATGCACCACTTGAAAGTATACTTCGAATAACAGTTATCAGTTCTAAGCAAACGGTTTCCATGTTTTTATAAACAGAACAATGTCACAATTATTTCAGCTTTCAAGAAGGAAAATGAGACATTCGGTTCGTGTCTGCCTGCATGGCTCAAAGAGAGAATGAATTGTCTCTACTTTGAATTGATTTCTGCGTATCGTATGAGAGACCCGTACATTTCGCAAGCGTCGGGACGGCCGTAAAGAAGATCGAGGAAAAAACACAGATGACTGACTCTTACAGCATAAAAAGTATTGCTTTGAGACTCAACAAAAATTACAACAAAGACCATCACACACACACACACACACACACACACACACACACACACACACACACACACACACACACACGCACGCACGCACGCACGCGTACACACATACGCGCGCACACACACACACACATACACACACACACACACACACACACCACACACACACACACACACACACACACACACACACACACACCCGCACAACACACACACAACACACACACACACACACACACACACACACACACACACACACACACACACACACACAGCTATTGGAGGAGAAATATGGCAAACCTGACGCTCAAGAGAATTCCAAACCTGCGGTACACAGAACAGAACGGACCCATGTATGCAGGATACCTCGCTCTCACTCAAGTGTCTGAAGAATTCTGTGATCAGAAGAAGATCACATATTTCGAGAGGCGAGGTTCTGAGGCAGGGGGTCAGCCAATTACTTTTGAGAAGTTTTCATATTTCCGATTTACTAGCATAAGTGCGTTTCTCGTTTTACAACGGTAAACAAAATAAACCAACAAACAAGGAGAGAGAGAGAGAGAGAGAGAGAGAGAGAGAGAGAGAGAGAGAGGGGGGGGGGGGGCAGTTAGGGGAGACAAACTTTTCCACGTAAGCATTCTTTGAGAGTCGTAATCGACGGAGTTTGTATGGCGACATTTCTGTCATATTTTGGTCTTTCTATTACATTAATCACACGAATATATCATATGAACTCGAGTGCTGACTTTAGTGAACTTTGAAAAGTAAAATGTTGATTGATTGTCCTTTTGTAATGTTCTTTTTCACGCCATACATTTTACATTCGCTTCTGAAGCTTGATGGAAACATATGACACTAACCACGAAGACATCACGATATACAAATTAGATAATACAATGCGTAAGTTACTTATATTTACTATCCAGAGTTAGAAATATATGATAGGCTTTCGAAAGAAGTCTTCAAAAGCATTCCCAAACACGTAGTCAGAATCTCATACCAAAAAAAAAATCTGAAATGATATAGTTCAAATCCAGCGTGAATTAAATATCCTCATTAAAGATTTCCTCAGTATAAGATACAGGTCAAATGTTGCACACAACGAGAATAAATCGTAAATCAAAAATAAGGAAGAAAACGTGTTGGACCCTTCGTGAAGCACAAACACCATGAAGCTTTAAACAAGTTTCTGGCATATGATTGTTTCATTATGCGACCAAAAGATGCCTGTCAAGTATTCTATTTTCAAATTCTATACATTCAACGTATACATTTATAACGACAAATCATGGGCCAGTAACTCCAAACAGCAACACATATGGAGAATGAACACATGACATTAAAATGCTTGTTTTTTGAAATGACATGAACTGGTTCAAGGGAGGTAAGATCTGACCCAGAGTCCCAGATTTTCAGCCTAAGATGTATACATAGGCTGAATTAGACCCTCCAACAATCTGAAAAGCCCAGCAGGAGGTCTGTTTCCTGTAAGCCATGGAATATTGAACGGAGCAATTACACCCTTTTTCATTGGGAAGGAGGGGGAGGGTGCCAAGATGAGAGAGAGAGAGAGACAGACAGACAGACAGACAGACAGACAGAGTTATATGCAGCGTAACAGATAATCCGAAACGGTCATGTCTACTTTGCCGCATTAAATTAATAGAGGGCATAATTATCCCATGTGTTCCATCGTTGGAATTTCTAGCTGCGGTTTCAAATCGCTGCTAATTTGTTCTTAGTTGGGAACGAAGGGGATAACTTTTTTTAAAAAAGTGCAACCGCTGCATATTTACCATTTTTAAAGACTTCTTACGGAATGCTTTCACTCAGGGGATAAGGGGACGGCTAGAGAAGAGAGTGGAAACGGGGCAGGTAAACGAGTACGGACGCGGGGCGCAGAGAGAAGAGAGAGAGAGAGAGAGAGAGAGAGAGAGAGCAGCTAGTGTCATCTACAAGGCTTGAAATCTCTCTCTCTCTCTCTCTCCTCTCTCTCTCTCTGGTTTCAGCTGCTCATTCTGATGTGTTCTCCACAGTTTGGAAATTGGTACGAGAGTGGAATCATCTCTGACATTAAAAGTTAGTTGCGCCGGTTTAGAGTTATTGCACAGATCGGGTTCAGGATCGTTCGGTATGCCGGTAAAAGACCTCTTCTTACATCTTGAGTGTGTGTGTGTGTGTGTGTGTGTGTTGTGTGAGTGTGAGTGTCGGAGGGGGCTCTCCCGCGCGCGCGCGCGCGCGCGCGCGCGTGTGTTGTGTGTGTGTGTGTGTGTGTGTGTGTGCGTGCGAGCGCGCGTGCGTGCGTGCGTGCGTGTGTGTGAGCGCGCGTGCGTGCGTGCGTGTGTGTGTGTGTGTGTGTGTGTGTGTGTGTGTGTGTGTGTGTGTGATTTGTTGTTAGGAAGATACACAGATTGTATTTTCCTTTAGGACGGAAAAATGATCTTGATTTAGATTTCTGCGTGCATGTTCTCTCTGTCTCTCTCTCTATCTGTCTGTCTGTCTGTCTGTCTGTCTCTCTCTCTCTCTCTCTCTCTCTCTCTCTCTCTCTCTCTCTCTGTGTGTGTGTGTGTGTGTGTGTGTGTGTGTGTGTGTGTGTGTGTGTGTTCACACCCGGGAGTAAAAACAAAAACATTCATGTGCTCTCAAGTGCAGTGAGAGATAGAGGAAAGGGGGATGGGGGGGGGGGGGGGGGGTGTCGAGAGACAGAAGGGGTGGGGTGCGGAACGGGGCAACAGTAGGAATGTTAGATAAACATTTTGTTCCTATCACTATCATTAAATGTAGTTATATCTAGATGAGCATTTTCTTACATCGAAGTATATAAGGTTAAAGGGAATGACACTGATAAACAAGCATGCTGAAAAGAAAAACAGGTACAAGTTGAGACGAAGGAAAAAAAAAACAGGAAGAAGAAAGAAGAAGAGAAGAAGAAGATGATGATGATGATGATGATGTGATGATAATGATGAATGATGATGATGATGATGATGATGATGATGATGATGAGGCACATGAACAAGATCAAGAACAAGAAAGAGAGAAATAGGGAAGAAGAAGAAGAAGAAGAAAAAGAAAGAAGAAGGAAAAGATCAAGCAGCAGCAACAGTGGTGGTGGTGGTATCAGTAGTAGTAGCAGCAGCAGCAGCAGTAGTAGTAGTAGTAGTAGTAGCAGCAGCAGCAGCAGCAGCAGCAGTAGTAGTAGTAGTAGCAGCAGCAGCAGCAGCAGCGATAGCTTTAGTAGGAGTAGGAGCAGGAGGAGGAGGAAGAAGAGAAGGAGAAGATGGAATAAGGGTAAGAGGAAGTAGCACCGGAGAAAGACAAAACGAAATAGAAAAGGAGATAAAGTTCTGGTACTAGTAGTAGATGCAGGATGAGGAAAACACACACACACACACACACACACACACACACACGCACGCACACCACACACACACACACACACGGGGGCGCACACACACACACACACACACACACACACACACACACACACACACACACACACACACACATACAGAAACAGATAGACTGAGAGTTAGACAGACAGACAGACAGAAACAGACAGACAGGCAAACAGACAGCCACACAGACAGTGTTCTGGAACGAAACAGGGAAATATGATACTGTCAGCTCGGCACTTTGCTCCAAAAGGAGTGCCACTCCCCCCCCCCCCCCCCCCCCCCCATCACCCCCCTACCCCTGCTCCTCCTGCTCCCTTCCTGAGCCTCTGAAATTTCAGCTGTATTTTCCCATCATTCCAAGATCATCGCTCATCCATTTCACTTTGCACCGTTTTGGAATTACGAGGGCAAGATCAAATTATGGCGTGCAATTTTTCCTAGCAAGTGGAGCTGGAATGTCTGACCCCAAAAACTTTAATTTCACGGACCTTCTCTTCAGCCCTCATTTTTTTTTTCTAATTCGAGGTGAAGTTAGGGCTGGGGGTAGCGAAAGGTTGGGTGAAAGAAGGCTGTGGGGATGATGGGGTGGACGGAAAAGTGAGAAGAAGGGGAGGGGTGGAGGAAGGGATAGGCCTGTTGCCAGAGTGGCGTTTTCTTTCTTTTCTGTTTTTTTGTTGTTTGTTTGTTTGTTTCTTTCTTCTTTCTTTCTTTCTTCTGTCTTTCAATTTTTTCTTTCTTTCTTCTCTTTCTTTCTTTCTTTTTTCTTTCTATTTCAAGATCTTTCTTATTTCAATCGTCCTTCTACGGCTGAAACTAGAGAGAGAGAGAGAGAGGAGAGAGAGAGAGAGAGAGAGAGAGAGAGAGAGAGAGAGGATGAATGAATGATTTAATGAGGTAGGCGTACAAAGTCCATTCTCATGAAGGGGTTACAGTGGGGGTGGGACTGTTCGAAAATGAACATCAAAGAATAAAACGAACGGCCAATGTCAGAAAACAACATCGCGACGAGGAAAACCCAATCACGGAAGCAAATGTCATTGTGAATACTAAATAGTTTATTCACAGTCATCAAGATTTTTGTTCTCCTCAGCTGAATTGCTGCTGGAAGCCAATTGCACATTTTCTCTGTTAGTAAAATTAGCACTGTCCATGTTTCTTATCATTCCCTGTAGGTACGCCATAATGTCACTGACAGTCACATTCTCTGTTGTTCACTCACGGAGACCTGTCCTGATCACAAACCACATCGCAGCATTCATCAACACAGTCATCACTTTGGCTTCACGTTTCCAAAATCCAACACCAACACTTCGTCTTGTGCCACTGTCACAGATTCTTTGTCACTCTGCTCCAAGTCGATCGCTGTCTGCTTGTCGCTGTGCCGTATTTCTTCTGCAAGCTGGGTCACAGACGGAGGGAGATGTTTATCACTCTTAAAAACATCATCACATGCAGCAGGACTGTCGTTGATTCTGTCTACGTGGTAAAGTAAACTAGGTGGTGTCGGCAAAAAATAAACCGGACGGAGAACATACATTTTCACTTGCCTTTCGTTTTGATTTTTCTGTAGATGTCTGCTCTGTGCCTATCCCTGTTCAACTGTGACGGGCACATTCGACGACGATACGCAATGCTGTGGCCTTGAGTTTGCGTGGCAGGGGGCTGTTCGGTAGTTGTGGTGAATCGTAGAATGACGACAGATTGTTTTCCTCTGCCCTCTATTTTGTACGACGACAATGTCATTTCTTCCACGGCAGCATTTAGTATGACTTCTACAGTGGATGGGAGACCTTCAACAGGCATGCTGGACGACTTTTAGTTGATACAAGTAGAAGTTTACCGGAGCGGCTGAAATACGTCTTGCCGGGAGTCGGACAAGGGAGGCTACTCCGAGAGAGAGAGAGAGAGAGGGAGGGGGGAGGAGAGGGAGGGAGAGATGGGAGAGAGAGAGAGAGAGAGAGAGAGAGAGAGAGAGAGGTAGACAGAAACAGATAGACAGAGAGAGAAGAGAGAAAGAGAGAAGAGAGAGAGAGGAGAGAGAGAGAGAGAATCAAATCTTGTTTTATGACACTGTTGTGATGCAAGCAGACACCCTACCCCTATCCCTTCCCTTCCTTCCCTTCCCTATTCCCCTGTCGCTCTATTACACAGTTGTTTGCTTACCAGATTCACTTAAATTGTGCACCGACATTAAGTTTGAAAGCAGGCTCACATTCCTGCTCCAAGCTTGCATATTATATGTGGATACAAATACAGAACCAGTGAAGGGGTCGGGTGGGGATGGGGTGAGGGAGGGAGGGAGCATGAGGGGGAGAGAGGGGGGAGAGAGACAGAGACATAGAGGGAGAGAGAGAGAGGGTGGAGGAGGGAGAGAGAGAGGTAGGGAGAGAGGAGAGAGACAGACAGACAGAGAGACAGAGACAGAGACAGACAGACAGACAGGAAGAGAGACAGAGTAGTGGAGGAGGAGGCGGGTGGGAATGGAATTGTTTTCGAAGAGCTATTACACATATTGTTTTGTCTGTCTTTCAGGGAGTAATTCTTTTCCCCCAACACTTGTTATCAAACACGTAGTTGGGGCTGTCTGTGTGACGCTAGCCCTACAAGACAGCAGGCTTATTATCCTCAGGCAAGACGTCGTTCTGGGTCCTGCGTGTTTATCCCTCTACAAGATAGCTCGCAAAAACAGCCGGAACATCATCAAATTTTTTGTGATGGGATTGTTTGTGTATAGACGTGATTCAATTTTGGAGGTATCTGGGTTCAGAACTGATCCAAAAGCCGACGAAAGGACTCAATAGCCGATGGAAAACACTCAACTGAAAGCCGATATGAATGGTACGGACACATAGGCAAAGCTAGGGAAGACTGAAAGGCGCAGACATGAGGGGCAAGACTCTTATTAAAGGCGGACGGCCGTGATTCTTAAAACGACGCAGAAAAAAAATGCTGAAAAAAGAGAGAGAGAGAGAGAGAGAGAGAGAGAGAGAGAGAGAGAGAGAGAGAATGAAAGAAAGAAAGAAAGAAGAAAGAAGGAAAGAAAAGACTTAACCGCAAATTGAGAGAAAGACTCGAAAGGTGACGAAAAAAAAACAACCACAGAAAGACCCAAAATCGAGTGGGAGCACCATTCACAAGCAAATTAAAAAAAAAAAAAAAAAGGGGGGGGGGGGGGGGGAGCGGGGAAATGAGACGCAAATTTCGTAAGAGCAAGAGAGTTTATAGGCGCACATGTTTTGTGTTCCTTGTCCTCTGACACTATATCATTTATTGCCCTTGCCTCTTCATCTTGCGCCGAATCTGACCCGAGAAGTACTTGCTAGTTCTTCATTTTCGTTGTCCTGAGTGCTTTTTGTTTTTGTTTTTTTTAATCTTGCCTGAAGAAGACAGAGAGGTCGAAACGGGTCGTGTTTTGTCTTGTAATTCGTTTGTCCATGTTATCTGTCGGAGTTATTTCAAATACCTTTTAAAATTCATCACCGATAGTAGAATGACTTGGCTGTGCTGTCCGGGGCGGATACTTGAAAAATAAATAATAACATTAATGAAAGATAAATCAAATAAAAAAAAGAGAAGAAGAAGATAGTGGTTTCGATTATGGTTTCCTGTCGGATCTGTCTTTGTGGCAGTCATAGTGCGGTATCTTATCTATCTGGGTCAGTGGGAGTCACTATTGGAATAGAGTTGTCCTTAGGATTTTACTGCTGTAATCATTATTTAGGTTGGGGTTCCACGCAGGGTTGGGTAAGTGTCATTTCGAATTTTGAATAGAGTCCCCCAGGTAAGTTGTCTATCCAGACTTGACCGTCGTCAATTAAATGACAATCATCAATGGAACCAGACTGAATATCCTGGCCCTCCATCGGTGTCAATGGAACTATATTACATATAGGCTATTTCTGTGGTATTCTTACCACCAAAGACTCAAAATCAAAGAGCATCCCAAAGCAGCAAGTGAAGGGTAGAAAAGCAAAAAGGAGAAGAAAGAACTGTGAGGAAATACGTTATACAAAGACCAAATCAGCGAGGAAAGTAATAAACAGAAGGAAATCTTTGAACCTATGCTTAAGGATCTGTCTAAGGGCACAAGGGAGGTTAAAAGGTGAGAACAGTCGGAATGGTCAGCTTAACTGCTTAATAACGAAGCAGTTTATAACTCATCTTCTTTTTGTTTAAAATTCAATTCATTTTTGATACAAAGAAATGAAATTTTGTGGTTTTCAGCCATAATTCCCCCACCCCCACAGAACTAGAAATAGCAGCGTTGAGAATATTCACTCTCCCACATACACATCTATGTCCGTGCACGTGTGTGTTTGTGTGGGTGTTTCGCACGCGCGTGTGTGGCTGGTTGTTAAAGAAGTCTGATAGATAGAGCATGGATAATATCCATTTCAGTTATTGGTACAGTACTTATATAAGCCGCGTGTTCCAGGACCACAAAATATTTGCGAACATCGTCCATTTTCACAACCACAACTCAGTGGAGAGAGGACACTTACATAAGACAATACGACCCAGTAATGGAACACAGGCAATTATTTCTCCGGGTAGTTCTGTGACCCTTGGGCCACAAAGGCATCCGGGTCAGCGGATCAATGGCGTCGCACCACCAATCCTGATCGGCTAATTAACAGAGGACAGAGGCCTGTAGTGGTGGCAGTGCCGCAGGATGGCATGTCTCTCTCTTCTCTCCCCTTCCTCCTGTTGACAGGGAAACGTCCGGGTGTGGAGACTATTCTGGGCCCGTGGCCCGGATACGTGACGTGTTGAAGAGGTTGGTGGGACAATGTGGAATTATAGGGGGAGCAGTTAGTTCGACAAGCGTGCGCCCTGCACGTGCAGTTGGGCTTCGGCCACGTGTCACCGCTTCCGCCTTTGTGTGTGTGTGTGTGTGTGTGTGTTGTGTGTGGTGTGTGTTGTGTGCGTGTGTGTGTTGTGTGTGTGTGTGGTGTGTGTGCGGTGGTTGTGGGTGTGTGCGCTGTGGCTGTGTTAGAACGTTTGCTTGTGGTGAGTGTTGGTGTCTTAAGAATTTTGTCTTTGTGCGCGTGGTGTTTTGGTTGTTTTGTTAACACAGAGAATTTACCTTCTGAATCTTTTCTGGAATGTTTGTTGTTTGTTGTGTTTTTAACGGGTTTTGATCTTTTGCTGCATAATTTCTGTGTTTTGATTGTGTGTGTTTAACGGGCTATTTCGTTTCATAAATTCTGACTTTGTAGTAAGGGCTGTTTTGCATAAACTCGCTGCTTTCCCACCCCACCCCTCCACACACACACACA
The DNA here is from genome assembly GCA_033310375.1 of Conus canariensis. Taxonomy (NCBI): domain Eukaryota; kingdom Metazoa; phylum Mollusca; class Gastropoda; order Neogastropoda; family Conidae; genus Conus; species Conus canariensis. The sequence continues at coordinate 44,700,731 of CM065716.1, read as the reverse complement.
CACCACACACACACACACTCACACACACACACACACACACACACACACACCTCCTCCTCCCTCCTCCTCTCCACGGCCCCATCCCCCAGCTTCCAGATTAAGGTAGCTGAAGATTTGGAAAATGTTTATCCTCGCTGTCTGTTTGTGTGTCTGTCTCTGTCTCTGTCTCTGTCTCTGTCTCTCTCTCTCTCTCTCTCTCTCTCTCTCTCTCTCTCTCTCTCTCTCTCTCTCTCTTATACACATATCACATAGAACCATACCATGCAGCTGAGACGACTGACGAGTTTAGCCCAGGAGACGAAAGTCAGTTATGTCTATGTGGAACAAAAGTTTCACTCGACAAGACAGACTGCAATGGGTTCCTTGAATGCTCTGAGTCCAGATCTTAATATTTACAATTTAATGTCCTCGTCTTTATCCCTACCAGATGCTATAAAGAGAACGAATGTGACGACGACGATGATGATAATGATCATACTGATAATGACGATCGTATTAAATTCAGTTGTAGTAGTGGTAGTAGTAGTGGTAGTTGTTGTTGTGTTGTTGTTGTAATAGTTGCTATTATTATTATTATTATTGTTGTTGTTGTGTCTTATTACTATTATCATTATCATTATTATTATCATTGTTGTTGTTGTTTTTGTTGGTGGTGTTCTTGTTGTTGCTACTGCTGCTGCTGCTCTTCTTCTTCTCCTCATTATTGTACTTGTGATTGTTGTAATATGTTTGTTATTGTCATTATTATCATCTTTATTGTTGTTATTGTTATTATCATCATTATTATTATTATTGTTATTTTTTGTTGTGGTGGTGGTTGTTGCTGATGAAAGAGAGAAAGAATAAAGAAAGAGGAATAAGAGAGAGGGAGGAAGAAAATGAAGGCGAGAAGTCACCTGATGGTGAAAAGGAAAGAGTGGGAAAACAGAACCGAAAAGAACCCAGATGAAACAAGTGTATAGTGTTCGCAGTCGCCGTGGTGCGGGCGGTAGTGGTGGTGGTGGTAGTAATAATAGTAGAAGCGGTAGTGGGGGTGGTGGTAGATGCTAACGATGATTAAGGATACGCTCGTCATCGACAAGATTAACAAATACAACTACAATTACTGCTGCTGCTGCTACTACTGTTACCGCTTCTACTCCTATTGCTGCTGCCGTCGTTGCTGCCGTCGCCGCCGCCGCTGCTGCTGCTGCTGCTACTTTTAATACTGCAGCAACTGCTGTTGATGATTATGATGCTGCTACTGCGAACACTACACAATTCGCTTGCATTTCTGGGTTGTGATGTTTAAGCTGGAGTGACACAGAAATATGAGGGAACAGCAACAGAGAAACGTTTTTATCCATCAGCCTTCCATAGATCAGGTAAGTAAAAGCCCTGACACCTCTTGCTGGCTAAGAGGAGGAGAAGCGAAGACACAGCGAAGACACAGCGAAGACACAGCACCCGTATCCCACTTTTGGAAGAGAGATGGTGGGAGAAGGAGTTACAAGGTGAGGGACAGAGGGGGACATTATGTAATACTAACACGGTCAGACTTCTCCAATAATACCTCCTCGCTCCGTATCCCCACCTACCAAGCTGTCCTCTCTCACCCCCCCCCCCCCCCCCCCACACACACACATCCTGTATACTTTTCTTTTCCTTTGTCCATATCAGATTGAACTTCCCGAAAACGACAGCCTGTGTTTACTAAAGAACTGACTTTGTAGGCATGTTTTTGTTATAAGATTTTCTTTTCTGCTTCTTTTGTTTTGTTTTATTTTGATAAGGCCGTAAAAGAAGATTCTTAACCATACATGAAAGACCGTACTTAATGGCACACCAAAGAGTATGATTAATGATGCATAGGAAGAATCCAGAAGAACTGACATTCCCTACATCCCTTTTCCCTTCCAGCAATCTACCCCCTCCTTTCTCCTACCGACGATCTACGCAAAAACGCTCTATACTTCACACACACACACACACACACACACACACACACACACACACACACACACACACACACACACACTCTCTCTCTCTCTCTCTCTCTCTCTCTCTCTCTCTCTTTCTCTCTCTCTCTCTCTCTCTCTCTCTCTCTCTCTGTCGTGCGTGCGTGCGTGCGTGCGTGCATGTGTGTGTGTGTGTGTGTGTGTGGTGTGGTGTGTGTGTGTGTGTGTGAGTGTGTGTGTGTGTGTGTGTGTGTGTGTGTGTGTGTGTGTGTGTGTGTGTGTGTGTTTGAGACTGCCTGAGGTTTAAACAAAACATTTTTTGGTCACATATGTCTTCGACTGCTAAGACCCTTCCTCTCCCTCCCCCCTCCCCCCACCCTTTTTGTTTTCTTTTTTGATGGTCCAACACAACGTACATTTGAAAGAGATCACTCTATCAGTGTTTTCGGACAGCTACATTATTAGCTTGATTAACCCTTGATGTATTCAGGTGGAGTGATGATACATTTCCCCCTCTTGATTGCATGTCAGAGGAAGAATGTTTAGTGTGATACAATGCAGTTTGGAAACGTTGAGATTGGAGACAAGATCTTGTCCAGGGATTCTGATAAAAGGTTTTGAAGAACTGGCAAAGCATCAAATGTCCTTCTCCTCCTCCCACGCTTCCTCCTCCCCCTCCCCTCCTCCTGCTTCTGCTTTTCCTCCTCGTCTCCTCCCCCCCCTCTCCCTCCTCCTCTTTCTCCTCTTCAACTCCTTCTCCTCCTCATCTTCATCATCATCACCATCATCACTGCTACCATCACAACCACAACCCCCCCCCCCCACCACCACCACCACCACCATCACCACCATCATCATCATCATCATCATCATCATCATCATCATCATCATCATCATCATCATCATCACCAACGCCATCATTACTACCATCACAACCAAACAACCACCACCACCATTATCATCACCACCACCACCACCATCACCACCATCACCACAACAACAACAACAACAATAGCAACATCATCATCACCACCACCATCAAGCGTTTTGCGAATCTCTCGAAACACAGACACGTCTTCCTGCACTCTAAACAATTGTCACAAAACCAGAAGGACAGATAAACACTATTAGACAGATTGATGCAAAGGGAAAAAAACTGCTCTTCAAAAACAATAACAATAACCACATTCTGAATCATGAAACGTATTTCTTCACTCAGCATCATTGTCAGAGTAATGGAATGACATACAAACACAATTAAACCGCAGAAACGCTCCCGAGAAACATTTGATGAGACAGGTCGGCACCAGAATGGGGGAATATATTGCTAATTGTTTGTTTGTTTGTTTTTCTTTCAGACTATTTTGCTTTTGCGTGTTGCCTCCGAGTTCGTCGTCGTTCTCTTTGGTGCGTGCAACAACACGGCATATTGTTGGAACTTGAAATCGTAATGGCTGGAACATGTCCGTGAATTCATTTACATGAGACAGTGAAATCGTTTCTCAAAAACTGAACGAGAAGAAGGACGATGCAGGAAGGCCGAGTGTGTGCGTGAGTGAGTGTGTGTGTGTGTGTGTGTGTGTGTGTGTGTGTGGTGCGTGCGTGCGTGCGTGCGTGCGTGCGTGCGTGCGTGTGTGTGTGTGTGTGTGTGTGTGTGTGTGTGTGTATGTGTGTGTGCGTGCGTGCGTGCGTGTGTGTGTGTGTGTGTGTGTGTGTGTGTGTGTGTGTGTGTGTGTACGTGTGTGTGTGTGTGTGTGTGTACGTGTGTGTGTGTGTGTGTGTGTGTGTGTGTGTGTGTGTGTGTGTGGGTGTGGGTGGGTGGGTGGGTGGGTGTGCGCGCGCGCGCGCGCGTGTGTGTGTGTGTGTATGTGTGTGAGAGAGAGACGGGGTGGGGGGAGACAGGGGGGGGGGGGGGGCGGTAGGGGAAGCGCAGATGTCGGCTTGAGAGGAGGATGTGGGGGCGGGAAGAGGGAGAAACACCATTGTGAGGGGGAGGGGGACAGAATCTGCTCCGAATCCATTATCACTGCAACTAATTAGTCATCCGATATCATGTATTCGGTGTTAACTTCCCATTTGTTTAAGACAGTCGCATCATTTCCCCTGTTTCCGAAAGAGCGGCGTCATCAAATTTACTCGCAGAAACTCTCTCTCTCTCTCTCTCTCTCTCTCTCTCTCTCTCTCTCTCTCTCTCTCTCTCTCTCTCTCTCTTTCGTAATTCAGCTACTGAGTTGTCTCTGTAAGTCAAGCAATAGATTATATGGTCAGTGGGACAAAGGGGAGATAATAAAGCACTGTGAAAATTCAATAGGGACAAAGGACTACGAAAATCAAAGACAAAGCACAATACTGATAACAAAAAAATCAATGACAATGAAAATCAGCCGAAGACAAAAGACTGAAAATCTACAAACAAAAATAACTACGAAAATCCGACAAAAAGGAAGGGCTACGAAAATCAGACGATTTTGAGAATTTGAGATTGATCTATGAAAAATCGACAAAGAGAAAGGGTTATACACATTGGACAAAGGCAAACAATTGTGAACATTTGACAAAGAACTGAGACAATCTGACATGCACAAAGGAATACGAAAAATACTGCGAAAAGTGTTGAAGAATCAGAGGACCTTCCCCCTCCTCCTCCTCCTCCTCCTCCTTCTCCTCCTCCTCCTCCTCCTCCTCCTTCTTTTTTGACTCTGCAAAGAGCCATTGGAGCGCCATACTGAAGGACCTCCACCTCTGTCGAGTGTGTGCCAAAGTCTGAGTCTTTGCAAACGGTTTCCCTATCCATTCTGCAATGTTGTCAGTCCATCGTTGTTCCTGTCGTTCCCTCTGTCTCCCTCCCTCAACAGTTCTCTGCAGGATTGTTTTAGCAAGACCATCGGATCTTGTGACACGGCCATACCAAAGTAGTTTTCTGTATTGGAGTTAGTAGATCTTCATATGGTCCGATACGCTTCTTGATAATTTGACGTACCCGTTCATTAGTGTTATTATCACTATATCTGATGTTTAGTGCCTTCGGTCACAACTAACTTCCTCCATGGCTTGAAATTCTTCGATCCAAGTCCACTGTGAGTGTCTATGAATCGCATGGGCACGGGATGATAGGATATACATGTTCACGCGGAAGCCTTGTCTTGTTTTTCAGGGAGATCCTATTGTCAAACAGGCGTCAGTCTGGATAGAACTGATGTCATCTTTGCTGCTTTTAAAAGGACTTTGGTTTACATCCCTCATTATTTGTGACTGTCCCAAGGTGAGTGAACTGTTGAACAGTTCCCAGCTTCTGTCATCAGACAGTCACATTAGTGGTGATGTTGAAGTTGTGACTGGCCATCAACGTTATTTTCTCAGCGCTGATTTCTATGCCATATCTTGTTGACTTTCATCCGGTCTTGGCGAGTTCTTGTGCACTCCCTGCCAGGCCATCAATGTCATCTGCAAGGCGAAAGTGCGTGATGGTCCTTCATCCAATGCTGACTGTGCTGACATGAATTTCAAGTGCAGCAGGCATAATGTATACCAGAAACAGGTTATAAAGTACCGGAGATAGAAGGCAGCCCTGGAGAAATCCAACTTAAACATGAAAGTGTGATCAATAACACCCTGTCTGAGTGCTGCGCCAATCATTTTTTAGTTCAGTGGTGATGTAGATTAGCTGTTGCTCGAAGTTAAGTTTTTTTCATTGTGACAATACCGCCCCCTGCTAGATACACGCGTTGAAGTCTATGAAGACTAACATTAGGGTAAGCTTACACAGATTAAAGATCTGATTGATGGTGAGCTTACTCCAGTCTTTGCCGGGAATCCAACCTTGTCTTCAGCAATAGTGGCGTATGGCTGCTGTTCTAATCTTTTCAGCATGATTTTGAGCATTGCTTTGCTGGCATGACTGATCAACCTGATTGTGAAGTAGTTCTGACAGCAACGAAGCTGCCCTTTCTTGGGAAGTCTGTCTATTGGGGATGGATCAGTGATTGCTAGTGATGATGACTTAAGAGTTACCAACACTCGCGTTGAAGCACCCCGACGATGGACATAGCACTTCCCAAATGGTCAGTATCACTGTCAGCTATGCTACATTCTTGTGAAGAACAGGTCTAGCATTAC
>CM065716.1:44684678-44692178 GCA_033310375.1 Conus canariensis | reverse complement strand
CTCATCTAAACCGGAGGGGAGCGTGGAGGGTGGGTGTACACGGAGACACAGAGGTTTCAGAACTTGGATATAAACCAGTTAAAGTGGTAGTGCAGCAGACAGAGACATTAAACACGCGTCCCTGCCAAATCCCTTCTGTAATCCGTCCTGATCAGGTCTTTAAGCAACAGAGAACTAGTGACAAAGTAGTTACCCACAAAATCGGTAAAGCTGGGTCTGCAGGCTAGGAAAAAGAAGAAAGGGAAGGAAAAGGAGGAGGAAGAGGAGGAGGAGGAGGAAAAGAAGAAGAGGTGTAAGCAAAATTAAGGGGGGGAAGAGAGAGTAGCCAGAAGATTGGGGAGGAGTACGAAGAGAAAAAAAGAAGTCGAGGAGGGAACGAATACGATGATGCTGAAGAAGAGAAGAAGAAGAAGAAGAAGAAGAAGAAGAACAAGAACAAGAAGAACAAGAAGAAGAGGAGGAGGAGGAGGGGAGGGGGAGGAGGAGAAGTAGAAGAAGAAGAAGAAGGGGAGGAAGAGAGAGAGAGAGAGAGAGGGGAGGAGAGAGGGGGGGGGGGGGGGAGTGAGAGACAGAGAGAGATAATACAGAAGGCAGTTATACCTAACTGAGGAACAATTGATAATAACAACAACAGCAGCAACAACAACAATGGCGACGACAACAATAGCAATGGTAGTTAGAGAACTCTAACACTGTCATGCAGCCAACATTAATACGAAAATAACATGTACAGCTGTTACAGAACTAACAAAGATGTATGAGGGTTTTTTTTTTTTAACTTTTCTTTAAAAAAATATTCATTCCCCCTGCCCTCTTAAAAACTCATTCATTCACTCTCTTATTCCTTTGACACGTTGAATATAATATGTGTTGGACTTTGGGTTTCGCCAGGTTCTGTCAACCTTTTTGCGATTGTAATATTGGGGGTGGCTTTGATCCGTTCGAGGTACGTTCGTCTTTGCATGAATGTTTAGATCGTCAACATACATGAATATATTCCTAGGTCGCTAGGAAAGGACTGTTCCTATTCCTCATTTAAGCAGGTGGAGGGTTTGTGGAGAGTAGGTGTACTCTGTCACGGAGATTTCAGCACTTGGAAATAAGTGGTAGTGGAGTAGACATAGATGTGAAGCACACGTCCTTTCTGGTCATGTCTCGCTGGTCATGTCTTAAGCAACTGTGAAACCGTGACGAAGCAGCTACCCGCGAAATCATTTTTCTTTTAGAGAGAAAGAAGAAAAACAATGAAGGAGGGGGAGGAAGAGGAGGAGGAGGACGAGGTGAAGGAGGAAAAGAAGGAAAAGGGCAAAGAAGAAGAAAGTGAATAAAACAACGAAAAGTGAAGATCCGAAAGAATGGGGAAGAGGAAAAAGAGGAGAAAGAAGAGAAGATAAAGACAATGGTGATGAGAAGAGAAGAAGAAGAAGAAGAAGAATTTATATTTATGAATTTGTCCTATCATCATGTATACCATCTTAATATACTGGAATATCGAAAGATAAAAAAAAATGTTAAGGAGATGCACTCCTCTGTCAACACCTAAAACCAGCTGTGATAGATTTCTGGGGAAACGCCGATTCACAATCAGAAATATTAAACTTTTTCAAAACCGGCGCAAACGGCTGCACTCCCAGTAACGGGAGCAATCTCGTGATTCTACATATCACTGTTATTTAGTTCTATCACTCTCAATAATTCTGTCCAAATCTTTGCTGCTAGAATTACTTGCATACAACGAAAACTCTTTGTTGATATTTGCAGTCATTCCTATCTGTCAGTCGGCAGGAATAGATTAGCCTGATTGAAGAACTTTCGCGACATTTTCTCCTCAACTTCTGTCTGGGGATTTTAATGACCACAATCCCTTCCAGAGTACTGTGGATTCTTCGTGTAGGGGTCACTTTTTGGAAACATTTTCTTAGAGTTGGATTAGAATTACCTGAATGACGGTTCTCCACATTACCTCCAGTCTTCCACTGATGCACTTCCACGCATTGATTTGTCATTATCTGATCCCTAACTGGTTCTGGGCAATGATTAGTCTGCTCACAATGGTCTGCATTGAGTTGACCACTTTACAATTGTTTAAGAATGTAAAACTACAGAAAGCTACACTATGCATGAACACCTCAAGTTTATAAAAGTTAACTGGGACCTTTTCCCACAGGAAACAACCGAATGGAACTGAGAAAAAAAAGTCCTGCAAAGATAGGATCCCACAGAAGCTCAGACAGATGTTCTTATTAAACGTGCAAAATCACTATTCCAACATCTTCAAACAAACCTCAATGCCCAAAGCATGAGGGTTTAACTCTGACTGCCGATGAATTAGAAATCGCCATAAACGGACTCAAATGCACCGCAAACTAACTGCGCCCAATGTTCGAGCCCATCAAAGACTGCGAGCCAAATCAACACATATTTAGAAAATGAGCAAACGTCAAACTTCCAGGAATCTGGGTTCAACATTGGCAGCAAAAACACCCAAGAAAAAAAAACATCTGGAATATAATCAAGAAAATAATATAAGGAAAAAACGTCAACCCTTCCATTCATAATCTGACACTTGCAGATGTTCTGATAGCAGACAAAAAAGCCGTAGTCAATGAGTTGGCCTCCACTATTGGGTTAAAACCCTCTACCATTGCTAATAAATTGACCTCATTCTTTAAACAAACAAAAGAATCATCTCTCCGCAACTTTTCATCTGCCCGTCTCATCTAATAAACCGAAATCAGCTCTTCTAACCTGCAGCGATTCTGCTACTAGTCATGGTAAAATCTACTACCGAATTCTCTTACATTTTGTAGAGGGATGTCTCCCACTTCTTTCAAAAGTTCACAATCTTATCTGGATTAAAGGACACCATGAGCTGAAAAGTTTTGTGTAGAGGACGAAATCGATTCCGGGCCGGCGTTACCGATGGTTCTGTTTTCAAAATAGAGTTTGATGGTCCCCTTAATATGATGCTGGTGAAAATTCAACATATAAATCTACAGGGTCTCCTCTTTATCCCCACGTCTTTCTCCCCCTCCTACCACTTTCGTTGCGCTATTATTACATCTTTGACGGATTATTGTCTTAATGACGAAAGAATTGTTTGTTTGCGTTTTTTTCCGACTGCAGGACAGAGAGATGGATAGATTGAATGATAGATACATGTATGAGTGTGATGGGGAGGGATGGGTGCGTGTGTGTGTGTGTGTGTGTGTGTGTGTGTGTGTGTGTGTGTGTGTGTGTGTGAAGTTGACAAATCTGAGTGAGGCGGTGGGAGACTGGAAAGGGCCAAGTCTTTGTTACAACGCTTTCTGTCGCAATGTTGCAATTAGACAGGAGGCGTAACTGACTTTGCGTTCTTTGCACATGGCCGTAATTTGTTATCGCGCTGCACTCTACGATGTTTGAGACTACCTCGCTTAACATTATATATATATATATATATTTTTTTTTTAATGTACAGTAGTATCATCATTGTTGATGCTGTTATCATTATTATTATTATCATCATCATCATTATCATTATTATTATTATTATCATCATCATTATCATCATTAAGATTATTGTTGTTGTTATCATCATCATCATCATCATCATCATCATCATCATCATCATCATTATCAATAATGTTGTTGTTAAAATGTTAGTAAGATGAGTGGATATTAATCAAATATTATATTATGACAGATAGACACGAATGTTTGAATTTCTCCATGATAGTGTGTTGTGTGTGTGTGTGTGTGTGTGTGTGTGTGTGTGTGTGTGTGTGTGTGTGTCCTCGCGCGCGCGCGCGCGCGCGTGTGTGTGTGTGTGTGTGTGTGTGTGTGTGTGTGAGAAGGAGAGCGACAACTATACCTGTGAAACAGTATCCGCGTGCGTGCGTGTGCATGCGCGTGAACGCATTTGTGCACGATCCCACGTGTTTGTGTGCGTACGTGCATGCGCGCGCACTTGTGTGTGTGTGTGTGTGTGTGTGTGTGTGTGTGTGTGTGTGTGTGTGTGGTGTGTGTGTGTGCGTGCACGCGCGCGTGTGTGTATGTGTGTGTGTGTTGAGAGAGAGAGAGAGAGAGGAGAGAGAGAGAGAGGAGACAGACAGACAGACAGACAGAGACAGAGACAGAGAGAGTGATTTTAGATCGTATTATGTGTAAATGAGAGTGGAATTCAGATTAATTGAAGTATTTTCTTATTGCTTTTCTTCAAAAAAAAGGTCACAGTCAGGTGGTTATTTAGGATTTCAAAGTACCGATTCTTTTCTTTCTACACACACACACAACACACACACACACACAACACCAAGCGCGCGCGCAAGTGTGCGCGCAGGAACAAACGCATACACAATACATAAGAGAGAGAGAGAGAGAGAGAGAGAGAGAGAGAGAGGAGGAACAGACAGACAGACAGACAGACAGACCGACCGACAGACAAGGACAGAAACAGATGGACAGATGCAGGAAGAAACATAAAAATAAAGACAAGAAGGCACTCAGATAGACACCCAGCCTACAGGAAGAGAGACACAGAGAGAGAGAGACAGAGACAGACAGACAGACAGACAGAGAGATAGAGGAGGGAGGAAGGGAGGGAACGAGGGAGGGAGAGAGACTCTTACATTTATGTTGTCAAGGAGACAAGGAAAGATGAACGCTCATCTCTAAACAATCCACTCCCGTACCGTAATTTGCACGTCCTTAAACTTGAAGCCTCAATAGAAAAAAAATTTTTGCAAGGAAACAGAAAAAGGAACGCAAACAAACAAAGAACAAATAACGCACGAAAGAATGAAGGAAAACACAAAACGCACGTTTTTGTTGCAACCGAAAAATCACAAAATGTACGCGTTTTCCCCTTATTTTGGACCATGTGTTTCTTTGACAGGTGAAATATAATATGATTTTAGAGAGAAAAGAAAACAAAAATATTGGAAAAGCACTCAGCAGAATGCTGACCTGTGTCAAAATAGAGCAGATCCTGTATTCACCCTCTCATTACCGCCAGGGGAAGAAATTCTAGGAACAGACTGAAAGAGTTACTTCCCATCATAATGAACAAATGTACAAACAAATCAATCAATTAATCAATCAATAAATGAATACATACATACATACGTGTATAAAATCATAGATAGGGAAATACGAAATGTTAGCATGTATGTTACTATACAGTTTTGATATTCTGTTACATTTTTAATGATACAATTGTGTAGGTAAACAGTATCTTCACAGTACTCAAGATAAAGTGGATTGTTATCCTGAACGCTTGCTGGATCAACCGTTAGATTCGTAACTACATCAGAGACCCGCACTCACATTGAACGGGTGTGTCTTTGGGCTGCATTCCACCTTTCAGTAAGTTTTCGTTAAAATCGTTCATGTAGATTATGGGTAATCGTGCTGACATACAAACCAAACGAACGCGCATGAAAACATAATGTCCTCAGCGGATATCAACAATACACGAACGTTATACAGCACAATATAGAACAATATAACACATAAAAAATGAGTCAGCGGCATGTCTCTGTTCATCTAATTTTAAATCTCTCTCTCTCTCTCTCTTTCTCTCGTCCATCTCTACAGACCGAAATCTTTGCTAGTTACGTAAATCCACAATTTTAGCCTCATCTTCCCCAAACATGGCACGGTGACGCACTAGCATACTGATCAGACAAAGAGTGAATCATTTGTATGTAAGGAAGTTGCATTAGTCGCATTTTAATGCAACGATATGACGAAGCAAAAAAGCAAGGTCGAAATTCCAAGCGACCCCAAAAAGTCTTCTCGATGGCACTCATGTAGATGAAAAATATCGTGCTTTCAATCACGCCGGAATAGCTGGGTCTGAGAGCTTTAGACCGAGAATCTAAAAGACCCTGCTTCAGTCCGGAATTCCGACACTTTTATCTGTCTTTATTGCATTCTTTCTTTCTTGCTTTCTGAAACGGATTCGTAGCAGGTCCGAGGCAAAGGAAGGAAGGAAGGGGGGGGGGGGGGGGGGAGTGGACTGAGTCAGGAGGGGGTGGAGATGGGATGGCCAGTTATATTTTAAAGTAAGGCAAGCCATCCATGAATTCTTTACCTCTGGTGCAGAGTTTATAGTTCACTTGCGTTTGTTTCTATGTTTGTCTGTCTGCCTGTGTGACAGCAAGAGGACGCAAACCTGCTAAATACCCTCTTGACCAAACGTGTCAGAAAGATGGGGGAAATAAAATGTGTTCGAAGGGCAAACCACGAAATGTTGGTGCGGATCTGGATGACGAAGCAGACCCAGGATCAATAGCAAAATTACTGCGAATTTTCCACTGGCCTTGAATCCTGTGAATCGTTTACACGGTGATGACTATGTGAAGTGCATGTTTTAAGAAATACTAAAACATTCCAGTGATGTGAACGTCGGCATTCTCCATCCCCCTTCCTCCCGCACCTCAATGTTTTATCACAAAAGATGTTTGACGAAAGTAAATTTTTCAGTCCGTACAATAAAAAAACCTCCCTTAGCGGTGAAATAAAGTCGATTTTTTTTTCTAGAACGTACTAAAAGGGCAAATCTAACATTTGTTCCAACTTGGCGGAGGTCTGCTTTTTTTTCGAATGTTCTTCTAGCTGTTGTTGTTATTCCAGATGAAGCTGTTGTCTTACTGAATTATTGATGTACTGACTTAGCGAATGCTTGACTGACAGGGTGATAGATTGATGATGGATTGATGATGGCTTGAATACTTTTGTCGCCTTCTAATTTCAGAAGAAGCAGTCAATGATTTAAAGGAGTCGTTTGTTAATTCCAGTAGAAAATGTTATGTCACTAATCAATGTATGGCTGAGCAGCTCAATGACTAATTAATTGATTTGTTGATTTTTAATATGGAGCGATGACTAATACAGAGATCGATTGATTTGTCAAGAAATCGGGATGTCAGCTGAATCTTCCAATAACTTTTTGTCCGGACTTTCGCATTTATTTCAATATTGGTTTCATGATGGTTTTAACCATACATTCTCAAGATTCTTTCTCTCTTTAAACATTTCTTTATTATTTTTTCTTTCCTTGAAAAAAAAATGTTTCATGCTTGCCTTGCACCTTTATTTTCTTTCTTTCTCTCTTTCTCCATTTCTTTAAACTCTTTCTTCCTCTGTTAAATCCTGTTTCCCTTTTTTCAATCGCTCCCCCCCCCCTTCCCCCGCTCATCCTCCCTCCCCCCACCCCCACCCCTTTTTTTTTTTTTTTTTTTTTTTGGTTTCCTTTCATTTTCTTTTTTCCTTCTTTTAACCCCGTCTTTCAGATCTTTTCGTTCTTTCTTTCTGTCATTGAATCTTTTTTTCCTTTCTTTCATCTGGTCCTTTTTTTCCTGGTATATTTCTTTTCATTCTTTGATTCTCTCTTTTTAAGACGCAATGTTTCCTTGTTTCTCTTTCGGATATTTTCTTTCCTTTCTTTCTATTCGGTCTGGCTTTCTATATTTCCTCTCTTTATTTTTGCCTTTCTTCCCATCCTTTTCACTGTCG
>CM065716.1:44659678-44662178 GCA_033310375.1 Conus canariensis | reverse complement strand
AAGGGGGGGGGGGAATCGGGGGGAGAAGGAGGAGAGAAGAGAGGAGAAGACGAGGAAGAGAGAGAGAGAGAGAGAGAGAGAGAGAGAGAGGAGAGAGAGAGAGAGAGAGGAGGAAGAGAGAGAGAGAGAGAGAGAAGAGAGAGAGAGAGAGAGAGAAGAAAGGGGAAGTCTAGGATGGGGAGGAAGGAAAGTTGAGTCAGGACCGAAAAACGACGAAATCATCACGACGGGGACACGTTTCCTTTCGAGTGCTAGAAATGCGGATTTGGCTCTAAGTCAAGGGGTGCGCGAGTGTTTTCTGCAAAACAATGAAAAAAAAAAAACCAACAAAATAACACCAGCAGCAGCAGTGGCGGCGGCAGCAGCAGCAGCAGCAACAACAACAACAACAGCAGCAGCAATGACAACAACAATAATAAAACCCTTTTTTTTTCTCCAGACGAGGCATCTTTATGCGTGGAATGTGAGTTTCACGTGCTTGATCCGGATGAGTGACTGGTTAGTTACCAAGCTATAAACTGATGTAAATGTGTGTACCACCTTTGTTGTGTTTCTTTTCTTTCAGGGTGGCTTCTCTTTTCACTCCCGCGGTGTGGTGACAACCCTGAAAAGAAAAGCCCTGCTTGACAAATGGGCTTTAACAACAACATCAAACCAAACTTGTGTCGGGAAAAAGTGATGGATGTCACGACCTTTCCGCCTTGAAAGAGCGGCCTTTCGATTACAGATCTGTTGTGGAGATTGACTAGGAGTTTAAGCATTGTTTTGCCAGTTGTAGACTATTCTCACGACAGCTAGAGATGTCACTTCTCGAAACTAACATAATTATCAAGTGTATGATCTCGAAATCATTTGTCAGGTAGAATGACGACATACAGGTTGGCTAGTTTTAGCGACTCGTTTACAAAATACAATCTGATGATTTACTTCTTACCAATTGTCCAGGCACTTTAGGCAATCAGGAATTAATTGCAGGCCTGGGTGATCATGACATAATTCTCTTAGAGAGCAACTTTCAACCTTTTCGAAGAAAATCCCCTAAACGTACCATCAGACTCTGGAACCAAGCAGACTTACCAAAATTACGCAGGGATACTCATGATTTCACTCGTCATTTTTTTAGGTCTCATAGTGCTAAAGATAATGTCAATGACCTTTGGAAGTGCATAAAAACTAACTTGGAATTTATTATGGATGACAACATACCAACTAAAATAACTTCAAGCAAGAACCACCAGCCATGGATTACTACAAAAACCAAACGTTTGTTGAGAAGGAAACATCGGTTCTTTAAGAAATTGAAACTACACCCTAATTCAGACAGATTACTGATTAGGTATAAACATATTAAGAGAAGGTGTCAGAAGGAATGTAGGCTTGCCCACTCCAATTATGTTAATTCGATGATTTCAGAAGGTGATCATCAAAACAAGAAATTATGGTCTTACATAAGGAGTAAGAGACAGGACAATATTGGGATTCCAGACCTGAGAAATAATCAGAATAACCTAATACAGGGCCCTGAAGGAAAAGCAAACTTACTAAACAAGTTTTGTTCGGTTTTCTCAAATCCCAAGCCTCTAATTAATGTTAGACTAAAGGATGATGATAAGCTCCCTGAAATGCAAAATATCAAAGTAAGCAAAGCAGGAGTATTTAAGTTACTGACCAACATCAATGAAAACAAAGTACTGGTCCTGATGGCATTCCTGGCAAGCTCTTAAAATTATGTGGCAATGAACTGACTGAGGTATACCAACTACTTTTCCAAGCTTCACTGGACCAGGGAGTAATACCTGATGAGTGGCGAGATGCTAGCATTGTCCCTTTATTCAAAAAGGGTGACATAACAAAAGCAGAGAACTATAGACCTGTATCTCTTACATCCATATCAGCATAATTACTTGAACATACAATACATAGTAGCATAATGGATCATCTTGACAAATATGGTTTCTTGAATAACGCCCAGCATGGCTTTAGACAGCGAAGGAGTTGTGAGACTCAACTTATAACAACTCTCAATGATTTTAATAACTGTCTTAAAGACAGACAGCAAATAGATGCAATTTTATTAGACTTTTCTAAAGCCTTTGATGAGGTTGACCATCAGGGCCTGCTTCTTAAATTAGAACACATCGGCACTGGCGGTTCTTTGCTAAAATGGTCTAGATCATTCCTCGTTGGGAGAACGCAGAAAGTTATTGTGGAAGGGTCGTCATCCCATTGTAAACCAGTCTTGTCAGGTGTACCACAGGGAACTGTTCTGGGGCCCCCCTTTGTTTTAATCTATATAAATGACATAAGTAGAAATCTCTCTCCTGGAACTACTATAAGGCTTTTTGCAGATGACAGCTTAGTATATAGAACAATCAGAAGCAAGAATGATACACGCATTCTACAAGAAGATCTAAACGCTTTACAAGAGTGGAAAAGAACTTGGAAAATAGAATTTTATCCCAGAAGTGCCAAGTGTTGCGTATATGTAATAAACGCTTAC
>CM065716.1:44647178-44649678 GCA_033310375.1 Conus canariensis | reverse complement strand
GGCAAGAAATATAGAGAGGCCCACGTGGTCCCATACCACTCACTAAGCTAAGTAACAAAAAGCAGCGAAACTTGCCACCAAAATCCCATGGTACCATCTGACTTCAAATTCTCCAACACTATCGTTGGTTTGTGTGTCATACATATGATGAACGGAAGTGTATAGAAACTGTAATTGGCGATTGGATGTAGGGTAAGGTAGGGTAATCTTGTCCATAGCACAGCCGACCACAAAGGGCCATATCAGGGCTGTCACGGCGTTGCATTCAACTCATAGGTCTTTAAAAAAAAACTTAATCACACAATCCTTTAAAACACACCGGAACTTTTGCTAAAAATCTTTCTGCGACTGGATTTGAACATGTAGCTATAGATGTGGTGTTCTACTGTGACCATAAGGTAGTTCTCAGCTCACGTTCTGGACGCATAAGGTATGTTTCGACCGCTTGTGTGTTGCGGAATAACGTGGAGGGAAAACACAAAAGCAAGAAGTTCAGTACAGACAAAAACAAACCTGCGATTATTACTAGCAAATTCGAACAAGTTTGAGAACTTTTTTATCTGTAGATTTTTTCTCTTATGCGGGACATGAAGAAGTCGGAAGCTAATGGACAGAAGTTTCCACTCGTTCACTGGGAATACCTGTTGACATAGATTACAGAGAAGATCGGTCAGAAAGAAACAAAGGGAAGGGAGGAGGATGGGGAGGTGATAATAATGGTGATAATGGTGATGTGAGAGTGGAGGGATGGGTAGAAAGGGAGGCTAGGTAAGTGGTGTCCTGCGTATGTTAAATCAGGACAGGCACCACTGAACACCGTCAAAATGAATCCGCAGCAGTGCAGAATCGTCTTTGGCAGGTTACCTCAAGATGGCCTGAGACTGACACTGTCTTGCAAAATTCCTAGCGCCGGGATTCCAAGTAAAGAAACATGGATGTGGCTGCGTTTTGAAGAGCAGGAATAAGCGCTACATTTTGTGGCACTGTCTGGGCCCTGATACTGACTGACAGGAAGGCACTCCCCGAATCGCGGCAGTGTATGGGCCCCGGTGGTAACTGGGCAAGAAACAATCAAAATAACAGCTATTCTCTGACCTTCGAGCAAATGACCTGCATGATTTTGGTCAACTGCCCAGTGCACGTTACAAACAATGCCCAGAAACACTGATGCAAATTGAAAACTCGCAATGGTGCCCGTGCTCATTAGAAGAAAACTGATGATCCGGATGAAAATAACAGGAATCTGTCATTTTTTAATGTGTGCAAGCGTGCGCTCGACTAGTATTTTCTTTTTGTAAAAACACTGCTCGGTTTCTTCCTTCATTCAAACAAAAAATACATAGAATATAAATCAGGTGCCGGTAACTTTATAAGCAGTCTGAAATCAGCTTAACATCGATTTAGTGGCTGATTCCAGTTAGTTCTGGCAGGGTCGGTTAGGACCCGAACAGCCGTAGGAATAATAACGGCGCCGAGATGTCATGGCAGTTTAGATGACAAAAAAGAAGGGGGGATTTGATCCATTGCGTGTGTATAAGTCGTATCCATGAGACCCTCGCCTTAAATCCTTGTATCTTAGGATTACATTCAATCATCAGCCGTAAATTCTGTGCAGTATTGTCTTGAAACTTAACACATGCGGTGTAGAGTATATGGACTAGTCACCACGCAGTGACACCTCCTTCATGAAACTGAAACTGAAACTGCGTGCGTATGCACGCCAAGTAGATCTTGAATATGAGAACAAGGAAACAGAAGATCTGACTCCATCAGAACCTTCTAGTCGTAACTTGGTTCCAATCCGTTGATCCTGAAATGAAGAATCCATCGCTTTGGCCACTTAAGTGTAGCTTCCGTCTACCTCCCCCATTCCTGCACTGAAAGAGGATGTTTCCAAGCAGAATTGACCCATTTCTTTGGTCTTTTGTGGGGATTGTTTTCACTGTGGCCTCTCTTTCCCGCAGAAGGTGGAAGGTGTCAACACTCATTCTTCTGTGTTGCCGTTCGTTCGGCCATTCATTTGGCCGTCTAATTACCCTGTTATCTCTGTTGGCCTCATTAGCAGTGTGGTAGTAGGCCTATAGCCTTTTTTTTTTTTTTTTTTTTTTTTTTTTTTTTTTTTTTTTTTTTAGGTTGGCAGATAACTTAAGAGGCTATAAACGAGCGGATTGATTATAGTGCTTCTACCGCGTTGTTTGAAATTAATCGACATATTCATTCATTCATTGTTTATTTGTCTATTCATTTATTCATTTATTCATCTGTTTATTTATCTACTTTTCCATTGATTTATTCATTTATTTATTCGTTCATTTGTTTATTTATTTTTCCATGGCATTGGTCATGGATTGTAGAGATGAGCTGACGGATGTTTGAGGAGCTGATGGATGTTTGAGCATTCAGGGCCCTTCCACTCGCCCACACGCCGTCTACCGTCAGCAAGGCGCAGCAGGGTAAAGGTGTGGTAATCAGTTCATTTCTGTAATGTGCCTGTAGGATC
>CM065716.1:44619678-44632178 GCA_033310375.1 Conus canariensis | reverse complement strand
GTAATATAAGAAAAGGTAACTCCATTGACAATGGGTAGACAGGCGTCACCCCTATCAGCCCCCCCCCCCCCCTTCTTTTTTAAATTTGAATTATTGTTATTATTCCTGGAACAGGTCTGTTGTGCCTTATACGTGGACTTGGCTAGGACAAGGATAAAAGTTTTTAATTGGGTTGTTTTCGCTTGAACTCCACTTCACCTTCGATGCAAAGAGAAGAAATGCTAATTAACTGGTTTTCGAACGGAACACAAGCTTAAACTTTGTCATGTTCGGCATTCTACAAAATGTTGCTCAGGATATGAAATGCAGAGGACCTGGAATATTTGTACCTTAATACACATGCAGAAGAACAGATTCGCATATCAAAGACCCCATGGTCAGCATTCTGAGGGTTATGGAAACACACCAAAAAATGCCTTATATACACCAGGATATTGGAGAGAAGATAGGCACCGCACCATTTGTCGTTCTGCATTACTCACTGAAACGCCTAAATAAACACGAATCAAAAACAAGCGAAAAAAAAAAACAAAAAAACAAAAACAAGCAGTAACATCGTTGTTTCTGTATCTGTCACTGCATTCTTAGACCTATTCGTCAAAGATTAATCTGATATGATGACAAGAAAATATCAACGACAGCACAAAGTCCAACGACCTCGTATCTGTGGCGGAAGCCCTCGTTGTGCAAAGTTCAGGAATCGAATCTGTATTGTTCGTCGTGTCGCGACGCTGACTTCTTTTCCGTGAACTGACCCATGTGGGTTGGAAGACATTCTCATAATCCGCCAAGAAATGCTTCGTAGCCCACGTGTCGGCTGTTCTATCGTTAAAGTACGACAGCTTACAAAGCTCCGCCCACTAAACTACAATACTCCTCCACAACGTCCCAGCTTTGATAAACGTGGGAGACGTTTTTTACCTTTGTCTGGAAGGAAGAGAATCAAACACTTTTTTTGTCAGATAAGCCTGATTTGGAAGCTAATGCATTCTGAACGCCGGGATTCGAATAGGGAAAGGACACAATGGAACATATTTTGCCGTACTCAGGTAAGAATTTCCGCAATGGACAAGCGGAAGGAGTAGGAAGGCAGGGAACAGAGAGAAGGAAGTGAGGGACAGACCGTTGCAAATCACGCGACAGTACCGTTTGTTCAGTACCATACGACAGTACCGTTTGTTCAGTACCATACGACAGTACCGTTTGTTCAGTACCATACGACAGTAGCAACTGTGCTGTATCGCCTCCACGACACCATATGCATAATATTTAACAACAGCATCTGCCCAGTATCTCACGGCAACACCGTCTGTCCAATATCACTAGGCGTAACCATTCGTCTAGTATCACACGGCGTAACCATTCGTCCAATATTACATGGCATAACAATTCGTCGAATATCTCACGGCGTAACCATTCGTCCAGTAACACACGGCGTAACCATTCGTCCAATATTACATGGCATAACCATTCGTCTAATATCTCACGGCGTAACCATTCGTCCAGTAACACACGGCGTAACCATTCGTCTAATATCTCATGCCAACACCGTCCGTCCAATACCACATGGCATAACTATTCGTCCAATATCACACGATAATAACTATATGACTGATACAACACGGATGTACCATCTATCCAATACCACACGGCATAACCATTCGTCCAATACCACACGATGATAACTATATGACTGATACAACACGGATATACCATCTGTCCAATACCACACGGCATAACCATTCGTCCAATAACAAACGACAATAACTACATGACTGATATAACATGGGTATACCATCTGCCTAATACCACACGACAGCATTTTCTGTCCAATATCTCATGACAATACCACCTGTCTAATATCACACGACCATACCATATGTCCACTATCAGACGACAGCATCTTTTGTCCAGTATCACATATCAATGCCATCTGTCTAATATCTCATGAGAAAACCATCTGTCTAATATCACATATTTGTCTAAGAACACATTACTTACCTTACCGTCTGAATGATAGCGTATAATAATACAAACACTGTCATTCTACCCACCGTGACTGGACATTTAAAGATGGTCAAAGAATGATGACAAAAAAGAGAATGTTTCACCAGCCATTGAAGTTCGTTTCAGAGAGAGGGGAGAGAGAGAGAGAGAGAGAGAGAGAGAGAGAGAGAGAGAGAGAGAGAGAGAGAGAGAGAGAGAGAAGAGAGAATGCGAATCTTTTATTCAGATTAAGGCCAAAGCCCCATACTGAAGGGGGTTTCATAAATGTAATACATGTCACGAATAAAACGAATCAAAATGCTAATGATGAAATACCGTAAGTTAAGAAACAAACAAACAAACATACCCTCAAGATATTACAGTCTGAATTCTCTTGTTTCCTTCATAAACATACTTAGCTAGATTCAATAGTGTGTTCTCATTACTTGACGATAATAAGAGAATGAGTCTAAAGTTACATGGTTCTGTATAATATTTGGATTGGATAAGTTTTATTCTTAAATCACTCAGAGCAGGACAGTAAAATAAAAAATGTATTTCATCTTCTCTTGGAGAGAGAGAGAGAGAGAGAGAGAGAGAGAGAGAGAGAGAGAGATTGTGTTTGTGTGTGTGTGTGTATGTGTGTGTGTGTGTGTGTGTGTGTGTGTGTGTGTGTGTGTGTGTGTGTGTGTATGTGTGTGTGTGTGTGTGTGTGTGTGTGTGTGTGTGTGTGTACGTGTGTGTGTGTGTAAGTGGTGTGTGTGTGTGTGTGTGTGTGTGTGTGTGTGTGTGTGTGTGTGTGTGTGCGCGTGCGTGCGTGAGTGTGTGCGTGCGTGCGTGCATGCGTGTGTGTATGTGTGTGTGTATGTGTGTGTGTGTGTGTGCGCGCGTGTGTGTGTGTATGTATGTGTGTGTGCGTGCGTGTGTGTGTGTGTGTCAGTGCCTGTGTGTGTGTGTTTAAACACGCTGTTTTTGTTCTTTGTATATATGCTTGTTAATTTCTTTGGAGAGAGAGAGAGAGAGAGAGAGAGAGAGAGAGAGAGAGAGAGAGAGAGAGAGTCTGTGTCTGTGCGTAAGTGTGCATGCGTGTGTGTGTGTGTGTGTGTGTGTGTGTGTGTGTGTGTGTGTGTGTGTGTGTGTGTGTCCGCGCGCGCGTGCTCGAGTGCGCATACGAATTGTTCTTGCTGTTTGTATGTTTGTTTGTTCTTTTTCAATGGAAAACAGAAGAGCAGCTAGACCTTTTTGTGCGTTTTCCCCGTTTGGCCTTTGCCCTAGAACAGACGAAGATCATCTAATATTCTAACGCTTTTAACAAATTCATGCGACACCTAGTTAACAGGATTTCGCATCACCTTTCGGCTGCGGCGGACAGCGCAGCCAGAAGCCACTTCAACTGCTTGTTGGTCGCGAGAGAGGCCGTGCTGGCGCGGACCTCTCTCTCCCCGACGCTTAAGGCAGCCCTGCGATGCATCCCGGGCCAGGTCCAGTCGCTCTTTGGCGACTACTCGGCTGACGTCATAGCACAAGCAGTTGAGGAACGCAAGCAGGCTGTGTCCTTTGCGCCCAGGCCACCGCCACGCCCTGCTAGACCCCCACTTCGTTCCTTCCCCAGGCACAGACCCTATCCCAGACAATCGCCTTCCCGCACCGCACGGCCCGCCAAGCGACCTAATCTTCTCCCAAGGCCTAAGCCAAAACCCCATCAGCAAAATTTTCGGTTAGGCCAACAGTCACGCTCCCGGAGCTGACTAGGGAGACAGCCCGAGCGGGACTTAGATCAGGTAGCACCCCCCCTCGCCCTATCCCCCACCCACCAGCCCAGACCCTCGCCCCCCCTGGCGGGCAGCCTCTCCCGGCATGCCCACCAGTGGAGACGCATACGCCTCACCCCTGGATAGTGGCGGTGCTACAGGAAGGGTTTCGCCTTCCTTGGGCCCACGAGCGTCCCCCCCCTCATGCTATCTCCCCCTCCCTCCCCCAACGAACCCTCCCCCGCCAAAGCAGAAGCTCTTCGCACGGAAGTCCAAGACCTCCTCAAAAGAGGGGCCATCTCGGAGATTTCCCACCCAAACCCCGGCTTCTACTCTTTGTGATCCCAAAAGCCTCGGGAGGATGGAGGCCCATTCTAGATTTTTCGCCCCTCAACAAGTTCCTCAGGCCCACCAAGTTCAAGATGGAGACCCCCACCCAGATCCGAGACTCCATCCATCATCGCGACTGGGCCACATCCGTAGACCTGAAGGACGCCTATTTTTCAGATCCTGATTCACCCGGCCCACAGACGATTCCTACGGTTCGTCTGGCAGACCCCGGAGAGGCCTGCACGCATAGTGGACCTCATCTCCTGCCTGTCACAGGCACCCCACACCTCGGCCAGAACCCTGTCCTCCCTCCTAGGAATGATGGAGTCCCTGTCTCCCCTCATTCCCCTGCGGCGGGTCCCCAAACGCCAACTTCAGAGGGAGTTCCGCCGACGTTTGTCACAGACCTCCGACCGCTGGGACCAGGTCATTCCCCTCGGACACTGGTTCATTTCGGCGACGGAGGAGCGGCTCACTCCAGCCACTCTCTCCACCGGGGTCCCCATCTCCCTCCCAACCCAACCCAACCACTGGAACTTTATACAGACGCCTCCAACTTGGGCTGGGGGGCCCACGTGGAGGACAGTCACGCCTCGGGGAGTGGGAGCTGGAAGCGGTCAGGCTAGCCCTTCTCCAACTCCAGCACAAGGTCGCGCACCGACTTGTTCTCCTCCTCACGGACAATACGTCGGTAGCTTGCTATGTCAACAAAGGGGGAGAGGCCCGCTCCATAGGCCTCTCCCTCAGAACAGAGGCCCTCCTTCGCTGGTGTCGCGCAACCATTGGTTTGTGCCCATGATCGACCTGTTTGCCACCAGCTTCAACCATCACCTGCCCCTGTACGTCTCTCCCGTTCCAGATCCCCAGGCGGATGCAGTCGACGCACTATCCCTCCCCGGGACGGGCCTACTGGCGTATGCCTTTCCCCCCTTCCCCATCCTACACAAGGTGATCAGGAAGGCAAGGCTGGAAAGACCCAGGCTGATCCTCGTAACGCCATGGTGGCCGACCCAGTCTTGGTTCCCGGACCCCAAGTCCCTCACCCACGTTCCCCCCCTCCGGCTCAGCCCTCGCTGGGACATGCTGAGACAACCCCGGTCAGGTCTTCCTCACTCCAATCCCAAGATGCTTCGCCTACACGCGTGGCTTCTATGCCAGCCCAACTGCGAACATCTGCATCTACCCCCCACTCGGAGAGACCCCAGTCCGTCCTAGACACACTAGCCGGGGCAGGGGCCTCTCAGGGATTACGGGACTTCGCCTCGGCATCTCGCAGAGCCAGCACCGAATCCCTCTACAACTACCGTTGGGAGAGATGGATAACCTGGTGCTCAGATAACTCTGTTCCCCATTACTGCCCCTCCAACATCCAAATAGGAAATTTCCTCTCCCACCTATCCTCTTCCCTTAAACTGTCGGCTGGCTCCATTCGGGGCTACAGATCAGCTATCTGCACTACCATTCGTCAACTGGGGGGCCCTTCTTTTGACAATGACTTTCTCCTCAGAGAGGTGTCTAGAGGAGTTGCTCTACGGGAAGCTCAGTCCCCTAGGCGCATTCCCCTCTGGGACCTTTTTACGGTCCTCGATGCCCTCAGAAAAACCCCTTTTGAACCCATTGCTTCTATTCCTTTTGACCTCCTCTCCTTTAAGACCACCTTTCTCCTCGCCCTGGCCTCGGCCAGAAGACGAAGTGAGATTCACGCCCTCAGCGGTGACCCCACAGATATCGCCTTCCACAGGGACGGCTCAGTCTCTCTCAAGTTCCTTCCGGAGTTCTGACATCTTGGGAAAGGGAGAAAAAGATGGAGACATGGACCTTTGCCCCTCCAGGTGTCTCAGGTACTACTGGGAACGCACACGCCCCAGGCGCTCCTCCCAGAGACGACTCCTTATCTCCCTCAACCCCAACAATACTAGAGATATCTCGGCGGGAACTATCTCCAGGTGGCTCTCCAAGACGGTGAGATCTACCTACGCTCAGGCGTACAAGGATCTCCCTGTCCTATCACCCAGGGCCCACGAGGTCAGAGCACTGGCCACTTCCACAGCGTTCCAGTACTCTGTCCCCGTGCGCCACCTGCTGGAGGCAGCCTACTGGCGTTCGGAAAATCCCTTCATTAATTTTTACCTGAGGGATATCCGCATGACCAGAGCTGATGGGTCTAAGGGGATTTCCTTTGTGGCGGCCAATGCAGCCATATCGGTCAACCCCAAGAACCACTAGGGCGCTCGCCCTTCTCCGATTCCTTTAAATTCTGCTATGGTCTGACATGGTAAAGTATATGACGCCAAAATGGGGAGTTTGTGTTATACTCCCTGTTTGGCTAGTATACTTACCATGTCAGACTCTAATTCCCTCCCTACCTTCCCCTCTGGCGCCAAGGTTCTCGGGGTCACCATACACCAGGCCTCGCTGAATGACTTATAGGAAGTTGACACTGGCTTCTTCCGGGGCCGGAAGTGGGGTGACATCACGTGACTGTCTTATGACTGCATTGGCCACGGAAAAAATTCGGCCTGACAGAGCTGGCTAACTGCCGTTGAATGCTATGGTCTGACATGGTAAGTATACTAGCCAAACAGGGAGTATAACACAAACTCCCCATTTTTGTGCGTTTTCCCCGTTTGGCCTTTGCCCTAGAACAGACGAAGATCATCTAATATTCTAACGCTTTTAACAAATTCATCCCTCGCAACTCGTTTAGGATACTTTTTGCAGGTTTACAACAACAACAACAAAAAAGAGAGAAAGATATGTGACTACAGCTGGCTAATAGAAATCTGTTTAAGACAGAGAGCAGGGCCACTGGGCACATTTCTCTCATTATATAGTTGTTTTTTTAACTGAAACATGCTGTGTAGCAAGTGGTTGCCGGTTGACACTCGTCTTTGAGAGATTTCTAGAGATCACGGTTTTTGTTTGTTTGTTTTATTGCATGCTTTGCAAATTTGGGGGCTACACACTTTGAGTTTGACAAGCACGCATGAATACCGAGCGCTTTCCTCCCTATCTCAAAGCGGCTTCCAGAAATAGCTCAACTATGTTGCCCTGAGCACACACACACACACACACACACACACACACACACACACACACACACACACACACACACATACACACATACACACACACATACACGCGCGCGCGCACACACACACACGCACGAACGCACTCACGCAGGCACGCAGGCACGCACACACACACACATACACACACACACACACACACACACACACACACACACACACACACACACACACACACACACACACACACACACACACACACGCACGAACAGAGAGAGAGAGAGAGAGAGGAGGGGGGGAGAACCAATATGAAGCTGAATCTGCCTACTTTCAAAAATCATTTTATATTCCATAGTACGGTCGGTCGTTAAGCCGGACAAACTCCTTCACCCTCTCTCTCTCTCTCTCTCTCTCTCTCTCTCTCTCTCTCTCTCTCTCTCTCTCTCTCTCTCTCTCTTTCACACACACACACACACACACACACACACACACACACACACACACACACACACACACACACATCACGCCCCACAACTATAACATTAGGAACCGTTCACACAAACAATCATGAAATGGACAAATGAACACAACGCTAGATTTCTTCACGCAAATACCACAAACCTGTCAGAAACACTGTCGCACACACACACTAATCAACTATTGGTTTTTCCAGTGATCAACCAGATCAAAGAGTGACAGCAAAAATCACCAAGCCTCAATCAGACATTGTACTAATTTCACAGAAAAGTCAACCATGCTGATTCATAGAACACACCTGTACCAACATGTTCGTCTCACACTTCTGTCTGTTCATAATAAAGATCAATTCGACAAGGAAGAATCAAACGTACGTGTTTTGATTTAATTATATAGAACTCTAGTGGTGTTGCAGGGACGTCTTTTTTCAAAGGTGATATCAGGACTCAACATGAAACGAAATGATATTAGTTATAGTAGTTGTTTTTCTTCCAGGAACCAAAGTGAAGTATCTATGAGAGTCGCTGGAAATCTCTCTTAGAGATTACATCAGGGACTGCACATCTAAGTACTTGCTAAATGTTGTAAGTCTCGCAGGTGCGTTACAGAAGGAGGCGGGCAGGGGAGAGAGGAGGTGGAGGGCATATCAGCAGAACCCAAAGGAAAACAATAGAATTCGTCATATTTAGTATTTCAATTCTTTTAGCCAAAGGCTTGACTCTCGGTGACATCCATCTGAAGTCACGTGTAAGGTTCGGAACTTAGTCGACTTCAAGCTACAGACTGCCTCCTCTCTCAGGGGAACACAGTTACAGCAAAAACGGAAGAAACAGTCATGACTTAAATGTGTTTGTCCGTTCCTTCCCCATGAACCACCAAAACCATTCAATGGTTTTAACTTACACAGACGTAGGAAACATACTGCTTAAACAACAACAATAATGATAATAATGATAACAATAATGAGTGTTATCATTATCATAATTCTTGTAATAATAGTAACAACAACAACAACAAATATAATAATAATAATGATGATGATTATACTATCATTATTATTATTATTATTATCGTTATCATTGTTGTTGTTGTTGTGACGAGAAGAAGAAGAAGAAGAAGAAGAAGAAGAAGAAGAAGAAGAAGAAGAAGAAGAAGAAGAAGAACAACAACAACAACAACAACAACAACAACAAGAACCAGAAGAATTTCCCGAAAAACAATCGATATAGGATTCCTTTTCTTACACACACAAATATATTCCAGCTCCAGACGCGTGTTTTCATTCACGCTCACTTATCAGTCATTCAACATTTCTCATTTTCAAAAGAAACATCGGCCAGATGTTTTACGTCGCTCCGTTAAAGACATAGACGTGGTGACGACGACGACGACGACGACGACGACGACGACAACGACGACGGCGACGACGACGACGACGACGACGATGACAACAACGACGACGCCGAGAAAGATGATGACGATGATGATGATGACCTATGTTACAGGGAATTGAGAATGCACGCGCCCATATCACTCCATGAGGTGCCAATGAACCATGCCCTAAAGCACTCACCGTGGGATGGCTTTGGATGAGGATGGGGAGTGGTACCACTGGCTGAGGTCCAGAATCATGCCTTCAATCGCTCAAAGACCCAGCTGCAAAGGGCTTTGATTGATATGTTTTGTGGCGTTGGACACTGTGAGACTTTTGAAGGAAGGAAGTGATGTTTAGAACAAAGGGGTGGAGTTTGGCCACGTGCCTAGCCTGTTCTTACCCGCCTGAGAATGATTTTCGGCTTGAGAGTGATAACAAAACGGTATATTGGTACAATCACTCCCAAGAGTAAGGTATTTTATAAGCACACACACACACACACACACACACACACACACACACACACACACACACACACACACACACATATATATATATATATATATATATACTGTTCAAAAAAAGAAACGCAACAAATGATATTTTGAAATACGATGCAATATTTACATATTCCCAACATGAATGATGTTGACAAATAGCAGAATTGATTCACCCGTTCCTCTGCCATGTCAGTGTACAAGTTCAGCGCATGCCGTGCGATAAACACGTGCTGGTGGGCTAAAATCTAGCGCTGTAAACTTTCGACTGTCGACGGATTTGCAGACGGGAAATTCACGTGCAAAGCACAGAATACAATACTGACAACACCTCAATAGCAGGGTATGAAAGGGGTTTGGCTTCACTGAAAAATGAAACCAGAAACGAAAGGAAAGAATGCCAAATCTGAATAGCCAACAACGAGAAAATGCGATAGGCCGGTTGCAGGCTGGACAGAGTCAAGCGGCTGTTGCCAGACATTTCAATGTGGCCAGAAGCACCATCAGTAGGCTTTGGAACCGGTTTGGAACGACGGGGTCAACAGCAGATCGACCTCGTTCAGGACGGCCAAGGTGCACAACCCGAGCCCAAGATCGCTACATTACGCTCCGCCATGTTCGGGATCGTTTCCTGTGTGCCTCCTCTACAGCCCAGGCCATCCCTGGCCACAGACGTGTAAGCGGGCAAACCGTATGCAATCGTCTACATGCTGTTGGAATGAGGGCTCGAAGACCTGTCCGAGGACCCGTTATGACTCAGCGTCATCGCCAGGCACGACTTCAATGGTGCATGCAACATCTTCCCCGGGCTGTTCATCGTGAATGGAGACAGGTTTCATTCAGCGACGAATCACATTTCCTGCTGCAACGCCATGACCGGAGGAGGAGGGTCTATCGCAGAACGAATGAACGCTATGCACTGAACTGTGTTGATCAGGCACCTCCCCATGGTGGTGGAGGGGTAATGGTATGGGGAGCCATCAATTTCAGTGGCAGAAGCCCCCTAGTACTGGTCCAGGGACGACTTAATGCTCAGCGCTACATTGCAGAAATCCTCCAGCCTCACGTTCTTCAACTCCTGGCTGCTCCTGGTTCCATATTCATGCATGACAATGCTCGGCCACACACAGCCCGCTTAACACGACATTTCCTGGCTGCCAACAACGTCAATCTCCTTCCCTGGCCCTCTATGTCACCGGATTAAAACCCAATGGAGCACATTTGGGATGAGTTGGATCGCCGAGTCCGTGCCCGAGTTAATGCCCCTACAAATGAACAAGAGTTGTTCCAGGCTCTTCAGGAGGAGTGGGACACCATTCCACTGCGCGTCATCCACAGTCTGCTGCGATCCCTGCCCAGGCGACTTCAAGGTGTGATTGCTGCACAGGGAGGACACACACGCTACTGACGTTCGAAAGGTGTGAGCTCTTCTGTAATGACTTTTTGGCACTGGTTTTTTCAACGCAAAATCAGATAAGCCATTATGTTTCAATCATCTCCACTTTAACGGTGTTTTGCAGTTACCTGAAAATGTACAATGTTTTGAAAATAGTAAAGGCAGGTGACCAATTGCTGCTGTTGCGTTTCTTTTTTTGAACAGTATATATATATATATATATGTGTGTGTGTGTGTGTGTGTGTGTGTGTGTGTGTGTGTGTGTTTATTTTTATACATATTCCCATTTTCTTTATTTCTCTCCCCCCCCCCCCCCTCCAATCTGCATTTTGTTCCCCTTTGCATCTTTGCCAAGTCATTAGTATACAAATCGCCCAACTGTCTACAGATTTTAAGTTTCAGTTTCTTGTATTACAATAGTCCAGCCGTCCACAGATTTCAGTTTCAGTTCTCCATATTACCACAGTCCAGCCGTCTATTTCACTTTCAGTTCTCTGTAGTAAAACAGTCCAGCCGTCGACAAATTCCAGTTTCAGTTCTCTGTAATACATTTTGTCCAGCTGATCGCACAGAATACTTTCAGAGCTGATAGTGAACGTGCGAGAAGGAGCAAGAGCAACTCTTTGTTTCACAAGGGTTACTAACTTTTTGTGCTGTTGCATGATCTCCCTTCCAGCTAATTCTCACAAGAAAACACGAGTGAAGACAAGGCAAGAAAGACAATGCAAACTCTTGTATTTTTCTCTTTTTTGTGTGTGTTTATTGATCTATTTTCACGAAGTCCAGTCATAAGCTTAAGAGGTTTCCCTAACTGCTGCTACTTTTGCACAAGAGAGAGAGAGAGAGAGAGAGAGAGAGAGAGAGAGAGAGAGAGAGACTAATTCTATTTCATTAATATTGTGTTGTCAAATGGGGAAATTTCAAAGTGTTATGGCGCTATTTATTTGTTCTTTCTATCCTGTTGTCTGCCTTTTTCTCCCTCGCTTTTTGTATCCAAAAACAACACAAACAAATCACCATGATTGTATTTCGCACTGCAGTTATAAAAGGCGCTTTTCAAGGATTCGGAATGATTTCGTTTTGTAAAGGGATGCTGAATGTGTTTTACATAGCGCTCCAAACGTACGGTGTGATTGGTCCGTTGTGATGAAGGAATTTCCAAAACTTTACAAATCATTTCAGTTCACATGATTTGATTTTGGCTTTTATTTTCATGTTATTCTGTTTCATTGTCATGTGTTTTGTGTTATTTCTGGTTTCTGTGGTTTATTATGTTGTGTTTAGACACCACACCTTTTTTACGCCGTCCTGGAGAATTTAATCCGCTTGGCTGTTTTTCATTCAGTTATTTATTTGTTCTTTCTCTCTCTCAGTCCACATGTCTCCCCCTCCTCTTTATTTCTTCATTATTACTAACATTCCTTCCATTTTTTCCCTCCCATCCCCATCCTTGTCCTTTCTTCTCCCCTCTGATCATCCTTCTTCTTGTATTCAGAATCCTTTTTTCTCCGATGTTCGATCCATTCATTCATTTTCGTTCGTTTTTGCCTTGACTTCGTATCTTTTCTTTGCTTTCTTTTGATTTTGTTGTTTACAGTAGACTTTTTTTGTGTCTTCTTCGCTTTCTACGATTTTTCTTCCTCTGTTGGCAGTTCTTTC
>CM065716.1:44609678-44614678 GCA_033310375.1 Conus canariensis | reverse complement strand
GAGTGATTACAAATTGTCTGTTTTTGTTGCTCTCTACACGTGTCTGCTTTTACTTTGTTTGACTTAGTTTCTGACAAATCTTAAATAAATGATAGCGAACTGCCAAGAAAACGTGGACAAACGAATCACAAGGCAAACACCACGCTTGTCCACTTTTTTGTTCTTTTTTTTTCTTTTTTTTTTTTTTTGGGGGGGGGGGGGCGGTTTGCTAATATTTATTTAAAATTAAATATTTTGTTAAGATTTCCGCCTGCAGTCGTCTCACTTTGCAACTAGATCTATCTTAGTTTCTGACGTTTTTTTTTTCTTTTGCTTTCATAAGCTCACAGACGTCTTGATGTGTTGTTGCTTGGGGTGTGTGGCAAAGAGCTATTGATGTCAGACTGCTTTGAGACCACCCATCCAAGAAGACTCTGAATACAGCTGCCCGCTTGCTGTTCTTGTGGTCAGAAGTCTCTCCCCCAACTCCGTTTATACTTGAGTTTTTTTTTTTAACATGATCTTTAATCAGCTTATTGGACAGTTGACCAGCGCGCATAGAAAGGCAGCGCGCAAAGACATGGGCATATAACAGCATTTCTCTATGTCACACTTATGAACCGTCCATTCTCAAGGTTACAGCAAAGTCAACTTGTAAACAACCGTGTTTGATAAAGAGCGAAGGAAGAAAGTTAGCCAAGAAAAATGAAACTGTAGGATTATTTTTCAGCCTTTTGTCCCCATAGCTTCATTATGTAACTTACAAAAAAGTATACATTTTTCATACTTGAATTCATAACAGTAGTTCTTTGTTGCATATGTTGTGGGTTTTTTTTTTTTAGTTGGAAGCTTTCTTGGTCAACATATGTATAAACTAACAAACTAATACAACCTTTGTTATGGACCTCGCAGTGGGAACACTAACGGTTCTAAATCGACGATTTCAATAAATTATTTGCGCTTTCGGCTCGGAAGGAGGTGAAACACTGCATCTGTTTCGTTTTGATTCGCTATGATAAAGCTGAGCGTGGTTTGTTGATAAGTGAGAGATCATAAATTTTTAAGTTGCCCCAAAGACGGTAACGATCTAGGTTGTCACTGTCCAAGTTTGTCACTTGACGACTTACTGTAATGACTTATGATTCCCACCTCCACTCCCATCAACCACCTCCGCTCCCCGTCAATTCATGGAGTCAGTATGTCACAGCGTATGGAAATAGTAAGTGTTTGCATGCATGAGTAGGCGGGTTTATAGTGGTGAGCTGGCGAGATTTCTGATCAGTTCTTTTGCGTCTTCGTTTTGCTGTCAACAGAGTAGTTTTCTTGCCGGATAGAGATTCTTTACCCTGACTTGCTTGAAAGACTTGCTCATATAAAGAAAGTGGAAATCTTCGTAGGTCAACTTTATATGTTCGTTGTTTTGTTTTGCTTTGTTTCGTTTCGTTTTGCTTTATTTGTGCTTGATTCAGTTCGTTTTGTTGTAATTTTGAGTAAATACCAGTTCTCCTTAGTGGAACCCAGTGGGTCTGTCGGAATACATAAGATCACTCCCTTCCAGAAATTAGATGCCAGAAGATTCCCCTTTTCTGTCATCTTCGTTCACTCTGATTTATTTTGTATCTTCATTTATCGACTTCTGCTGTTTGTTTGTTTTTTACTTCATGATCCGTTCGCCTGCCTTAGTTCAAAAAAAGGTTTCTCTGCCTGCTTTTCCAATGTATTTCATTAGGTAATGAATTCATATACAAGCTACTGCTCGAAGCGAGTAGTAAATGTTCATTTTGGGGTAGAACATACCTATACTCCTTGTATGGGAGGGGGTGAGGGATAAGAAAGGGAGGGAGGGAGAGAGAGAGAGAGAGAGAGAGAGAGAGAGAGAAGAGAGAGAAAGAGAGAGCTTAACTCTGTGGGGTGTGTGTGTGTGTGTGTGTGTGTGTGTGTGTGTGTGTGTGTGTGTGTGTGTGTGTGAACATATTTCTTTCAAAAGGCTTACTTTTTCTGCATACCAGTCATATGAAATCCTTACACTTCTCTCTATCCGTGAACACAACTTACATATTATAGAATTTTCGAGGCAGCCTATCTGGCTCCATTAACATTCATCTCAATCAATAACGAAAAGAGCTAAGCATGGACATTATGATATACTGAATACTTATCTGACTTCCCGTACACTAAATCACCAGATGTTAGCATGGGCACTCCTACAAATGTGTTCTGTGCATATAAATGAGTCTTTTCAAGTTCGA
Organism: Conus canariensis; assembly: GCA_033310375.1. Taxonomy (NCBI): domain Eukaryota; kingdom Metazoa; phylum Mollusca; class Gastropoda; order Neogastropoda; family Conidae; genus Conus; species Conus canariensis. The sequence continues at coordinate 44,612,450 of CM065716.1, read as the reverse complement.
AAGTGGTACTGCTGACTTCCCACACTTCAGCACCGCATTGTATCATCGGCTGAATATCAGAATCGGCTGAATCTGAGAATCGAACCATTGTGTGGCTTTACAGCCTTGTCTATCAGGGAGACCACGCAAGGACTTAACTATTAGGAACAATCGCGTGTCAGATATCCTGATATTCTGAACGCTGAATGATTGCATTTGAAGAAGAATATGAATCCATGTTGTAGCAGTTGTTGTTGTTGTTGTTGTTGTTGTTGTTGTTTTCGTGTCCCAAATGTATGATTTTCTTTCCTTTTCTTCTCTTTTCTTTCTTTTGTTCTTTGTACAAGGTAACAGCTCTGATCATGGATGTGTGAGATCGGCTAAACTCTCAGCAACAACAACAACGACAAAAACCAACCAACCAAACAAAAGAAAAACAAAAAACCGAACAAATGAACAGACGAACGAACGAACGAACAAACAAACAAACCGAAAATATCGTCATGAAAAATGATCCACACCTTTGACTACACCTTGTGGCCGTCATCACTTCTTGGAAGAAGAAGAAGAAGAAGAAGAAGAAGAAGAAGAAAAGGGAGAAGAAAACAGCAACAGCAATAGTAATAATAATGACAGAAACAGGCTAAAATGACCGTCATTGTCATACTAATCATGATCAACAACAGCTTTAGGGAAGTCCAACAGGACGAAAGCGCAAACAATGTACTCACCACGAAAGGCCAAAGCCTGAGCCGAGTGGAAAGAAGCGGGATTAGAAACCACCCCACGTCAGCTCCACCCCACCCCCACCCCCTCACCCCTCCGCCCTCACCCCAACTTCTGCATTCCACATCCCTGCCTTGTCAGACTGACAGCCTCGCGACATTGTGTCCTTCGTCCAGGAAAATGAATTCCCGAGGATAAACGATCGTTGGAGTTAATCTGGAGCTTTTGCTAAGTTGGAAAGAGAGCCTTTTTGCTCTTCAAAGGAACGTTGATGCGAGATGCTAGTGCGTTGTTTGTGTCTGGGGGTAATGCGATCGTTTGAAGTTCATTTGGATCTTGCGCTAATTTGGAAAGATGGTCGTTTTTGCCCTTCACGGCGCTCTTGATGTGGGTTGTGAGTGCTGTGCTCTCAGTCTGTCTCCTGATCTGTTTGTCTCTGTTTCTCTCTGCATGTAGGCTAATGATGAAGCTCTCTGTTGGCAAAGATCACATGTATACTTTGTTACGTGGGGATCAAAACGGAGTCAGTAGATCAACATAACAGCATGAAATCTGATATCTAAAAGAGCAGTGTACATGTAGATGTTGGAATATTTAGCTGCCAAATAAATGTTACAAACACGAAAGTACTATTAGTTGGCTTATTTGTCTTTCAGAAGTTATCAATCAGAAGTAATCGTGAGCGAGGTCAGTCACACAGTATGTGAGCAAGCAGCCCAAAGTTGGATAAGCAGATACGGTTTTTTTTTAAATTAAACGAGTCAACGCCAACGAGTATGGTATATGCTGAATTCAACCGTTTCTGCTAAAAGTGTATGCTGAAGCTAGAATGCTTTCTTACAGACATTAGCTAGTAACTACAGAAAAACGTCCAACATTATGTACTGATTCGTTTACACTTGAATCGTAATGGTGGTTACCAGTCCACTTATTTGCGTACGATGGACAAACTTCTGAATGATTAAGGGTTTTCAGGGTGTTGGCACAATCAATTTGAATTGAATTTGTCAGAAAATCGGTTTTAAATAAAAGTTTTGCGTTATTTGAAAGACCAATGCATGTAACAATGGTTGAACAACATTAACCAATATAAATCGTCCTATTATTACGACAATTCAAGAATGTCTTACACCCTGAAAACTATTTATTTGTATTACCACATGCAATTACCATTGACATTTTTTTTTTCAAAACACTGACTCATAAATTACCTATTCAAAGAGGCCTGTTTTGTAATATAACAAGAGAAGAATGATTTTGTCAATTGAGTTATTTGTCAGAGTTGGGAGATGAACTTCACTACGTTTTTAAATGTAATTATTTCATCAACCTAAGAAATACCCTGATTCCTCATGGCCACAGAACAAACCGTAATGTGATTAAGGTCCGCAAATTGCTTCATACCGAGAAAATGAAAGAACAAAAATTGTACGTCTCTTGCATGTCACAATGAACTATAGGTAAGACCTACCGAATCAAGCATGTATCCAGAAACATCAATTGCAGGTGAGTGTGGATTACTTCCGTACCGACCGTGAACATTTTGTATACCTGCATGTGTGCTGGGAACTCGACGAGTTGTACTGTGGAAATTCACGTATTCTGCCCGGGGTTTTGGAATACATTTTGGTCTCGTTTTGTCTTGCTTTGTCGGCAGAGGCTAGGTCAGGTCTCCGCTCCTTGCAGGCTGGACGCTTCTGGTCCAGTCCTTGTACACACCTTTTCTTCAAAGACTAGTACTTCCTTGTGGATAGCCAGTCGCTAGGCACTGCTGTCAGTGGCACGGTTCTCCCATCCACATTGAGAAAAACCACTGGTTCCAAGGGACACTTTGAGGCAGTCTTTGAAGTGTCTGAAGAGCCGACCTTCCCGATGCCAGTTCTGAGAAAAAAGTCAGGTTCAGGAGTTATTGTCGTCCATACGGACAGATTCAACCCTTCAGAGCTGAGCCTTCAAGATGAATGCCCTGTGGCCGGCAAGTTTGCTCTGCAAAGCAGTTCTATGGTGTATATGCTGTCAACCCAGTAGATACTCATGATCTTGCGCAGGCAGCAGACACGGAACTCT
>CM065716.1:44594678-44604678 GCA_033310375.1 Conus canariensis | reverse complement strand
CTCGCTGGTGTAAGGGGCAGGATCTGACCAACACCAGCCACCCTGGACATCGAACTGCATGGCGTCCTGGACGAGCTAAGGAGGACAAGAGCCTTTATTCGGGACACTACAGAGAGCACGTGACAAGCTGAACGAGGGAAAAGAATAGAAGAATCGATCTGGTGCCTGATACTGTCTTTTGGTCTCCTGTTCATTACAAGAGAAGCAGAGATGCCGTTGAAAAAAAAACCCAACATTTTATTCCTGAATTCCAAGACGTTCCCGCCCGTGATATGCTTTCCACGTCTATTGATATCGAAGAATATAAAAGCATGAATAAACAACCTGTTCAGTTTATCCACAGGCTCTGTCGATGGAACTGTCGGAGCTCTCGTGACAAACGAACATGCCCTCAGTCTGCTTCGGAATGCCACTCTCACAGAACACTGTTTTCTTTGGCATCGCTTCATTGGAATTCAACAGTGGGGTTCGGAGGCCGTTAAAAATGGACGTGAACTTATGCTGGACAGCGAACGCAATCGAATTAAAATTTCCGCTTCTGGAAGGCAAAAAACCCCGGATCCTGTCAGAAAACGTCCTCTCTCCATCTCTGTCTGTCTGTCTGTGTGTCTGTCTGTCTGTCTGTTTCTCTCTCTCTCTCTCTCCTCTCTCTCTCTCTCTCTCTCTCTCTCTCTCTCTCTCTCTCTCTCTCTTCTTCTGCATCGTTTCGTTTGTCCCTCACGCCCCCGTCTCTATCTCAGCATCCCGCGTTTTCTTATATCTGTTTTTTCTGTCCTCTCTCCGCCCTCTCTGTCCTTTTCTGTCTGTCTGTCTGTCTTTGTCTTGTCCTGTCTTCTGCTGTCTGTCTGTCTGTCTGTCCCCTTTGTGTGTCTCTGTGTCTCTCTGTCTGTCTGTCTGTCTGTCTGTCTGTCTTCTGTCCCTTTGTGTGTCTCTGTGTCTCTCTGTCTGTCTGTCTGTCTGTCTGTCCTTGTGTTTGTCTTGTCTGTCTGTCTGTCTGTCTGTCCCTTTGTGTTGTCCTCTGTGTCTCTCTGTCTGTCTGTCTGTCTGTCTGTCTGTCCCTTTGTGTTCTCTGTGTCTCTCTGTCTGTCTGTCTGTCTGTCTGTCCCTTTGTGTATCTCTGTGTCTCTCTTCTCTGTCTGTCTGTCTGTCTGTCTGTTTGTCTGTCCCTTTGTGTGTCTCTGTGTCTCTCTGTCTGTCTGTCTGTCTGTCGGTTGGTCGGTCAATCGGTCGATCGGTATGTCTGTCTGTCTACCTATCTGTCTGTCTATCTATCTGTCTGTATATCTGTCTGTCTCTCTCTCCCTCCCCCATTTCTCTCTCTCTCTCTCTCTTCTCTCTCTCTCTCTCTCTCTTTCTTTCTTTCTCTATCTATCTATTTATCTATCTCTGTCGCGTGTCCGCAAATGTGTACTAGTGTTGAGTAATGCGTACCTCAAACAAGAAAGTGAAGAGTCGCGTAAGAGAGAGAGAGAGAGAGAGAGAGAGAGAGAGAGAGAGAGAGAGAGAGACAGACAGACAGACAGACAGACAGACAGACAGACAGAGACAAAGAGAGACAAGGGGGTATTTTATAGCTCTGCATGCATCGCCCACGTGGTGACCATAGTAACGATGCCCACAGCGCTGTTTCTTGCGTTGGTGACCAACTCACGTGGCTGATTTATGGGCCCGAACCGCTGAAGAGTCGCACCGAAGCTCTCCTCTTCAGACAAGCCAGCCGCTCAGTCATTCTGAATCCACACACTAGCAATAAGCATTATCAACCAGAAGAAGGTTCTACTGTGCTGGATCTTCCTGCTTTGAATCCAAGCAGAGAATACAAACTACCGCCACAATGATTCGGCATCGGTCAGGATCTCTCTCCCTTTCTATGGCTCCTGAAAGTTAATCATCTTCCATGTGACTAGAGCATTATGAATGGAACACAGTGCGCTTCAAGGTGGTCAATAGATCAATAATGGTTTTGTCAGCTTCCAATCCAAAGGGAGTTGAGAGAAATTCGGTGAACTAGGCATCCAACATCCACTCTTTCAAATCCATGTACCGAAATGAGAGAGAGAGAGAGAGAGAGAGAGAGAGAGAGAGAGAGACAGAGACAGAGACAGAGAGAGAGACAGAGAGAGAGACAGAAGAGAGAGACAAAGAGAACAGAGAGAGACACACACACACAGAGACACAGAGAGAGACAACAGACAGACAGAAGAGAAGAGCGAGGAGAGAGAGAGAGAGAGAGAGAGAGAGAGAGACAAGAGAGAGAGAGAGACAGAGAGGCAGAGAGACAGAGAGAGAGAGAGGAGGGAGGGAGGAAAAACAAAGATGACGTTTACACAACATAATTTCCCATTTAGCTTCTTTCCGTTTGAAATCCGTGATATTCCGCCATTACTTTGTCTTCATGTACCAGACATAGCAACAGCTCCTGATGGTAGATGAAGCGATCGGCCTTCCCCCTCACGGTATGTTTTGGGACGAATTGGGATGAGGTGTGTGTGTGACTAAAATCACAAGAAAGTATAGGGATCCAATGAGTAACAGGATTTCGTTCGGTGGTTTCAAATATGTCACAGGTCAACCCAAGTCAGGTTGAAAGAAAAGAGGTCAAAACCAATAAAGAAGCTCACAAACAACAACGTCAAAACAAAATACAGGCTTGCACACACTCGGTTCAAACCAATTTCTAACACAATCATTTCAACATTAAAATTCCTGAGACGGTTAAAACTAGGCCATGCCGAGTGCTTCAGAAATTCCATCCAGTCTTTCGTAATTAGGTCTTTTAAAAAAAAAAAAGTTGAATCCTTCAAAAATATTTCAATGCGAGTAAAAGGGGAAAATAGGAGAAGAAAAAAAGAAAGAAAAAAAAGCCATCTTAGCAAGCAGCATCGCAGAAAGGGCAGTGAGAGCCGTTGCACTGCTTCCACTCGCGCTCTCCAAGAAGACCAATGCTGCTTCTATAGTAAGGGCAAAAAAAAAACAAACAAACAAACAAACAAAGCAAAACAAAACAAAACAAAAAAAACAAAAAATACGAGCATCAGAATAAAAAGATGATAAGTCGTTTAGATTAAGAAGAAAGTATATAGAGGAAAACGATCATACAGAGAGAGAGAGAGAGAGAGAGAGAGAGACAGACAGACAGACAGCACAGACAGACAGACAGACAGACAGGGACAGAGAGAGAGAGCAGAGAGAGAGAGAGAGAGAGAGGGAGAGAGAGAGAGAGAGAGAGAGAGAGAGAGAGAGAGAGAGAGAGAGAGAGAGACGTGTTACTAAATGTAAGGGCCAGGTAACAATATATTAATAAATAACAAAATAAATGAAAAAAAATACGAGCATCAGAAAACAAAAATGATAAGGTTGTTTAGAATGAGAAAAAAGAAGACAGAGGAAGAAAGGCATACAGAGGAGAGAGAGAGAGAGAGAGAGAGAGAGAGAGAGAGAGAGAGAGAGAGGGGGGGGGGAGCTCAAAATAAAGCCAGGAAAAAGAAAGGAATACGAGCTTCAGGAAACAAAGATGAAATGGTTATTTAGAATGAGAAGAAAGAAGATGGAAGAAGACAGGCATACAAAAGAGAGAGAGAGAGAGAGAGAGAGAGGGAGGGAGGGGAGGGAGGGAGGGAGGGAGCGAGGGAGGGAGGGAGAGAGAGAGTTACTAAAATAAGGGCCGAGAAAAATTTTTAAAAATATATATGAGCTTCAGAAAACAAAGATGTTACGGCTGTTTAAAATGAGGACAGAGAGAGAGAGAGAGAGAGAGAGAGAGAGAGAGAGAGAGAGAGAGAGACAGAGACAGAAAAGAGACAGGAACAGACAGACAGACAGACAGACAGACAGACAGACAGACAGAAAGAGAGGGGGGGTGGGGGAAAAGTGAGGGTGCAGGATGGGAAAGGGGCCAAGATGAGGGAGACAAGACACAGAGACACAGAGAAATGCGTTTACAAGATTCATCACCCACTCTTTCCAATGAGCAACGACAGACGTCGAAAACAGAGATCTTTAAAACCTATCAACAGGCTTGCGTGTCCGCCATTATCTTAGTAATGTCGGTGTTTTTCTTTCTGTTTTTGTTCTTTTCTTTCAAATGGAGATAAGACGTGCCGTTCGTGAGTTCAGGTTTCATTCAATTTGCTGTGACGTGGATTGGTTTAAGGCACCTCGCCATTTGTCATCTCTCGAATGCCCGTCTTCGCTCATCATTTCTCGGGGTTGAGCTTCGTCGCTTAGAGTATCTTTATTGTAACACCCCTCTCTCACCACCAACCATCCACTTTTTACCCCTCTCTCTCTTCATCTGCCCTGTCTCACTGTCTTTGTCGCTGTCTCTCTCCCTTTGTCTTTCTGTCTTTGTCTGTTTGTCTCTCCGGTTTGTCTGTCTCTTTCTTTCTGTCTCTGTCCCTTTCTCTCTGTCTCTCTTTGTCTCTTTCTGTCCCTCTATCTGTTTCTTTGTGTCTCTGTCTATCTCTATCACCGTCTCTGAATCTGTCTCTGTCTCTGTCTGTCTGTCTGTCTGTCTGTCTGTCTCTCTCTCTCTCTCTCTCTCTCTCTCTCTCTCTCTCTCTGTACGAGATGATGGTGCAAGCAAGCAAGCAAGCAAGCAAGCAAGCAAGCAAGCGCGCGCGTGTGTGTGTGTGTGTGTGTGTGTGTGTGTGTGTGTGTGTGTGTGTGTGTTTTGTGTGTTCTGTGTGTGTGTGTGTGTGTGTGTGTGTGTGTGTGTGTGTGTGCGTGCGTGCGCACGTGTGTGTGTATATGTGTGTGAGAGAACGCCCGCGCGGCTGCTGTGCATGTGCGCACACATGCGTGCATGTGAATGAGTGTAAGCGTTTGTACATTCGTGCCCACGCAATCTGTATACGAATTTCAATAGCGCACACACGAGCGTTACACCTGCTCTTCTTTCACGGCCTATTTTACAACCCAACTCTCTATTGATGTCTTCGGGAAAAGGAAATAACGCATCATGCAGGCTTTGCAAGTTTAACGCATATCAAAAACAGTGACATTTGAAAAACAGGGGATCTGAAGGTCAGGCTAACATTATCATCAAAGGTAATGTTGGCGGCGGACAGACACCCTAGGATGGTCTGGAAAAAAAAGCGTAACCTCTCTACTGGCTAGATGTCTAAGATCCGATCACTGCGATTTTTTTTTATCCCTTCCTGGAATGTAGACCATGAATTCAAAACACAAACACTTTAGCGACAAGATTGAACGACGGTGAAATCACATAGACACAGACACACACACAGAGGAGCGCGCGCGCAAGTGCGCAGGTAGGCACGTACTCGTATACGCACAATGTCTCTCTGCCTCACACACACACACACACACACACACACACACACACACACACACACACACACACACACACACACACACACACGCACACACACACACACACGCACACACACACACACACACGCACACACACACACACATAGACACACGCACACTCACATGCGCACACACACGCACACTCACGTGCGCGCCACACACACACACACACACACACACAGCGCGCGCGCGCGCACACACGCACGCACGCACGCACGCACACCCCACACACACACACACACACACACACAAACGCGCGCACCCATGCACGCATGCACGCATGCACACACATATGCGTACACCCATACATACTCGCATGCGCGCAGGCATGCACAAGAGAGAGAGAGAGAGAGAGAGAGAGAGAGAGAGAGAGAGAGAGAGAGAGAGAGAGAGTGAGAGACAGAAGAAGACAGACAGACGACAGACAGACAGACAGAACATGATGATAAACTGGACTGACTAATCTTCTCACTGACAGCGTAATGGAACAAATTCCGTCTTGTGAACAGGACTACTTGTCAACGTTTGTCTTTGGTTCACTTATCTCTTTTGACCGAAACTCGTCAACAGCCCAAGTCTGGTTACGCAAGTCCCCTCGGGCACGTCACCTTTAAACCAGCGTTATGTCTCCACCACACAAGAAAATCGCGGTCCAATGCCCTCCCAAGGGTGGCAGGGAAGGACTGATTTGGGGAACGGAAAGGAAGTAAATGCTTCCAGTGCGGGATTCATCATGCTGGTGATCCCCTAATCGTGGGTTCGAATCTCCGTTGGGCCGATTCGGCAGAGGGGGATTCTTTTTTTCGCTCGGAGAGAACATTGCTTCAGACTCCATTTCCCGAGCAGTCTGTCGAATGAGATTCTACACCAACTTTTCCGGATGTGGACGCATGCATGACATTTTGCTCACAGATAAAATCCCATCACCAACGTTTAGAAGAGAAGGCCAGTGTAGCTGTTGATAGGATGACAGGTAAACACGTTGCTTGAATTCTCCGTGACAAAATCAAAGGGATGAGTGACAAACTGAGCGATCGATAGCCTACTGAATGACACAGGTAATGAATGATTACCGCCTGTTGGCATTGATTCAGTCGGCTCTACCCAGGTAGACAGCTCCCGTTTAAACGAGAGCGTGGATTGCAAAGATTTAGAGCTTGGTTTCTAAGTGAGGAAAGGCGAATTAAGTACTCTCAAGAATAGCAACAAACAACCACAAGCAGTGCAGAATAGTCTAAGATAATGTTTTGAAGTGTAAACATCACACTGTTTGTTGACATATGAGCACTATCAAATGATACTGTGAGAACAGCACCATTGTTACACCTCCCGATGGTAGACATCCACAGAAATAAGTCCAAACAATACATAAACATTCCTATGGCAGTGATTTACCTCACGTGTCTTTTAAAAAGTTTATTAGTAAATTATTCATAAATCATTTTCAAGAAAACAAAACTAAAGTTATTGAACGGGGGTATGCAGTATATCTATTTTGCTTATCATTTTCACAGTTGGATACAATTATCGCTCGTATTTGAAACAATGAGGACACACTGTAGTATCTTCTAGTAGGCTTAATATTAATTTTTGAGGTCCAGTATTAGGCGTATCTACCCTTAAACTGTTGCTTGTGGTGTGAGGAAGAAAAAAACAAACAAACTAAAAACAAAAACAAACACAAAATGTGTGGAAGATTAACACTAACATTACAAATTAGCACAGATATATCTTCTTCAGTGATGACCTGTTATTTGAAGCTCCGAGAACGCGGAGAAGCATTGTCTCTGTTTACATCTAATTGCTAATTATGCTTTAACACTAGACTAAGGCTCTCTGACCTTATCTTTTAACCAAACAGAATATAATGTTGAACGAAAAGAAATAGTTGGGGGAAACGAGAGCAGGCAAACACGTCCTCTGTCATGAAGACACTGACTTCGTAAAGTTTTCATAAGAAATAAATGAATGAGCGGGTCGGGAGTGAGACAGAAGAAGGTGTTGAAGTGTAAATATACACACTTCTCTGGCATCCTATCGAAGGCTACCGACCAGAATAGTGAGTGTCAAAAAGAATAAAGAAGGCAAATGTACCATTCTGACAGGAAATCCTCTATGTGAGAACCATCAAAATTTGTGAGTCGGACAGAAGGAGGTGTTACAATGTAAATATACACCTAAGAAGCCAATCGTAGGTTACCGATAAGAATAGTGAGTCTTAAAAGGAAGAAAGAAGCCAAATATACCATTCTGATAGGAAACCCTCCATGTGAGAACCATCAAAATGTGTCCTTAAAATAGAACCATTCCTCCCGTCAGAGTCGATTTTGGTTCCTCAATGAGCCTCATCAGTAAACCTCGGCTGGCTGTGTTAGCCCATCCAGGGCATCAAATGGGGAGGTATACCACTTGCATCACTAGGAAGTAATCTCAACACCAGAGGACGAAGAACCACATCCAGCCGTCTTCCGATGCAGACAGTAAAGAGCAAGGGAAAAAAGACATGGAAAGAAAATTCCTTAACGAAATCAACTGGACACAATGTCAGTAGAGTGATAAATATGAAAGGAAATCGTTAAGCTTATGTTTGAGGGTCTAGAGAAGTATGCAAGCGAGGTTAATGAGTGCCAGTGGGCTGAGTGCGCAGCTTTATTGTTTAACAATACAACTGTTTATGAACAGATCATCGGCTAAGAACTGCTCAAAAGAAGCCTTCACTTCGATCGCTAAAGAAATGCAGTCCCTCATTCGTACGCTGAACAATAAGCAGTGTGGGAACACAAACGCAGGCAAACAATTCTCCGTTACTAGGACAATGAACTATCAAAGATGTATAAAGAAAATAAAAGTTGGAGGCAGATGGGATAATGGGGATGAAACAGAGAACGCGAAAGAATAAAGATAAAACTCTTCTGATCTTCAAGAAGAGGCACCTACAAGATTAAGACCAAACGTGAACACCCTGCAAGAAAGAGGAAAAGTGGCCTGGCGTTTGTCTGTAAAAACCCACTGTACGGCCACATCTGCGCATTCGACTCTGGACTGCAAGCTCACCTATGGTGTCACTGATGTCATCATCGTTCACGACAGACTTCTGATTAATTAACACTCTTCACATGCATCACATGCGTCATAAAACTGTCTTGAAAACGGATCCATTTTGTATCGCCAGTGTCCAGTCGACTTTCGTACCCTGTGTAAGAAGCATCAGTCGAACACAGCAGGTTGTATTAATCCAAACATGGTAACAAAGGGAAGTGGGTTTGCTCACCACCGTGGGAAGACAAACAAAATCCATCTATCTCCAAAGACAGTTTTGTAAAAGACATACTGGGACAAAAAGCAGACAATGTCGTAAGCAAATAAGCTGAAAAGAGTGAAAATTAATCAAAAAAATGAACTCTTCGAGCCTATGCCTGAGGACCTCCCCCCTAACGAGGCAAGTGCGTCAAAAATGTGCCAAAGAATTGAAAATCCAACTGAGGTGACAATGTCCAGTTGAGGTGAAAAAAATGCCATGGCATTGAACGTTAAATTTCCCAGATTCACTCCTAAGTCTTTCAAATATTTTCTCACGTCTTCTCTATACATTTAAGATATCCTGACTCAAATCATGTTGCAATCAGCCTACAGCTCAAGTTTACACTGAACTAGTTCAACGATCCGCATTTTCTATGTTTAGCCGGATCTCCATTAAATCGTCAGACTTATAAGTTGATGAACAGCTACAGAGACGGCGAAGACTTTGGAAGGATCTAAACGCTCAGTATCAGCATTCCTTTACACTTTTCGGCGGCATAGTAATTTTTCTTTTAACTTTTGTTTCAATTTCCGTCTGCAGTTGCTTCACTTTGAAACTAACTTTTCAGATGAAATTGAGCGAATTAAGTCGAGTATTTGCAAATGTCTCTCTGGCATTTACATTTCTATCTAATGCCACGTTGAATAATCAAGCCAGATGGACAAAACGTTTTTCCTTTGATTCAGAAGTCCTGGATTCAATCCATCTTCGCTTGAAATAGTAGTCATAACAGATTTTCTCTTCCCTGCTCACATCTGTGTGGACTCAAGCCCTCTCTGAATCCTTTGGATAAAGACTTAAAAACGAGGTTCCATGTTTACACACACACACACACACACGCGCGCGCGCACACACACACACACACACACACACACAAAACACACACACACACACACACACACACACACACACACACACGAAGAGAGAGAGAGAGAGAGAGAGAGAGAGAGAGAACTGCGCCGATATCAAACTAATCCTGGATGCTCCTTTTGCTCTAAATCCGCGCCAACATTCCACACCCAACCCCGCCTCCACCCTAGTTTACTCTTCCTTCCACCCCCCCCCCCCCCCCACCACACACACCATACACAACCTTTCCATAAAATGACGTGTCACAGTCACATATGCAAGAAAAAACATAGCGTGGCTAGGTAAGCTTTTTCACTTCTGTGAGAACTTCTATTCGCAAATGAAAGCAGAACCAATTTCCCGCCAAAGGAAATATTAGTAGTCATGGACGGAAAGAGCTGCTTTCCATACATTTAAGTTTCAGAGGATAAAAAAATGAACGTTCATATTCCTTAAACAAATAACTTAATATTCCATTAAAATATATATAGCTTCATCAATGATTATCAATCCGTG
>CM065716.1:44577178-44579678 GCA_033310375.1 Conus canariensis | reverse complement strand
CGCCCGCTTGTTGAAGAGCTCGAGCTGGTCTTCATCAAGCAAGCTGTTGATGTTCCCAAAGTCCGTCGTTCTCTTGCCCCAACCAGGTGCCCGTTTGCCCCACCCAGGTGCCCTCTTGCCCCAGCCGGGAGCTCTCTTGCCCCAGCCCGGCGCCCTCTTGCCCCAGCCGGGAGCGCGTTTGCCCCAGCCGGGGGCGCGTTTGCCCCAGCCAGGTGCTCGCTTATCCATGTCCAAACCCGCTTCCTCGGCAACATCGTCCGCGTCCCTCTCTCTTCCGAAGACCGAGAGCTCTTCATCGTCCACGTCGTCGTCGTTGTCGTTGTCGAGGTCTATATCAGTGAAGCGTTTTCCCCACCCAGGGGCCCGTTTCTGTCTCAGGGCTTGTGTCTGCGAGTCGGTGGCCCCTCCAGCGTGGACGAGCTCTGAGGGCTTCTCTTCGTCGCCCAGAACTCCGGCGTGGTGGTAGGTGAGGATCAGCACCTGAGCTAGTAAGCTGATGGAAAGGACCTGTGGTAGTCTGTTCATGTTGGAGGGTAGAGGGGGAGAAGGAGGAGAAGGGGAAACTGTGGCAAAATGTCCGTGTAGGCTCCAACGGCTGTCAGGAAGACCTTTTGAGAGACGGGTACTGGTCGTAGAACAACGGGGAGGGGAAGAGGGATGTCTTGTCTTAAAGGCCACTGAGGAAGCTGGGCAGATATATATAGGGGAGTCCTCCTCGTCTCCAAGCTGTCGCTTGTCGTGGGCCACAAAGTGTGTGGGCTGTGCTGTCACTCGGGTCGCGCCGCGAGCGACGCTCCTAAAGACCAGAAAGAAGATAGGATTGTCCAGCACGCGCGCACGCGCGCGCTAGCGCGTACGCATGCGTGTACTCTTGCGCATGCCATGCACGCCCCAGTGTGCGTAGGTGCGCAGGCGTAAATTTTTCTGAGCTCTCACACCCATTATACCGGTACCGGCACACACGCTCTGGAGGTGGGGGCGTCGGGCGGACCGAAGATATGAAGAGAGAGAGAGAGAGAGAGAGAGAGAGAGAGAGAGAGAGAGAGAGAGGAGGGGGGGGGGATCGCTTCCTGGCTATCTATCATGACCACACATACGCATGTGCACCCCCCTCCCCCTCCTCTTTGCCCCTTTCTCCTCATCTTGCTTTCCCTCACACAGTCGTTTTGTTGATGTCCATCCAACTTGCCCACAAAGTGTTGTCATCTGGATGGAAGTGCCCATGGGGAAATGTATTCTGCACTCAGCAAGCTCAAATTTTGTGTTGTTGGTAATACCGGCAATTATCATGGTGGTGGTGGTAGTGGTGGTGGTGGTGGAAGTGGTGGTGGTGATGATGGTGGTGATGGTAGAGATGATGATGATGACGATGATGGTGATGATGATGATGATGTGATGATGATGATGATGATGATGATGATGATGATGATGATGATGATGATGATGACGAAGACGACGACGACGACGACGATGATGATGATGATGATGATGATGATGATGATGATGACGACGACGACGACGACGATGATGATGATGATGATGATGAGACGACGACGACGACGACGACGACGACGATGATGACGACGACGACGACGACGACGACGACGACGAGATGATGATGATGATGATGATGATGATGATGATGATGATGATGATGATGATGATGATGATGAAAGTGTTTGTGACTGGTGTGGCGGTAGAAGTGGTTGAAATGATGATGATGTTGGTGATGATGAAAATGGTGATGACCCTGATTGTTCTCGGTTGATCCTAGTTGTAACTGGTTACAATTGTCGTAGTGGACATTGTGGTGGTGGTGGTGGTGGTGGTGGTGTGGGTAGAGTGATGGTAGTGGTTGGTGTGATGACGGAGATGGGGCTGTCCAATGATACACTTGTTGATAATGTTGACAGTGGTGGGGACGCTCTCCTCTCTCTCTCTGTCTCTCTTGTCTCTGTCTCTCTCTCTGTCTCTCTGTCTCTCTCTCTCTCTCTCTCTCTCTCTCTCTCTCTCTCTCTCTCTCTCTCTCTCTCTTTACTACGACTACAATCAACCTCCCGTTGATAGGTTTGCTGTTGCTGCAGCAGCTTCCCCTGAGGCTTGCCTCTGATGTTACCAGAACAACTTTTATTATTACTAGTGTTGACCCCGTTGTTGCTGCTGCTGCTTCTGCTGATCTTCTTACTATCTTTCTGTCATCATCATCATCGTCATCATCATATCATCATCATCATCATCATCATCATCATCATCTCATCCTTGTTTCTTCCTCCTCTTCCTCCTTTTTTGTTGTTGTTGTTGTTGTTGTTGCTGTTGTTGTTGTTGTTGTTTTTGTTGTTGTTCTGTTTCTTCTCTTCTTCTTCTTCTCCTTCTTCTTCTTACTTCTTCTCTTCTCCTTCTTCTTCTCCTCTTCTTCTTCTTTTCTCTTCTTCTTCTCTTCTTCTTCTCTTCTTCTTCTCTTCTCTTTTCTTCTGCTTCTTCTTCTGTTCTTCTTCATTCT
>CM065716.1:44559678-44569678 GCA_033310375.1 Conus canariensis | reverse complement strand
CAGAAACCCTATATTAATATACATACAGATGTTCTTTCAGATCCATTCTCACCAAGAGAGACACTCCACTCCAACAAAACTCCCCCAGATCCCCGCTCTTCCATCCCCCTGCTCCCCCCCCCAACCCCCGCCATCCCCACGTCCCCCACCCCACCACTCCCATCCATGCCTCGGAGAAAAGGGGGGATAAGAAGGAGAAGAAAAAGACGAAGAAGAAAAAGAAGTGGGGGGAGAGAGAGAGAGAGAGAGAGAGAGAGAGAGAGAGAGAGAGAGAGAGAGAGAGAGAGGAGAGAGAGAAGGAGGAGGAAGAAGAACGGAAGAAGGGAGCATAAATAGAACGAGAGGCAGAGAGGAGGGATGTGGCTCTGAGGGTCTGGTGAAAAGCTGAACACAGGACCGGGGAGCGGGCGGGGGGGGGGGGGGGGGGGTAGGGGGCTCTGACTGTACAGAGAAGAAGGGGGACTGGGGGCGGGGAATAGATGGAAAACCGAGATATGTCTAATACTGGACATATGGACACACATTGTATGACCAGCACATATTAATGTACCAAAAGATTAGGTATGGATTGGAGGGGCAGGGACCAGGGACACGAAAAATGAGAAAAGGGGATGAGGGTGGATGGAGAAGCAGGGTGAAGTGCGGGTGGGGAGGGGAGAGGAGGTGTGAGGGGATGGGATACGTAGGGGGGGGGGGGTGAAATGAAGGATAGGCGTTATCTTGGAAGGAAAAGTGAGGAAGAGAGATTCAAAAAGAATGGAACAAAGAGGGGGAAGGAATTGGAGGGGGAGGGGGAGATGGAGAAGATGAGAGAGAGAAGGAGAGAGAGAGAGAGGAAGAGAGAGAGAGAGAGAGAGACTGACATGGAGGGAGAGAGAGAGAGGGAGAGAGAGAGAGGGAGGTGGAAGGGAAAAAAAGAAGGTGAGGAATAAATCATTAATTAGAAGATAGGGGAGGGTATGAACAGATGGGCGCAGAAGAAGAATCAGGAAATTAAACAAATAACGTTAAGACATTATGAAACTAAGAAAATGTGGTATAAATGTTGTATATGCCTTTCACCCCAACCCCTCCAATGGCCATCAGAAACCCTTCATTAATATGTACACAGATGTTCTTTCAGATCCATTCTCACCAACAGACACACCGTAAAAATAATCAATTTTCTTCTTGTCTCTTTTTCTTTTAACAAAAACTGTCCATGGATTTCTATGTTTGAACTTGTTGTCTGTTTCCCCTTTTCTGTAGTGCATACAGGTCTGTTCTGTTGTTTAGTCCCTTGAAAATAGTACCAAGGTTTGCCTGCCAGAAAGTTTCTCTGTCCAATAAATGTTCTTTTTCACAGCTTCTATTGCATGTATGGATAGGGACTTTTATTTGCTGATCTTGTGGATGATACAGTTCAGCCACGTGTTCAGCTACATCGCATTTGTTGATCTTTTCAGTTTAACATCAGATTTATGATAAGCCCATCTGCATTTGAAGTTTTTAGTGGAACCTATGTACCAATCACCTGGGGATCTTGATTGTACAATATAGATAACAAAATAAGTGGTATGTGTAATATGTTGTCTAATTTGCCATAATCTTCCATCCCACGGGCTGTTCTATGAAAAAAAGAGTTGAAGAATGTGCACAGATGTCACTTTTTTGCATTAGTAGGAAAGAACCCGGGTTTGTTTTGTGGGCAGCACACTGGGAAACGTTTTGGGACAGTGGATTTAAATATTTCGCCCAGGTTCTTCCTTTTTCTGTCAGCTGCAATGATGGTTTTCCTGGGGAAGATGCCTTTGTTTAGGGGTTGTGCACACAGAAGGTGGAGATTATTCTTTATGATGGTGTTTTTGGAGGGAACTCTTGGGTCATACTGTGTAACTCAAGCAATCCTTTATTCTTTCTTTCTCGTGGCTGAAAAATTGCATCATTTCTTTTTCTCCTTGCCCTTTCTTCTAGTTGTTTGCGTGTTTTATTAAAAGGCCAGCCTGCTGACGCCTGAGACAATGAAGACGTTTGTGGTGAATGTGGGATATTCAGCCTTTTCTGATGAAAGACTAAATGGTTACATGTAACATGAGCCATCAAAGGCGTATGTGGCAAAATGAGCTGTTACACCTCAATCATAAAGTTTATAACTGCCCACACGACGAACGTGACAATTATATTATTATTATATATTATATTGGGTATTTATAAGACATTTGGCGGTGAGCGAATAACAAACTAATTCCTTGCACTGCAAAAGAAAGAAAACATTCAATAATGATCAGTGGTAGTGCCATCGTTCATATTCCTTTCGAAGAAAACTGGAAAATCTCTTCGAATATCAACTGTGTTTACAGTAAAAGATCGCGTTGTTTAATATTAAAACCGATCTGATTTATTTACCGGTGATTCAAAAATTATAACAGAACTAGATGGACAAAACCTTACACGGATATACTGTTAAGGAAGCAGAGGTTTGAGCACAGAAGCACAGAATGGGAGAATATGATAAAAACTAACTTTCAACATTAACAGACAAACTATGAAAATTTATAAACAAAATGATGGTCATAACTGAAGCTTGGTTCATCTTGAAAATGCTCTTATGACACTGGGATTTTTCTATGGCCTTTCTTGGTGTCACATTTATAAAGGCAAGGGAAAGAGCGGGAGAGAGGAAAAGATTGGAGGAGAGGGGCGGAGGATATATGGAGGGTGAACAGTAGATTGTATTACGCACTTTACTTATTTCTTATTGCCCTCATTTGCCGTATATTTGTTGAATGAGAAGACATAACATCTGTCAAAATTATGGTACATGGTGGTATTACAAGATTTAGATATATGTGTATAAGTCTCTTGAAGAGGACCAGTTATTGTTCAAAATATTGGGAGAGAAATATATAAAGTGTCTGTTGTTTCTTTCTTCAATTTCTGTGCGGATATCTATCCATTCTTCTATGTATCTATTTATTTATCTGTCTGTCTATTCATAATGAGAGACAGAGACAGAGACGAGAGAGAGAGAGAGAGAGAGAGAGAGAGAGAGAGATTCTGTTCTGTGCGTATGTACGTATGTATATGTACATAAGTACATATGAATGTATGGAGGTCTAAGTAAAGGTAGTTTTACAAGTTACTCATCACTAATGTGACCCCACTGTGTGAGATAACAGTAGAACTGCCCACTCGAGCTACGTAAATATTTTGACGAATATAGCGTCCTGTCTGGGCACTCAAGCATAAGCTCAAAGGTATCCCTTTTTGTTTTCTTTTAATTATTCCTTATCATAACTGGCTACTTATATCTTTATGGCACCTTCTCTCTCCCATTTTTCATATTCTACCATCAGCCGACTGCTGTGCGATGCCACTGGATTGAGATTTTCCACAATGATGCTGACAAGACGACTGATTTCCAGGCGGTTTGTCTCTTGTTAGATGCCAAGGGTGAGCTGAGACAACTAGTCCGAAGTAACTGATGATTCCCACCTAGGAGACGAAAAGTTGACAATAGACAGATATAACAAACAGTTTCTGTTCACAAGACAGTGCGTGCGTAGTGTGTGTGTGTGTGTGTGTGTGTGTGTGTGTGTGTGTGTGTGTGTGTGTGTGGTGTCTGTCTGTCTGTCTGTCTGTCTGTCTGTGAGCACGCGCGTGTGTGTGCGTGTGTGCGTGCATGCGTGTGCCTACATGCGCGCGCGCGCGTTCGCGTGTGTGTGTGTGCGTGCGTGCGTGCGTGCGTGCATGCATGCGTGCGTGCGTGCACGCGCGCGTGTGTGTGTGTGTGTGTGTGTGTGTGTGTGTGTGTGTGTGTGTGGTCATAATTACCAAATCATGAAAGTGGAGGATTCACTATTTTGATCTTAAACCTTCCTCCTCCACCATCCTCTCGTTCGTGGGTGATGAATGTGCAGCCTGACGCCCCAATCGATGATGGACTAACGGGCCACATTACACCCCTGACAACAAAGACGGGAAAGGAAGACAAACCAACTCGATTGACCTCTTCAGAGAACAGCCCCTTGGGGGGCAGTCTTGGTAGGGTAACGCAATTAGCGTAAGCACTTGTCCATCTCGTGTGACGCATAGATTGTCTCCCTTTTTCTGAGCGGCTAACTTTATATCTAGAGAGAGAAGAGAAATAAGTTAATATCCTGATGTGCAGGACACGCAAATGGTGATGATAATGGCGATAATGACAATAATGATAATATACTAACAACAATATAAAAGTGATAATAATTATGATGGTGACGACGACGACGACGACGACGACGACGACGACGATGATGATATAACTAGAAGAGCACTTAGGAAAGCGTGGACCCTGCTGCACAAAATTATATTTTCCGCCAGGGGAAATGATAACCGGTACAGGCAGAAAGGGTAGCTTTCCGTTGCTTCCTCTTTTTTCTTTTTATTTAAACAAACATGAAATTTAGAAATCGACATGTCAGTGGTGTTCTATTAAAAAAAAAAAAAAGACAGTGTCAAAAAATCTGTTTGTTATAAACAGACCAAACCAACAGACCTGCTCCAGTTAAAAAAAATATAAAAAAAAGGTGAGAGCAACAGTACGTCTGCCGGTCAACGGATATAGAGTTATGTTCCCCCACTATGTGGGTCGAATAGATACATTTAGAGAGTCAAATATTTGATTTGAACACACTACAGAACAACTGTCGGGAAACTGACAGTACGGATAACAGGTGCCGAGGCGCACCGTTTTACACTCATGTTCAGGCATTCTAATCTTTCTGATTGAACTGTTTAGCTGGCTAATGGGGCGCAGTCGCCTTGGGCGTACCGACCAGCGGTGTCTTTCCCATAAAAACGGCGTCTTTGCTCTCACGAGAGCTATAATACAGGATACTTTTTTTGTAGATATCCAGTCATAGTTTATTTATGAGAAGTAATTTCGCAGTATCCATGATCAGTGGAAAATGTGTAATGATGTTGCTGAACGAATCCTTGATCCGTATCTGCACCAAAGTGATCCGTATCTGCACCAAAGTCTAATGATCACTTCGTCCTCAAGGCGCACTTTGTTTTCCTGGTAACCTTGGTCAAAATTAGTTGTGTTAGTTTTCTCATAAGCATGTTGACTAAAACGCACATATAAGGACAAGCCAGTGAACATGGGTAAAAATATATACACCCCCCCCCCCCCCTTTAGACTAGCGGAGGTGATGGTAATAATGATAACAATAGTGATGATAACGATGATGATCATCATCATCATCATTACTAGAAGAAGAAGACAACTGAGAAAGAATAACAGTAATAAAATGAAAAAAAGACAAGAAAGAGAAATAGAGGCATTTACTGAATAAAAAAAGAAACACTACATACTTCCACTGCCATAACTACCATTGCTGCTGCTGCAGTTAATACTCTCAGAGAGAGAGAGAGAAGACAGACAGACAGACAGACAGAGACAGAGAGAATAGCAATCACTATCAATCAATCAATCAATCACTTAATCCATAATAATAATAATAATGAATACTTATATAGCCCTATTCTCGGCTAGAGACCAAGCTCTAAGCGCTTTATAATCAACACTCGTTTACACAACGGGCTGCCTACCTGGGTAGTGCCGACTGAAGAGCTGCCAGCTGGCGCTTCATTCAGTCGTTTCCCGTGTCATCCGGTCAACATCGTTCAATATCGTTCACTCAATTTCCTTACTTCCTTCATTCTTTCCATTTCTCACGTAGGGTGCATGTTATGTCTAACGTGTCATCCATACCAACGGCCAAACTGGCCTTCTCTTCCGAAAGTTGGTAATGGGATTTTACGTGTGTGCAAGATATTATGCGTGCGTTCACACACGGAACCTCGGTTTATAGTCTCATTCGAAGGACTGTATGGGAAATGGAGTCAGAACCAATGTTAACTCCGAGGGAAAAATCTCCCTGTACCAAAACGCCCCGCGGAGATTCGAACCCGCAACCCCAGGATCACCAAGATTACGGGTCTGGCGCTTTACCAACTGAGCTATTCCGGCTCCCCAATCCATCTATCAATCAAGAATCTGGATTTCTGGAAGAGTCTGTTGGCTAGCTTTGTAACTCATACTTTAGAACTACAATAAAACCATTACTATTTAAAACAAAGAAGATGAAAAAACATCAACCCACTAACCGTGCTTTTCTAGTTGAATAGAACAAACATATTTCAAGACTTTGTCTCTTGATACCAATATGGACTGCAAAAAGTAATAATTATGAATAAATAGAAAATGAAGGAAACGAATTTTAGAAAAGTAAACAACAATAATAACAACAACAACAACAGCAACAACAACAAGAATTAGAACAATAACTGTAATCCAAGGTTTTCTGATAAGTGTATGGCGTTTCATAAAATTGTCATTATTGTCAAAAAATGTACAACTAGGATACGTTGCTTTGCATCCTTTTTTGTGATGCAAATGTATATCTCCCACTGTGATATTTTCTCTACAGAGATCGTTCAGTAGCGAGGACATTTGACATGTCCGAAAAACATCTTTTCAAAACTCATCTCTTTTCCTCTCAAAAAACCTGTCTGTGTAATTCGCATCGTGGGGATCGATTCTGAACAAAAGAAATGTAACATTGTCTCCACCTATCGCTTTGCATAGAGTTTTCTTCATGCAGTCGGTTTTTTAATCATGCTTATTTGTGTAGATGTCGACTTCGTAGAGGAGAGAGAGAGAGAGAGAGAGAGAGAGAGAGAGAGGGGGGGGGGGCGGGGGGAAAACTTTACTTAACCCAGGATACACATGGCACGAGCACGAGATGGCAGACGCGATTCATCCTCTTGGTTTTTGCCCCGACTCATTTGCACGTACCGGTGTAACAGCCCATTCTTACCCCCCCCCCCCCCGGAACTTACCCCGGGGTAAGTCTGGGCTAGCCTGCTTTCACCCCGGGGTCATTCCAGGACTAGCTGGAACTTACCCCCCTTAGTTGGAATTAACACCCCCCCCCCAGTCATCTACATTGTAAAGGTACACAGGCACCTAGGAGACACTAATTAGCTGTAAAAATAGTTAAAATCTCTGATATACATTAAAGTGACCAAAGGTCAGTGACACTGACCACTGGTTGTCTGCATTGCACAAGGTATACAAACACTCATGAGACACTGATAAACTGTAAAATAGTCCAAATATCTGATTTACGTCATAGTGACCAGTGGTCAGTGGCACTGACCACCAGTCGTCTGTATTGTACAAGGTCACAGGTACTCGGGAGACTATAATTAGCTGTGAAATAGTTAAAATCTCCGATTTACGTCATAATTACCAGTAGTCAGTGGCACTGACCACAATAATCTACATTGTACAAGGTGCACAAGCACTCGGAAAACACTAATCAGCTGCTGAATAGTTAAAATCTCCGATTTACGTCATAATGACCAGTGGTCAGTGGCACTGACCGCTAGTCATCTGCATTGTACAAGCTAAGGTACGCAGGTACTCAAGAGACTCTAAATAGCTGTGAAATAGTTAAAAGAGGCAAACCGGTATGAAGCAACAACGGTACTTGGTCACAACGATACGTGGTCACAAACTTGCACAATTTTGGTCACAATTGGCGGCCCTTGGTCACATTGGCACTTGGTCCACACTTGGCCATGTGAGCTGTCTTCTTTTCCCACGCATGCATGGGCGTACTCACACACCCGAATATTGACCCATGCATGTAAGCTAGCGCGAGAAATGTTGATACGTATCTGTTAGTGAACCAGGGTGGTGTGTGTGGGGGGGGGGGGGGGAGGTTGGGGAAGTAGGAGGTCCATCTATTGAGAAGAGTCTAGAACTACACTTCGTCAAAACCCAACTGACTGTATAATTATAGGAAATGGGAGAGGGGGCGTAAATATGCAGGCTAACACAATTTTTTTAAAGGCGGGCGTGCGTGTTGGGAAAAGGCAGAGGAAAACCCTGAATAACCCTCTCTTGTTTGAAGGGTGGGGTGGGGTGGAGGAAGATTCCAAATAGTCCTAGATTGACCCTTTGGGGGGGGGGGGGGGTAAATCCAGGCTAGCCCAAACTTACCCCCGCGGGGGTAAGTTCCAACTAGGGGGGGTAAGTTCTAGCTAGTCCTAGAATGACCCCCGGGGGTAAAAGCAGGCTAGCCCAGACTTACCCCGGGGTAAGTTCCAGAGGGGGGTAAGAACGGGCTGTTACACCGGCAACAATCAGTAACCTGAAACCCACACTGATCTCCCTGTTAATCGGCTGGCGTTCTTACCGACACCAAACTGCCATCTGCGTTCCTGCCCGCTACGAACTCTGTCGTCGTCGGAAGGTTCAGCACCGCCTCCACTCTTCCTCTTATCCCAACCACCCACCCCCTCTCTCTTCCTCCCACCCATCCTCCCACCCTCCCACCTAGCTGCACTGCATCATTCCTGCAGCAGACGAGCCCTCGTCCACCCCTCGCCGACGAAGAGGTTGACATGTATACTTAG
Source organism: Conus canariensis (assembly GCA_033310375.1). Classification (NCBI taxonomy): domain Eukaryota; kingdom Metazoa; phylum Mollusca; class Gastropoda; order Neogastropoda; family Conidae; genus Conus; species Conus canariensis. The sequence goes on along the minus strand of CM065716.1, from coordinate 44,561,227 downwards.
ACAACTGGCCGGATCGTTTCACAACACAAATCATTTCACGTTTAAGAAGTTTCCCAGACGGACTTCCTCCTTTCCACCTTCCACGATGCGTTCAGGGTTTTATTTCGATGAAACAAAGATCAATTCACACGGTGATGCTCTCCTTTCCCTTCTCCCAATAAATGTTTAAGAGCTCAGAGCTTTATTTAGGTCAAATAAAGATACATCCACATGATGATGATGATGATGATGATGATGGAGGATGAGGATGGATAGTAGGGTTTGACATAAAAAAGACAGACTGGCAAGCAAGCATTAATACAAAGGACAAACATCTAAACGTCTCTCTCGTTTCTCAGGGCGGGATGACATCCTGTATGTGGATTTATTTTCGTTCGGAGATGACTTCTGCAGCCAAGACAGATGAGTGTCGCCAAAGTGGTACGGGCGCACTAACCCTGTGTATGTCCCGTGGGTCGTATTTACGGTGATAATGGGACATCAATTCTGGCCTGAGGCTGCTACCTGGCGGGAGAAACTGGGCGGAGATGTAGTAGACGGCGGACCTAGCCATGTCAGCAAACAAGTTCGCATGACAATTGCAGCGTAGCACATCAGTTGCAGTGGTATAGCAATTTGCGACATGGGATGCTGCCATGCGTGTGTTTTTAATGTTTTGTTGTATTTCAATCTAAATTGAATGGCTTATCATGTGCGTATAAGCCTAGCGCACCATTACTGACAGGGGATCCGCATTCGGTTCGTCGTATTGATTAGCCCGACAGTTTGCAGATTAGCGAAGTAAGGATAAGAATATGGGCGTTTCGCTGCGTCCTGCCCCTGCGCAAAGCCTCAGGTTAATCTCCGTCAGGTTATCTCGGAGATTTGTACGAGTGGAGTGTGTCAGTGTGGTATGCAGTGGATTGAACGGATATCATCAGATCGTCTCTCCTTTTCTCTCTCTCTCTCTCTGTGTGTGTGTGTGTGTGTGTATGTGTGTGTGTGTGTGTGTGTGTGTGTGTGTGTGTGGTGTGTGTGTGTTCACGTACACACGCTTCTGTTGTTTCTTGACATTTTCGCCGCCAAGTATTCACTGGCTTCTCAAACCTGTGCTGACCTTTTCAAGAAGGCGCTGAAGTGTTGTTTATGTATTTATTTATTCATTCATTCATTCCTTTTTGGCGATAGCAATTTCTTTTTTAAAGATCTAGAATGATATTTGTCCACAACTTGATCGACCCAAAAAGTGCAGGTGTCGGCGTCTTCTACTCTTACTTTTATTTCCCTGAGTCTGACGCCACATTGGCGGACAGACTCACATTCTGAATGACATTTCTGGAGAAGCAAGTGGTGTTAGAATGTTAGGCCACACGTTTTAATTGTAACGACTACCGGATTTAAACAGGTCACTCAGCTGAGATATAAGCACTTACTTGGAGCTTTCGACATATCTCCGTTCCGTCTTCATCAACGGTGGTGTTGCTACTGAGTGAACTGGAGTTCAGTGCACACGACCACGGGTCGTTTTAAATGTGTTTGAGGTTCGTTGGAAGTTTGTGTCTGCGTGTCC
>CM065716.1:44544678-44552178 GCA_033310375.1 Conus canariensis | reverse complement strand
AGATTAAAAGCAGTTATTTCTTACCGTATCATAAATAGTTGCAAACATAATCTGTTCCCTGTCTGGTGAAAAACGGGTTGTGCCGTACAATAGACAGTTGCAAACTTCGTCTGATCCTTCTCAGATAAAAAGTAGTTGGTTTGTTCCATTGACTAGTAGTCAAAGATGATCCCGAACGTCGTTTATTCCCTCTCAGATTGAAAGCAGCTTCTGTTCCAGAGTCATAAACGGTTCAAAACAATCGACTGTTCACTCCCAGTCTGAAAGCAGTTGGTTCGAGTCAGTGCCATACCTAGTTCCGAATATCGTCTGTGCCTTCTCAGATTATCCTGCTTAATGAAGGCCATGAAAGAGCTCGATGCTAGCATTCTAATAAACCTAAGCCAACTTTACATATTTAATCAGCTTTGCAGTAAAAATGACTGACAGTGCTCGTTAAGGACACGTTTCACAATTTTAGTGTATACACAATACGAAACAGATGAGTAAAATGTTGACAAATGTATCTTTTTCAAAGTCACAGAGCTTACCTCCCAAATAGCAATCCGCAGCGGAATGGCAGTATAGGAAAACAAAAGAGGAGAAGTGAACATAGTTTAGACAACATTGTAAGGGAATGAAAGAGAGAGAGAGAGAGAGAGAGAGAGAGAGAGAGAGAAGAGAGAGAGAGAGAGAGAGAGAGAGAGAGAGAGATGGGATGGAATGGGATGGGATATGGGTGGGTGGCAACGTAGGGCGGGGGAGAACTGGAAGGGAAGAGTAAAAGTGGAGGAGGGGGGGGGGTTCAAGTAGTGAGCTGAACATTGAACCACACGTAATTCGTGGTACAGTGTTCCTGCGTGTGACAACACTGTGGATAAGATTAAAATTACACAGCATTAATTTAAATGCATGCTGAAAGGAAGGAGAACAGGTCAGTCACCGATAGCGGTTAACCAAGGCCTTACCCCAGGGTAGGTTGCCCTACCACACCACCCAGAGGCGAGAGGAAAAACGGGAGAATTCTGAGACAAGAAATGAGAATACGTTTTCAGGTTATTGACTTGGACCTGTTTGTTGGAGCATGGAGGACAAGAATCTAAAGCATCGGAGAGCGAAAATTCTGTGATGAATTTTGAGGTAAGCGAAAATAATTGATATAACGCAATCTGGACGATTGTTTTGATAAGTGGACGGAGTTCATACCAAACTCGGGGCTCCAGTGCCACACACACACACACACACACACACACACACACACACACACACACACCACGCACGCACGCACACATGCACGCACGCACGCACGCACGCTCGCACGCACGCACGCATGCACGCAGCACACACACACACACACACACACACACACACACACACACACACACACACACACACACACACACCACCCTTGTTATTGTTGTGATTTTCCCGTAGGTCTACGCCGTAAATGATATTTTTACGCTGCAATACCTTTTTTGCGAATATATTGAGCAAAATTTAATCCTTCGCTTATCCAAGCAAGTGTTCAACGAATTTCGTTTTAACTTACCCCACTTAGTACCAGAAATTAGGTTAAGCTGCAGAATGTCCGTTGATGTAAAAGTTCTTTAGACACGTTAAAAAGAATTACGTCTGATTTTTGTGGGGGGAAAAAAACCTCAATGAACAATGCACCAGAATTATCACACGAACATGGAAAATGGATGACTCTGTTAGCCTATTCCGAGGACTGTCTCATCATCAAAACATGTTCCTACATCAAATAGTCCGTCACAGTTTACTATGATGGGAGTTTTTTCCCAGCGTTAGTATGATCTTTGTGGGTGGAGTGATGGTGTATGCGTACGCTATACAGATTCGTGTTGGGGGTGTACACTACAGGGTAGTTTTTGAGGCGTGAGGCGCTGAACGCCAGAGTGACTTTGGTAACTTTCCATGCGTAGAATGAGACAGTCGTGTTACGCCGGTGCTTTTTGGAAAATAGTATCCGATAAACTTAAGTTTCCGAGATAAGTACACACAGAGACATATGTTATCCCCGTCAGAAAGGAGAAAACGGCTTTGAAAGATTGGAGGCGATATGAATTTTAATGATCTGAGTGTCTTTGACTCCAATACTAAAGAGATCGCTCAGACCAGAATGGGAATTCCATAGCATCTTCAACTTTACTGATCATTATAAGTAAATAAAAAAGAGAAAAAAGGAAGACAAAAAAAATCTCGGATTCTACAGCCGGTCATGCCCCACTGTCCTTGTGAATTTAGTTTCAGTATCCTCTCCGCCTCTATACCCATGGTGAGTTTCGTCGGTTTCATCAAGCTAATGGGAAGTGCCGTTGGTTGGACGTGGTGGTGCTCTCCGGAGGGAGATGCTTAATTATCCTAATTCTGCGACGAAACATTCTTGACATCAGTTACGGGCGTAAGCGGTGTCCTGCGCATGTTGGATCAGGTTCTACTAACCTTTCCAATGTGAGTCAAGGTCAGTGCATTCTCTCCTCTGGTAGAATAGTGAGTCCGTAATCACCCTTTGGATTATCTGTAACAATCCCTGTCCACACATTCGGCACGTGCACGTTGCTTAAAAAAAACTACGAGCTGGGAAGGTGAAGCTGGCAAATTTGGGGAGGATGAGGGGAGGGAGAAGGGGTGGAAGTGGGGAAGAGGTCATCACCGAGGTCACAAAAGCAAAATCTAGAAATCTAAGTCTTCCAAAGCAACCTTCGAAAGGTTAAAAAAGGAAAATGTAAAGAAAAAACTATAAGAAAATAAATTGCACGATAAACAAAATCAGGTAATGAGAGTAATTCATGTAAAAGAACATCTTGGCGCCTTGACCGTAAAATCTAAGCCCTGCACAACCAGCAAAAAGGGACTATACACGAACACATTTTTATTTCATTTGTGAGTTAGTTAGTTTTATCTATTTGTTATTATAATTTTACTGTTTGTGCGTATGATTATGCGATGGCGTTCGACCTTCATTCCCGTAGCCGGTAACATATTCACGACTATTCTGCCAACTTGGGTTCACCTTTTAAAAACTCACAAAAGATTAAATATCAACGATCGTCCATGGCTATCTCTCCATCCATCCATATGTCTCCATATTCTCTAAAGCGTAAAAAAATGCACTCGGGTAGAAAGTGCACACCAAGGACACGTCCTATCAGCAGCAGAGTCCAGCTGAGAAAAACCATGATGACAATCAATCAGATTCTGCCACGATGAGTGGTGACGTGATGGGGGGGGGACGTTCAGGCAGGGGTAATTCCCCCAAAAGTTGGAGCAGACAGGGAGGGAGCTGTGATAAAGATCCAAGGTATCTGTTTTGGTACTGATAGAAAGGTACTGCAGTACGGATATCTATTTTCTTTCCTTCATGAATATGAACAGCACGTCGTTTCGGTCTATTCTTAGCTCGCTCCCCGCTCTCTCTCTCTCTCTCCTCTCTCTCTCTCTCCTCTCTCTCTCTCTCTCTCTCTCTCTCTCTGTTCTATATGTCTCGCTGTCTCTGTCTCTCTCTGTCGCTGTCTCTGTCTCTCTCTCTCTCTCTGTCTCACTCTTTGTCTCTGTCTCTGTCTCTCTGTCTCTGTCTCTGTCTCTCTCTCTCTCTCTCTCTCTCTCTCTCTCTCTCTCTCTCTCTCTCTCTCTCTCTTTTTGTTAGCGAAGGTCCAAAGCAGCTTCCCACAAAGTCCGCCACTTTGATGTCGTCAAATTGTCGAACAACATCCCTGGCACCTTTTCTTGAGAAACCTCGCATTCGACTGGAGATAATTCGGGATCACCCGTCTGAAGACCTTACCTTTCGATACAGGTCTCGCTTTCATACAGCTTATCTATGAACTGGGTGTTGGCCCCGGTTTCGTGTATGTGGTCATGGATTAAAATGGGGACTGAGTGGATGACCCGTTTGGGATATGGCATGTAGGATTAGAACAGTTTCAAGCGGACCACGTCAGTCGTAACGGGTGGCTAGGATGACATAATCGTATGAAATCATACAAGAACAGCTTCTGTCCAACAGTGACTACAAGTCACTTAACAGTGTCAAGGAAAGCAATCATGATTTAACACAACACATACATAGTGGCATCTTAAAGGAAATATTTTTAACCCGTGTTAGGTCAGCTGCTCGACGTCCCGCCTCCTTCTTCCCTTCAGAATGCCTTCTTCCCTCCAATGATGCACAATGCTAGACAAATCATTGAATCAAATTGAAATTAATGCATATCAAACATAAATGAGCATATTACATGGCAATGATTAGTACCGTGTCATTCCAACACAGGATATGTTGTGTGTGTCAGAAAAGGAATCCTCGATCAGATTATCCTTTGGAGACTTTCACATACCTGAAGTGGATTCTGAGGACAAAGATCGTGATTTGATGCCGTAGGCCCGAGATGAGTCAATGGGTAAGGGACACATTTATGAATAACCAAAAAGAGGAAAATGTTACAACTGTCGGCGTACCCCAAGTGGATTGGATAATTACTGTGGGGCGGTGGAGAACTGCTTGCATGAAGCTAAATTAGAGCAAACGCTGTTCTTTGAAGACCCCATCGCTAAAACTGCCGGATCCATCAACAAAAAGTTTAATTCAGGTATGCAGACAAAAATGGCTCTAGGTCTCCAATGGGACCCCTCCTGGGGCTTTCATGGAGAGTTGTGAATCGTTTGCTGCCGAGCGGGTGGACCTGATATGGCACTTTGTAGGAAGTCGGCACTCATATTCAACATTGAAAACATGCAAACGTCATTTATTTCCACAAAAATAAGGGTGAACGGGCATTCCGCGAAGACCGCCAAGGGATATCACCTCTGAATGTTACAAGAAAGATTATGACATGCATCATGTTGAACAGATAATCTCACGCCTGCTGAATGTTCTTGTTTTAGAGAGCTAATGCAACTTCAGAACACAAAAACACCAACATCAGCAACATAAATGACCCAAGCAAAACAAGAATACTTCTAGTTTTGTCGGTCTAACAAGAGCATTTGACACTATCAAGCCGCGAAGATTTTGTCCAAGCTTTCATTGTCCACCCACACTTGTCAGCATCATCCATTTCTTTCAGGAAGGGCAGAGTAATTGAGAGTAGATGAACTCCAGACCTCTTCTCTATCATCAACGGTGGTGAGCAAGGACACCCACGCTCTTCATCGTACCTTTTGCCGTAATGCCCTCAGTCACACAGATACTGGAATAACTATGATGTGCAGACCTGATGCTTATTTCTTTAACCCACAGCGTCTCAAGACCAAAACAAAAAGACTTGAGGCCCCTAGGAGGCACTTGCTCGTTCCATGTTATTGCCCTTGCTGTGAACTGCAAATCAGACCTAAAGGAACTTGCTGGGTGTTTCTCCTCAGCTGACCATCGGCCTGACACTGTAGAAGCCCATGGTGCTGAACAGATAGTGTTTCGGATAAGTTGATAAACCATGACTCCCTTCGTCGGATATGCTCTGCTCACGTAAAAGAGCTCAGGCAACAAGGGAGATGTCTCCAGCAAATATCTGTACCGATTTATTCTTCTCCAGGATAGCAGTCCGACTTTTCCTCACAAAAAATGTAATAATGACATGAGACAATACAGTATGGTGTAATATTGTATGATATGATAAGGCACGTTCCGTGTGTCTGTCTGCCTGTCGATCTGTGTCCAGGGCAGTCTGTATGTTAATGATATAAATCCACAGTATGTAAATGTCTGATTTTCTCCAAATTGGCGTGGGGACTAATTAGCATAGCCGTGCGCTTCGCGAGCGATTCACTTTTGTGGTAGAAAGTCGCATCAGTCCCATTTCAGTGCGACCATGTGGCGACGCAAAGCGATGTCAGCTTACGAAGAATGTCAAACACACTCGCCGCTGGTGTTTATCAATTAAAAAATGCCTGTATTGTCTGTCGGAATAGCTCTGTTGGCAGAGCGTTAGATTGAAGATGAATTCGGAGTCTGACTTTTTTGTTTTGTTTTTGTTTTGTTTTGTTCTGTTTTCTTTTTGTTTTGTTTTCTTATTTTTATTTTCTTATAGGATCTAAGACTAAGGGACAAAGATATGGAAGAGATAGGTTGGGAATGAGGGGGGGGGGGGGTGAGGGAGAAGGAAAATGGGGAAGGGGGAAGAGGGGTACAAGGAATGGAAGTGGTAGGGAGGATGGGGAAGGGAGTAGGGGGGAGGAACTGAGAGGACAGGGGGACGTCAAAAGGGGAAAGGTGAAATGGGAAGGGAGAACGCGGAGGAGATGAGGGAAGGGGAGGAGATAGGTAGATGGGAGGGAAAGAAAAAGGTAAGAGGGGGGAAGGGTCAAGAGGCGTGACTTGGAAGGGGAAAAGGTGTGTTTCTGAAGGGCTGACACAATGTGTGACAGAAAAAGCTTAGCGATACCTCCATGTTAAAGCTCTTCTGAATACCCTTTTCACCCACTCCTCGGAACTCTCTGTGATATTCTGGACTGAGCACCACCATCATTCTTTAATTAAAAAAGACACCAAATATTTTATTTTTGAGCGCAATTAGTGCTTAAAATTTGATCATTATTTTAGACGACCATTTCATTATTGTTTACACATCAGTTCTGCGGATGGCTTGAGCATACATGCCAGCATTGTCACACCAATACACTTCATTTTAACGTGTTGCCTGTCAGCTTCACAGCCTATAGCGTAATCTGTAGAACGAAACACGTTGTCTTATTTGTTGCATGTTTTGACTATCATCGTTGTTATCATCATTACTGTCATCATTGTTATGATGATGATGATGACGACGACGACGACGACGACGACGACGACGAGATGATGATGATGATGATGATGATGATGATGATGATGATGATGATGATGATGATCCTGCTCCTTCTGCTCTTTATTCTCCTCTTCCTTCTCATTGTTATCATCATCATCATATCATCATCATCATCATCATCATCATCATCATCAACATCATCACCATCACCATCACCATCATCATCATCACCGCCGTTATTATCACCATCGTCATTACCATCATCATCATCAATATCATCACCATCATCATCATCATTGTCACTTCACTACTATGACACAACGGCGATTTGGAGGGTGCATAACAACAGTATGCTCTCACTAACTTCCAAAATCAAAGTCTGTCTGTAAGCAACATTCAACCCAATATCTATCCAGCTACTTTTAACAAAGAGGCTATGTTTACATCTTTCCACAACAGATTTTTTGTCAGCAAGATTACACAAAACTACGGAACGAATCTTGACAAAATGTAAGAAAAAGATGGAATGTGAGTGAAGGACGAACCCCTCATACTCTAGAGCGGATCTGGATCAAAGGACGGATCCGGGATCCGTTTGACCTTGATGGAGGTCTGCGCTCTCCACAGTATCCTAATGCTTTATAATTAAACTAATGACTATTTATACAGGTACTATGATTAAGGGGTCCTAAGAAGTCCTAATCACTTATGTAAAAAGTGTGCTAAAACATGGCTTTTAACGTGGTTATTTTCAGTGTTATAG
>CM065716.1:44537178-44539678 GCA_033310375.1 Conus canariensis | reverse complement strand
TGTGAGTGCAGCCTCGTATAGTAGACAGTCACTATAGGATGATAGATTCTACCTTGTACTACACTGTGAGTGCAGCCTCGTATAGTGGACAGTTACTATAGGATGATAGATTCTACATTGTACTATACTGTGAGCACAGCGTCGCTTTGTGAACAGTCCCTATGGGCATGATAGGATTCTACCTTGTACCACACTGTGAGCAAAGCGTCATATTCTGGACAGTCTCTTTAGGGATGACAGGATTCTACATTGTATTTTACTTTCAGCTCAGCGTCGTGTTGTGGACAGACCCTATCGGGATGATAGGATTCTATTTTGCACTACACTGTGAGCACAGTGTCATGCTATAGACACTCCCTATGGGCATGATAGGATACTACATTGTACGACACTGTGAGCGTAGCGTCCTATTCTGGACTGTCCCTGTGAGTACAGCATCGTATTGTGGACAGTCCATACGGGGATGATAGGATTCTACAACGCATTGTACTGTGAAGCACATCTTTTTACTGGTAATAGCCCCTGTAAGGATTGCAAGTGTTCTATCTTGTGTTCTATCTTAAGCTGAACGTTGCTGTGTGGACACCCCTCTGGAAATGTTATTTCATGCTAATGCAGTACCATGGCCCCGTTTATGTGTCTTGGTTACGTTTCATTTTGTTTACTTATATATTTTTCTCCCATCTCACTCTGCTTGTCATTCGCATAATGTCTCCTCATTGTTGGGTGATCCAGGTGCACGAGCACACACACACACACACACACACACACACACACACACACACACACACACACACACCACACACACACACACACACACACACATACTCTCTCACACACACACACACACACACACACACACACACACACACACACACACACACCACGCACACGCACCACCACCACCACACACACACACACCACACACACATACACACAGAGGCAAGTGCATGCGCACACGCGCACACACAGAGAGTGGAGAGAGAGAGAGGGAGAGAGAGAGAGAGAGAGAAGAGAGAGAGCAACAAAAATCAATCTGAAGATATATGAAAATCAGGGAAGGAAGAAAGAAGAGTTGAAAGATAAACTATATGCAAAACATATTGCGAACAAACAAAATAAAAGATCAAAAAGAAAGAACGCAGAAAAAGCGACATCAAAAACAACATAACTAAAGAGAGACTGATGAACCAAAGATGAAAGAAAGAAACGATGAAAAGTGAAAAAAAGAAAATGAAAAAGACAGAGAAAATGTAAGTTTAAAGAAAAACAAAGAAAACAAATGAGAAAGAAACACACAAATAAAACGAAGAAATGTGAGAATACCAGAAAAAGAAGAACAAGGATGCAAATAAGAATACATGTCCCCAAACCATTGTAAACAAATTAGACAATTTCATTTTTCTGCTCCCGTTTCTCCCCTTTGCTCCAGAGCATGTGAAATGTTATGCTTTTGGGTGAAAATCTTTGTGTTAACTTTTGTGACAGACTCACACCTAAGGGGTAAATAATGATATACTACAACTCTTCTTTTCTCTTCACCTGTAATAAACAAACGAACAAACAAACAAGAAATTATGGACTGAGTCCAAGTATGCAATATATTTAGGTCAGAAAGCCAACAAATTAATTTGATATTTTTAGGGGGGAAGGGAAGAGAAAGAAAGAAGAATAAGGGCGGGGGAAGGGGGCAGATAGAGGGAGGCAGGAGAGGGGAGAACAACGTCGTCTTCAGTGTCTTCTCGTTGACAATATCCTAAAAGAACTCATTCCAAACACCCAACAAAAATCCACATCAGGTCTCGATCTGCTGCAGCCTGATCACTGGCAATTCACAGGGATCCATTCGAAGCAGGCTGTTCTGAGGAAACTCACCAGAGGAGACACTGCGCTGCTGCTAAATCTCTTAAATGAAGTTTTCTTTCAACATTTGGAGGACGCCACCTACGAAGCCCCTTACTGATGAGAATAGCTATATAGTCGTGGAACTAGAGTTAATGATGCCCCCTTCCTTTCCCAGCTGCCCTTCAGCATCCTCACATCTCCATGCTCCACCCCATCTGGATGAAACGTATTAGTCCATTCAACAATAGTTTCTAGTTACTAGTCAGCAGTAAAGACTGACACGAATTTACTGAGATATGATACTGGAGAGGAAATACAAACCTACATCACCACGAGAGCAGTCAATCAAGGATTAGAAAAACAGGAAGCATTTTTTGTAAACTATGATCAGTGAGCATGAAGCTGTTCAGTTTTATTTTATGCAGATACTACACGACAAGATACGTTCTCTTCTATGATTCTTTTCGTAATAATGGTACCCTGGCGTCGGTCATATCTGAAAGATGAACACATCTGCAGTGTAGCAACGCTCAGAGACGCATTTATTATGTGAATTAAACTCGACTATGTGGTATCAGTACGCCTGTTTGGGGTCAAAGCACAATCACTTCTGGCCAAGAGTCGACCAGGGCCAGTCTCCACACATTTATATCAT
>CM065716.1:44524678-44529678 GCA_033310375.1 Conus canariensis | reverse complement strand
TAACAAGTTTGTGTCTTCCTTTGCTGAAGATCTTCAGGCTTTATATTCTTGCTTTACTGACATTCTGCATCACACTGTCGACTGTTAGATGGGAATGCTGTGGTCCTCTGCTATATTTTGCTTTGAAACATTGTTGACAGCTCCAGTGGATATGCTAGTGGCCTGTACCGAATTATAACATGACACACAGCTACCCAGAATGTGCGGTATGTATGGCAATGTTATAGTTCTATATGGTTATACTGACTTACTACGTTGGTCTGTGGACATCATTTATAAGGATGCTAGTGTTCTATATTGTGTTATTCTGTGACATACAACGTCGCACTGTGGACTATCCCCATGGGTATGATAAGAATCTTTATTGTGTCATGTTGTAATGCACTTTGTCGCACTATCCCCATGGGTATGATAAGAATCTTTATTGTGTCATGTTGTAATGCACTTTGTCGCACTATCCCCATGGGTATGATAAGAATCTTTATTGTGTCATGTTGTAATGCACTTTGTCGCACTGTGGACAGGCCCTTTAATGCTGTTGGGGATTTATATTGTGCCGTGGATCATCAAGCTGTGGACAGCCCATATCGGATTGTTAGGAAGCAATATTGTAGTGTATTATTTGTGCGTGGCATGTGTACAACCCCTGTGGAAATGTCAGGATTTGATATGAGCACGATGTGGATGGGCAACGTGTGTCCCCATGCTCGGTGACCGTGGAGTTCCCCTTCAATATGGATTGTCTTCTGTGTGTTTCTAAGCACACGTGAGCAGCGTGTAACTCTGCAGCTTAATTCTTCATCGTCCCGCAGTAAAGTTACGTCTTCGTGTAGGTCTTTGATTCCCTAGCCACCTTTCTCCCTACCACCTACTCTCCACTATCTCTTTCCTGCACCCCTTCTCCAGCCTCCGTCCGTATACTACTACTTTCCATTTTCTCCGCCTCTCATCCGTCATGGGCGACAGGGTAGGGCTGTTGTAACCCGTCTAATGCTTTACGTTGTCCATCAAGTATTTCCATGTGCCTCCTAGAAATCCTAAATCCACAGTGCTTTGTAGGATGGGTCTTCCACGCGGAGTCATGACGAGACATGTGCCCCTACAAGGCACGGCAACCTAAAGGTGGATGGTCAATACGAGAAGAGGACCTTGCCTCCAAGCACGAGTTTGGAGTGACCTCCTACCTGGCGTTCACAAATGCCTAAAGTGTTCGCTCCTGATCTGCTACCAGACACCAGATGGATGGTTATCAGCACTGTAGATTTTTATCCACAGCTTAATGAATAAGGCCACGCATTTATTAGTGCCAAGATTGACTAATTGGCAAGAAACATAAATGCGTCTCCATTTATTTTCGTTGTTGTCGTTGAACGGCATCCTAAATACGATGGAAAATTCAAACGTATCGTGCTTATTGAAAGACACATATCTTATGAGTTTATGAAATGGGCATCAAATCTGGAATTGAAAAACGTCTTTCTTTTCTTTGAGGAAGACGTGATATGTTTCAAAGTACTTCTTCTATTTTTTTTTTAATCAAAAATGTGTTTACGAGTTTATGTATACTGTATAGGGCAACGTTTTCTCATTGATAAATCACATTTCACAAATAAACGGCTTTGGTAGGAATCGAACTTACCACTTCGCATCCCACACTCTGCGTCACTGACTACTGCGCCATGGTGGTTGGTGGCTAAAAAAATTTGATTGTGTTCATTGTCCTACTTTTTGTTTTCAACCGTTGGAATGTAAGTCGCTTCCTAATCTCCTTTATAAATAAGAGAGGGAGAAGAGAGAGAGAGAGAGAGAGAGAGAGAGAGAGACAGAGAGACAGAGAGAGAGAGAGAGAGACAGGAAAAGAGACAGAGAGAGACAGACAGACAGACAGAGACAAAGACAGAGACAGAGAGACAGAGACTAGGTTTCAGACTTTTTTTGTTGAACATCCCACCCCGTTCTTTCTATTGACAGCGAACGGTGTTTGTTTTGAATTAAAACGAAACCCCTCTCAGAGCTCTGAGCAGCTGGCGAGAGATTGAGCAGAAACATTTCGGGACCTGAAAGACCACGCTGGTGTGTGACTGATAAAATAATACACGGGTCCCTTGTGTGGTTTCCGTGAATCTGTCTCCGTCATCCGCCCTGCCCCCACCCCCTCTGTATAGCCCTCACTGCCCAAGCCCTTCCCCCTCCCACTTTCGCCGCACAGAATTTGCGGGCCTTGAAAACAAGCGTTGGAAAGTATTGAACAGTCATCTCTTTCTACAAAACTGTTTTCTCTCTCTCCTCTCTCTCTCTCTCTCTCTCTCTCTCTCTCTCTCTCTCTCTCTCTCTCTCTCCTCTCTGAGTTTGTGTCTGTGCCTGTGTCTGTGTGCGGGCGGGTGAGTGAGATGATGAGACATCAGACAAAAAGTGAAGGAGACAAAAAAGAGATAAATACAGACCGATGACTGAATATGATTAGAAAATAAACAAGATACAAGAAGAGGACCATCGATCTGTATCGGCATGAGGCAAAGCAATCGTTGGTTACAAAATTAAACATTTGCATTTCATCAGCAGGAATACTATTGAACCTGACTGTACGCAGCCTACATCTTCGATGAATAATTGATGATGACAATGACATAGTAACTAAAAGAATATATACATCACCAAATAAACACATAACAATGCACAGAACGTGATCCGCACATGACATGCGGTTAAAGCTCAAGTGGATGATTTGCTGTAAAAATTTTAAGACAGACATACAGACAGACAAAGACAGATACAGAGACACAGAGACAGACAGACAGGCAGACAGTGAGACAGACTGAACGACATACAGACAGAGAGAGAGAGGGAGGGAAAGCTACAAGAGAGAAATAGACAGAAAGATAGAACAACAGATAGAAAAAGACATTTCGAAGAAAGAGGTGATACTTTTCAGACGTTGTTTCCAAGTCTAGCAGACTGCGAAGAAAGGGTAAGAGGAGGGGAGACGGGACGAAGGTAGGAAGAGTATGGACGGTAAGGGAGTGGGGGTTAGGTGAAGGGAAGTATGATGACAGAGACAGATCATCGGAAACCGCGCAGGGTTTCTTCAAAAAGGGCCCATGTATTATTTCATCTCTCACAGACCACAATGGTCTTTCAGGGTTCCCGAACATTTCTTTTCAGGCTGTGAACAGCTCTTCACGTAGAGCTCTGAGAGATGTTTCATTTTGATTTAAAGTAAACGCCATGTCCAGTCAACAGAAACGACGGGATGAGGGGTTTAACTGTTAAAAAAAATAGGCTGGAAGCTTGCCTCAGTCTGCTTCACTAGGACAGGATGGTACACCTAATAGAAAAAAAGCTGAAATTCTCTCTCTCTCTCTCTCTCTCTCTCTCTCTCTCTCTCTCTCTCTCTCTCTCTCTCTCTCTCTCTCTCTCTCTCTCTCTCTCTCTGTAAGCTTGTATGCTTATCTCATATCCCTGAATAAACAAAATTTCGTTTGTTCGTTCGTTCGTTCTCTCTCTCTCTCTCTCTCCTCTCTCTCTCTCTCTCTCTCTCTCTCTCTCTCTCTCTCTCTCTCTCTCTCTCTCTCTCCTTCAACTTAGTTCACAGATTCTTCAACATTAGTTCACAGATTCTCAATTAATTCCTCAAGGATTCTACCCAAACTTCATGTCCCTGTTCCTAGAATTGACTTATTCAAATCCAGTTTAACATATTCAGGTTCCTGTCAATGGAACTCGCTCCCTGAATCAACCAAACAACGCCAATGCATATCAACCTTCAAACACCATTACTTCAACCATCTTATGTGCCAATACTTGCATACTCCGCCATAAATCCACCACCAATCACCACCACCCTCTTTGCCTTATGTATGTACCTGACTATTTAGAAACGTTTTTGTACTTAAAATGCACATGTATGTTATTTTGTTTAGTAAGTATATCTTATGTGAGTACGTGTGTGTGTGTGTGTGCGCGCGCGCGCGCGCGCGCGCGTGTGTGTGTGTATGTGTGTGTGTGTGTGTGTGTGTGTGTGTGTGTGTGTGTGTGTGTGTGTGTGTGTGTGTGTGTGTTTCCTGCTACGTCCTGCCCTCTTGTCAATCTATCGACATGCTTATATTCTTATGTGACTCTCTCTCTCTCTCTCTCTCTCTCTCTCTCTCTCTCTCTCTCTCTCTCTCTCTCTCTCTCTCTCTCTCACAGTTCTGCTGGAATTACTTGATTTATTATCTATATGATATCCCCTCCTACCCGTGGCGACTGGGCTATCATTATGCATTTTCCCCCTCCATTTGTGCTTTATTTTCTATTCTCCCCCCCCCCCCCCTCCGGTGCTTCAAATCGATTGTCTAGTATCTCTGTCAGATTGTTTTAAACATGCTCTCTTATCGCACCTACTCTCACCTCTTTCTCCCCCCATCCTCTCTCTCTCTCTCTCTCTCTCTCTCTCTCTCTCTCTCTCCTCTCTCTCTCTCTCTCTCTCTCTGCAGCCTTACCCTGCATTCCTTTCGCTCCTGCGTCTCTCTCTCTGTCTGTCTGTCTGTCTATCTGTCTGTGTGTGTGTGTGTGTGTGTGTGTGTGTGTGTGTGTGTGTGTGTGTGTGTGTGTGTGTGTGTGTGTGTGTGTGTGTGTGTGTGTCGCTCTCTATTTTCTTTTCTTTCTTTCTTCTTTTTTATATTTTTTTAAATTTTAATTCCGTATTGTATTGTAGTTCTAGTCACGTTTTGCATGCTTCCTTTGTTACCTCATCTTATTTTGCATTGTTGACCCTACTCAGGGCGAGGACTGGATGTAAAAAAAGCACATCAGTGCTTATCTATTATCCTCGTAAATAAAGAATTTTGTCTTGTCTTGTCTTGTGTCTGTCTGTCTTCTTCTTCTCTTCTCTCTCTCTCTCTCTCTCTCTCTCTCTCTCTCTCTCTCCCCTCTCTCTCTCTCACTTATGTTCATATACACACATTCTCAATCTCTTTTTTTATGCCATTGTCATTGCAGCAGGGTTTTTTTTTGCCTTG
>CM065716.1:44514678-44519678 GCA_033310375.1 Conus canariensis | reverse complement strand
AGGAGGAGGAGGAGGAGAAAGAGGAGGAGGAGGAGGGAAGAAGAAGAAGAAGAAGAAGAAGAAGAAGAAGAAGAAGAAGAAAGAAGAAGAAGAAAGAAGAAGAAAATGAACAAAACGAAACGAGCAAGGAAAAGAAATAACACAGAGAAAACGAAAAACGGGGGTATAGAGAAAAAAGAAACAGAAGAAAAACACACACAAAGAAAAATACATGTTCCCAATCATGGTAAACAAATTAGATTTAATTTTGTTTTTCCGCTCCTGATTTTTGCCCTCTGCTCCAAAATACATGACAAGTTTAGCTTGGGGATGCAAATCTTTGTGTTTGCTTTTGTGACAGACTAACAACACAGTAGTAGACAAAAACAAAATACCACCACAGCCCTTTTTTTCTCCACTGGTTAAAAAAAAGAAAATGCAGAGTCTGAGTCCGCCAAGTCCAGGTCTGGGTCAGTCAGGGAACACGTTAATTTGACGTTTTAGGGGACAGAGGAAGTGGGAAGAGGGAAAGGAAGGGAAAATAAGAGGTGTGAGAGAAAGGGAAAGCTGTTTCATCTTCCATGTGCTCTCAGAGGCACGTCTCATCCGCTACACATTCCAGCCACCCCCATACAAAGCGTCACCAAGTTCCGTTCTGCCTCAGCCTCATAACTGGCAGTCCACGGGGATCCGTCAATGGCAGGTCGCTATGAGGCAGCGCACCAGTGGAGACACCGCACTGTTGCTGAGTCCTCTCAATAATGTTTTGTTTCAACATTCAGAGGGCACCATCTACTGACCACCTTACTGGTGACAATCACTGTTTAGTCGCAATGCTAGAGTGAGTGACGACACCCCCTCCTCCCCATGAGGACGCTGTTAGGTCCATCAAACAATCCTAGACACTTGCCAGTACTTTAGACTGACACAAACTAGCAACAGACATAATATTGGAGAGGAAATCCGAATGAGGTCACCACAAGAGCAGTGTTTGAAAGACCACAAAATCTTAGACTTTTGAATAGTATTAGTAGTCAATATAATGTCATAGAGGTTTATTTCTGGGCAGAGACTACAACACAGATATTCTGCAGAACGCTTCCTGTCATAATATGTCGACGTCTGTCAGACGCAAGAGATACAGACAGCTGAAATATTGGTCAGAAAGATAAGGGCAGAACTTTCAGTTCAGATTCATGTTTAAGAAGCAAGATATGAATTTCCTGGTCAGTTGTATTGAAAGCAGACGAACGGTCTAGAAAAAATAAAATGGAAAGTTTGTCTTGGTCGGGAGACACAACTCTGGGCTTTACAACAGCATTTTAAAATTCACTGCGGAAGAGTCTAGGAATGAGTGACTCGTTATGGTGTTAGTAATTGTTCAGAGAAGGAAGCCAATGTTCTGAAAAGAAAGGTTCGGTGGGAATGGAATCGATTTCGCAGAACCTGCCGGTGGTTTGGAGGATTATGCTTGCACAACTTATTCCAATACAATACTAAGCTGGACATATGGGGTGCCAGAGAACGCAACAGAAGGAAAAAGCTTTCTTTGTGAGATAAGCGGAAAATTCTTCTGTTTGAATAAAACTAACTGGTCGAGACTTGTCACTGTATTAATTGTAGGGTTTATTTGACGGTCCAGCATTCCAACATTCATTTCCAAGCTGGAATACGAATTACAGCAAACCTGTTTTTTTATTATTATTATTATTATTCCGGTGCTGTTTTTACTTCTGTTCACCGCGTACCGTTTAAGTGCCTTCTGTTAAGTTTAATAAAAGAGCAAAGGTGTAACATGGTTGACTCACAAGATGAATTGTGAAATTTTCAGCCAACTGTTAACTCCGTTCCTTAGCGTATGAGTCTTTAGGGTATTGTTCTTTAGTGTATTCATCCAATTCATAATCAAGGATAACAATTAGCAGATACATATGTGATAAATGCACCGAACAAACATATGTGTAGATAAATACACCGAACACACACACATCTAGCACAAAGAATATCTTTGTGCTCAAGATACGCTTAAAGCTTAACCGGGGAATTGGCTTTTGAGAGACAAAAGAAACGCCAACAACTAAGAAATCACAAGCAAGAAAGATGAAAGGGTAGCTGCAATGTAGAAGAAACAAATGATGAAGGAAAGAAAGAAACAGGAATTCAAACAGATAATATACACGAGGAGACAGAGAGAGAGAGAGAGAGAAGAGAAAGAGAGACAGACAGACAGACAGACGGACACAGAGACAGAGATAGAGAGACTGGATGGCAAGCAGGCAGAATTAAGGATAGATACACAAACAAACACAGAGACATATAGGCAGACAGATATGACGACATACAGACAGAAAGACAGAATGAGAGAGAGCAGAGAGAATGGAAGAAGGACCCCATACAGAAAATTCAAAATGTGAAGGAAGAGATAATGCTTTGACATTTTCTAACACTTGTATCCAGGACCAGCAGATTATGAGGAGAAAGCAAGTGGAAGGGGGATGCGGGGTGGATGGGGTTGGAGGTAGAGGACGGGGAGTGGGTTGAAGGGAGGGGGAATGATGACAGAGACAGGTTATAGGGCTTCCCCAATAAGGGCTACCTCTACTTTTTCATCTCTCAGAGACCACAGTGGTCTTTCAGAGTCCCGGGATATTTCTTTTCCATCTGTCGCCAGCTCTTCATGCAGGGATGTGAGAGAGGTTTCGTTTCAATTTAAACCAGACACCAACCCTTGTCAATAGAACCAAACACCAACCCTTGTCAATAGAACCCTTGTCAATAGAACCAAACACCAACCCTTGTCAATAGAGAGGACAGGATGGGGTATTCAAATGTCTGTAACCCTGTCTCCTTCACTGCGACGGGATGGAATGTTAAATAACCAGAAAAGGCTACACCTGTCCGTCTGTGTCCTCTCTCTCCTCCCCCCCCCCCCTCTCTCTCTCTCTCTTCAATTTCATCTCCCACTATTCCTCTTTCATTGTTGTTGGTGTTCGCCTTGTCTTTCTTTTTAGGTTGCCTGCGTCTTGTTTGTCGATTGTTTTTTGATTATTGGGAGTGGGGATTATGGTCAAGGAGAGAAGGCGGAGGAGAGGAGTTGAGAAGCTTCAACTTTCTCTTTTACCCCACGTTCTTTCCCCTTCATATGTGTGTGTGTGTGTGTGTGTGTATATATATATATATATATATATATAATGCTGAACAATTAAGTAGTGGGAGAAAACAAGTGCAGGCTAACAATTCTTTAGTCGTTACAGTAATGACTTGGCAAAGATTTGAATTAAAAAAAAAGATGAAGATGAAGGGGAGGAAAATATATCATAAATATGAGAAACCCTTCACTAGCTGCCTGAGGGAACCATCATCACCCCCCCCCCCCCCCCCCTCAAAGGCAGATCTATTTGTATTGCCTACTCCTAGGCCTTTCGTCCGCTGGATCGGACTCATCAGGAGACACGACTGATTGTGTCTATGCTCTTGGTGTCAAATAGAGACACACCACAGTCCATAATTCTGTGGTGTTCTCACCACCAAGGGTTCAAAAAGGAATCCAACAGCACCCCCAAAGCAGCCAGCGAAGGGTAGTAAATGGCACAAAACGAAAGTGTGGAGAGGAAAAAAGTTGCTGAAAAATTAAAAGCATTATGCAAACAGTATAAAATGTAGGGGACAATCTTTGAGCCATGCTTGAGGAGCCATTCAAGGATGCAAGGGAGATCAAAAGATATGGAACAGTTTGAGTGGTCAGCTCTGCTGTTCAATAACCCAAACATTGTGAGTGGCTAATATATATATATATATATATATATATATATATATATATATATAATAGTTTTTGAATTCTCATTTCGACCCAAATTGCTAATCTACGGTTATGAGAAAACATCATTGTATGGCATTCTCCATCCAATAAGATCTTCGCATGTTTGGCTTGTTTTTTGTTTGCTAGTTTCTTTTCTTTTTTTTTCATAGCTGATAATATCATCCCTCTAAATGTGTTTTAAATGCAATTTGTTAAGACGTTATTTCACGAAACTCTCTCTATACTGTTACACCGGGTTAGGCGACAACGTACGTTCAAAATGTCAAAGACAAAAATGGAACAGATTTCTGTAACCTCAGACAAACAACTTGTTCATGTTATATGCTTCTAATCTATATTCTTCAGGAAGTAATTTCAAAATCCTCTTCATATCAAAATACTGCACCGAATCTAGGACAAAAATGCAGTATAATACTGTAAAGAATAAAAATAAAACCCCAAACATGAAATACAAGATATAATAACGACAGCAATCAGAACAACATAAATACCTTGCACACTTTCGTATTTCTTTGGTCAGTTACCAGTGCATCATCATCTTCTTCTTCTCTTTGACTCCGAAAGGAGTCATTGGGGCACAGTAATGAAGAACAATTCACCAGGATCCTGTATTTCTGTCAGTTGTGTGCCAGCGGTCAAGTCTCTGCAAATGCTTTCCCTGCCACCTCTGTACTGTCAGTCATCTCCTTTTTCTCTCTTCCCGCCCGTCTGCCTCCTCCGATATTTCCTTGCTTGAGCACGGCCACTGGATCTTATTCAATGAGCCATGCCAAAGTAGCTGTCTTTTCTTAACTGATGTAGGAGATGTTCATATGGTTCGATGTACTGTTTCGTGGTCTGACGCACTTGCTCATTGGCAGTGCGATCAGTGTTTCTGATGTTTAGTATCTTGCACTCACACCTCATTTCAATGGTTTGGATTCTTCTTTTTCGGTCCGTTATGAGGGTCCGTGTGTGGCATGTACTAGAAGATGGAACATACCAAAGCATATGAAGGAACCTGGTCTTGTAAGTCACAAAGATATTATTGTCCTTCCATGTAAAACAAAAACATTAGAACTGCATTGCTCATATTCACCCTTCCGGTTCCTGATAGGAGATCACGAGTGAATAGACCGAGATTTGCGAATGCAAGGCAGCAGGTCATCTTCAACACATGTTGAGGATCCTCTTCTTAAAGTCAGCATCATCCTTTAGCTTG
>CM065716.1:44502178-44509678 GCA_033310375.1 Conus canariensis | reverse complement strand
GTGTGTTGTGAGGGGGGGGGGAGGGGGGGGGGACTGAAACTGAACAGCTATTGAAAAGATTTCTACAGCAGGGAAGAGAATTAGTGTGATGATGCAGTAGCTGACAAACTCCTGTTCAAGAGAAAAGGCATTATCCGATAGATCTAAACAACTGAAGGAAAATGTGGTTTATCACATCATTTTAAAGTTATTTACATACTACGGTAATATGTGTGTGTGTGTGTGTGTGTGTGTGTGTGTGTGTGTGTGTGTGTGTGTGTGTGTGTGTGTGAACAGATGTATGTATGTGCATGTTTATATCATGTACTATCTGTGTCGTGCGTATGTGTGTACATGTACATAATATGGTCAACCTGTAAAATGTCGAACTGCCTGGAAAGAAACACAAGCGTCTGATGGCGAGGGAGGTGGTACTGTACAAGGAGCTGTAGGTTCAAGCTGGTACGGCTGAACTCCATACATTCCAGTGAAAATTTCACGTTCGATGTCCTCTTCGTTGGAACTTGACTCGTAGCTGGGAGCATCTGCCATTATCGCCGGAAAATAGTTGAGTTTTACGTCCTCATAGCGAAAGCTTTTAGGGACATGTCTTTCATTCACGGTAGTCTTGGCATTTATACGTCACATGCGGAATCCCCGACTCTCGTCTCTTTCCGTACTGTGCTCGGCAATCTCCGTGGCGAGTCACGATTTGGTTACTTGCACGACCCGAAACACGGATAGAAGTGAGTTCCAGAAAAAAAAAAGTAACACGTACATCGAAACAAGCTCGATCATACTTTTGAACAACCCAAACATGCTATTTATGGGTGAGGACCCCTTTAAAGTTTGAAGAACTGGTGGTGAGGAGACTGAACAGAAAGGGAGGAAGGGAGCGGGATGGTGTTTTGCGTGTGGTTTAGGGATGGACTGAGCAGCACCTTCTGTTAGGGTGGAGGGAGATGATGGACAGGGGGCCACTAGTGCGAGGGGAAGGGGGGGGGGCAGAGGGGGAGAGGGCATTGCCCTATCTCTGTGATTACATTGTTATTGCTGACAGTGTGGAGGTTAGCAGATGGTGTCCCGTGAATGTTGATTTAAAAAAATTACTGACGGGATTCAGCAGCAATACAGTGCCTCCGCTGGTGGGTTGCCCAATGAAGACCTTGTATAGATGGCTCAAAAAGGACAACCAGTGATGAGGATGAAGCAGGATGAGACTGGGTGTTGCTTTGTATGGGGTGGCTGGAAGGATTATAATGCCTCTGAGGACACACTGGAGATACGATTGCCCCTCCTGTCTTCCCTCCATCTCCATCCTATCTTCCTGCCCTCCCCCATCCCACGCTGCAAACAAATAAAATCAAATGGTCGGCTTTCTGACCCAAATCTGTGCAAGCCAGACTCAGTCCATGGCACTTTCATATTTTTGCAAATGGAGGGAAAGGGGGAGGAGGTGGTATTATTAGTCATCACTTGGGTATTAGTCTGTCACAAAAGCAAACACGAAGCGTTGCATCGCCAAACAAAATATGCTATGTGTTTTGCACTGCAGGGTAAAAAGAGGAATGGAAAAACGAAACAAGATTTGCTTTGTACACAGTTATTGGGGAAAACATATTTGATTTGCATCCATTTTGTTTTATTTCTCTATTTCTACGTTTTTTCAGCTTTCTCTGTGTTTGTTTTTTCCTCTTTTTTTTTTCGAAATTATTTCAAAAAATCTTCTTTTCCTTTTTTCATGTTTTCCTCTCTCTCTCTCTCTCTCTCTCTCTCTCTCTCTCTCTCTCTCTCTCTCTCTCTCTCTCTCTCTCTCTCTCTCTCTCTCTGTTGTTCTTGCTGCCGTTTGTATTGTCTTTTTAGACTGCTTATTTCTTGTTGGTCGATTTTTTTCATTTATGGGGAATGGCAAGAGTGGTGAATGACAGAAGGCAGGGCAGGGGAGCTGAAGAACTCCAACTTTCGATTTCCCCACATATTGTCTTCCCTTATATATTTACCTCTTTCGTTAGTTTGGAATTCTCGTTACAAAACAAATTGGTTTTGTTATGCAATCTGCAATTGCGATAAAAACAGCCTCATATGGTACTCACAATAAAATTAATTTCGCTTGCTTGCTTTGCTGCTTTTTGACTTGTTCTTTTTTGAACCGATAATGTCATCCTTCTAAACTCTCTCTCTCTTCTCTCTCTCTCTCTCTCTCTCTCTCTCTCTCTCTCTCTCTCTCTCTCTCTCTTAATGCATTAATAAACCATGCTAGGGAACAACTTATCTTCAAAACCTTTAAAACTAAACTGGAACAAATTTTTAACCTCACAGAAACAACTTGTTCATGCTAAAGGCTTGCAGTCTACATTTTTCAGGAAATGATATGAAAATATCTTCTTCAGATCTGATAGTCTATCAAATCAAGGACAAAATACAGTACAATAGTGTAAAGAGTAAAAGCAAAACCCCAAACATGCAATACAAGATATATAACTTACCATTTGGAAATTGTTGTCCTAGAGAGTAATTATATGGGGACGATTCATCAGGTTCCTCCAGTTCTATCAGTTGTGCGCCAATGTTTGCGTCTTAGTGAATGTTTTGCCTGTCCACTCTGCAGTGTTATCAGTCATTTGATATTTTTCCGTCTTCTGTTCCATTTGCCTCTTTCAACAGTTCCCTGGCGGACTGTTTTAGCAAGGCCAATGGATCTCATTACATATCAATACCAATGCGGGGTTGTTTTTTTAGCAGATGTCAGATCTTCCTATGGTCAGATGTGCTGCTTAATGAAGTAGCGCCCATGTTCATTGGTAATTTGAAGAGTACATCTGAGGTGTAGTATCTTGTGCTGACACCTCATTTCCATAGCGTGGATTCTTCTATCCTGATCCACTGTGAGGGTCCATGTGTCCATGCATACTGAGAAATTGCAATACACCAGAGCTTACGAGAACCTAGTGGTACTTTATAATTCATAGAAATGTTATTGTCCTTCCACGCATGACTGAGTATGGAGAGTGCTTAGCCTTATTTGATAAACTGTAAAAACAAAGAAAATTATATAGTGCTGATGTCCATCCTTCTGGTTTCTGGTAGCAGATCAAAAGCGAATACGCGTAGAGTTTATGAATGCAAGCCACAAGGTCACCACAAACTGATGCTGAATATCCTCTTTAGGTAGTTGTCTTCTGCCTTCAGCTTGCTTTGCCAGGAAGGGGGGGGGGGGGGGAGGCGGGACACGGGGCACAGTTCTTGCCATGACCCATTCTGCAGAGCATAGTGAGTTTGATACTTCCAAGAGGTGCATGGAAGTCCTTGATGGACGACGTGGAAGACTGGGCTAGTTACAACAGTTGTACCCTGCTGCGCACGATAGATGGCAGATGGAGAGAATAACACAAAGCTTGGGGGGTTAAGGGCTGGGGGGGTTGGGGTTGGGAGACATTAGATAGAGAAAGGAGAATAGAAAGCGCGGAAGAGGCGTTGAGGAAATCGAGGACCTACACGGCGACGGACATTCAAGGAGTGATAAAGAAGTAATCTGCAGAGCCACACGCGGTTCACTTGTGCATAGAAACGAACAAATGACAGCACACAAGAGAGAACTGTACTCCAAATTCTACGACAAAGCTTGGCCTTGTTCATGTGCACAAACAAATCCACGCCACATGCTGCAGAAGCCAGACATTCTCACATGGGTTGTACACATGCGACGAATCCATTACAGTTCAATATAACATAGCACCTTAACATTTATTACATTGGGGTTGTTCACAGTGTGGCATTCTGCATCACAGAGTAATACAATATAAAACCATAATAATCCTCATAGGGCTAGGGGCTCTCCTCAGTAAAACAATGTGGGTACAGCATAATGCAATATAGAGCTCTCTCATCCACAATACGACGCTCTACATCACTGCATAATAAATATAGAATCTGATCATCTTCATGGGGACTGTCCAAAGTGCGATGCTGTGTGTTAAAGTTTACTGAAGTATAGATTTCTAACATTCCCATGAAGGTTGTCAATACCCGACATAGTGAGTCATTGTATAACACAATACAAAGCCGTATCATGGCCACAGGTGCTGTACAGACTACGCGAGGGTACAGTATACAAAAGAGTATAGAACCCTATTATCCTCATATGCACAGTGTTTGTCTACAGTAATTCACAGCACAAGTCACTGTAGATTACTTTATAAAATCCTACCATTTTCGCAGTATTGCACATTATATGTTATCTAGGATAGAATGTTGAATACTTAATAACATCTCATAACGTTATACATCACAATGCGGAACACTACAATATGATAAAATGCAACGAAATACATTACAAAGCAACAAGCACAACAACAATACAGTGCACACAAAGCACTCACAAAGATAGCGCAAAACTGTAAAGCAAAATACGATTTTTGGCAATCCAACACAACACGATAATTGGCAGTGCATGTACCGGTAGTGTAGTAAGATGCAATAGCATCTGATGTATCACAGGACCCTATTCCTGCATTCCTGCTTCCCGCCCCCCACCCTCCACCCTCACACCACACACACACACACACACACACACACACACACACACACACACACACACACACACGCACACTCACTTACTCACTCACTCACACAGAGCATGGACTGATGAAGAAGCCTTAGTGAACGGACAGCTATACAGACACAATCAAAGTCTCTCACACCATAGACAAGTGGAAGGAGGGGCGAAGAGGGGATGGGAAAACCTGTATAGGGACAAGGGTTGGGTAGTGGGGATAAAGTGAGGGTGGTGAAAAATGAATTCAACCAATGACAAAAATTGGCCTCAACACAATCTTCAGAACACAATTCGACCATAGCAACTAGCTTTGACGCCTCCTGGCTTCCGCTCCTAACTAACCCCCCATTTCCAAACCGAGCGCCACTACGCATACTCCAATGCCAAAAAAGGGCCAATCAGGAGTTGCCCTTAATTGCCGCGTTGTGTCTGATCCCAAGCGATTCCAGTCAGCTCCTGGCGACAGTGCTTGCATGCTCGGGCTAAACTGGACCATCCTCCATTGGGATTGATCACTCCGGTAATTGAACTGAATCGGCTGAACGAGTGATTCCGGTTTTGATGAAGTGGAACTGTGAGAAGAATGCCAATTTTTTTTTCTCAGGTTATCGCTCTTTAACAGTGTGAAGAACTGACGGCGAGAAGAGCGGACAGAAAGGGAGGCAAGGAACGGAGTGGTGTGTTTATGTGTGTTTGGGGGACAGACGTAGAAACACCCTCCAGTGGGGGCGGGATGAGGGCAGAGGAGCTAAGGAGGAGAGGGCATTACCCTAGTTTTGTGACTTAGCAGTTATTGTCGTTAGTAAGGAGGTTGGTAGATGGCTACCTGCGATCGCTGAGTAGAAAACAATATTGAAGGCTTTCAAAAGCAGTGCAGAGTCTCCACTGGTGGGTTGCCTCATGAAGACCTCATACAGATGGCTCACAACAGACTTCGTGTAAAGAGAATGCAGCATGTTGAGGTTGGCTGGTGCTTTGTATGGTGTGGTTTGAACAAGCAGCAAAGGAATGATGCCCCTGATGTGACACAAAAGAAAAGCTACCTTCCCCTTTCCTCCGCACTTTCCTCGCTCTCAGTCCTACCTTCCCCATCCTCCCCCATCCCGGTGTTGAGAACAGATCAAATTAATTGGTAGACTTCCTGACCTTAATCTGTGCCAGCCAGACTCAGTCCAGTTTTCTTTTTATATTGTTGCAAATGAAAGGAAAGGGGAGGGGTGAAGGTTATTTTTTTACCACTATTGCGTTAGTCTGCCACAAAAGCAAACAGCAAGAGTAGCACCTCCAAGCAAAACAAGCCATGTGTTTTGAAGCACAGGGTAACAAACAGGAGTGAAAAACAAAATTAAATGTAATTTACCTACAATGATTTGAGTACATTTTTGTACTCCCAGTTCTTATAGAACAGGGAGTTTTTTAGAATGGGAACGAAGAAATGCTGTCTGTGTGTCTGTCCGTCCGTCCGTCCGTCCGTGATCAAAATGTGTTCCACTCGCTCCAGACAAAACTACTGGACCGATCTTTCTGAAAATTTGTAGGTATGTTCATTATGGGTCATAGATGATGCCCGATGTTTTAGTTTACCGTTATAGCTGTTACTAACTGCTGTAACGGCCTGTAACGGTTTTTCTTCTTTATGGAATATCTTCGAAAGTACTTGGCCGATCTTTGTGAAAATTAGCAGGTATGTTCATTATGGGTCACGGATGATGCCCGATCTTTTAGTTTACCCCGTTATAGCCGTTACTAACGCTGTCAATCTATGGGCACGTGTGTGGTGTGTGTGTGTGTGTGTGTGTGTGTGTGTGTGTGTGCGTGTGTGTGTGTGTGTGTGTGTGTGTGTGTGTGGGGGGGTGTGGGTGTGTGTGTGTGCGTTGTCTATTTTTGCTTTAATTGTTTATATGTATGAAAATTTGTAATGGGCCGCGTGCTCTGTTCAACAGAGAAGTGTGCACATAAAAATGTTCATTTATTATTATTATTATTATATTATTCTTTGTTATGGAATATCTCAAAAAGTACTTGGCCGATCCTTGTGAAAATTAGCATGTATGTTCATTATGGGTCACGGATGATGCCCGATGTTTTAGTTTACCGTTATAGCCGTTACTAACGGCTGTAACGGCCTGTAACGGTTTTTCTTCTTTATGGAATATCTCCGAAAGTACTTGACCGATCTTTGGGAAAATTAGCAGGTATGTTCATTATGGGTCACGGATGATGCGCGATGTTTTAGTTTACCCCGTTATAGCCGTTACTAACGGCTGTAACGGCCTGTAACGGTTTTCCTTCTTTATGGAATATCTCAGAAAGTACTTGGCCGATCTTTCTGAAAGTGTATAGGTATGTTCATTATGGGTCACGAATAATGCACTATGTTTTAGTTTACCGTTATAGCCGTTACTAACGGCTGTAACGGCCTGTATGGTTTTTCTTCTTCATGGAATATCTCCGAAAGTACACGGCCGATCTTTGTGAAAATTAGCATGCATGTTTATTATGGGTCAGGAATAATGCCCGATGTTTTAGTTTACCGTTATAGCCGTTACTAACGGCCTGTAACGGTTTTTCTTCTTTATGGAATATTGCAGAAAGTACTTAGCAGATCTTTCTGAAAATTAGCATGTATGTTCATTATGGGTCACGGATGATGCCCGATGTTTTAGTTTACCGTTAGAGCCGTTACTAACGGCTGTAACGGCCTGTACCGGTTTTTCTTCTTTATGGAATATCTCCGAAAGTACTTGACCGATCTTTGGGAAAATTAGCAGGTATGTTCATTATGGGTCACGGATGATGCGCGATGTTTTAGTTTACCCCGTTATAGCCGTTACTAACGGCTGTAACGGCCTGTAACGGTTTTCCTTCTTTATGGAATATCTCAGAAAGTACTTGGCCGATCTTTCTGAAAGTGTTAGTATGTTCATTATGGGTCACGAATAATGCACTATGTTTTAGGTTTACCG
>CM065716.1:44484678-44489678 GCA_033310375.1 Conus canariensis | reverse complement strand
TGTGGGGTTGTCTTCTTCGGTCGACCAGATCTGCGTCTTTCATGGACAATCCCAGTGGCTGTGAAGCATTGAATCAGTTGGACAATGACCGAGATGGACACATGAAGTCGCCTGGCCACTTCTCGCTTGGGAACACCATCTTGGAACCATGCAACAGCTCGTCTCCTATCCAACTCGCTTAATTTTCGTCGTGGAGGCATTGTCAGATCAGGCCTACTACTGGTGGAATGTCTTCTTATATAGCTAAGCGAGCGACAGCATCTCACACATAAACAGCAGTGCTTGCACGTGCATAATGGTTTTTCCATCTGGCAAGTGCAATGTGTTCAGGCAGAACGGTCCAAAACAAGGTCATTTTTCGCAAGTTTCCGCTTTTCCGTTTGCGGCCCAGCTCAGTAGTAGAGAATCCCGTGCAATTTTCGCACTAACACAACATCGCCCACTTACAGCTGAACAAGAATTCATGACAATTTGGCTGGACTAAGAAATAAATAACAGTAGCGAACTGAGTTTATTACGCACCTGTTTTCACATACCGATCCTTAACTTTTTGTGCGTAGTATATATTCATATCTTTTCTTTTGCTTCCTTTTTAGCTTTGCTTTTTTCCCCCTCGTCATGATTTTTTTTTTCTTTTCCTTTTCCGGTGCCTCTTCTTTCCTTCTTCTCTTTCTTCTTTTTTTTTCTTCTTATTCTCTTTCTTCTCTCTCCTACTTTTCACCTTTTTCTAATCATTATTCAACTTCTCCTCGTCCTCGTCCTCGTCCTCGTCCTCCTCCTCCTCCTCCTCCTCCTCCTCCTCCTCCTCCTTCTTCTCTTTTTTCATCCTGTTCTCTTCTTCTCTTTTTTCTTCTTCTCCTTTTTGAGAATTATCATTATCATGGTCGTCGTCGTCGCCGTCGTTGTCATCATCATCATCATCGTCATCTTCTTCTTCTTCTTCATGAAATCGTTATATTGATGTTATTTTGTAATTCGATGTTACCTTACTTTTTTAAATTGTAGTTGTTGTTGGGCAGAATTGTAAAAAGGCCTTCAATGAGCTTAATTCTCAACCCATTAAAGATTCATTCATTCATTCATTCATTCATTCATTCATTCATTCATTCATTCATTCTCTTCTTCTCTTCTTCTTCTTCTTTCTTCTTCTTCTTCTTCTTCTTCTCCTCCTCCTCCTCCTCCTCCTCCTCCTCTTCCTCCTCCTCCTCCTCCTCCTCCTTTTTCTTCTTCTTCTTCTTCTTCTTCTTCTTCTTCTTCTTCTTCTTCTTCTTCTTCTCTCATCCTCCTTTTTCTTCTTCTTCTTCTCTCATCCTCCTTTTTCTTCTTCTTCTTCTTCTTCTTCTTCTATAGCTCTTGCTTTCCTCTAGCACACCCCCTTCATCTCTATCTTCCTGCTGTTCATTTTGCTTTTCATCTTCAGCGACATACAGAAAGATGACAAACAGAAAAATGGTGCACACCTATTATTGGATGCATTTATAGTGTTACATTGGTTTTCAACCCTCTATCATCTGAATCTACAAAGGGAAGACCCTGGAGCAATACGGAATCCTTCAGACAAGAGAAAACGAACGTACAAACAAGCACAAAATGTGTTTGAGCTTCAGTGCCATTCGCTTCGAAGCAAACTTTGGGAGGGCAGAAAAATTGACACTGGCTGACAAAAAGGGAAATGAAATAGGGAAGGAAGCTGTCACTGGGTACATAATCCAGCAAATTGCCCAGTGACAGGCACAACGAGCTGTTCATGCGATCGAATTACGGAGTGGAAATGGTGTGCACCTGCGTGCTGGATGCTGGCATCATACCTAAATACCTTCGTCTGACACGAAATGTTTTGCACCTACTTGCAGAATGTTCAATGCAACGTTTTTTGTTGGGTTTTTTTTCTTAAGCTTTCCCTTCATGGATTTTTTTTTCTTGCATTTTTCTTTCTGTCCTTTTTTTTTATGCCCTTCTTTCTTTTTATCGTGTCCTTTTTCTGTTATTCTACTTCTCATTCAATCGTCAGCATTGTCATTATCATCATCATCATCATCATCTTCTTCTTCTTCTTCTTCTTCTTCTTCTTCTTCTTCTTCTTCTTCTTCTTCTTCTTCTTCTTCTTCATCATCATCATCGTCGTCGTCTTCTCCTTGTTCCTTTTGCTCTTTTCCTTTATCATAGACAGATAGATAACAGACATATGAATCATGTATATTAAAAAGGTATATTCATGCATATTGAAAAGTTAATTTATTCATACTGTTACACTGTGTTTAACTTTGCCCTTTTCAAACTCATGAGAGGAAGACCCAAATGCGTTATGGATTCCTTCGAGCGAGAGGATACAAATAAAAACAGAGAAAGATGCAGAAGACCTGTTTTTTTGTTACCGTTGTGCAATTCGTCTCAAAACGAAAATTGAGAGAGTAAAGAGTTTGACACTGACTGACAGAAAGAGGAATGAAAAGGTGATGGATGAGTCACTGAATGCATCATCCACCAAACAGCCCAGTGGCAAGCAAAACGAGATGATCACGTGATCATTTTACAGAGCGGAAATTCTGTATACCTATCTGTCGAATGCTGGTGCAGTATTCATAGCTCCTTATACGATGCAAAACTTTTCAACCATGTGGGTTCTGGAATTTCTTTTCAAACAATTACTTTGTTCAGCTTCCTTTCAAGGCTTGTTTTTGTCTGTCTGTTATTTTGTTTTTCTTTTCTCCTCCATTCCTTCTCATCTTCCTCCTCGTCTTCCTCCTCCTCTTCTTCTTCTTCTTCTTCTTCTTCTTCTTCCTCGTCTTCCTCCTCCTCCTCCTCCTCCTCTTCTTCTTCTTCTTCTTCTTCTTCTTCTTCTTCTTCTTCTTCTTCTTCTTCTTCTTCTTCCTCCTCGTGTTCCTCCTCCTCCTCCTCCTCCTCTTCTTCTTTTCTTCTTCTTCTTCTTCTTCTTCTTCTTCTTCTTCTTCTTCTTCTTCTTCTTCTTCTTCTTCTTCTCGTCTATTTGCTTCTTTTTCAACTTCACTTTCATCTCCTGTTCTTGTTCTTTTTTGATGTTGTCACCATCTTGTTTTGTACATGCACTTCTTTATTGTCATTTTTTGTCTTTTTTTCCTCATTTTTTTCTTTTCATTCTCTTCTTCTTCTCTTTTTCTTCTTCTTCTTCTTCTTCTTTCTTCTTCTTCTTCTTCTTCTTCTACCTGTCACCGTTCTTTTTCTCCAAATCTCCTTTTTCATTTCCATCTCCTTCTTGCAGTTCCTTTTTGTAACTTGAAATTGGAGAGTGCCATTACAGATTCAAGGAGAACAACATAATCGTTCTACAAAACGAGTTTACCTTAAATGTCTTCTGCGAGGTCATGCACTTGATTGATTTTCCTATCGTTCCCAATTTACGTTCTAATTTGCATTCTACCGGACAGTTTGCGCGGTGTAACAACAGGGTCAGTGGAGAGCAGTAGAGGAAAAAGTGTCGATATGAGCAGTGTGGAGCATCAGGCAGCTTTCCAGCATGTCAGTGTTCAGGAGTGCTGTGTGCTGAATTATTTACCGTGGGAAGAAAGCATAGGGGTTACGCTGGAAGGCAAGCCGTGAACCGTTTCTCTCCATTTGTATCTGTTCTCTGCGTTTCAATTGATGAGAACAGCATGTTCTATGCTTAGGTTTACAGGGATGAACTCTCTCTCTCTCTCTCTCTCTCTCTCTCTCTCTCTCTCTCTCTCTCTCTCTCTCTCTCTCTTTGTTATTTGATTCATATGTTTGTCAGCATGGAGAGTTATCTCTACATTTGCTTTTTGTGGGTAAAGTGTGCCCTTTTTTCGGCTGAAATGCATATGGACTAGGATATTTGCTGTATTTTACAGAAAATTTGTTTGATGAGTATAAGCGGATATTTCATAAGGGGTTATACATCCGACAAACAGTAGCAGCAACAGAAGTCCATTCTAACGCTGCTATGGCCGAGCTGAAAATGTCTCGACAGTTTTGAGAAGAAAACAAAAAGCCGCACGCATCGAACTACCCAAACAAGATCAGGGAAAATGTATTTCTTTCAACTTGTAAGTCCCAGTCATGCCACCATTTTGAAAGTTCGCAATGATTTGGAACGAGACTCCTATATGAGCGTACTGTGGCCTGTCATAGCGACCGGACATACCTGGACGAAAGACAGGTATTTAATGTCCATCAGCAAGCGTCTGACCATCAATTAGTGCCCGTCAATAAATCGCGTGGGAAACGCATGGTGCTATGAATTTAACGACATCGAGAATTCTTCATTAGCATTAGATAAGCTTGAAAACTTCCAGTCATACAAGTGGGCGGCATATGTTCGGAAATTGTTACAGGAAAAAAGAGTTTGGTGCAACTGATATCATGACATAACTTATATCATTATCTTCTGTCCACGCTAGTACAATCGAATCTAGCCATCACGCTTAGGCTCAAACACACACACACACAAACACACACACACACACACACACACACACACACACACACACACACACCACGCACGCACGCACGCACGCACGCACGCACGCACGCACACACACACACACACACACACACACACACACACACACACACATACACACACACACACCTGTATACAAAGAGAGAGAAAGTTTTTCTTCCTCGGCCTTAGAGGTTAAAATTGACAAAATGCGAAGACTCATTAGAATTATCTCGCACGCCCGGACCAGTGACAAAGCACGATAAAACTAGCATCGGTATAACAAAACAATCTATGCCTAAAGAGACAATAAAACAGCCAAATACGTATATTAAAACATCATTCGAAAATATGATTAAAAGTAAGGACAGTTAACAAGCATGCGTCATGCCGTGTTAATCCATTCTCGTCCAAGCCATGACGAACCTGTTTAGCTTTC
Source organism: Conus canariensis (assembly GCA_033310375.1). Lineage (NCBI taxonomy): Eukaryota > Metazoa > Mollusca > Gastropoda > Neogastropoda > Conidae > Conus > Conus canariensis. Next base: position 44,484,804 of record CM065716.1, on the reverse strand, counting down.
GCATCAACCTGCTGCCAATATTCATGTCCCTTGCTCCACCAAGCATGGCGGAACTCACACTGCCTATTTCAATGAATAATTCACCTCATATGGTTAACGTTATTGAGCCTGCTCTTTCTTCGAGAT
>CM065716.1:44477178-44479678 GCA_033310375.1 Conus canariensis | reverse complement strand
AATGTAAAATTAAAAATGCATTTCCATGATTTTTGTAAATGACTGTTTATGTTAAAATGAGAAAGTCTGTTATTTCTTTCTTTACTGGAGTTTCTGTAGCTTTATTCAATATGCAAACACACACACACACACACACACACACACACACACACACACACACACACACACACATATATATATATATATATATATATATATGCATATACATATACATAAGCAACTCTGATGGGCGAAAACCACATTTAAAAGTCCAGTCTTGGTAGAATATAATTTAGATTTGTTACAGGACTTCTTATATAATGCAATGTATCTTTTTGTCAGTCCTTAAAACAGTAGCTGTAAAAGATCACAGTTTTGGGGACAATGTCAAGTTTCTGGTATTGAAAATATTGCTGAACATGTTAACAGCAGATTTTGTTGCTATTATCATCCAGTGGCATTTTCTTGCAGCGCTAGCGGGAAAGGTTTAACGATGTTTATCACTTTGCTAAGTATAGTTAAGCTAATGCCTGTACTTCCTGAGAAAATGTCAGCGTTGAAGTTCTCTCTCTTCTCTCTCTCTCTCTCTCTCTCTCTCTCTCACACACACACACACACACACACACACACACACACACACACACACACACACACACACACACACACACACACACACACAAGGATAGACAAAGGTGTATGTTTACATAGACTAATTCATTGACACATACAAAAGAGAGAGAGAGAGAGAGAGAGAGAGAGAGAGAGAGAGAGAGAGAGAGAGAGAGATTCTTTTTCATTGCAGAAGGAAAGGCAATTATAAGTTCTGTGACTTTCAATTTCATTACTACTCTAAGTCATATACGCTGTCTACCTGTAAATAGCATTTCTGGTGGGTACCTTCCAATCTTCAGTAGACGTTGACGATTGCAAGAGGTATACAACCTGACCGAAGCTACGCTGTGCAAGATCAGATTCATATAGGGTGGACAGTTGCTGAGGTGAAACACCTCTCTTAAACCTGATTTAGTGAAAAGAATAAATCACAGCCAGGAAAATGTTCACTGAAGAGACCCCTTGGCACGCCCAGCCTGTCCAGTAATTGAGTGCATTCTCAGTTCCGTTCTCTGCCTGTAGTTCTAGCTTCCTGTCAGGGAATCAGAGTGGATGGACATGATCAAAAGACCTTCCTGTCGCACCTGTGGTAATTAGGGGCGGGGATGATGGCGGTGACGGTGGTGGTGGTGGTGGTGGTGGTGGTGGTGGTGGTCAACATTCCTTCATCTTTTGTATCTATATATTTGTATCTCCAGATTGTCTGCATAACGGGGAAAAGAAAAAGAAAGAAAAAGGAACAAATTTCAAGAAATAATATGAGTTAAGAAGCAAAATGAAAAAAGTGTCAGAAAGCGAGAGAGGAGAAGGGAAAAAATGCAAATAAACAGGGGTTAGGGAAATAGAGAGACAAGGTGAAAAGAGAGGAAGAAAGAAGATAGTGGAGAAGAAAAAAAAAGAGAAAGTGAGGGTTGGTACACGCGTGGGGAAGGGTGAGAAGAAAGTGTGGGGATGGGGGGGGGGGGGGGGGGGATAGAGCTATCTAAAAGAAAAAGTCAAGCTTCTTTTTGAAAAAGAAATCAAGCTAGGGGTAAACTGACAGCGTTAATGAACTTTCAAGTCTGAGGTAATGAAAAACTGAGAGTTCCTCCCTTCACACATGATTATGAATTCTTGACATCGCTGACCGCAACACGATGCACGTCTTGTTTTCATTGCTATCTATCAGACCATGCCCGTGTTCCATCACTCACAATCTGCATACTGGTTTGTATTCTCCCAGGTACATGGCACGGCGCAGCAGCCGGACAAGTGGAGGACAGCAGGGGGAAAGTGTCGACGTGAACAGTGTGTGGAGCATCAGGCAGCTTTCCAACATGTCAGTGTTCAGTGAAGATGTGTGCAAAATCAATCACCAAGGAGGCGGGATTAGGAAGAAGACTGGCTATACCACTTGTGTGTGGTGTGCAACTTTTTTTTCTCAACTTATCTGTTTTCGAACTCTTTGCGCTTTTGTCTTACCAAGTACATGAATAAATGAATGAATAAAGAAAGAAAGAAAAGAAAGAAAGAAAGAAAGAAGAAAGAAAGAAAGAAAGAAAGAAAGAAATGAATAGACAAATAAATAAACAAAACCTAGTCTGCTCATTTAAAGACATCGAATGTAGAGCGCTCTCTCTCTCTCTCTCTCTCTCTCTCTCTCTCTCTCTCTCTCTCTCTGAATGCTTATGTGTGTGTGTTGTGTTGGTGTGTGTGTGTGTGTGTCTGTGTCTGTGTCTGTGTGTGTGTGTGTGTCTGTGTGTCTGTGTGTCTGTGTGCGTGCGTGTGTGTGTGTGTGTTTAGTGTGTTCTGTGTGCGTGTATGTGTGTGTGCAGTGGAGAGAGAGAGAGAGAGAGAGAGAGTGGTGTGTGTGTGTGTGTGTGTGTGTGTGTGTGTGTGTGTGTGTGTATGTGTGTGTATGTGTGTGTGA
>CM065716.1:44472178-44474678 GCA_033310375.1 Conus canariensis | reverse complement strand
AGGTAATAGAACCATTAACAAGTGTGCCTTACCCATCGCACACGGTCGAACCGTGTCAAGGAGGACGAAGCGGTCAGGTGACAGATGGCACCTAAGGTAGTAAGGAGTTCGGACCTGCCCGACAGCGAAAGGGGAGAGGAATGTAACCACTAGGACCTCAGTGCACCAAGTGAGCGCTAAATACTCAGTCAGCTGAGGTTCTTTTGTAAACAGTCAGTGAAGAGCAGGAGTCTTGGACTCGTTCGGATGGTATTGCCGTGAGTCACTGGGATGGTTCTATTGTCAGGCTGGTTGAATGCACGTGGATGTTGTTATCGTAGCCCTCTTTAAGATAATTACTGTGTTAGAGTGGCCTCCGAAGTCGGCGGGAATTTTCGATGTCCATCTGGTGCCAAGTGTTTGTTTGCTAATCAATTAGGTAGGGATGTGTGTAAATGCAGATGTGTGGAGAATGTAGCGAATGGAGAATTCAGAGTACTTGTGAACTAGGGGTTTGAGAAGCAGCATGGACAAAGGCATGGCCCGAAGGGGAATCCTTTGTTTCCATTCCTATATAAAGTGAGGGAGAACAACGAGAGGGAAGAAGAACACCAGGAGAGAGAGAGAGAGAGAGAGAGAGAGAGAGAGAGAGAGAGAGAGAGAGAGAGAGAGAGAGAGACAGAGGAGAGAGAGAGAGAAGAGAGAAGGGTGGGCAGGACAGAGAACGGGTCGAGAGAAACGTGGTCTGGGAGATAGAAGAGACAGCAAAGTCTTAGGGAAAGACAAGCTGGAAGAGAAGAAAACTAAGTTTGAAGCCCAGAGGTGGGTGAAGACAGACAAACTGAATTTGAAACCAGAGGTGGGTGAAGGAGACGAAGAAGAAGAGTTCTACGTCGAGATCCCAGAGACGACCACGAAGACCCAGTCCTAAACCTGGAGCCAGTCAACTAAGGGCATCACCATCAAGCAGTGCTGAAGAAGACGTGAAGAGACTTTTCAAGAACTGTGGTGTGGTGTGAAAGCGTGGTTGTGTGTGTGAAAACCTGGCCAGGTAAGAAGTCATTTTTATTATAACCCGGGATTAGGAAGTATTGATCTTTTATGTGTTGATTTGTTCATTTTGTGTAATTGGATTTTTCATGTTTGATTATAGTAGCATAGAAATTGGATTTCTTGTGCTCAGTCGTGTTAGGAGAGAAACGAATGCGTGACATCCCATTCCCAGAGAGAGGTGAATGTTTGGTGGGCGCATGAGTGTGCATATGCGTGTATGAGTGCAAAGATAACCTTGGTGTGTTAAGCCTGACCAATAATACATCAACTTAGTGCACTTAAGCAATACCATCACGATTTCCCCCGTCCTGGACAGTGTGTGTGTGTGTGTAAGTTCCTATGCCTTGTTCCCCATTATCTATGCCATCATACCGTGATTTCTCTCAACCCGTTTTCTTAGTTACTAAATTAAGTCCGACATTCCCATTTAAGAATGCTAATTAAAACACACTTTCGGTTCATTCAGACATTAAACACTGGTCAGTCAATGTGTAGGTATCAATGGGTATTGGACTCATTAGAGAAAGGACTGTTAGTGTTCTCTCTCTCTCTCTCTCTCTCTCTCTCCTCTCTCTCCTCTCTCTCTCTCTCTCTCTCTCTCATGCCATTCATTTGAGAAGCATCTATTTATTGAACAAATACTGAAGTATCCTGTCCATACACTCAAATGCCACAACCAAAAGTACGTCTCTTTCTCTGTAAATGTTTAGAATACACTTAGAAATAACAGTGGAAGCCGAAGGCCTGGTCTGAAAACATTTTCAGCATGTTCTGCAGTTGCTTGTAATTTGAGCACAGTAGTATAGAATGTATATGTCCTTATATGAGGACCCTAGGTCGAGGAGAGTACAGGTTTTCGTGTTTTGTTTATGCGCTTTTCAGTTCTACTTTTTTTTTGTAATAGTTAACGATTCAACAAGTTGTGGACATCCTTGACAATGACAGTGCCTTTCAGAGAACTGATATAACATAGAATCAAACACCTGTGGACTGCTGATGAGGATGGAGAAGCTGAAATCCATGACGCCAAGGGCCTCAGACTACTTCTGATGCATCTGCCATTATTGTCCTTCCTAAGGAAAGCGTGACAGTTAGAAGTGAATCAGACTAACCGAACAGGAACACAGAACAGGAAAACTAGTTACAGTTGGTTTCAAACTCTAGGTGGTGACAACTTCATTGGGATACATATATGTATGTGTATATGTGTGTCCTGAGTGTACAAGTGTATACGAGGGCAAATATATATATATATATATGTGTGTGTGTGTGTGTGTGTGTGTGTGTGTGTGTGTGTGTGTGTGTGTGTGTGTGTGTGTGCGTGCGTTTGGGCACAGCTGATGAGCCGTGGCAAGTGCCTGGTAGAATACAAATCACTATGTAGATTGTGAGTGATGGAACACGAGCATGGACTGGGAGACTTGCAGTGGAAACAGCTCACACACACACACACACACACACACACACA
>CM065716.1:44467178-44469678 GCA_033310375.1 Conus canariensis | reverse complement strand
TGTGTGCGCGCATGTGTGTATGTGAAAACACCAATCCCCATTCCACTCCATTCCCCCTCCTCTCCTTGCTTCCTCCCTTTCTCTCTCACTCTCTTTCTCCCTATATGAATATGTGTGCGTGTTTGCATGCACGTGTGTGTGTGTGTGTGTGTGTGTGTGTGTGTGTGTGTGTGTGTGTGTGTGTGTGTGTGTGTGTGTGTGTGTGCTCGCGCGCGCTCGCGTGTGTGTATGTGTGTGTGCGTGTGTATGTGTGTGTGTGCGCGCGCGCACGTGCACGTCCGCGTGCATGCATACATTTCCATGAATGTGTGAATCTGTGGAAAACGAGGGAGATAGAGAGACAGACAGACCAACAGACAGAAACAATAACAGAGACAGAATCAGAGTAAGAGAGACAGGTACAGACACACAGACAGAAAAACAGACAGTCAGAGAAAGAGAACAACTCTCCTCCTTTAAAAAACTGACCATTACTTTTTAACATTATTGCTGGCAGTAAGTCTCATTCACCATCTACTTATCATTACCAATCTAATTCCAGATGGCTCGTACCAGTCTTCAATGGACATTGACTCTTTAAAAAAAAAAAAAAAAAAAGTTTATAACCTGACTTAAGTTGTGCTGAACAAGATTGAATGACAGTTACCGAGGTACATCACTCTTCACAAATCTGATTTGTCAAAAAAATAAACAAACAAATAAAACGCAATCAAGAAAATCTTCCCTGAAGAACCGCCCTGTCGTACATCTGATCTGTCCTGTAGTTGGCTGAATCATCAGTTCTGGCTTTCTGTTGGGAATGAGAGAGTGGCTGGAGATGATTAAAAGACCTTTCTGTCACGCCGATGGCAATTAGGGGTGAGGGTGATGGAGGCGTTCTACATATCCTTCTGCTGTCGTTGTGTGTTCTTCAGGTCGTCGCGGTGGAGAGACAAGACTGAAGGAAAAAGGAACGAATTCAAGAAATAGTGTGAGCAAAGAGAAAAAGAAATGTTCAGAAACAGCAGGGAGAATGGAAAGAGGGTGGGTGGAAATAGACAGGGGGAAAGGGAGATGGACAGAGGTAAGAATGGGGAGAAAAGAGAGAGAGAGAGAGAGGGAGGGAGGAGGGGAGGGCAAGGGAGGGAGAGAGAGGGAGAGAGGAAGTGAGAGAAATATAGATAATAGGAGAGGGGGATAGGTAGTAGGTTGACAAAGAGAAAGAGATACAGAGACAGAGACAGACAAACAGACAGACAGACAGACAGACACACTGACACTGACACTGACATCCGTTATTGACACTGGCTAATAGCCTTCATGTCAAGGGGGTACAATGTCTTTTTTTGCATAGAAGAAAAAAAAAAAAGCAAAACCGCAAATTAGGTGTCTACAGAACTAAACAATATTAAGAAATTATTTCCATTTCCGTCAGTCATTTGTGTTTCTTGTCTTTGTCCTGGCACATAATTATCATCACACAACCATTCCCTGCACATACACACTCTGATCTATCCTGTCTCCCATCGACCTGCACGCACGCATTAATACCCTCATATTCCCTTCTTTCCACTCACACACATTCTCTGTACAAATGATTTATCAGGCTATATATTATGAGAACCAGTGACTGAACCATCAAGCTTAAACGTGAAATAAGTATTCTAAGCATTAAAAATTCATCTATAACATTCCCTTTATATTTTGAACTTTAATTCATTCACAGTATTCTTCCGTATCTCTAGAGCTTCTGTTACATATTTCGTCAACATTTCCAAAAATGTCCCATCATCTGTTTGTGAGAGAGAGAGAGAGAGAGAGAGAGAGAGAGAGAGAGAGAGAGAGAGAGAGAGAGAGAGAGAGAGAGAGAGAGAGAGAGAGAGAGAAGTGGGGAAAGGAGCTAGGACAGGCAGGGTTATTTTTAAAAAAACATAAACTTCTCCAAAGAAAACTGAGTTGCTAGAAAACTGACAGTGTCAACGAACGTTGAATTCTAAAGTAATGAATATTGATAGTTCCTTCCTTCACCCATGATTATGAATTCTCTGCATAGCTGACTGAAGCACGCTGCACGTCTTGTTCCCACTGCTATCTATCAGACCATGCCCGTGTTCCATCACTCACAATCTACATACAGATTTGTATTCCACCAGGCACTTGGCACGGCTCATCAGCCATACGAGTAGGGAGCAGCAGAGGAGAGGTGTTGACGTGAACAGTGTGTGGAGCATCAGGCAGCTTTCCAACATGTCAGTGTTCAGTACGGCTGTGTGCTGAATTATTCATAATAAACAAGCGCCGCTGCAACATTTACATATGGAATGAATCTCTATCCGTCTATTTCAGTTAGTCCTTTTTGAACGTTTTAGTTTGTTTGTTGTTGTATTTTTTTGTGTCAATAAGTAAACTAATATACAAATAAATAAGTAAATGAAGAAATAAATGAATAATCTGTAAACAAATAAATACACACAGGAATACATCAATAAAAACATACATATATCAATACATAAAATCTAGT
>CM065716.1:44459678-44462178 GCA_033310375.1 Conus canariensis | reverse complement strand
GAACAACTGAGGTTTTAGCAAATGGCTGCTGCGATGTATAAAAGAATCCAAATTAGAATTCAGTGTGACTTGGGCTGACAGTGACGACTTACAAAGCCCACCATACTGCGTTTGCTTCGTAAACAAACACCGATATTTTCTCATTTGCTCAGGACTTCAGGACTTGACTTGTACGTTGCTGGAACCTTCCTAGGTTATAAATAGATTTCAAATAGATCTTTAAAACCACTAAAACTGAACAACTGAGTTTCAAAACGGAGTGACTGAGGGCGGAGAATGAAGCAAAATTTAGAAAGAGGGGGGTAGTTACCGCCAAGCATATTGACAAACAAAGCACAGGACAAAACACAATTCATTTCACCTCTTGGGTCTTCTTCAGGCAAAAACAGATAACATTTAACATTTAGCACAGTACCAACAAAAAACGAATTGTCACTTATCTTTCCATGTATTCGGCACCCAAATAAAATGGCCGCCAGACGGAAAAGACAGGGGGGATTATGGGAGAGGAAGTGAGGGGGGGCGGGGGGGGGGAGGGGGGAGTGAAACGATGGGGTTTGTAGCTTGTGTAGCTGGTTTAGTGGAGTGGTATGATATATTTGTGACGGTGGTGATTATGGTGGATTGATAATAGTGCTCAGTTGGGGGGGGGGGGGGGGGGGGGGGGGGGGATTTATATATACATATATATATATATACATATATATGTATATATAAATATATCATAAAATAAATTGATAATACAATAAATAATAGAAAGGATTGTAATAATAATAATGATGATAGTAGTAATTATTATAAATAAATAGATAAATAAAATGAAAGCACAGAAAAAACCAAAAAATAAATAAATAAATAAATAATAAGTAAATAAATAAATAAATAAATAAATAAATAAATAAAAATAAAAATAAAATAATAAATGGAATAAATGAATGAATTTGCTGGGTGGTGATTTATTAATGTATTTTTATTTCATTTTTTGTAACTTTCATTTCATTTACCTATCTATTTGTTATAATTACTACTACCATCATTATTATTATTACTATCCTTACTATTTCTTATTGTATTATTAATTTATTTTAATATATATATATATATATATATATATAAATCCCCCCCCCCCCCTCCCCAACTGAGCACTATTATCAATCCACCATAACCACTACCGTCACAAATATATTATACCACTCCACTAAACCAGCTACACAAGCTACAAACCCCATCGTTTCACCCCCCCCCCCCCCCCCCTCACTTCCTCTCCCAAAATCCCCTCTGTCATCTCCGTCTGGCGGCCATTTTATATGGGTGCCGAATACATGGAAAGATAAGTGACAATTCGTTTTTTGTTGGTACTGTGCTAAATGTTAAATGTTATCTGTTTTTGCCTGAAGAAGACCCAATAGGTCGAATGCATTGTGTTTTGTCCTGTGCTTTGTTTGTCAATGTCTTTGGTGGTAACTAACCCCCTCTCTTTCTAAATATTGGACAGCTGAGGTTTTAAGCAATTTGGTTTATATTTTTAACAGATTTTTGTGATAAATAGATAATTTTGCCTTTAAAAAAAGTTTTCTTTCTCTTGTTTTGAAACTCACAGGAAAGAGTCTGTGTAATCTGTAAAGTGTTGTCTGTATGGTGGTACTAAATTTCACAACATAAGTAAAATCTGCACTCCGGAGATGCAAAAATACTTTAATATTCCTCTCAAAACAAACAAACAGATCCACCTTTTTGTTTCAAACCTGTACAGTTGTGTCTTAGTTGTATTATATAATGCAAGTTTAACACAAATATGGAATTGTGAACAGTGTCGGGGTTTTTTTTTACCTGTCTTTAGATGACTGGATGAAAACAGTGTCACCTCGTCTGGTTGATAATAAGCCCCACAACAGCAAAAGGGATGTGACTTGATCTATACATAGAAAAATCTACGCTTCTACTCTAAATATTAAAAAAAAAATTTAATGTACCAAAGGGATCGACCCGTAAGGGGCCAGAATCTTTTTCTTTTTTAATGCAGTCAGTTGCTGTTTGCAGACGGGTAAGTATACAGCCTTACAACGCAACCCCATACTAAACACCTTGGAACATCTTTTTGAAGGAAACGACATGAAAAAGGGTTCTAGCAGTTTACATTAGTGCTCCCTCTTCCATCCTGACAGCCGGATGTCGTCGTTGCAAACTATGGAATTAGGAACGACTCACAGCTGATTTAGATCATTGGCATTGTTTTCCACCCCAACGTATTCGTTCAGTATATTCAGTGACTAGCCTTTCATTTGGAATTTTTTATACACAGACACTAATGTCTAGTGATTTGAAAGGGAAGCGAAACATTTGTTAGCGATTTAAATTCACTGTTTTAAAAACCTCTGTCTTGTCTGTATGGCATCAACATGCAAGGGGGTACTCTAATATCAACAATGTCCAAAATTCAACTGTAATTTCTGTTCTTAGCAGGTAAAACGTTTAAAGCTTATTTAGCGCGTACTCAGCA
>CM065716.1:44439678-44449678 GCA_033310375.1 Conus canariensis | reverse complement strand
CATCTTTGTCTTACCCTGATTGCAGTATAAGTTCACCAGACTGCTATGTAAGTTCATCCATTTATTTCCGACTGGAACTTAAGTTTACTCATCCTTTATTACCTGACTAGAATCCACATTTTTAATCCTTTACTCCTGCCATTCTTTCATCCTTTACCTCACTGAAATCGATGCCTATCAATGTTTACCCTGTGTGATATCGAAATCTTCCAGCTTTTAACCTGGGTGGAATAGGAACCTGCCTGTCTTTACCCTGACTGGAATTGACCTCTACAAGTTGTTTTTATCCAGACTGAAGCAAAAACACTAATGTTTACTTCAATTGTAATGGAATCCCACCTCAGCCTATCTTTATTTCGATGTCGAATGGAAGAAAATCAATTTTCACCCCGACTGGAATCTTAAAATAGAAATCATATATGAGTGGAATCTATATCTACGATACTTTGCCTTACCCTGACAAGAATCTGGGTCTACCAGTTTTTGTCCAACTACAGATCTATATCTTCCTTCTTATTTTCAATAAAAGTCCAACACTACCGATCTTTACCATAAAATGAGTGGAATGAGTCTATCGGTCTTCACCCTGATTGAAATCTAAATGTACTCCATCTTGACGCTGACTGGAAACTAATTCAGCCCTCTGTGGGTCTGTCATGATTGAAATCGAACTCTGTTAATCCTGATCCACATTTTTATCAAAATATACCAGCTCACTGTGACTAGAACCGAAGTCCTCCAGTGGCCGTCTGACTAGAATTGAAGCCTATAAATCTTTATCCTCACTGGGGATTGACGTCCACTGGAATCGAAGTCTACCAATCTTTTGTTCAGACTGGAATCAGTCTACCTGACTGGCATTGAAGTCGACTTATCTTAATCGTGACTGGAATCGAAGTCTACCAATTGAAGTCTACCCTTCTTGACCCTGATCGGAATCAAAGTCTACCATTCCTTACTCCGCGATCCAAATCGACCAGTCTTTACTCAGAATGGAATTAAAAGTTACCAGTCTTTACGCTGACTTGAATCTAAGACTGGATTTTTCGGTTCCTGTGCGGGTGTTTTTAATTCTCACAGTTCTCTAACAGGAAAGTCAAACACTTGCACTGGCTACGAAATCGAATTCAGTATGTTGCCGTTGGTGAGTGAAAAGGCCGCTGACCAAATCTTCTGGCAAGACGATGAAGGCAGGAGAGGAAAAGACGACTGCAGAGTTTTACTTTCCATATGCACATGAATGACACATGTGTATGCACACATACGACTGCGAGCGTATGGCCACATACACACACACAAACACACACACACACACACACACACACACACACACACACAGAGGTAGGAGTAAAGTGCCGCAGTCTTAAAAAAGAATGGCACAAGAAGATGATGAAAGCTGGCACTCAAGGTTTAATCAGAGCGGTAAGTTATTGCGTACGTCAGGGTTAGGCATCTGACCTCCCAAATGTAATGACACAAAACGACATTTTCAATTAAAATAAGCGTACAGTAAGTACAATATTTCCAGTTTTTTTTTTCCCATGCGACAACAGTACTTTGCTCACAAAAAGTGTTCAAAGCCATTTTATGCCTACCACGACGTGCTTACTGTAGGAGAGTAGCTAGGAATGCCGACGTTTCTTCCTACCACGTTAGTATTCTTGGTTTATGGGAGGATAAACACGTTAGTATTCTTGGTTTATGGGAGGATAAACAATGGCTGAACATAATTTGAAATTATTTCCCCTGTGACCTCCAGTGATTCATCTTGTTTGTGCTGAAAAAGAAGTGGATTTTAAGCAGACAGAAAGAAGCCGAATTAGAAACTACTGTGGTCAAACATCGTCTTTGTTTTACATCTCTGTCTCTTTGACTTAAAGACATCAATATAACTGTCAGAGTACGTGATTTGCCGAATTCTGCACACTGCCTTGCGATTGGAGGAGAGAATCGTTGCAGTTCATGCGTTATCTGTCAGTATTTATGTAAAAATTGTCCTGCATCTTTCGGTCATCTAAACTGCGTGCATCAAAGCGAGTGGTCTTGGAATGACACGATCTGAAATGAAAGCTTTTTCTTCTATATTAAGAATTGTAAGTGGGCGTGGCTAGTTCTCATCTTCTACCTCATTTTCAGGCGGGGCAGTCACGTGTCTACCGGAAACGCTGATCAAGGGCTCATGATGCGAAATCCAAGAAACATAGTTCACTGAGCTACCAACAAATGATTTAAAACGATCATTCCCAACATTTACGAGGGTGTTTATAAAATTCGGTGAATAACGATGTTTGAACACCTTAGCTCAGCTTCTATTGTTTAAAGTCTAGTTCTTCCTTCACAGAAACAAGATAAACTGCCAGGCAACACAGTCTTACTGACAATTCACTGTGCGTACCGATCGGGCAGTCAGCAATGGAGAACAACTGTTCGGTCCCGTGGCGTTTTGCTGTGGGAATTTCATCATGTGACATGCATGTAACAAAACAATTTTGAAACATTCATTGCTATGATTTGTTTGTTGTGCCTCACTGGAAATGCATATTTCGCCTGAAAACATTGCCGAGAGACAGGATATAAAGTTGTCTGATATAGCATTTATTATGATCCTATAGTATAAGGTCGTGTAGCATAGTATGTGTGATAGACCTATAGTATGTGGTCGTGTGACATATCAAGTGTGATAGATCTATAGTATGTAATCATGTGACATGATAAATGTTAGAGACCTACAGCGTGTGGTCGTTTAACTTGGTAGGTTAACTCGGTAGATTTTATAGGATTGTAAGTGAGTGGTTGACAAAACGTTTTGAGATTGTGTGGCACAGTAAGTGTGATAGGTCTACATGATGAGATCATGACGTCGTCTATCGTCTGGTGCATGTAATACAGTGTGACGGGCCTGTATTGTGTGGTCGTGACGTAGTAAGTATGATAAGTATATAGTACGTGATCGTGACGCAGTAAGTGGGCGTGTGACAAAGAAGCTGTTACTGATCTATAGCAGGTTGTTGTGACGCATTACGCAGTCACGCGACACAGTAAGAGTCGTAAACCAACAGTGTGTGCTCTTATCACATAGTCGGTGTGATGTTGTGACAGAAAGTGTGGCAACCCAGGTGATTTTTTTCTTTTTTTTTCTTTTTTTTTTTTTTTTTGTCTTTTTTTCTTTCTTGTCCCTTCATCTGTGCCACCTCAGTGGCACTGCACTCACGCCGCTCAGTCCGACCCTCCCGTTCACAGCCACGGCCCGGCCCGGTGGCAACCCTGCTTTATTGGGTCTTTTGACACAGTGAGTGGAATACGCCAGTATCATGTGATCGTGTGACACAGTAGGTTCTATCGTGCCAATAATAATTATGTTGTTGTGACATCGTGTTTGGTCGTATGAGATAATAATTGTAAAAGACCAGTAGTATAGATTCCTGCGCAATATGGCGACGTCAACAACTGGCTAATCTTCTTCTGGGACAGTATGTTCTCTAATGGAAAGCAAATGACCAAGACTAGGTTCCAGCCTATGAGAGGAACGTCAGCTAAGACTCCTGCAGACACATGTTCAATGAACAAGGAGAAGACAAAGCTACAAAGCAAGAATGAGAAGAAGGATGCTTCGACCTCTACTGAAGTGTTAGAACTGGACGAAGTTTATAACGGCATGCTCCCTACTCGACCCGGCACTAACACCGGCGCTGATTCGATTTGTAAAAATCCGTCGTGCGTAAGTACAACCATTGACACTTTATGCGATCGAGTCAAAGCATTGGAAACAACAATAGCTCACCTGTCCAATATTATTGTGAATTTGAGAAAAGATCATGTGTTGGAAGGGAAAGGGGTGGTAAAAATAGTGCAGCCCGTTCAGAAGAATATGCTGTACTCTGATGCTGTTAAAACATCTGCTAGTGTTACCCTTCCACTGAATAACGACTTACCTGAAATGCCGATAATAGAGGACAGAAGCAGGGCAACGAAGCCCAAAACCACCCATTTGCCTGCGGTGAGGGAAAAGAACGCGGTTTCTGATGCGAATACGTAATGCCGTTGGCGTCATCCTCTCAAAAAAAGAAAAAAGTCATTACTGAAGTTCGAAATGCTGGATCAAAGTCTGAAAAGTACCTCCAGACAGAAAAAGATCTTCCTGGTATTGCCATCCTGCACGATTCTGTACTGAATGGGGTGCAGGCACGTAGGCTTGGTCTTTCCTATGGACTTCGTGTCATCAAACGTAAATGCCTGTCCATGGATGATATTGAAAGAGCTGCTAGATCTGCTATAAACGCTTACCAAGAACTCGATGCTGTCGTGTTGCACTGTGGCATCAACACCCTGAGAAACAAGACCCCTCAGGCTGCCAGTGAAGCTTTTGTTGCTGCCGTGCGCAAGTTACAGTCTGAGCATCAGAAAGTGAAAGTCGTTATTAGCACAATTTCGCCAGTCAAAGATCCTTCCCTGAATGCAAAAAGAGACCTTTATAACGCCTTGGTGTTTGCCGAGCTGGTGGAGAACAAGAATATCTCTTTCATCAGCCACGAGAACCTGCAGCCGAGAGGTCTCCGGGATCAGCTTCACCCCAACCAACGAGGAGCGTCAGTGCTGGCCGGAAACTTGGGCAGACATCTTCACGGTCTTTTCTGGAATCAGCCCAAGCGACGTTCCAAATCGTACATTCAGCCGCATATGGGGTTCTTTGACTGGAGGGGTTTTTGGTACCCCCACTGGTGACTGCCTTGACAATGTATATTTTGAGCTGTAGTTAATATGTGAATGTGTGTGTGTGTGTGTGTGCGCGCGCCGCGCGCGCGTACGTGTGTGTGTGTGTGCGTTATGCACTGATGAGAATGTGTGTATGTGAGTGTGTGTGTGGCGCGCGTCTTTGTGTGTGGCTGTATGTATGCCTGTGTATAAATGTATACATTATGTTGGCTTGTGTGTTAGATATACCTGGATATTCTGTTTTGTGAAGGCACACCACATTCATCATTGCAAGTGTTAATTGAGGTCAGACCTGCACTTTGGAGACATACAAGTTCCCTGAATAACGAGTGTTCATAGCCTTCATCGTTCTCATAGTCAGTATACTTAGTAATGCGCTATTCAAACATTGGTTTATTGTTTATATAGCATTGTTCTTTTCGTGTTTTCTTTGAATGTATAGTTTATTTGTTAAGAAGAAGATGTTCCCCAATGTGGGCTATTTCGTATTTATTACTACTGTAATAGGTCACTCTCAATATCAATCAATCTTGTTTGGTGGAGAATGTGCCGTGAAAACCTATAATTTGCATAACAGCAGTTATGTTACAACTTGCAATCTGCCATGAAAGCTAAGCAAAATGATTGTTTCAAAATATTTCAATGGAATGCCAGATCACTTCCCAGTAATTTATTATCTTTTGAAAATCATGTTCTGGAGGGAAACCACTCTGTGCTAGCACTTCAGTCTCTGAATGTGGAAAAGCACAGACTACCTAATTTGGAGAATTATTTCTACCCTCCACTTTACACAGTCAGTGAATCAAACAAAAAAGTCCAGACTGCGCTATACATCAGACGGGACCTGGAATTTACTAGGATCGTTCCATTTCCGGTGCCGCAGGAAGATGAAGGTGTATTTGCTACAGGTGCTGTAATCAAAGTGAACAAAGACTCAGTTTACAATATACTTTCTGTATATTATCCTAATGGACCCCAAGAGGATAATACAGACTGGATGAAGAATACAAATTTTACAAGTAAGAAATGGATCATTGTTGGCGACTTTAATGCTCATGCGCCATTTTGGGATTCTGAGTGTTCTAAAGTTTCATCCAACAGATTCGTTGAAAATATTATTGATTCCTCTTTAGTTTTATTAAATGATGGTCGAATCACAAGAATTCCAGATGTTTCAACTCACAAACCTAGCGCGATAGATTTATCCTTAGTTTCACCTAGCATTGCAGTAAACTGTAATTGGTCTATAGGAGAAGATTGTTTGGGAAGTGATCACCTCCCCATTACTATAATCTTTAATGATGACATAAATAATGATGTAACAGACATCGAAGACAAAATTCCAAAGTTTAATTATAAACTTGCCAACTGGGATGCCTACCAGATTTTTCTTGCATCGTATAACACAACATTTATTGAGAATGATGATGTTAATTTCTTTTATTCTAATTTCAGCAAAGTCATACTGTTAGCAGCCGAGCATTCTATCCCTAAATGTAAATTTAAAAAGATTGGTAAATATGTGGGTAATGTATGGTGGACGGAAGAATGTAGACTAGCTGTTAAATCAAAGCGAATAAGTTACAAGGCTTGGTTACGAAATAAGACAGAAGAAAATTTTGTCTTTATGAAGCAAGAAAAGAACAAATTTAATAAAATTATTGCTCAAGCTAAGAAGAAATACTGGGCAGAATTTTGTGAGACCGAAGTAAAAGAATCGAAGGATATGTTTAAAGTTTGGAAAAAAGTAAAACAAATGAAAAATTGTTACAAAACACAAGCTTACCCTGTAAAATTAACAAAAGAATTTCCAAGCACAATGGATAAGGCGGAAGCTTTCTCCCATTTCTTTTCGGAAAATAGTCGAGCTGTAAATCTTCCAGCAGAAATCAAGTACCATAGACAAAAAGAGGAACAAAAAGAACAATATAAGAGTCCCATACCAGACAATAATAACTACTTGAATTCTCCATTACAATCATCAGAACTTCTTGAAGCGATAGAATCCATTACATCTTATGATTCAGCAGTGGGCCTAGATGGTATTTCTTACGAGCTTCTTCGTCACTTGCCTTCTTCGTGGAAAATATTACTACATTCGTTGTTCCAAAAATGTTGGACGTACGGCACTATTCCTACAATCTGGAAAAGTTCAGTGGTAGTACCAGTACCAAAAGAAGGTAAAACGAGAACATCTGTTAATAGCTATAGACTCATTGCTTTAACATCCCATGTTGGTAAACTTCTTGAAAAAGTTGTACAAACACGTCTATTATATTATTGTGAAAAAAATGACATTATTCCAGTCCAGCAAGCTGGATTCAGAAAAGGGCGTTGCACAACTGATCATTTAGTGAAACTAACTTCTCATATAAAAAAGCAATTTTCACGCAGAAAAAGTACATTAGCTATATTCTTTGATGTAAAGAAAGCATATGACCGTGTTTGGCATGCTCGATTATTGTATAAACTGAAAAATATTGGTATTTCTGGGAATATGTATGATTATATAAAAAAAAACTTTCTAGAAGGAAGAAATATATGTACACGAATTGGAAAAATATATTCATCATTCAGGAAAATAGATATGGGCATTCCTCAGGGATCTGTTATTGCACCTTTATTATTTACTATCCTTATACATGATCTCCCAAAGGCATTATCAAAATCCACCAATGTAGTGCAGTATGCAGATGATATTGCCATTTGGATTAATACTTCATTAAGAAAGCACTCGAATAAAAGGGCAGTAAAATTTGTGCAGACAATGTATCAAGGAGAATTGGACAGATTATCTGCTTACATGAAAGAGAACGGTCTTGAATTATCTGGTGAGAAAACTTGTTTAATGCTTTTTAATAATGGCGAAAACCCAAAAGCTCTGCCCAACCTTATTCTTGACGACAATGTTCTACAATATAAGCAAACAGTCAAATTCTTAGGAGTGTTTTTAACACCGAAGCTGAACTGGAAAAAACATATTAAAATTTGATAGATAAAGCTAGGAAAAGATTAAATTTGCTCAAAATTATATGTTGTCAACCATGGGGTCAAGACTGTACTGCACTTTTACATTTATATACATCGTTAGTCCGATCAGAATTAATATATGGACAGGAAGTATACTTCTCTGCATCTAACTACCTTTTTAAGAAACTGCAAAGCTTAGATAGTACAGCTTTAAAATTAGCTTTGGGTGTTCCAGTGCACACAAACACAATGAAATGCTATAAGGAGACAAACATTTTACCTCTTAAATGAACAACGAACGTTGGATGTGTCCAAATACGTTGTAAGAGGCCTATCTGTAAAAAAAACTCTGCTACTGATGAAATTCTTATGGATTCCAACAAGGAATACCCCAAAAGGTCTAAAAATATATCATACATAGAGCCAATTAGAAATTTCACTTGTGAGCTTATGTCAGAATGTAGTATTGATATTGATGCAATTTCGGAGGTTCCCATTTTTCCTCAAATGCCCCCATGGGAGCATCTCAACGCAAAAATTGATGATGAATATACCACTTTGAAGAAAGATGACAATGTAAATATTCTAGTAAATGAAGTTCGAGAACATCTCGAAAAGACTTATCCAAATCATTTAAAATATTTACAGATGGTTCAATAATGGAAACGTCTGACAGTGGTGCTGGATTCACTATACCATCCTTAAATGTGCAAAAGTCTTTCTATCTAGGCAGAGAATTTTCAATTTATACATCAGAGCTATATGCAATTATGAAAGCTCTGAATTATATCTTATATGACACGCCAGTATCATTTTATAGTGTGCTATTTTGTGTTGATTCAAAATCAGTTTTACAATCATTAAAGCACTGGAACTCTAAAATTAGAACTGATATTCTTTTTGAAATTAAGCATCTATTACATTGTTTACTTTCCCGAGGTATAGCAGTTGATTTTTGCTGGGTTCCTTCACATTGTGGCTTAAAAGGGAATGAATCAGCAGGCAAACTGGCAAAACAGGGAGCCTGTACAATTTTTGAAACACCCTTCAACAAAGTCTTAATTTTTTCTCCGCATGAATTGATCCAGCGATTGGAAAAGAATATGCGGAAGAAACATCTTAATGAGAATTTATTCGTCCTGCCATCATGTCCAAGGTATCTAGCCAGATTAATTCATAAATTACGGTTAAATACATGGAATACAAAATATTCACGAGGTATAGCGTGTATATGTCAGGAGAATATCTCAATTCGTCACCTTTTATTTGAATGCCCTATACTAACCACAGCTTATAAGGAGAAGAATATGTTTATAAATAATTCTGACCATGTTGATAGTGTGGTGAATAACCCTTGCTTTTTTGATATTGCTTTGGTTATTGCTCAGTCCCCAGTTGCAAAACTATTGTGAAAAAAGCCATTTGAGTTTTTTGTTGTTGTTGTTGTTTTTTTGTTTGTTTGTTTGTTTGTTTTGTTTTGTTTTTTGGGGGGGAGGTGCTGGTAGTACAATGGAATGTACATTGCAGTTTAAAGGTCTAAGATCATCTTGCGATGAAAAGACGTTAAATAAAACTACTGAACTGAACTGAGACCAGTAGTATATGGTTGTGGCACAGAATCCGGTCGTATGAGATTAAAACAAAAATAAAGAATGTGACGGGCCTGCGATATTGTAGTCGTGCGACACAATAGGTATCATAGACTAATCGCATGTGGTCAGTACATTGTGTGAGGTTGTATGAGATAGTACTTTACACGGCCAGTGGCGTGTGGTCATGACACAGTATGTGGTTGTGTGGCACGCTAAATGTGATGTGTCTATATATTATAATAGGGGCACCACTCATGCGCGAGCGATGGATAAAGGGGAAGAACTGAGGAGGTGGGTGCTGAGCAAAAGGGAATATATATATTTCGAAGCGGTTTGGTGATTTTGAACATGGCGAAGAAGGCTTGAGTAAGATTTTATCAAAGGGATGTGAAGAGGGGGGGGGGGGGGGGGTTGTTGGGGAGGGGATAGGGGGAAGAGAGAAAGGGGGAGTCAAAAACTGAATACGTTTTGTCTTGCAACTCCATTGGGGATGTGAGCGTGAATAAATTTTCGGAAGATAAAGGGAGAATGTTAATTTCCCGAACCACCCAGTGTCTTTCAAAGGCAGGACAGGGATGTGGTGACTGGGGGGGGAGGGGGGGGGGCAGAGAAGAGAGAGAGGGAGAGAGAGAGAGAGAAACGGACAAGACAGAAGACAGACAGACAGATAGACAGACAAACAGAGGGGCAGAGAATGTGTATGTGTGTTTGTATGTAGGGACAGG
>CM065716.1:44424678-44437178 GCA_033310375.1 Conus canariensis | reverse complement strand
AAAATACAGTAAAGACTGAATGAAATGTAAAGAAAGAGCAATGGCAACTTGTTTACTTGTCTTATGATCCAGACCATCTGCCTTTCTTAAAGATGAAGCCGTGGGGAGGCCACAATGGGAAATCATATGACAATACAAGAAAGAAAGAAGAAAAAGAAAGAAAAAGGAAAACTAAGAAAGAAAAAAGAGAGAACAAAAGAAACACACAAAAAGACTCGACACTGACAAATTGTTCAGTTGTTTAAGGAATCAAGCCAGCCGCCCACATTTAAACACACACACACACACACACACACAAAACACACACACACACACACACACAACCACACACATACACACACACACACACACACACACACACACACACACACACACACACACACACACACACACAGAATGGGTGGATGCGAGTCTCAGTGAGACATTATACAAACACAACAAAGAAAAGAAAGAAACAAGAAGGAAGAGGAAACCACAAACGAAAAGTTGGAAGAGAACGGGGAGTGGCGTTTTCTTTCTTTCTTTTCTTTCTTTCTTTTTTTTTTTTTTTTTTTTTTTTTTTGGGGGGGGGGGGGGGGGGCGTTCGACAGATACGCAGTCAGGGTCGAAGTCCGTGGGATGCTACAAAATCGGATGTCCGGCGAAGATCGGCTGCCGTCCCCCAGAGCTTGGTGTTGAGGTCTGCACCCCCGGGCCAGGACTGATGCCGCGTCTCCTCGCACAAGGGGGCAGTCTTGGAGAATATGGGATGGGGTTTGGTCAGCCTGGCCGCAATCACATAAGGATGTGGCTGCCACTCCAATCCTCTTCAGGTGTGCTCGGAGGCCACAGTGTCCTGTGCGAAGGCGGTAGATTGTAGTCTGGTGTCTCCTCTCCAGTGTCCTGGTGGGATCCTGGTGCGCACGGTAGCCTCCGTTCAGGGTGACCCAGCCTCTTTGGAATCTGCTGCGGAGGAGAGTTTTGGTTTCCTCATACGTGGCAGGAACGGTCGGCTGTGTGAGCTGGCTTCCTTCCTTAGCAAGGTGGTCTGCACGCTCGTTGCCTGGGAGGCCTACATGGGCAGGCACCCACTGGAGGATTGTTGGGGCTGTTTGGGTAAGGGCTGCGAGGGAGGCCTTGAGGGACTGGATCAGTGGACCAGGATCAGGGGAGTCAAGGGCCTAGAGTGTGGACATTGAGTTAGTGAATATGGCGATTCTGGGGTGTGGGGTTGAAAGAAAGGGGGGGGGGGGAGAAAGAGAAAGGAAGAAACAGACATAAAAGGAAGCGAAGAGAAAGCAAACTATTAAGAGCTTATAAAGACAAAGGAAAGGGAAAGCGGGAGAAAGAAAACAACATAAAAGAAAGAGGGAAAGAAAGAAAGAAACCGCAAGAAGACAAAAAATAAAGGATGCTACGCTGTAAGCACTGTGTAAGGATAGTCATTACCTGTCGCTGCTACAATGACAATTGTTGTGTGTGTGTGTGTGTGTGTGTGTGTGTGTGTGTGTGTGTGTGTGTGTGTGTGTGTGTGTGTATGTGCTATTGGAACGTTAAGGTTTTAACCAAAGTGTGTGTGTGTGTGTGTGTTGTGTGTGTGTGTGTGTGTGTGTGTGTGTGAGCGGCGCGCGCGCGCACTCGTGCGTGCGTTCGCGCGCGCGCGTGTGTGTGTGTGTGTGTGTGTGTGTGTGTGCATGTGTGTGTGTGCGCGCGCGCGCGCGTGTGTGTGACAAATTCAACAGAAGGGTTTAAAAGTGTGATTTATTGCTTTTTTTAAAATTTAAAGTGAAAAAGAAAAAAAATCAAGAGCTCGCTCTGGCCATGACTGGAAGGAAGACAAAGACAATGGTGTCAGATGAGTGTCCCCCACAAAGAGACGTACCCCTGGGGCATAGTAACATCGTCCAGGATCTCACGTAGACAGTCCTACCTGGGAAAGCTTCACTAACAACAGTAGTGAAATGATCGACGGGCTGAAGTGCAAATTAAGAAAAGCAGTCTTTAATTAACGTGCTTGATAACGTCCAGACAACGAGGAAGTCCACGCTAAAATTTAAAAATTCAAATGTTCTGTTAGCCCTACTTGTGCGGCTAACAAATGCGGCACTTGATAAACTCTCAGAGAAAAAGCTCGATGCTTTCGACTGAAATATACGTCATAAAGATCTCAAATAGAAAAGAGAACGAGGTCATCATCAAGGAGGACGTCAAAAAGCACATGAACCAAACTCCACTTTCCTGCATCATGTGCAGAAAAAAATGGCGCCAGAACTGACAAGGTCATGACGCTAGTCTACGCTCCCAGGGTTTTTGCGAAACAAAGACTAAGGAAGACACCTTCAGGGAAAAAGACAGAGAGGACTATAGGAGTATATTAGTGTCTAAAGGCAATAATAGCTGTTTCCCTCTAGGAAAACTGCTATGATCTTCGAGGAAAATAGCGAAAAGAGATCCATAAAGCAGAATTTATCTGAAGGTCCTAACTGTTTTCCTCGTTTTCCTGAGGATAATGACTGTTTCGGTTGTTTTCTTTTAGTGGTTTATAATTGTTTTTCCCTATTTTCTTTTGGATAATAACTGTTATTCTTGTTTTCCTGTGAAAAGGTTATCACGAGGACAGCGTCCTGAACAGAGAAGACAGCTATGGTGCGCTATTTACCATGATAAGCGCAAATGGGGATGGCATAATGGTAAACACATTTGTGATCCGGGGTATCATAACTGGTTTTCCTAACTTCTGTTGTGATCATCAATGACTATTTTCCCCGAGAAAATAGGGAAAATAAGTTGTGATCCCTCCGGATAACACCGATGATAACTGTTTTCCTTGGGAAAATAGGGAATACGCTTGACATCCTTCGGGAAAGTACACTCACTACAGCAGTTATCCTATGGAAAACAGTTCTGATCCAATGGATAACATCTTCATTCCGGTTGTGTTTTTTTTTCTGAGAAAACGGCTATTTATTGGCATATGGAGCTAGTGCGCTCTCACAGAGAATGACAAAGCTGAACTGGTAACCAACCACACAACGTGACCTCCAAAGCAAGCACAGGAGCTGGAGTGGCGTGAGAAAGCTAATCATTAGCTGAATAAAACCTGTCTCATGCATCGGACAACGCAAGCGCTTGTAACTCCGGATAAATAAGCTACTAAAACAAGTATACGGAAGCAAAATCTGTTCTACCCTAAACCAAAGTAAACGTATATACAAAAAAGGGAGAGTAAGCAACAAGTGCAAAAAAATGGAAGAAAATGGAGGGAAAACATAAAGGGGATGGAGCAACAAGGAAAAGGGGATGGAGGAGGAGGAGAACGGAGAGGTGCAGACGATGAAAGGAGGAGGGGAGTATGAGGAAAAGAACGGGGTGGAGGAGGAGAAGAAGGAATTGGGGAGGAAAAACGAGATGGTGGAGGATGATGAAATGGGGAGAAGGTTGGGGGGGGGGGGGGGCGGATGGATAAGGAGAAGAAGGTTGGGGGGATGCTGGGATGAGAAGGAGAAGAAGGTTGGGGGGATGCCGGGATGGAGAAGGAGAAGAAGGTTGGGGGATGCCGGGATGGAGAAGGAGAAGAAGGTTGGGGGGATGCCGGGATGAAGGAGAAGCAGGTTGGGGGGGATGCTGGGATGGAGAAGGAGAAGAAGGTTGGGGGGGGATGCTGGGATGGAGAAGGATAAGAAGGTTGGGGGGGATGCCGGGATGGAGAAGGAGGAGAAGGTTGGGGGATGCCGGGATGGAGAAGGAGAAGCAGGTTGGGGGGGGATGCCGGGATGGAGAAGGAGGAGAAGGTTGGGGGATGCCGGGATGGAGAAGGAGAAGCAGGTTGGGGGGGGATGCCGGGATGGAGAAGGAGAAGCAGGTTGGGGGGGGAATGCCGGGATGGAGAAGGAGAAGCAGGTTGGGGGGGGATGCCGGGATGGAGAAGGAGAAGCAGGTTGGGGGGGATGCCGGGATGGAGAAGGAGAAGCAGGTTGGGGGGGATGCCGGGATGGAGAAGGAGGAGAAGGTGGGGGATGCCGGGATGAAGAAGGAGAAGAAGGTTTGGGGGATGCTGGGATGGAGAAGGAGAAGAAGGTTGGGGGATGCTGGGATGGAGAAGGAGAAGAAGGTTTGGGGGATGCCAGGATGGAGAAGGAGAAGAAGGTTGGGGGATGCTGGGATGGAGAAGGAGAAGAAGGTTGGGGGGATGCCGGGATGGAGAAGGAGAAGAAGGTTGGGGGATGCTGGGATGGAGAAGGAGAAGAAGGTTGGGGGGATGCCGGGATGGAGAAGGAGAAGAAGGTTGGGGGGATGCCGGGATGGAGAAGGAGAAGAAGGTTGGGGGATGCCGGGATGGAGAAGGAGAAGAGGTTGGGGGGATGCCGGGATGGAGAAGGAGAAGAAGGTTGGGGGATGCTGGGATGGAGAAGGAGAAGAAGGTTGGGGGGGGATGCCGGGATGGAGAAGGAGAAGAAGGTTGGGGGATGCTGGGATGGAGAAGGAGAAGAAGGTTGGGGGGGATGCCGGGATGGAGAAGGAGAAGAAGGTTGGGGGGATGCCGGGATGGAGAAGGAGAAGAAGGTTGGGGGGATGCCGGGATGGAGAAGGAGAAAGGTTGGGGGGATGCGGGGGAGCGATGAGAGAGAAGAGGTTGGGGGATGCCGGGATGGAGAAGGAGAAGAAGGTTGGGGGATGCCGGGATGGAGAAGGAGAAGGTTGGGGGGGGGGGGAGAGGTGGGGGGCGGTGGAGGAGAGTGGAGGAGGAGAGAAGAGAAGAGTTGGGGGATGCCGGGATGGAGAAGGGAAAGAAGGTTGGGGGATGCCGGGGTGGAGAAGGAGAAGGTTGGGGGGATGCCGGGATGGAGAAGGAGAAGAAGGTTGGGGGATGCCGGGATGGAGAAGGGAAAGAAGGTTGGGGGGATGCGGGATGGAGAAGGAGAGAAGGTTGGGGGATGCCAGGATGGAGAAGGAGAAGAAGGTTGGGGGGGATGCCGGGATGAGGAGAAGGAAAAGAAGGTTGGGGGGATGCCGGGATGGAGGAGAAGGTTGGGGGATGCCGGGATGGAGACGGAGAAGAGGTTGGGGGATGCTGGGATGGAGAAGGAGAAGAAGGTTGGGGGGATGCCGGGATGGAGAAGGTAAAGAAGGTGGGGGGGGGGGATGCCGGGGATGGGAGGAAGAGAAGCAGGTTGGGGGGGGGGGGGTGGGGGGGGATGGGCGGGATGCGAAGAAGAAGCAGGTTGGGGGGTGGAATGCCGGAATGGAGAAGGAAAAGAAGGTTGGGGGGGATGCTGGGATGGAGACGGAGAAGAGCAGGTTGGGGGGTGGGGGGGGGAATGCCGGAATGGAGAAGGAAAAGAAGGTTGGGGGGATGCTGGGATGGAGAAGGAAAAGAAGGTTGGGGGGAATGCTGGGATGGAGAAGGAGAAGATAAAGGTGGTGAAGAACAATGGGGTGGTAAGGGGGACTGAGGGGATAGGATTGAAGAAAAAAAAACGCGATGGAGTGGGAACACACGGGATGGGTGAGAAGAATGGAGTGGTGGAGGAGAAAAAGGGGGGAGGGGGAGCGTGCTGGATGAGGAAGAAAAGAAAACGGTGGAGAAGGAGAAGAAGAGGATGGGGGGGGGGGGGAAGAAAGTGATGGTGGAGGAGATGAAGGAACAGGGTGAGGAGGAAAAGAACGAAATGGAAGAGGGGAGTAAGGGTGATGAGAAGAGCGAGGTGGGGGAGGAGTTAACTGGGGAGGAGAGGGGGAGAAACGTAAGGAGAAAAAGAGCGGGGTGGGTGGGGAGGGGGGGGGGAAGAAGAGGTGGAAAGAAGAAAGGGTGAGGGAGGAAATAAGGTGGGGGTGGATAAGGTGTAATGAAACAACGATGGAGGAGCAGAAGAGGGGTTAAAGGAGAAGAATGGGGTGGTGGAAGACATGAAGGGCGGGGTAGAGGTGGGGGGGGGGGGGGCGGAGTAGAACAAGATGGAGGAGGAGAAAGAAGGGTTGGGGAGAAGAAAGGATATGGAAAAGAGGAAGGGGGGTTCAGGGGGAAAAGAGGAGGAGAAGAAGGGGATGGGGGGGGGGGGGAGAGAACGAAATTGTGGAATAGATGGTGGGAGGGGTGAGGGAGGGTGAGAACGGACTGCAGGAAAGAGAAGGGAGTGATGAGGAGAAGAATGAAGGACGGATGAGATGAAGGGGAAGAGTGAAGAAGAAAAGGGGATGGAGGAGGAAAAGAAGTGGTGGAGGAGGAAAGCAGGAGACGGAGAAGGACAAACTTATTTTGAGGAGGAGGAATAAAAAAAGAGAAGGTGGTGGTGGACGAGAGAGCATGAGGAGGAGGGGGGAGCAGGAGGGGGAGACAAGGACGAAAGTGGAGGAGGAAAGAAGGAAAAGAAGGAAGAGAGGGGATGGAAGACGAAAAGAAGAAGGAGGTTAAGGAGGAGGAGAAGCTGGAAGAGGGGGACAAGGAAGGGAGTTGAGGAAGAGGAGCATTAAAAAAATGGAAGAGCAGTACATGCGAAAAAGGAGGAGTAAAAGGAGGAGGAAGAAGAGGAGGAGGAGGTGGGGTGAAGGAGGAGGAGAAAAAACGAGGAAGGATGGAAGAGGAGGAGAGATGAAAGGAAGAGTGGAAGGATGAGGTGGAGGAGGTTGTTGAGAAGAAGTAGTAACAGCTGAAGGGGAAGAGTAGGGGGGAAAGAAGTAAGGAAGATGTAGGAACGAGGAGGAGGTGGTGGAGGAAGACGGAAAGAAGCGGCGGAAGAAACTGTAGACGAAAAATAAAGAAAAAGAACTGAAAGAAGGAGGAGGAGGAGGAGGAGGAGAGGGAGAAGAGGAGGAGGAGGAGGAGGAAGAAGAAGGAGAGGAAAGACGAGGTGGAGGAGGAGGAGGAGGAGCAGGAGGAGGAGGAGCAGCAGCAGCAGCAGCACCAGGAGCAGGAGTAGGAGATGAGATAGAAGTGAAAGGACAGGACAAGTTATTTTCAATCGAAACAGGTGGATTTCCCTCCACTTCCACGATGTTTGTGTTGTTGCAGCTGTCGCTTTCTCTGTCCACTTCTTCTTCTTCTTCTTCTTCTCTCTCTCTCTCTCTCTCTCTCTCTCTCTCTCTCTCTCTCTCTCTCTCTCTCTCTCTCTCTCCGATGTTTGTGTTGTTGCAGCTGTCGCTTTCTCTGTCCATTTCTTCTTCTTCTTCTTCTTCTTCTTCTCTCTCTCTCTCTCTCTCTCTCTCTCTCTCTCTCTCTCTCTCTCTCTCTCTTCTCTCTCTCTGGTTTTGTCTGTTATTTTTTTTCTTTCTTCCCTGTCTTATTTCTTTCTGTCACTATACTTTCTTTCTATCTTTTTTCTTTCAGTGAAAGATATACCTTAACATTTTGTTGTTGTTTTTTTCGTGTGATGATGTTCGTTCTTTTTTCTTTCTTTTTAATTTGAATAAATCTGCACATGGAATTGCCTCGGAATAGATCAACCTAGCCATCAGATTGAACAAATCTCGTGCTTTGAAAACGAAGAGAAAAATTACGTGGTTCCTTCATAATTAACAGTCAAGAAGCGATCGAAACATATCTGTTTCGATCGAAAATCCGATTACTTTATTTCATGCGCGCATTTTGCTTTCATCATATGCCGGTGTTTATAAGATTAGGATTTTTGAATGTCAATTATTTTGTTTTACATAGAAGCGTGTCTGTTTGCTAAATTCCTTTTTGCAAAAGTAATAAAATGGGTTAATTTTTCCTTCAGTGTGTTTAAGACAAGGCGTTTTTCTTTTCTTCCTTTTTCTTTCCTTCTTTCTTTCTTTTTTTCCGTCTGTTGAGAAAACGAATATTTGTTCTTGGACAGGCATTTGATTCAGACAAAATATTCCGTGAAAGAAACTGTGACTGTGATGGGAATCTGGTGCGTTCGATAACGGGTTTGAAGGTTTTCTGTGGCAGTGAGATCAGAATGTAGTTCCAGTCACTGCGTGCACGTAGGCGCAATTCTCTCCATGCACCTCCATCCATGTCCCTCTTCCCCAACTTTCGGACAATACGAATACGGTTATGTATTCAATTGTGGGTCAAAGGCCCTGACTTGAAGGGAGAGCCCAGTTACACACCCAGATGAAAATTTGTAACAATTATTCAAACACTCTAACAAATCATAGGGCACACACATACACACACAACATCCCTCCGGGGTTGGCAACCTGAAACCTCCACAAGGGAAAAGGGTCAAGGGGGAAAAAACTTCCTAGTCCCAAACAAACAGAAGTAATACTTGAAAGCAAATTTTCTCCTCTCCAGTCCGACAACGAGGATGCAGAAATGAA
Source organism: Conus canariensis (assembly GCA_033310375.1). NCBI lineage: Eukaryota > Metazoa > Mollusca > Gastropoda > Neogastropoda > Conidae > Conus > Conus canariensis. Next base: position 44,428,913 of record CM065716.1, on the reverse strand, counting down.
GTGAATTGTCCACCGTCTTCATTTGCTAGCCATGATGGAATGAACAATTTTCCATCGGAAGTCCGGGGTTTCTTTTCCAATTTTGAGGAGCAACAGCTGCTTTGTCACGATTGAAACCTGTTGTGGTAGCTCTGCAGGAAACTATATTCAGAACCAGTAGACTTTCACTCTTTCCAGTACTCTATACTCTCAAAACCAGCACAACCCACTGCACATGGAATAACGGGAGGAGCCCCGCTACTCATCCACAAGTATCTTCTGTTTAGCCAGCCCTGTTGAGTTAAATACTTTTCGTAAAGCATTAGCCACAAGACTAACTTTGTGTAAAACAGTAACAGTGTGTTCTTTATATTTACCACCATCTGTATTAGTCAGTCGACAAGAGCTGATCAGCTTGATTGAAGAACTAGCACGACCTTTTTCTGCTGTTGGATGATTTCAAGGGGCATAATGTTCTTTGGGATAGTGTGAATTCTTCATTCAGAGGTCCGCTTGAGCTTTGTAGATAAACACAACCATATTAGATATAGTAGTCTCGTTTCCAGACGACATTAAGAGATTCATTAACTTACAGTAACATATCAATCAACCCTCGGGAGAGAGAGAGAGAGAGAGAGAGAGAGAGAGAGAGAGAGAGGAGAAGAGAGAGAGAGAGAGAGAGAAGACAGACAGACAGACAGACAGACAGAGGGAGGGAGAGAGAGTATTATACAGACACGGTGATAGCAAACCACAGGGGGAGGGGGGGGGGGGCAAACAAACAAAACCAAACCAACAGCAACAACACGAAGAAAACCGCTACGAAGAAAGGCAAGCAGAATCAGCGAGGAAGAGAAAGGTGTGTGTGTGTGTGTGTGTGTGTGTGTGTGTGTGTGTGTGTGTGTGTGTGTGTGTGTGTGTGTGTGTGTGCGGCGCGCGCCACCCACACACACACACACACACACACACAGATGGGGGGCAGCATGAGCAGAGAATAAAGTGGACGAGGTAATCCACGCCGTTCTTCAGCAGGAATGGTATATGCTTACGGCTGTAATCTATTCAAAATGCTTGTTGAGTATTATTTTGGTACCATGGCTTATCAAACCAACACTGCAGTAGTTCTGGTGGGTCTGAAGATTTCCTTTGTAGGGGAAAGGTAACGATTCGTGACCAAATACATGGCTTGGGCCACTCATCCATGAGCCAAAACTTAGTTGTAGATGACAGTTTTGAAAACAATGTTGATAAGCAGCTTAAACAGCATGGTGCCTAATTCAACTCATTTTCTATGTAACATCCATTTTAATCTTCAATCAAATGAAATATACACTAGATAGTGCCTAATTAAACTCATTTTCTATGTAATATCCATTTTAATCTCCAGTCAAATGAAATATACACTACATAGTGCCTAATTCAACTCATTTACATCTAAAATCCATTTTAATCTTCAATCCATGAAATATATCCTATATGTATTTGAGGGTGGAAGGTAAAACATGTTAACCTTTCTAATAAGGTTCAGCCATTAGTTTTCCACCAAAAATAGTAGGCCTAATGTCTTCTCTATTTTAGATGAAGTAGTGGGTATTTTCACTGTTGTTTATGTCTAAGTCATCACTGTCTAAAAGTTCATAGGAATTGTTGGTGAATAGGCGTATACAGCCCCCTGGTTGGATTCATCGACTTTTCAAGTGCATTTTTGGGAACATTCTAATTCACGGAATGAAAGTAAGTTGACATATACCATATATCACTTCAACCCTTCATTAGCGAAAGTGCAACGTTCTCAGATTTATTTACAAACAATTTTTTTAGAAAAATCTTCTCAACATTTAATCACTCTTTTTTACGCAAATCTACCGGCGAAATATTGATTTTTGTTTTGCAAATGAACTATTTGGAACGTGTAGATTGATTATTAAGTAAAAAGAAGTCCGATTGTAAAACTATGCCGGGATCTATGCCAATTGATACCTATGAAAATGGCTTTTGACCATTCGGTAAACCAGTTTATTGGTTACACACACACACACACACACACACACACACACACACACACACACACACACACACACACACACACAATCCGCACCCATCTCTGACACACATCACAAAACACACCGACACACACACACACACACACACACACACACACACACACACACACACACACACACACACACATGCGCGCGCGCGCGTAGTTCTTTCTGCACACATCGGGTTGTCTACGTTTGTTGAAAATTCCGCTATTGTAGCTGGGTCTAGCCTACAAAGTAAACATGCCAATGTACTTTTATTTTTCTTTCCTTTTTTCCCTCTAATTACATTTTGTTCATCAACATAATACAGACATATCTCTTCAGAAACTTAATACTGGTTCCTACACACGAACAGAGGAAGCAGCTAGCTTTCTTGGAGGCGGGGATCGTGGCCCACATGTCTGAAATGGATAAGTGTCACTTAGTGATTTCGACGTCTTTTGTGATTTGAAACTTGCCATGGCGGAGACAGCGCAGCAGCTCATAGACTGTGAATTAAAAAAAAACAAAAAAACAAAAAAAAACTTTAAAAAAAGATGCTCCGATGTCGCCAGAATGATTAGATTTTCTTCGTTCAAACATGATCTGCATGTCCTACTTTGTCCCTGATTGGTTTTGATCATTCAAACATGATCCGCAGGCTTTACTACCCTTCCTTGTTGAACTACCCACTCTTTGCTCCCCCGCTTTCCATTGCTGTTTATGTAGTACACGTGAGTCGGTGCAGACAAATCCTTCCCATCTCCTGTTTCATTTCATCCTTGTCGTTCTTGTCTTCATGTTTTTGACTTTCTTTCCGTTCTTTCTTTTTTGTTCTTTTAATTTTTTTTTATCATTATTATTCTTTTACTTTCTTCTCTGTTGGTTTTTGGTTTTTGTTTTGTTTTCCAGTGCTATCTTTTTCATTTCTTTCTTTCTTTCTGTTTGTTTTTGTTTTTGTTTGTTTGTTTCCTTTTTTTTGGAGGGGAGGGGGCGGGGGGGTAGGGGAGTTGCTGCTTTATACTAGTCATTGCGTAGGGGAACATTTTCTTCGGCTTGGAATGGAGTCTTCATTTTGCCAATAGTGTTTGAGTCTATGTTTCACCTTCCAACATATTCACGACAATGTCAGCACCATTTCATTTTTAGGAGAGAGAGAGAGAGGGGGGGGGGGTGTGCGGTATGACTTCACACTCTTCTGTGAATGACTTGCAAAGAGAGAGAGAGAGAGAGAGGGGGGGGGTATGACTTCACTCTCTTCTGTGAGAGACTTGCAAACTCCTGAACTCATATTCTACAATGAAACATGTTCTTTTAGAATGTTGGGATTTGCATGATGTGAGACACAAGCATTCTACATACAGCAAATTCCATGAAAACCTTGTTCAGAGATGTTCCGCCTGCTGCGAAATTTGAATTCTTGAAGGAGATCAACATTTTTCATCGGATCTGAGGGTTGGTTTTTAGAAGATGTATTTGAAAAAGAGTTGTGTGAATGAATGACTTGTGAGTTGACTTCAACGCTGTGACAGCCCTGATATGGCCCTTTGCGGTCAGCTGGGCTATAAGCAACACTACCTTACCTTATGATTCCAAGTAGGACTCTGGATGCGTGCAAGCACCTGCTGCTTCAGTTCTGGACCTTCGACAATAGCCGCCTCCCGGTGGAGGGGGACTTGTCCAGAAATTGGTCCCACTCCAAAACATCCTCCTTCTTTTGATGTTCGCCTTTTGTCTTCATTCGTTAAAAGCAAATATGTCTATACTTTTTTTCATAAAACTCGAATGATTTCCATCTGAAAATAATATTCGTTCGTTTAGTATGCAACAGAAGAAATTTTTAAAAAAAATATGGGGAAAGACAGTGTTGAGGATGGGAGAGAGAGATAGAGAGAGAGAGAGAGAGAGAGAGAGAGAGAGAGAGAGAGTGACAGTGAGAGAGAGTGAGAGAGAGTGAGAGACAGAAGACAGACAGACAAACAGAAAGATATCACAGAGAGAGAGAGAGAGTGAGAGAGAGTGAGACAGTGAGAGACAGACAGACAGACATTCAGACAGACAGACAGAAAGTTACCACACACACGCGCGCGCGCGCGCGCCCTATTCTCTCTCTCTCTCTCTCTCTCTCTTCTCTCTCTCTCTCACACACACACACACACACACACACACGCGCGCGCGCGCGCGGCGCATGCACGCACGCACACACGCACACACGTACGCACGCACGCACGC
>CM065716.1:44382178-44419678 GCA_033310375.1 Conus canariensis | reverse complement strand
CACACCTATTGTCCTGCCGCATCCCAGGATCCTCTGTCTGCAGGAAGCAGTCAATGTCAAGTCGTCAATAACAAAATCTACCAGAGGAGACACTACACCGCTGCCGGTTCACTCCGGTGGTGGTGTAGTAGAACCTGATCCAACATACGCAGAACACCACTAAGTCTCCATAGACTGACCACAACATGTTTGCTCAGGCTGGGAGCCAGCGTGAGAGAAAATCCCACTCTGTCCCCTCTGTTTTATCACAACCAAGAACAGACAGAAATAAGATGACAGAAAGCAGATGGATGAGAATGATTGAAAGAAGAGAAGTATGTTACGAAAACCCTCTGAGCGAAACGGTCGCTGTCTAGGGGAAAGTACTGCGTCACATGTTCACGCTTTCTGGATCGTTATTTCTTATTTCCCTTGGATTTCACACACCCAGAGAGAGAGAGAGAGAGAGAGAGAGAGAGAGACAGACAGACAGACAGACAGACAGAGATACTGCGCGCGTGCGAGCGTTTTGCGAGACTGCGTCAGAAGAGCAAAGAATCGTTGCGGGTGGCGGAAGGCTGATAGATAATATAGAACCCTGTCTCTCTCTGTCCCTTCTCTCTCTCTCTCTCTCTCTCTCTCTCTCTCTCTCTCTCTCTCTCTCTCTCTCTCTCTGAGCATTTGCTTTGCATAGGTGCTTTCGTATATGTATGATGAGTCGGGAAGAGGGAAGAGAGGGAGAGGTGGAAAAAAATTCTCGCTCGTCATATTACATATGTATACATACAGAGAAACATTTACTAATACATATTCTGACATAAGTGACGCAAGTGAGGGTAAACGTACACGCATACAATCATGCATATACCCGCATACATACACATGCACAAGCATACACATAAATGCACGCACATTTAAAAAAAAAAACTGAGACAAAATTAATAGACACATTATACGCAAACGCTAACACACACATGCGTACACATATGCACTCACTCATATGCACAAACACATGCATACACTAACATAAACATACACACACGCATACACAAACATAGGTTACACACACGCATATTCATAAACATGTATTCACAGGTGCGCGCTCGCGCGCGCGCGCATACACACACACACACACACACACACACACACACACACACACATATTCATATATACGATCAGATATATGCGCATCCACACAGATGCAAGGAAGAAAATTACTGATGAGAGAGAGAGAGAGAGGAGAGAGAGAGAGAGAGAGAGAGAGAGAGAGCAAAGCGTGGACTTAATTTAAATTGAGGCACGTGAAACATGAGAAATAAGTGCTTGTGAGTTTGTCGTATGATTCCGGCGTCCAATCAAGAGAGAGAGAGTGAGTGAGTGAGTGCTAGCAAAGAGCGTTATTGACTTCAAGGCTCGTGAAGCTTGTCAGTTTTTGTCGTATCACGTGTCATTCTGGCGTCCAATGAACGTTTCCCGTGTCATTCTGGCGTCCAATGAACGTTTCCCTAGTGTGAGCGAGGATTTTTTTTTCTTCTTTTTCCCGCCTTCCGTCGGTTCAGTTTCATTATAGCGTGCCCTACTGAAGTGTGTGGAACTGGACCGTGTCGGTGAGTACATTTCATATTTCATTGTATTGAGGTAGGCAGCGTTGTTCACGATATTTTCGCCACACTGAAACTGTAGGGCCCATCTGTTCAAACACCATTACACGACTTTCATAGGAAAGCCAAATATTAATGCTGAAATACTATGAAATATACCGACTCGTGTGTGTCACCGGTGTACTTGACTTGGTCAGTGGCATAAAATTTCCGGCGTGGTGGGTGTTTCTTTCAATTAGATATTAAGGCCGAAATACTAAGAAATTCATCAGCTTGTATTCTCTCCCAGATAGTGCAATTTCTCGTTAGAGAATTTTACCTTTGCGTAGAGTCCTTGTTTGACAATCGTACTCTGGGCTAAACCCATGTAGGAAAATTTTTACTTTCGATTTTTTGTCCCGTGAGTAAAAATTATTGTGCTACATCCACGACATAGCAGGGTAGCGATATCGTGGAACGGCGACACAGCAGTAGGTACCCAGTATTTTCTGCTCCTTGACGTTGAAAGGAAAGAAGTCTTTGTGTGGGTGAGGGGGGGGGGGGATACGAAACGAAATCTTACAAATATCAAATTCAAATTTTTATGGAAGCAAAGCGCGACTGAGAGAAAACATGTTTGAAGGCGAGTTGTGGAAAAGCTGGCAGAGCACGACCTGTGGATAATGTTTGAATATGAGCGCATTAAGACGTAACCTGGTCAACATGTTTGTTCACTGGAGCTTGAATTCTCGTGGTCACAAAGTTGGCAGGATTCAGACACGTATTTGAAATATGTACATGCACACACGTACAGGGACGTACACACACATACACAAACTTATAGATGCGCCATAAACGGAACACGTACGCGCATGGAGGGAGAGGAGGGGGGGGGAGTGAGTCTGAACTATTCGAGAGCAGACTCGTGTGTTCGAGGCCCTTAATTCACGTGAAATTTGTAGGGGTTTGGGGTAAGGCGTGGTTTCCGCTGTCCAGTAAGCTTCGTTCAAAGGGCGGGTGGGTTTGTTTTAAACGTCAATCATAGCACTACAATGATGTATGGGAGCTGGGACGGTGAATATGTCGGTCTGCGTGAGGTAGCCAGCTACATTGTCCGCCCGCACATTTTATGGACTTGCAGTTGAGCCCCATCCCACCCCCTCTCTCTCCCCCCCCCCCCCCCCCCCCCCTTCTCTCTCGCTCTTTCCTATCCAAAACCCCACTGAATAGCTTTGGAAGGGCTTTCTATTAACTGTTAATCGCTGAAGTTGATACGCCAACTTGTGTTGTCGTTTTTTTTAATTTGTAGAACACTCAGTGTGTGTGTTTTCTCACACTTGCTCTGACTTTGAAAGAAATCACGACGGAGAAAAATATCAAGGCGAGTGGGTGTAGGAAAGATGTCTCGTAACCGAATGAATCGGATGTATTCACGGGACAAATCTTTTTTTGAACAAAGGGGTGGACTTGATTCTCGCTACAACGGTACAAGACCTAAAAGTTACTCCACTGACTTAAGTTTAGATTTGCTGCACATCTTTGTGTGGGTTTATCCAAGATCAGGTGTCCAAACTTGTAAGACTGGGCGGTTTCGACATTTAAGCTGGTTTCGATCGGGTTTTGATATTTCAGCCGGTTTTCGATGTTACGAACCACCGTTCATGAGTAACTTTTTGGTCAAAGGGTCGATGGGAGCCAAGTTCGTCATCTCCATTTGACGGCCACAATCACCACATTGATTATGCTGCCGCTTTGGCTTAGTGGGTAATGCATCAGACCGAGTTCCAAGGTCTGGGAATTGATTCGCAGTCGACTTAGTAAGAGAGATTCGCTTCAGAGGTAATATCCGTGCAGATTCCTCTAACCCCGTCCTAAGCATTTCGACAGAATTTTGACCGAGGTCCCGTGCATGAACGCATGCATAAAATCTCGCTCAAATTATATATATATATTATATAGTGTGTGTGTGTGTGTGTATCGCGTTGGTGGAAAGGGCGACATGTTTTTAAATGCACACCGTTGTGTGCATGGTGGGATTAATTAAAATGGTCGCAAAAATCTAGCCAAAGGTGAACATGGAAGATGTAGGCCTAGGAACAAAGAATGGGAATGATCAGCATGGGGGCTCAATTGAACTCAATTTTTTCCCCCATCTCATGATGGCAGAATTTGCCGTTGGTCCCCGCTGTCTTTACCCCACCCCCACCCACCCCTCAAAGGTGCAGAATCTGAAACGTTGACTGGATAAAAGCGAGCATGGGTAGACCGCAGTATGCTAACCACGTGACGAACGGCCATACCCGTTTCATTGTGACATGTGCAGCGTCATAAGGCCCAGTTTCGGTTCAGTTTTGCGCGCATCTTTGATAGGTCAAACCGTGCGCGCATTTCTCGTCGTTATTACGTGCGGCTGCATTGGCGCTCGTAATTTCATCCGCGTTTAGCTGCTGGCACTGAAATACTGAAGATTACCAAAGATATGACAGAAAGAGAAGCGGATACACTTCACATTATCAGGAGAGCAAAATCCTAAACCTCTGCTGTTTTTTAAGTGTTGCTTAAGTTTTCTTTCGCTGATTTTCCACTCCAACTTTATCAGCGCCTGGAAGATGCTTACGCAGTTGCGCTCGCTGCTGCGGGCGGAATTTCGACCAGATTCGCGCGGACATTTTGACCAAAGACACGGGGCGCAATGGGACCTGCTGGCGTTCATAATGACGTCCGTTGGCGGCCTCAAATGCGTTCATATTATACCAACGGACGACCACGAGAACCTTTTCCGTCCGCCAATGGCCGTAGAAACACACACACACACACACACACACACACACACACACCACAAGTCTGTGCTTATCTCGTTGAAGGTTAAATTATCTGATCCAGCTTCTCTTGCTATAGTTTTCCAACGCAGCTTGGTTATGGCGAGGTCGAAATGCTTATTAGTTTTGATAGTTAATGCAAAGGCAAGCCTCGCTGAAACCGTCGACTTTTTCATCATCCACATAGGGCAAGAAAGGCGAAATTTACATGAAATCGGGAGAAAATTTCAGGCTCTTGACACAGACGGGATGGGAGAAAAAAAAATGCACAAACCGCAATTTCCAGCGAAAGAACGGCTGAGCCGTGCTGAGCTCAGTATGAACGCCTTTCGCGACATCAGCGAAAACAAACGGATTTTCTCTACACGATCTCTCTAGTCGATACCGACGGAAAGCGTCTGCCGACGTCCGTGATTAGTATCAGCATACCCAAAACAATTGTAATCTCTTTAGGGTGTGTGCTCTAACGAAGCTGATTTTAACTTTTTTTTTCTCCTTGGTGAAAGTCTGAATCCTCACATAAACCAGGGGAGGGGTTTAAAAAGGATATCCTCAACTTTCCACTTACACCTACCTTTTCTCGAAATAGACAACCCAATTACAGGATCAGCAGCATGCATTTACATCCGCATTAATTGGATTAGGTGGATATCGCGATTTTGAAAAGTTACCAGAGCATGTGTACAAAGTAAACGGATGAAGGCCGTTTTGTCGAATGTTGTGGACACCAGAGACAGTCGTGTACAACGATAAATGTCTATTGTGCCCAACTTAGGAAGTAACGTTATTAACCAAGTAGATCTGCCGCATAAGTGTAAAGAAGCGTGTTCATTAAAAATGAACTGTTGGTTATCGGTGTTTATACTTTTTTATGTTTTAGTGCTCGCTTGCTACCCTTATTTCCTGTATTCAGTACTTCATACATTTAATATTATTTCATGCTTTATTTCATGTTGATCCCCCCCCTCTCTCTCTCTCTCTCTCTCTCTCACACACACACACACACACACACACACACACACACACACACACACACACACACGTTTCCCGTTGAATATTGGGGAGGGGTGGAGGAAGTTATCTCGCCCCCCACCCCCTCCCGTGTGAAATCTGTAGCATTTGTCTATCTAACCAAAAATAGTTATTGTAAAGACATAAATTCTAGAGGCCAAGCGCGCGACTGGCGTGTTTGATTAGGACTTACAAAAAGTGTTTCCAGATTATGCCAAAGACGCGTTAATGCTGGAGTATGTATGTTAGGATGTCCCATGTCAATGCTGAATGGATTCTTGTACTGAATTCACATGGATCCTTAGTCTGAAATCATCGCCTGACATACATTTTCTTTTGATTGCAGGGCAGTCCATTCTGGGTGACTTCAGCAGTTCTTGAAGGTTCATCGGGTCATGTATTCCTTCCTAATGTTGGGTCACTGTATCTGACAAGTGGCGAGTAATTTTCAGTGATAAAATGTCAAAGTTGGCTTCAAGGTTATTTGAGAGCCCCAGAATTTTTCAAACTTCAGTATCCGTCTGGTTCTGTTCGTCGAGATTTGTTCCGAGATATTTGGCATTCAGAGGTGACGGCGATAATTCTCGCTCACGTTGCGGGGGGGGGGGGGGGGGGGATGCTGAGATGCTGAGGTCTGTCAGGTTCATTCAGCCAGTGTCCCTTTTCTTTTGATATCTGAGGAGTCGAATTTTAGTTTGTAACTGGCAGTTTGCCGAGATCTGAATTTTTCTATCTTAGTTTGTCATGAAATGATGGTGTCGTATACGCGGAACTCATTGTGTGCAATGCCTTCTTTGATTGTATCCGCCTGTAGGGTCAGCAGGAGCTTGACGAAACTTCGACGCCCAGAGGGTTATTAAGGACGGAGGGTTAAGGAGGGGGGGGGGGGATCCTGTCTAGAGTGGTGGTACTGGTCAAGATCTAGTCACTGGTGGTTTCATATTCTGGTTAAATGGATCGTTCAGTTCCTGGCAAGGCTGAAGACACGTAGGACGCTGTGGTGTTGAACTCTGTTATATGAATGAGAAACTCGTATTGGTATTTACGGAAACGTGAGAAGAACGTTTCTGGTGTCGTCTCCATGTTCAGTGATTTATGTGGAACTGTGATTGTTCCATGAGATCTGTTGTGTAGTCACATCAGTTTGACACGGCGCTGGTTGTGGGTGCTTTGTCAGGGTGGACACTACAGGTGTCGGGGCTGAGTTGCATGGAGCACAAAGCCATCTGCCATCGTGTGTGCCACATGACTGTTTTGGTTTCCAGGGTCGGATATCTGTGGAACAAAGGTACAGACAGTGGTGCCGGAGGAGATGCTTCAGGAAGTTCCTGAAGTGTTTCCTAGTGATCACCTGGCACTTCTGAGTATCCCTTGTTGTGCAGAAAGGCTGACATGGCGATCAGATCAACGTGTGCCTGAGGCAGGACGTCCTGTAGTACTGCCTTCTGTCTGGTGTGTTTACTGCCACGAATCTGTTTCTCACTGATAACGGATCATTCAACACCGCCCCTGTGTATCTCCGGTTCTGTTGGTAACTGAACGCTGTACAGGATCAGTTTGATCTGGGGGTACTTAAAGGCTGGACCAGAGAAATACTGAAATACATATGCAAATTTCTATATCAGTCATGACCAGTACCAGTCATTCTAGATTGTGCCTCCTTTCCTAATGATTCACTGGTCAAGGTGGGTGCTCCTCCGATAATCGGTTGCCGAACGTCTCCAACTGTGTTGATGGATGCTATTGGAAAAGTTGCTATGCGTCATTGGACGGGTTTTCAAAGGATCTTTCTCTTTTCATAAGATTTCAAGGCAAGAAAAGAAGCAGCTATGGAAAATCGACATCGGTCAGCTGGGTATCGGACTGAAGTGTCGGGAGAATGCATTCATTTGAAGAATAGTAACTTCATTCTTGTTCTTGTCCGACAGTTTCTCATAGAGATCTATCAGAATTTAGACATTTCATCGAGACGATGCAGGTGAAGGTGAATACTTAGTCTGCTCCATATTTCTACATTTTGTAGTTAAGCTCCTCGAGGGAGTTAGGATAAAGTCTGGAAAAAGACTAGGAAACAAAGGTAATGACCTTAGCATGATCTGTGATGTATGTCAAACATCGGAAGTGTTCATCGCTGTGTCATATCCTCTGGCCTGTCATTTGTGAAAGGAATAAATACCTGTATGAACTCGAGAACATCAGAGCTCACTTGGAATGCCCAGAACGAACTTTGCCAGGAGTGGACGTTGAAGCCCCGTGACCAACAACGTGACACGGCCAGGTATTTGAAATATCTCTTTTAAAATGTTTGGCAACTCGTGTCACGTTTCTGTATGTTCTGTATAACGACCATATAAAAAAAAAAACCCACTTGAACATATAAAATATCGACCTTAACTTGGCTGAAGCCTTTATGTAGAGCTAAAATATGTGCAAAGTGAATCTGTAAACATTTTTAAGTAGGACAGTACATAGCTATGCATGGAAAGGGGATTGATATCATTGCACTGTTTTTCTGTCGTGTTATATCAAAGGCACCCCTCCCACATTGCACCTTCTTGCCCACCATCCCTTACGCTCAACCACATCCATTTTTCAGCCAAAGGGCGCAAATATCGGGTCGCCATGAGGCGACCCACCGGCAGAGACATCGCACTTACCTGCTTCACTTGTACACTGGTGCCTTTTTAATTCAAAATGTGTAAAATACCAACTTATAATCTCTCCAGCACGACATATTTGTCTAGCCATGGAGTCATTGAAAGTGCAGTCCTCTCGAGAAAGCTACAGCATGTATTCAGCAGTGGCCATCATATGCATGACGATGTTGTCTTTTCTATAAGCTCGCCCGGGGCATGAACCTGAAGAGAAAATTGGAGCCTCTGCAGTCTAAACGCCAGTGTCAGAACTATGAGCGAGGTGAGGGGTGGTCATTGAGAGTAAGAAGGTACTTTTAGTCTGAAGGAATTCTCGCAAGTGCGTTTCATTGCTTAAAAAGATTGCAGACAGGTTTCTGCTTGTACATGTATGACTTTGATTTGTCAAATTCATGTGGACGTTGATTTTTATGCATTTGAAAGAACGGCAGTACCAGAGACGGAATCACAGGAAAGAGGCCACCCTTCCTGGAGCAAGGACGAAAACCGAAAACAATCGCGATCGTAAGGACTGGGACGACATATCAAAAGGACATCGCCACCGGGAACTGGAAAACAGAAGACGCTGCCACACCAGTACGGAGGTGAGGCGTGTACCCCGGCCGTCATCGCTTTTCAGTCATAAGGGGAATCTAAACGTTGGGTTAATGGGCAAGTCAACAAATTTTAGCTGTACGTACTCACGCATGGGGTCTAGGTGTTCAGCATATTCTTGGCCACATCAACGTACTGAAGTTTCCAAGATTAGGGGAAAATAAATGCGATCATAAACGAATAGAAATAATTTGCCCCCTAGTTTTAGTTGGACCCAGCTTCAGAAGACTTGATCAAACGAATCGTTTTGGAACTTGTATTCCTTGCTAATGATTGAATTACCAAATGCAAGCAAAACAAAATCCCCCGAATTCGTAGGGAGCTTTTGCACCAGTGTAATAACATGCGAATGGGGAGCATATGGAATTGATCTAGGGTATTGGAAATAGATGAAATCCACTTTACTAGCAATGACATCCATGGCATGGGATACTTTTATTCATAAAATTATTTTAATACCAAAAATAGCTCCAAATCTATCCCTGAACAAATTGTCTAAGTACTATTAAGAAATGTACGAAAAAACTTAGTATGATGGTAAAATCTGCAGGTTTTATGTTTGTGGAATTCAATGGGCCCAGGACCCCTAACACAGCAGTTTTAAAAGTCATGGAACTCTCGGGTCAAAATTCTAAACTATCCATGGCTCCCACTACCATGTTCGTGCTACTTTTCTTTTAATATAGTTTCATTTTTATTTTTTAAAAGTCCAGAACATTGCTTCACACAAACAGGCACACGGGCGCGCGCCTATAAATAGACGTACAAAAAGTTCTAACGTACTCGGACTTCGCTTACTCTGTAACAAGAATAAAAAGAAAAAATCGTTTGTAATTTAATTGGAACATGAAATGATCTATTTCTGATTTGGAGATTTCACAGTATTCTTTATTTCTTTACTGGGAACCAAAATGACAAAGGAAATAAATATTAAGCTAGCCTGTCCTATGAATGCACATTGCCTTGACCATAAAAGCACGAGTAATCGTGCACACACTCACTCGACGTATGCGCGCTGGCGCAAACGAACGCACACATGCGCACACACACGCGTGCTCGTAGGCACGCAATATTATAGCCAGTTGCTATATCACTATGTAAACAAATAGATGGGTGGTGTTGCTGCCAAATCTTTGCAAGGACCTATTGCAAACATTTCCAGTATTAAACCATAGTAGGTGACATGTGTTCGGACTCGTTTGTGTGTTAGCTCGAATAGGTAACGGCGTTTGTATGCGTGCGTTTGTGCGTAAAATGTCTATGCCAGATCTCTCTCTCTCTCTCTCTCTCTCTCTCTCCTCTCTCTCTCTCTCTCTCTCTCTCGTAAATATTAGGCTGTATTTTGTACATTTTGCGGATGTTATAAATCGATCTCAACATAAGAGCTCTGATATGGTCCCCCAGTGGTCGGCTGGGCTTTAAACAAAATGAAAAGGGAAAAACAATCGGAACATGCTATCAGCCTTATGACTTCACCAGCAATCGGCTTTGTGGGTGGCATAGAATTGAGTTTCTAGTTCATACACCAGAAATGTGAGAATCGAGCCAGTGTAAAGCAATCCATTTTAAGCTATGTAAAATAGCAGTGTGGAGGTTGTGTTTGGTTTATGGTAGCTGGAAAAAAGGTTTTGTTGTTCCTATGATTTACTTGACCTCATCAGCTGGGTCCATGCCATACTGACAGTCTTCATTTTAGAATCCAGGCACTGGCCCTTTATTTGTTGAGGTCGTCCCACCTACCTTTTCCCCTGTGGGTTCGTTCGAGTGCCTGTCTTGCAATGTTGGGAAGAGGCTTCCATAGTGTGTTGACCAATCAAGCCCTATTTCCTTCTCTTCGTTGTCTGTAGAATTTTGTTGGTTCTGGCCTACACGGTTTTGTTTGGAATGACCTCTGACCATCTGTTGCAGGTTTTGAATATAATACATCGTGTAAATCAAAACGTTTGAGATGCTGAGGAGATTCTCAAACTTAAATAACTTCTGTTGAATAGACCAATTTTGTTTGCATAGAAAATCAAATGTTCAGAGTTTTCTTGTTTTTTTTTGTTTGTTACTTCAACAGGTATCAGGAACTGCTGGGTCAACGACCATGGAAGACGGGTGACCAGAACAGTAACGTCGGGGAATGCAGCCAATGATAAGGGAAGTTCTGGTGGTGGTCATTCTTCGTCCACTTTCACGTCCTTTTTCTTGCACCGTAGTCTAATGGTCAGTGAAAGGCTTAGAATCTTTTGCAGAGGTGATTCCTCGTTCCTTGAAGGGGCTAGGGCTTCTTTCAAATGGTTTAGTTTCATCTTGTTTTCTAAGGATTTAGTGTGTCTTCATTCAAAGAATTTAGAACTTTTCCATAGGGCTAGTGCATTTTTTCGTTCCAAGGCCTCGTTGTGTTCCTTCACACAGATTGGTGTGCCTTCTCCATTTACAGGCCATGGTATACCCTTTCGCAGGGTTTAGTGCTTCCCATCATTTGCAGGGTCATGTGGTTTCTCTATGGAGGGTCATTTTTTTCTGGCGTTTCTCTTTTTTTCCTATAACCAACCTAGCTACTCTTGTTTCCAATGTCGGTGTTCTGTGGAATGGGGATTTTAAAAAAGACAGGAGCTACCAGAGGGAATGTTTTCCGGAAAGGTATAAAAGATTTGACTCAAAGATGCATAGCAGGTCTCGTGATGCAGAGATCTGAAACATGGACGCATGTTTTCCGATCCTTTGGGGCCACGCTGTGGAACTGCTGAGGGAATCTCTTATTCTCTTTCTGAAGTATTTCCTGGTGCGCACCTGGTGGCTCTTGATCCAAATGTCCTTTCATCCACGGAAAATCTGGTATGGTTAGAGTAAAACTGCAGATTTTTTTTTATATAGATTTTGATGCCCTTTTCCATAGAGTGTAGTGCTTTAGTGTTTACTCGTTCTTTAAGATGATTGACATGGCCCTCTTCTTTTGCATTCTATCTTGGTGTGTTTTTAGGGGTTAAAGTTATCCTTTCATAGGGTTAAGCGTTCTCCTTTCATACGATTGTCCTTTTTTCTAAAGGGTTCAGTATCTTTGTATAGTGTTTAGTGTCTTTGTACTGGGTTTAGTTTTTCTTCCATAGGATTCAGAATCCCCTTTTAATTTAGTTTCATGTCCTTTTTCTATAGGGCTCCGTGTCGCCTAAAAGGTTTATGGCCTCATTTCATACATATTGTTGCCCTTTTGTGTCGTCCAATAAGGTTTACAGTTCTTTCATAAGGTTGCGTCTTTTTCCATAGGATCTGGTGGCTTCCTTTAGAATGTTTCAACATAGTCTTCTTTCAAAGTGTTGAAATTCGTTTTTTTCCCAAGGGCTTCGGCTTTATTTACAGGGTGTACTATCATCTTCATTCTTATTGTTTATGAACTTTTCTTAGGGTTTAGTGCCTTATTTACAGTGCATTCTTTTTCATGGTTTGTCGACTTCAGAATATTATCTGGGGTTGTTTTTGGCAGGTCAGAGGTAGACCATAGTCTCGGAATTGGTGCTAGTCTACCAGAGGACCATTGCAATACAACGTCCAGGGCAACAAACATCCTTGCCGAGGGGACGCAACTCCACGGACGGAACGTTAAGGACATCGTCAGCAAATTCAACTCGACTGTACCACAGACTTCCCGAAATCCATGCCCAGCATATGCAGGAAGGAATACAAGCCCCACTGGACCAGCCAACCGGATGATGAGCTCACAACTTCGGGTACAGTGCAGTTGAGTCTTCCTCACAGAGCAATCAAAGATAAGAATGAAATCTTGACACTGTGAACGCAAGTTGCTTTTTTGTTTTCTGCATACAAATGGGCTACACAGTACAGTGTAAACCTTGACACTTGAAGCTAAATGCTATATTGGTCTGTCAACAAGTGGATCGGGATGCTTCCAAATCCTTGCAAACGCCAGTTGTCAATACACCATCGCAAACATTTCATTAACTAAATGTAATGTGATGGCATAGAAAATCACAGTGCCACACTTCCAATTTTCGGCCACGTGGCCTTTTTCAAGAGAAAAAAAAACGTGGCCGAAAATTAGAAGAGTGGCATTGTGATTTTCTATACCGTTTTCTTCCCTTTGGAGGACTATTGCTTTTGTTTATAATGTGATGGTTTATAGGATTTTAGTGTCTTCATTCACAGGATTTATTATTTTTCCCAAGGATTAGGGGCGTTTAATTGAAGGGGGCCTCATTGTCTTCCTTGACACAGATTAGTGCCTTCTCCATTTGATAACCATTTTGCAGGGTGTAGCGTTTCCTTCAATCGCAGGGTTATGTGGTTTCTCTATCACGGATTAGTCATTTTCCTATAGTCAATGTATCTACTCTTGTTTTCGATGTCAGTGTTCTGTTGAATCGGGATTTTAAAAAGATGGGGGATACCAGAGGGAATGCTTTCCAGAAAGGTATAACAGATTTGACTCAAAGCTATGTAGCAGGTCTCGTGATACAGAATTCTGAAACGTATGCGTATTTTAAATCCTTTGGAGCTGAGCTTCAGATTGCAGAGGAAGTCTTCTACTCTTTTCCTCACGTTTTTCCCGGTGTGCACCTGGTGGCCCTTGATCCGAGTATCCTTTTATCCCTGGAAAGTCTGCCATGGTTAATGGAGTAAAACTGCAGAGCCTTTTATAGATGTTAATGCCCTTTTCCATAGAATGTAGTGTTTATTTATTTGCGAAGATTTTCATGGTCCTCTAGTTTAGCATTCTATCTTAGGGTTAAGTGCATATTAAGAGGTTAACGTCCTTTCACAGGGTTAAGCGTTCCTCCTTTCATACAATTTAGTATCTTTTTTAGAGGGTTCAGTAGCTTCTTTGCATAGTATGTATTAGTGTCTTGCCTCATTGGTTTAGTGTGTTTTTTCCATAGGATTCAGAATCCCCTTTGAATGTGGTTAAATGTCCCTTTTCTGTAAGTTAAGTGTCCCGTTATGTGTCTACTAAGTGTTTATGGCCTCATTTCATGTCTTGTTGCCCTTTCGTGTGTCTTTAAATAGTGTTTACAGTTCTTTTGTAAAGTTTCATGTTTTTTTCATAGGATCTAGTGGTCTCCTTTTGATAAACAAACATGAGTCTTCTTTCAAACCGTTACAGTTCCTTTTTTTAAATGTTTAGTGTTTTTCCAAGGGCTTGGGCTTTATTTACAAGGTTTACAGAATTCTGCTTCCCAATGGTGTGTTTTCTTCCATTGAATTTTCTTCTTTCTCACTGTTTATGAAGCTGTTTGTTAGGGTTTAGTATCCAATTTACATTATGGACTATTTATCGGGGTATAATCCAAGGTTCTGTTTGTGGCAGACCAGAGGACTACGGTCTGGGAATTGGTGCCAGTCTACCAGAGGACCATTGCAGTGCGACTTGGCGGTACCACAGGCTTCCAGAAATCCATTCCCAGCATATGCAGGAAGGAAAGCAAACCCTGCTGAAACGGCCAATGGGAGGATTCGCTCACAACTCTGGGGTACAGTGCAGATGAGTCTTTCTTGTAGAGTAATCAAAATTAAGAATAAAATCTTGACATTGTGAATGCCAGTTGCTATTTGATTTTCTGTGCACAACTGGGCTACAATACAATGAAACCTCGACACTTGATGCTAAATGCTATATTAGTCACTCAACAAGTGGATCAGGTTGCGGCCAAATCTTTGCAAACGTCATCAATACGCCGCTGCAAACATTTTATGAACTAAACATAATGTGATGGATTGTAAGATTTAGTGTTTCAAGTCACGGGATTCTGTATTTTTCCCCAGGTTTAGTGTATCTTTTCAAAGGCCTCATCGTCTTGAGAGATAAGTGCCTTCTCCTTTTACAGGTCTTGATATACCCTTTCGCAGGGTCTAGCGTTACCTTCACTCGCAGTATTTGGTTTCTGTTTTAGGGTTTGGTCATTTTTGTGGCGTTTGTCTTTTTTTTTCCCCAATAATCAACGTAGTTACTGTTTCTAATGTCAGGGTTCTGTGGAATCGGGATTTAAAGCAATAATGGCTACCAGAGGGAATGTTTTCCGAAAAGGTATGAGATTTGACTCGGGAGTTTTTTAGCAGGTCTCGTGATACAGAGATTAGAAACATTGCAGTGCTGAACAATTAAGTAGTGAGGGGAAACAAGTGCAGGTTAGAAACATAAACGCATGTATTCAGATGCTTTTGAACCGAGCTTCAGAACTGCTGAAGAAGTCTTTATCCTCCTGATGTATTTCCTGGTGGCTACTGATCCAAGTATTCTTTGATCCAAGGAAAGTTTTGCATGCTTATCAGAGTAAAACTGCGGATCCTTCCATAGGTTTTCAATGCCCTTGTCATTGAAAGTGTTTTACTTAGTGTTTTTTTCACATGATTCTCATGGTCCTATAATTCAGCATACTGTCTCAGGATTGTGCGTTTTTAGGGGTTAATATTGTCCTTTAATAGAATTAAGCGTTGTCCTTTCATGCGATTAGTGTCCTTTTCTCAAAGGCTTCAGTATTTTCCTTAGTGTTTGGTGACTTGCCTTGGACTGGGTTTAGTGTATCATTTCCATAGGCTCCAGAATCCCCTTTTAATTTAATTTGGTTTAATGTCCCTTTTCAATAGGGCTAGGTTGACTCTAAATGTTTATGGCCAATTTCATACGTCTTGTTGCCCTTTTCTGTCTTCCCATAGCGTTTACAGTTTGTTTTTTGTAAGGTTTTGTCTTTTCTCATAGGGTCTGGTGGCCTTTTGAATGTTTTTAACATAGTGTTCTTTCAAAATGCTACAATGTTTTTTCACACAGTTAATCTTTTCAAGGGCTTAGGCTTTATTTACAGGGTTTACAAAATTAAATTCTGTTTACCATGGTTTGGTGTCTTTTTCCGTAGGCTTTACTATCTTCATTCTCACTGTTTTTCAACTTTTTTTTTAAGGTTTAGTGTCTTATTTAGATCATACAATGCTTTCTCTTTCAGGGTTTATGGGCTTTTCGTCAGGATATATAATCTGCGGATTTGTTTCTGGCAGGTCACAGGTGGACCACGGTCTAATCATTTGTGCCAGTCTACCAGAGGATCCTTGCAATACAACATCCAGGGCAAACGGCATTCTTGCCAAGGTTACACTACTCCACGGACGGGACATTAAGGATATCGTCTGCAAATTCAGCAGCTCAGCGGTACTACAGACTTCCAAAAACCTATGTCCAGAGTATGCAGGAAGAAATGAGCCCTACTGGACCAGTCAAGTGGAGGATTCATTCACAACTCCGGGGTACAGTGCAGATGAATCCTTATTGCAGAGCAATCAAAATTGAGAATATCTTGACTCTCTGAATGCCAGTTGCTATTTTATTTTCTGCATACAGCTGGGCTACAATACAATGGAATCTTGATGCTAAAAGCTATATTAGTCGGTAAACAAGTGGTTCAGGTTGCTGCTAAATATTTACAAAACAAGTCGTCAATAGGGTTTCTGTTTGTATATGTATGACTTGAATTTGTCATCAATACATGTGGACGTTAATTTTTATGCATTTGATAGAGCGGCTGTACTGGAGATGGAATTGAAAGGATGCAATCCTGCCTGGAACAAGGACAACCGAAAAAACAAACACCATTATAAGGACTGGGACGACATATAAAAAAGGGACATCGCCACCAGAAACTGGATAACAAGAGATTCCCACACCAGTACAGAGGTGAGACACGTACACTGTCGCCTTTTGAAAGTTTTGAATATAATACATCGTGTGAATCAAAACTATTCAGATGTCGAGACGAAAAGCTCAAACTCGAGTTTTGTCGAATTGAGAACAGGTCAGATTTGTTTGCATAGAATATCAAGTGTTCAGAGAATTTTTTTTTTTTTTACATCAACAGGTATCGGGAACTGCTGTCAAAGACCAAGGAGACGGATGACCAAGACAATGATGTTGGGGAACGCAGCTATTAAGGGAAGTCCTGGTGGTTTTTTCCGCCCACTTTCACCTCTTCTCCTCTTCCTTTCTTGCTTCATAGTCGAATGGTATGTGAAAGGCTTAGAATCTTGTGTAGAGTTTGATTCCTTGTTTTTTAAGGAGCTTGAGTTTCTTTCAAACGGTTTAGTTTCTGCTGGTTTTTTAAGGATTGTGTCTTCTTCATTTACAGGATCTAGTATTTTCCCCAGGGTTAGTGCATCTTTTAATTCAAAGGCCTCATTGTATTCCTTGACAGAGATTGGTGCCTTCTCCATTTACAGGTCTTGCTATACCCTCTTCCCTTCGCAGAGTTTAGCATTTCCTTCACTTGCAGGGTTATGTGGTTTCTCTATCAAGGATTAGTCATTTTTTTTCTGGCGTTTGTCATTCTTTCCTATAATCAGCGCAGCAACTCTGGTTTCCAATGTCAGTGTTCTGTGGAGTCAGGATTTTAAAAAGACGAGAGCTACCAGAGGGAATGTTTTCCGAAAATTATAAAAGATTTGACTCGAAGCTGTGTTGCAGGTCTCGTTATACAGAGATCTGAAACGTGGACGCATGTTTTCAGATCCTTTGGGGCCGAGCTGCAGAACTGAAAAAAGTCTTTTATCCTCTTCCTGAAGCATTTCCTAGTGCGCACTTGGTGGCTCCTGATCTGAGTATCCTTTTGTCCACGGAAAGTCTGTCATGGTTATCAGATTAGAACTGTAGATTCTGTGATAGATTTTAATGCCCTTTTCCATAGAATGTAGTGTTTACTTGTTCTTTCAAAGGATTCTCATCGTTCTCTTGTTTTGCATTCTATCTTAGGGTTTACTGTTTTTAGGGCTAAATGTTGTCCTTTAATAAGGTTATGCGTTCTCCTTTCATATGACTTAAGTGTCCTTTCTTAAAGGGTTCAGTATATTCCTCGAATAGTGTTTAGTGTCTGGCTTTGCACGGGGTTTGGTGTATTTCTTCCATAGGATTCAGAATTCCCCTTTTAATTTGGTTCAGTGTCTCCTTTCTATAGGGCTTTATGTCCTTAAAGGTTTATGGCCTCATTTATGCATCTTGTCACCCTTTTCGTGTCCTCCCATAGGGTTTACAGTTCTTTAAGGTTTTGTGGTTTTTTCAAGGGTCTTTGTGCTTTTCTTTAGAATGTTTTAACATGGTCTTCTTTCAAAGTGTTACGATTCCGTTTTTAATATGGTTTTTTTCTAGGGCTTCGGTTTTTTTTTTTTTTTTTTTACAAGGTTTACAGAATTGTTTCCCATGGTTTAGCGTCTTCTTCCATAGACTTTACTATCTTCTCCATTCTCACTCTCTATGAACTTGTTTAGGGTTTATTGTCTTACGTTATACAGTGCTTTCTTTTTCAGGGTTTATGGACTATTTGTCAGGATATAATCTGAGACTTTGCTTTTGGCAGGTAAGAAGTAGACTACAGCCCGGCAAAAAATGGTGCCGTCTACCAGAGGACCATTGCAATACAACGTCCTGGGCAACCAACATCCTTGCCGAGGACACGACTCCATAGATGGGACATCAAGGACATCGTCATCAAACACATTTAGGCGGTACCACAAGCATCCAAAAATCCATGCCCAGGACATGCAAGAAGGAAAGCAAGCCCTACTGAACTGGCCAACAGGAGGATTGGCTCACAGCTCCAGGGTACAGTGCAGATGAGTCTTCCTTGCAGAACAATCAAAATTAAGAATGAAATCGTGAAATTGTAAATGCCCGTTGCTAGTATTTTCTGTGCTCAACTGGGCTACAATACAATGAAATCTTGACATTTGATGTTAAATGCAATATTAGTCCGTCAACAAGTGGATCAGGTTGCTGCCAGATCATTGCAAACGCCAGTCATCAATGCGCCATCGCAAACATTTATCAAAACATAATGTGGTGAATTCTAGAGATTAGTGACTTTTTTTTATACGCCAGTCATCTTTGCGCTATCGCAAACATTTAACAAAACATAATGTGATGAATTCTAGAGATTAGTGACTTTTTTATTCACAGGATTTAGTATTTTTCCCAGGTTTGTGCAAGTTTTAAATTCAAAGGCCTCATTGTCCATGACAGAGATCGGTACCCTCTGTTTCAGGTCTCGTGTACCCTTTCACAGGGTCTAGTGTTTCCTTCATTTGCTGGGATATGTGGTTTCTGTATTAGGGATAAGTCATTATTTCTGGTGTTGTCTTTCTTTCCTATAATCAACGTAGCTACTACTCTTTCCAATGCCAGTGTTTTGTGGACTTGGGATTTTAAAAAAATGGGGGTTACCAGAGGAAATGTTTTCCAGAAAGTTATAAAAGATTTTAGTTCTGTAGCAGGTCCCATGGTACACAGATCTGAAACATGGACGCATTTTTTTCAGATCCTTTGGAGCCAAGCTGCAGAGCTGTTGAAGTCTTTTATCCTCCTTGTGATGTATTTCCTGGTGGCTCCTGATCCAAGGATTCTTTGATGCAAGGAAAGTCTTGCATGCTTAGAGTAAAACTTCAGATCCTTTCTTAGATTTTAATGCCCTTTTCATTCAATGTAATGTTTTAATGTTTACTTGTTCTTTCACAGAATTCCCATGGTCCTCTAATTTAGCATACTATATCATGGTTAAGTGTGCTTTTAGGGGTGAATGTTGTCCTTCCGTAGGATTAAGCGTTCTTCTTTCATGCGATTAGTGTCCTTTTCTAAAAGGGTTCAGTATTTTCCTTGCTTAGTGTTTGCAGACTTGCCTTGCACTTGGTTTAGTGCGTTTCCATAGGCTTCAGAATCCTCTTTTAATTTAATTTGGTTTAATGCCCCTTTTTGATGGGGCTAGGTGGGCCCTAAATGTTTATGGCCAATTTCATACGTCTTGTTGCCCTTTTTGTGTCTTCCCACAAGGTTTACAGTTCTTTGTTGTAAGGCTGCCTTTTTTTATAATATGGTCTGACGGCCTCATTTCAATATTTTAACATAGTGTTCTTTCAAAGTGTTAAAATTTATTTTTCACACAGTTAATTTTTTCAAGGGCTTAGGTTTTATATGCAGGGTTGACCAAATTCTTTTTACCATGTTTGGTGTCTTTTTCCGTAGGCTTTACTATCTTCTTCATACCCACTCTTTTTGAATTTGTTGTTTTTAGGGTTTAGTGCCTTATCTAAATTATACAACGCTTTCTTTTTCAGGGTTTATGGTCTTTTTATCAGGATATATAATCTGAGGATTTGTTTCTGGCAGGTCACAGGTAGACCAGTCTCGGCATTGGTGCCAGTCTACCAGAGGATCCTTGCAATACAACATCCAGAGCAACCAACATCCTCACCGAGGGCACACAACTCCATGAACGGGACATTAAGAACATCGTCTGCGAATTCAGCTCGGCGGTACCACAGGCTTCCAAAAATCCATGCCCGGCATATGCAGGAAGAAACAATGAGACCCACTGGACCAGCCAACTGAAGATTTGCTCACAACTCTGGGTACAGTGCAGATGAGTCTTTCCTGCAGAGCAATGAAAATTATGAATGAAATCTTGACACTGTGATTGCCAGTTGCTGTTTTATTTTCTGCATACAGCTGGGCTACAATACAATGGAATCTTGATGCTAAAAGCTATATTAGTCGGTAAACAAGTGGTTCAGGTTGCTGCCAAATCTTTACAAAATGCCAGTCGTCAATAGGTTTTGTTTGTATATGTATGACTTGAATGTCATCAATACATGTGGACGTTGATTTTATGCATTTGATAGAACGGGAGTACTGGAGACGTAATCGCAGGAAAGATGCAACCCTGCCTGGAACAAGGACAACCGAAAAAAAACACGATCGTAAGGACTGGGACGACATATAAAAAGGGACATCGCCACCAGAAACTGGATAACACAGATTCCCACACCAGTACAGAGGTGAGACACGTACACTGTCGCCTTTTGAAAGTTTTGAATATAATGCATCGTGTGAATCAAAACTGTTCAGATGTCGAGAGGAAAAGCTCAAACTCAAGTTCTGTCGAATTAAACGGGTCGGATTTGTTTGCATAGAATATCAAATGTCAAGAATTTTTTTTACATCAACAGGTATCAGGAACTGCAGTGTCGACCATGGAAGACGGATGACCAGGACAGTAATGTTGGGGAACGCAGCTATGAAGGGAAGTGCTGGTGTTTTTTTTCCCGCCCACTTTCACATCTTTTCTTGCTTCATAGACAAAATAATGGTGTGTGAAAGGCTTAGAATCTTGGGCAGAGTTTGAATCGTTCTTTGAAGGGGCTTGGGCTTCTTTCAAATGGTCTAGTTTCTGCTGGGTTTTTTTTTAAGGATTTAGTGTCTTCATTTACAGGATCTAGTATTTTCACCAGGGTTAGTGCATCTTTTAATTCAAAGGCCTCATTGTATTCCTTGACAGAGATTGGTGCCTTCTCCATTTACAGGTCTTGCTATACCCTCTTCCCTTCGCAGAGTTTAGCATTTCCTTCACTTGCAGGGTTATGTGATTTTCTATCAAGGATTGGTCATTTTTTCTGGCATTTTGTCTTTCTTTCCCATACTCAACGTAGCAACTCTGGTTTCCAATGTCAGTGTTCTGTGGAATCGGATTTTAAAAAGACGAGAGCTACCAGAGGGAATGTTTTCCGAAAAAGTATAAAAGATTTGACTCGAAGCTATGTAGCAGGTCTCGTAATACAGAGATCTGAAACATGGACGCATGTTTTCAGATCCTTTGGGGCCAAGCCGCAGAACTGTTGAGAAAGTGGTCCTCTTCCTGAAGCATTTCCTAGTGCGCACCTGGTGGCTCCTGATCCGAGTATCCTTTTATCCACAAAAAGTCTGGCATGGTTATCAGATTAAAACTAGATTCTGTGATAGATTTTAATGCTTTTTTCCATAGAATGTAGTGTTTACTTCTTTCACAGGATTCCTTATGTCCTCTTGTTTTGCATACTATCTTAGGGTTGAGTGTTTTTTGGGCTTAAAGTTGTGCTTTAATAGGGTTACGTGTTCTCCTTCCATATGAACGTGTCCTTTTTCTAATGGTTTCAGTATATTCTTCGCATAGTGTTTAGTGTCGTGCTGTGCACTGGGTGTGGTGTATTATTTCCATAGGATTCAGAATGCCCCTTCTAATTTGGTACAGTGTCCCTTTTTCATAGGGCTCCATATCCCCTAAAGGTTGATGGCCTCATTTTATGCGTCTTATCGCCCTTTTTGTGTCATCCCATACGGTTTACAGTTCTTCTAAGGTTTTGTGGGGGGTTTTCAAGGGCCTGGTGCTTTTCTTTAAAATGTTTCAACTGTGTCTTCTTTCAAAGTGTTACGATTCCGTTTCTAATATGGTTATTTTTTTTCTACGGCTTTGACTTTATTTACAAGGGTTACAGAATTCTGTTAACCATGGTTTAGTGTCTTCTTCCATACGCTTTACTATCTGCTCCATTCTCACTCTTTATGTACTTATTTCTTAGGGTTTATTATCTTGCATTATACAGTGCTACCTTTTTCAGGGTTTATGGACTATTTGTCAGGATATAATCTGAGACTTTGCTTTTGGCAGGTAAGAAGTAGACTACAGTTCGGGGAATGGTGCCAGTCTACCAGAGGACCATTGGAATACAACGTCCAGGGCAACCAACATCCTTGCCGAGGACACAACTCCATAGATGGGACATCAAGGACGTCAGCGAACACATTTAGGTGGTACCACAAGCATCCAAAAATCCATGCCCAAGACATGCAAGAAGAAAAGCAAGCCCTACTGAACTGGCCAACAGGATTTGCTCACAGCTCCGGGGTACAGTGCAGATGAGTCTTCCTTGCAGAAGTCAAAATTAAGAATGAAATCGTGACACTGTAAATGCCCGTTGCTATTTTCTTCGCTTAACTGGGATACAATACAACGAAATCTTGACATTTGATGTTAAATGCAATATTAGTCCGTCAAAAAGTGGATCGGGTTGCTGCCAGATCATTGCAAACGCCAGTCGTCAATGCGCCATCGCGAACATTTCATTAACAAAACATTATGTGATGAATTGTAGGATTTAGTGCTTTTTCATTCACAGGATTCGGTATTTTTTCCCAGGTTTGTGCAGATTCAAAGGCCTCATTGTCCATGAGATGGGTACCCTCTCTCTTTCAGGTTTTAGTATACCCTTTCACAGGGTCTAGTGTTCTTTCATTTGCTGGAATGTGTTTCTGTATTAGGGATGTCATTTTTTCTGGCGTTTGTCTTTCTTTCCTATAATTAACGTAGCTACTACTCTTTCCAATGTCAGTGTTCTGTGAACTTGGGATTTTTAGAAAATAGAGGGAATGTTTTCCAGAAAGTTATAAAAGATTTTAGTTCTGCAGAGGTCTTGTGGTATACAGATCTGAAACATGGACGCATTTTTTTTTCAGATCCTTTGGAGCCAAGCTGCAGAGCTATTGACGTCCTTTATCCTCCTCGTGATGTATTTCCTGGTGGCTCCTGATCCAAGGATTCCTTGATGCAAGGAAAGTCTTGCATGCTTAGAGTAAAACTTCAGATCCTTCCTTAGATTTTAATGCCCTTTTCATTCAATGTAATGTTTTAATGTTTACTTTTTTCACAGAATTCCCATGGTCCTCTAATTTAACATACTATATCAGGGTTAAGTGTGTTTTTAGGGGTGTATGTTCTTTCGTAGAATTAAGCGTTCTTCTTTCATACGATTAGTGTCCTTTTCTTAAATAAAAAAAGGGGGGGGTTCAGTATTTTCCTTGTTTAGTGACTTGCCTTGCACTTCGTTTACTGTTTTTTCCATAGGCTTCAGAATCCCCTTTTAATTTAATTTGGTTTAATGTCGTTTTCGATAGGGCTAGGTGGACCCTAAATGTTTATGCCCAATTTCATACGTCATGTTGCCCTTTTTGTGCCTTCCGATAGGCTTCACAGTTCTTGTATGTAAGGCTTCTCTTTTTTTATATGGTCTGGTGGCCTCCTTTCAATGTTTTAACATAGTGTTCTTTCAAAGTGTTACAATTTTTCACACAGTTAAATTTTAAAGGGCTTAGGCTTTGTATACAGGGTGGGTTTACAAAATTCTTTTTATCATGGTTCGATGTCTTTTTCCATAGGCTTTACTATCTTCTTGCTCACTGTTTTTGAACTTTTTTTAGGGTTTAGTGTCTTATTTAAATTATACAATGAATGCTTTCTTTTTCAGGGTTTATGGTCTTTTTGTCAGGATATATAATCTGAGGATTTGTTTCTGGCAGGTCACAGGTGGACCAGTCTCAGCATTGGTGCCAGTCTACCAGAGGATCCTTGCAATACATCCAGAGCAACCAACATCCTCACCGAGGGCACACTACTCCACGGACAGGACATTAAGGACATTGTCGCGAATTCAGCTCGGCGGTACCACAGGCTTCCAAAAATCCATTCCCAGTGTATGCAGGAAGAAACAATGAGCCCTACTGGACCAGCCAACTGGAGGATTTGCTCACAACTCTGGGGTACAGTGTAGATGAGTCTTTCCTGCAGAGCGATCAAAATTAAGAATGAAATCTTGACACTGGGAATGCCAGTTGCTATTCTATTTTCTGCATACAGCTGGGCTACAATACAATGAAATCTTGATGAACAATAAACAAGTAGGGTTAGTCTTGCTTCCATAAGAAAACCTAACACAGTAACTTTCATTCAAGACTGGGACAGCCTTTTAAACTTGAATAAAGTCAGACAAGTACAAAGACGAACAATCTAATAGTGGGGGAAAACAAGCGCAGGCCAACAACCCCTCTGTAAAGATTTAATGCTAAAAGCCATATTAGTCTGTCAACAAGTGATTCAGGTTGCTGCCAAATCTTTACAAAACGCCAGTCGTCAATAGGGTTTCTGTTTGTATATGTATGGCTTGAATTTGTCATCAGTACATGTGAACGTTAATTTTTATGCATTTGATAGAACGGCTGTACTGGAGACGGGAGTCGAAAGAAGGATGCAACCCTGCCTGGAACAAGGACAACCGAAAAAAACACGATCGTAAGGACTGGGGCGACATATAAAAAGGGACATCGCCACCAGAAACTGGATAACACAAAGATTCCCACACCAGTAAGGAGGTGAGACACGTACACTGTCGCCTTTTGAAAGTTTTGAATATAATACATCGTGTGAATCAAAACTATTCAAATGTCGAGAGGAAAAGCTCAGACTCAAGTTCTGTCGAACTGAGAACAGGTCAGATTTGTTTGCATAGAATATCAAATGCTCAGAGAATTTTTTATACATCAACAGGTATCGGGAACTGCTGTCACCGACCATGGAAGACGGATGACCAGGACAGTGATGTTGGGGAACGCAGCTATTAAGGGAAGTCCTGGTGGTTTTTTCCGCCCGCTTTCACGTCTTCCTTTTCTTGCTTCATAGTCAAATGGTGTGAAAGGCTTAGAAACTTGTGTAGAGTTTGAATCCTCGTTCTTTGAAGGGGCTTGGGCTTCTTTCAAATGGTCTAGTTTCTGCTGGGTTTTTTTTTAAGGATTTAGTGTCTTCATTTACAGGATCTAGTATTTTCACCAGGGTTAGTGCATCTTTTAATTCAAAGGCCTCATTGTATTCCTTGACAGATTGGTGCCTTCTCCATTTACAGGTCTTGCTATACCCTCTTCCCTTCGCAGAGTTTAGCATTTCCTTCACTTGCAGGGTTATGTGGTTTCTCTATCAAGGATTGGTCATTTTTCTGGCGTTTGTCTTTCTTTCCTATAATCAGCGCAGCAACTCTGGTTTCCAGTGTCAGTGTTCTGTGGAGTCAGGATTTTAAAAAGACGAGAGCTACCAGAGGGAATGTTTTCCAAAAAGGTATAAAAGATTTGACTCGAAGCTCTGTTGCAGGTCTCGTAAGACAGATCTGAAACATGGACGCATGTTTTCAGATCCTTTGGGGCCGAGCTGCAGAACTGAAAAAAGTCTTGTATCCTCTTCCTGAAGCATTTCCTAGTGCGCACCTGGTGGCTCCTGATCCGAGTATCCTTTTATCCACAGAAAGTCTGGCATGGTTATCAGATTAAAACTGCAGATTCTGTGATAGATTTTAATGCCCTTTTCCATAGAATGTAGTGTTTACTAGTTCTTTAATAGGATTCCCATGGTCCTCTTGTTGAGCATTCTATCTTAGGGTTGAGTATGTTTTTAATGCTTAATGTCCTTTCATAGGGTTATGCGTTCTCCTTTCATATGACCAAGTGTCCTTTTCTAAAGCGTTCAGTATATTCCTCGCATAATGTTTAGTAACTTGCTCTGCACTGGGTTTAGTGTATGTCTTCCATAGGATTCAGAATCCCCCTTTTAATTTGGTTCAATGTCCCTTTTCTATAGGGCTCCGTGTCCCCTAAAGGTTGATGGCCTCATTTTATGCATCTTGTCACCCTTTTTGTGTTGTCCCCTAGGGTTTACATTTCGTCTTTCGTAAGGATTTGTGGGTTTGTTTCAAGGGTCTGGTGTTTTTCTTTAGAATGTTTTAACTGTCTTCTTTCAAAGTGTTGCGATTCCATATCAAAGTGTTGCGATTCCTTTTTTGATATGGTTATTTTTTTTTCTAGGGCTTAGGTTTTATTTACAAGTTTACAGAATTGTTTCCCTTGGTTTGGTGTCTTCTTCCATAGGCTTTACTATCTTTTCTATTCTCACACTTGATGAACTTGTTTCTTAGAGTTTGTCTTAATCATAGTGTTTCCTTTTTCAGGGTTTATGGACTTTTTCTCAGGATGTAATCGGAGGCTTTGTTTTTGGCAGGTCAGAAGCAGACCACATTCTGGCCATTGGTGCCTGTCTACCAGAGGACCATTGCAATACAACGTCCAGGGCAACCAACATTCTCACGAGGACAACTCCATGGATGGGACATCGAGGACATCGTCAGTGAATTCAACTCGGCAGTACCACAGGCATTCAGAAATCCATGCCCAGCGTATGCAGGAAGGAAAGCAAGCCATACTGAACTGGCCGACAGGAGGATTCGCTCACAGCTCCGGGGTACAGTGCAGATGAGTCTTCCTTGCAAAACAATCCAAATTAAGAACGAAATCGTGACACTGTAAATGCCCGTTGCTATTTTATTTTCTGCGCTCAACTGGGGTACAATACAATGTAATCTTGATGCTAAATGCAATATTAGTCAACAAGTGGATCAGGTTGCTGCCAAATCTTTGCAAACGCCAGTCATTAATGCGCCATCGCGAACATTTTAACAAAATACAATGTGATGGATTGTAGGATTTAGTGACTTCTTCATTCACAGGATTTTTTCTCCCAGGGTTAGTTTTAATTCAAAGGCCTCATTGTCCTTGACAGAGAAAGGTGCCCTCTCCGTTTCAGGTCTTGGTATACCCTTTCACATTGTCTAGCGTTTCTTTCATTTGCAGGGTTATGTGGTTTCTGTATTGGGGATTAGTCATTTTTTTCTGGCATTAGTCTTACTTTTCCATAATCAACGTAGCTGCTACTCTTTCCAATGTCATGTCCTGTGGTATTTTTAAAAAATAGGGGCTACCAGAGGGAATGTTTTCCAGAAAGTTATAAAATATTTGACTCTTGTTCTGCAGCAGGTCTCTTGGTACAGAGAACTGAAACATAGATGCTTGCTTTCAGATCCTTTGGGGCCAAGCTGCAGAACTGTTGGTCTATTATCCTCTTCTTGAAGTGTTTCCTGGTGGCTCTGATCCAAGTATGCTTTCATCCAAGGAAAGTCTTGCATGCTTATCAGAGTGAAACTGTGGATGCTTTCATAGATTTTAATGCCCTAGTCCATGGAATGCAGTGTTTTAGTGTTTAATTTGTTCTTTCACAGGATTCTCATGGTCGTC
The DNA here is from genome assembly GCA_033310375.1 of Conus canariensis. Taxonomy (NCBI): domain Eukaryota; kingdom Metazoa; phylum Mollusca; class Gastropoda; order Neogastropoda; family Conidae; genus Conus; species Conus canariensis. The sequence goes on along the minus strand of CM065716.1, from coordinate 44,392,320 downwards.
TAATTTAGCGTACTGTCTCGGGGTTAAGTCTTTTTAGGGGTTAAATGTTGTCCTTTCATAGGATTAAGCGTCCTTTCATATCATTAGTGTCATTATTTTGAAAGGGTTTGGTATCTTCTTGCTTGGTGTTTAGTGACTTGCCTTGCACTTGGTTTAGTGTATTTCTTCCATAGGATTCAGAATCCCCTTTGAAGTCAATTTGGTGTAATGTCCCTTTTCAATAGGGCTAGGTGATCGCTTAGTGTTTATGGGCTAATTTCACACATTGTGTTGCCCTTTTTGTGTCTTCCCATAAGGTTTACAGTCCTTTCGTTAGGTTTCGTGTCTTTTTCCCTAAGGGTCTAGTGACCTTTAAAATGTCTTAACATAGTCTTCTTTCAAAGTGTTACAATTCCTTTTTTCATACAGTTAATTTATTCAAGGGCTTGGGCTTTATTCTCAGGGTTTACAAAATTCTGTTTCCCATGGTTTGGTGTTTTCTACCATAGGGCTTTACTATCTTTGTCATTTTCATTCTTTATGAACTGTTCTTAGGGTTTCTTGTCCTATTTAAATCATACAGTGCTTTCTTTTCAGGGTTTATGGACTTTTCGTCAGGATATAATCTGAGGCTTTGTTTTTGGCAGGTCAGAAGTAGACCAGTCTTGGGTATTGGTGCCAGTCTACCAGAAGACCATTGCAATACAACGCCCAGGGCAACCAACACCCTTGACGAGGGCACATAACTCCAGGGACGGGACATTAAGGACATCGTCAGCGAATTCAACTCGGTGGTACTAAAGGCTTCCAGAAATCCATGCTCAGGGTATGCAGGAATGAAGAGCCCTACTGGACCAGCCAACAGGATTTGCTCACATCTCCGAGGATACAGTGGGGAAGAGCCTTCCTTACAGGGCAATCAAAATTAAGAGTGAAGTCTTGACACTGTGTACGCCAATAGCTGTTTAATTTTGTGCTCAACTGGACTGCAGTACAATGAAATGTTGACACTTGATGCTGATTACTATATCGGTCTGTCAACAAGTGAATCGGGTTGCAGCAAAATCTTTGCAGAAGCAAGTCATCTTTAATACGTCATTACAAACATTTCAATAACTAAACATAATGTGATGGATGGTACCTATGTACTATGTGTGTGTTAGGACAGTGTGTATGAGAGATCGGATAGTTAAGTGGTTTTTTTTTTTTGAGAGCGTGGGTATTTGCAGGCGTAGGTATGTAGTGCGTGTATGTGTGCTTGTGTTTATCTATGCATGTATGTGTGCACATGTAACACTGTGGTAAATATTGTTTTCAGGCCCAGCTTTATATATTATGTTTTAATGACATTTTGAACTTTTTTTAATGCAATCATTTTTTTTTTTTTTTTAAAAAGACATGTCCCACTCCCTCTCTGCTGTCAGTAGGACCACAAACGCATTGAAAATGAAAAATTAATCTGAACATGCTTACAGCCCAGATATGACACCCGGCGATCGGTTGGGCAATAAGCAAAATCGAAGTAGAAAAGATCTTCCCCTTTTGAATGCCACTTTCTATATTACGACGTATTTTGAATAAATATGTGTGGCTGCTTTCATTGGTATGCCAATACAAACATTTCACTAAGAAACCAATGTTATGAAATTTTGCTGCTTTGAATGTTAATTCCTATATTGCTAAGAAACCGTCGTGACTTACAGATGTATACCTCGCTCTGAGTGCATTATAGTGTGTGAGGGTCGATGGTTGGCAATGTGCGTGTTCGAGTATGGGTGCATGCATGCAGGGATTTACGAGTTTGTACTTGTGTGCCTCTCTCTCTCTCTCCTCTCTCTCTCTCTCTCTCTCTCTCTCTCTGTTTTAAGACTTTTTTTTTTGGAAACCTATTTTCATTTTTTTTACCTTATTTGGAATGGCATTTTGGGGGTAGCTCTGTGTGTGTGTGCTTACGTCTCTTAGCAAGCAGTTGACATGGTAACGGCCCTGATATGATCCTTTGTGGTCTGCTGTGTAACATGGGAATGAAAAATAGTCCTGCCATTGATATACCATTGCAGACATTTTTACATGTTCGCACGGGGGTGTGTGGAGGGTTCTGTGGATGCCGGTGTTTGTGCTTGTGTGCACAGTGCGTATATTTCTCTCTCTCTCTCTCTCTCTCTCTCTCTCTCTCTCTGCGTGGGTGTGGGTGTTCAAGATTATTTAAGATATAGATGTACTTTCAAGCCACTGTTTACCATTTCTGGAATGACATTTGGGGGGATAATTTGAATTTGTGTTTGTTTTAGCGTGTGTGTGAGGTTATATAAGTGGCGGCATGTGTGCGCACGCAATTGTGTGCAATGTGGGTTTATTGTACTTTTGTACATCTCTCTCTCTCTCCTTTTCTCTCTCTCTCTCTCTCCTCGAGTGCGTGTTTTGGGGTGGTTTAGATTTGAGTTTTAGACCTGTTCATAGTAGTTGGAAATATTTGGGGGGCTACTTTTTACTGTTTGATTACTTGTTCTCTCACCATGCACTTGTGACATGGTAATAGCCCTGATATGGCCCATTATGGTCTGCTGGGCTGTCGCATGGAAATGAAAACTTAAATTTTGCTGCTAATGATGCTAGTTGCTATGTTACTCCGTGTGCAAACAAGTGGGTGGTGTTACTGACAAATCTTTGCAAGGGCCTATCATTGCTATGCTGCCACGTTTGGCAAGCGCCTGTCTTTGATACGCCATTGCAAACATTTCAGTAACAAACCCTATTCTGATCATTTGTTTGGTTGACATGCTAGGACTTGCTTGTTAGACGGGTCGAACGGGTGATGGTGTTTGTATGCTTCTGTGCTTGCTTTTGTGTGTAAAATGTGCATTATTTTTGCTTCAGATTATATTGTAATAGTGTTTTAAACCCTTTTTGCGTTATAGTTTGACATTTTGGTATTTTATGACGGTCTCGATGTAACGGCCCTGATATGACGCTCTGTGGTCAGTTGGGCAATAAGCCAAACGACAGTAGCAAATGCTGCCACTTTGAAATCAGTGTCCTGTAATACTCTGTATTCCAGTAGATGGGTCATGTTGCTGCCAAATATTGCAAGGGTTATTGTTACAGCGGGACTGTAGTAATAATATGAAATTTAATCTGCTTTTAAAGCCGGTGGCAGTGTTACACAGTATAGAAAAAAAACGAATGGGGTGCTGCCAAATACTTGCAAGGGCTCACTCAGTGGTGAGCCATTGCAAATATTTCGGTAAAAAAAACCATATGGAGAATAATTATAGACATATGATTTAGTTAACGTGTTAGCAGGGGCGTGTGTGTGAGGGGAGGTGGGTGAACGTGTAACTGCATGGGTGCATTCGTGTCTAGTGTGGGGGGGAGGGGGGCAACGTCGGTTGCATGCATCGATGGATGTTCATGTGCTTGTGCTCCCTCTCTCTCTCTCTCTCTCTCTCTCTCTCTCTAATCTGTGAGTGCGTGCTCTTGGGTGCTTTAGATTTAGTTTAACACCTTCTGTTCACAATAGTTGAAAATGACATTTGGGGAGGGGGTTACTTTTTACTGTTTTGTTTACTTGTTCTCTCGCCATGGTAATAGCCCTGATATGGCCCGTTATGGTCTGCTGGGCTGTCACATGGAAATCAAAACTTAGATTTGCTGCTGATTTGCCAGTTGCTTTATTACTCCGTGTGCAAACAAGTGGGTGATGTTACTGCCAAATCTTTGCAAGGGCCTATCGGTGCTACGCTGCCGCATTTTGGCAAAGCGTCTATCTTTGATACGTCATTGCAAACATTTCAGTAACGAAATCCTATTCCGATAACTTGTCTGGTTGACATGCTAGGACTTGCTTGTGTGTTGGGTCGGATGGGTGACGTGTTTGTATGCTTCTGTGCTTGTTTTTGTGTGTAAAAAGTACATTATTTTTGCTTCAGATTATATTGCTAAATCGTGTTTTAAACCCTTTTTGTTATAGTTTGACATTTTGGTATTTTATGACGGTCTCGATGTAACAGCCCTGATATGATCCCTGTGGTCAGCTGGGCAGTAAGCATACATTTGTGTGCAATGTGATTTTCTTCTCTTTCTCTCTCTCTCTCTCTCTCTCTCTCTCTCTCTCTCTCTCTCTGTGTCTTTAGGTGTGTGTTGTGCGTGCATGTTTCAGATTTTCTAGGAAATTGATTTATTTTGAAACCCTTAGGTCATACTAGGAATGGGGGTTTTTTTGTGCGGTTCGTTTTTTTTTTTTTTCCCTTTTTTTTTTTTTTTTTGGGGGGGGGGGTACGTTTGTGCATGTTAACGTGTTCTTTTTAACATGGTAACAGCCCTGACATGGCCCATCATGGTCTGCTGGACTATAATATGAAATTAAACCTAGCTGCCTTCAATGTCGGTGGCAATATTACACACTATGCAAGAAGCAGATTAGGGCTCACTCAGTGGTGAGCCCTTGCAAATTTTTTGGTAAAAAAAAGAAACGTGAATAGTTATAGACGTTTAATTTAGTTCACATTATTTGCAGAGGCGTGTGTGTTGCGTGTGAGGGGAGGTGGGTGAGGGTGTAAATGCATGGGTGCATTCGTGTCTAATGTGTGGGGTGGCGCCAACTTCGGGTGCATGCATGTACGGATTTGTGTCTGTGTGCTTTCTCTCTCTCTCTCTCTCTCTCTCTCTCTCTCTCTCTCTCTCTCTCTCTCTCTCTCTCTCTTGCTGTCTCTCTTTACTCTCTTCATATATGTGCAAGTGTGTGTTCTTGAGTGCTTTAGATTTGAGTTTTAGACCTCCTGTTCACAGTAGTTTGAAATGACATTTGCGATGGGGGAGGGGGTCAACTTTTTCCGTTTCTGTTTACATCTTTTGCTATGCAATTAAGACATGGTGATAGCCCTGATATGGCCCCTTAGGATCTCCTGGGCTGTAACATGGAAATGAAAACTTAAATTTTGCTGTTAGTTTGCCAGTTGCTATGTTACTCCATGTGCAAATAAGTGAGTGGTGTTACTGCCAAATGGTTGCAAGGGCCTATCTTTGATACGTTGCCACATTTTGGCAAGCGCCTATCTTTGATACGCCATTGCAAACATTTCAGTAACCAACCCTTTTCTGATCACAAGTCTGGTTGACGTGCTAGGACTCGATTGTGCGCAAAGGCATACTCAAGGGTTAGCCATAGCAAATATTTCGGTAGAAAATCGTGAATAGTTGTAGATGTCTAATTTAGTTCACATGTTAGAAGCGTGTATGTTAGGGGAGGTGTGTGAAGGTATTTATGCGTGGGTGCAGTCGTGTCTAGTGGGGGGGGGGAGGTACCCAGGATGCAAGCATGTACGGGTTTGTGTGTTGTCTCTCTCTCTCGCTCTCTCATTCTCTCTCTCTCTCTCTCTCTCTCTCTCTCTCTCTCTCTCTCTCTCTCTTTTATAGTCCGTGTGGTGCTTGCGCGCTTTAGATTTCAGTTTTAGACCTGTGCACAATAGCTGGAAATTACTTTGGGGGAGGGGGTTACATTCTACTGTTGTTTACTTGTTCTCTCACCATGCTGACATGGTAATAGCCCTGATATGGCCCGTTATGGTCTGCTGGGCTGTCACATGGAAATGAAAACTTAAATTCTGCTAATTTGCCAGTTGCTATGTTACTCCGTGCGTAGATAAGTGGGTGGTGTTACTGCCAAATGGTTGCAAGGGCCTATCTTGATACGCTGCCACATTTTGGCAAGCGCCTATCTTTGTACGCCATTGCAAACATTTCAGTAACCAACCCTTTTCTGATCACTAGTCTGGTTGACATGCTAGGACTGCTTGTGCGCAAAGGCATACTCGAGGGTTAGCCATTGCAAATATTTCGGTAAAACGTTGTGAATAGTTAGATGTTTAATTTAGTTCACATGTTAGCAGGAGCGGTATGTGAGGGAGGGGTGAAGGTGTTTCTGCATGGTGCAGTCGTGTCTGGGGGGGGGGGGGGGGGGGGGGAACCAGGATGCAAGCATGTACGGGTTTGTGTGCAGTGTGTGTGTGCTTGTCTCTCTCTCTCTCTCTCTCTTTATAGTCTGTGTGTTTGAGCGTGTGTTCTTGCGTGCTTTAGATGTCAGTTTTAGACCTGTGCACAGTAGCTGGAAATGACATTTGGGGAAGGGGAGCTACATTCTACGTGTTTACTTGTTCTCTCACCATGCTGACATGGTAATAGCCCTGATATGGCCCGTTATGGTCTGCTGGGCTGTCGCATGGAAATGAAAACTTAAATTCTGCTGCTAATAATGCCAGTTGTTCCATCACTCTGCATGCAGGTAAGTGGGTGGTGTTGCTGCCAAACCTTTGCAAGGGCCTATCATTGGTACGCTGCCACATTTTGGCAAGCGCCTATCTTTGATACGTCATTGCAAACATTTCAGTAACAAACCCTTTTCTGATCACTTGTTTGGTTGACAAGCTTGGACAAGCAAGTCCAAGTGTGTCGGGTCGAACGGGTGATGGTGTTTGTATGCTTCGTGTTTGTTTTGTGTGTAAAAAGTACATTATTTTTGCTTTAGATTATATTGCTAAACGTATTTTAAACCCTTTTTGTGTTATAGTTTGACATTTTGGTATTTTATGACGGTCTCAATGTAATGGCCCTGATATGACTCCCTGTGGTCAGCTGGGCAGTAAGCATGCATTTGTGTGCAATGTGTGAAGATTCTCTCTCTCTCTCTCCTCTCTCTTTGTTGTTCTTTAGGAAACCATTAGGTCATACTTGGAATGCGTTTTTTTTTTTTTTTTTTTTTCTTTTTTTTGGGGGGTTACGTTGTGCATGTTACGTTTTTAACATGGTAACAGCCTGACGTGGCCCACATGGTTGCTGGACTATAATATGAAATTAAATCTAGCTGCTTAAAATGCCAGTGGCAATTACACACTATGAATGAAATAGATGTGGTGCTGCCAAACATTCTAGGGCTCACTCGATGGTGGCCTTGCAAATGTTTTGGTAAAAAAAGAAACGTGAATAATTATAGACGTTTAATTTAGTTCACAGTTTGCAGAGGCGTGTGTGTGTGTGAGGGGAGGTGGTAGGGTAACTGCATTGGTGCATTCGTGTCTAATGTGTGTGTGGGGTGGTGCAAACTTCGGGTGCATGCATGTACGGATTTGTGTCTAATGTGTGTGCTTTGTGCCTCTCTCTCCCCCCTCTCTCTCTCTCTTCTCTCTCTCTCTCTCTCTTGCTGTCTCTTTACTCTCTTCATATATGTGCAAGTGTGTGTTCTTGGGTGCTTTAGATTTAAATTTTAGACTATTGACAGTAGTGTGAAATAACGTTTGCGAAGGGGGGGGGGGGGGGGTCTTTTTTACCGTTTGTTTACATCTTCGCCATGATTGAGACATGGTAATAGCCCTGACATGGCCCCTTAAGGTCTCCTGGGCTGTAACATGGAAATGAAAATTTTAAATCTTGCTGTTAATTTGCCAGTTGCTATGTTACTCCGTGTGTAAAGTGGGTGGTGTTACTGCCAAATGGTTGCAAGGGCCTATCTTTGATACGTTGCCACATTTTGGCAAGCGCCTATCTTTGATACGCCATTGCAAACATTTCAGTAACCAACCCTTTTCTGATCACTAGTCTGGTTGACGATGCTAGGACTCGCTTGTGCGCAAAGGTATACTCAAGGGTTAGCCATTGAAATATTTTGGTAAAAAATAACGATGTGAATAATTATTGATGTCTAATTTAGTTCACATGTTAGCAGGAGCGTGTATGTGAGGGGAGGTGGGTGAAGGTGTTTATGCGTGGGTGCAGTCGTGTCTAGTGGGGGGGGGGGGGGCAATGCAGGATACAAGCATGTACGGGTTTGTGTGCAGTGTGTGTGTGCTTTCTCTCTCTCTCCTCTCTCTCTCCTCTTCTCTCTCTCTCCTCTCTCTCTCTCTCTCTCTCTCTCTCTCTGTCTGTGTGAATGCGGGTTCTTGAGTGCTTAAGATTTTAGTTTTTGACCAGTTAACAGTAGTTTAAAATGACGTTAAGGGGGGGCGGGAGGGCAGGCGCTACTTTTTACTGTTTGTTTACTTGTTCTTTCACCATGCAATTATTACATGGTAATAGCCCTGATATGGCCTCTTGGCTCTGGTAATATGGAAATGAAAACTTCAGTTTTGCTGTTGACAATGCCAGTTGCTATATTACTCCAAATGCAAACAAGTGGGTGGTGTTACTGCCAAATCTTTGCAAGGGCCTATCTTTGATACGCTGCCACATATTGGCAAGCGCCTGTCTTTGATACGCCATTGCAAACATTTCAGCAGCAAACCCTATTATGATCACTTGTTGGGTTGACATGCATGGACTTGCTTGTGGGTTGGGTGACCTATTTGTATGTTTCTGTGTCTGCTTTTGTGTGTAAGATGTACATTTATTTGTGCTTAAGATTCTGTGCTAAATCGTCTTTTAAGCCCTTCTTGTGTTATAGTTTGACATTTTGGTATTTTATGACGGTCTCAACATAACGGCCCTGATATGACATCCTGTGGTCAGCTGGCAGTAAACCAAACGAAAGTAGCAAATGTTACCACTTTAAAAGCAGTGTCCTGTAATACTCTGTATTCAAGTAGATAGGTCGTGTTGCTGCCAAATATTTGCAAAGGACTTATTGTTACAGTTTATTGTTAATGTGGGGGTAGGGGAGGGCAACGTCAGGTGAATGCATGTGCGGGTGTGTGCGTCGCTCTCTCGCTCTCTCTCTCCCTCTCTCTCTCTCTCTCTCTCTCTCTCTCTCTACTCTGTATGTGTGTCTGTTCAGGGGTGCTTTAGATTAGTTTTAGACCTTTTGTTCACAGTTGATGGAAATGACATTTGGGGAGGGCTACTTTTTGCTGTTTGTTTACTGTTCTCTCACAGGCGATGATGACATGGCAATAGCCCTGATATGGCCCGTCATGGTCTGCTGGGCTGTCACGTGGAAATCAAAACTTAAATTTTGCTGCTAATGATGCCAGGTGCTATATTACTCCATGTGCGCAGACAAGTGGGTGATGTTGCTGCCAAATCTTTGCAAGGGCCTATCATTGGTACGCTGCCACATTTTGGCAAGTGCCTATCCTTGATACGCCATTGCAAACATTTCAGTAACAAACTCTATTCTGATCACTTGTTTGGTTGACATGCTAGGACTTGCTTGTGTGTCGGGTCGGACGGGTGGTGTTTGGTTTGCTTTTGTGTGAAAATACATATGATTTGTGCTTAAGATCTGTGCTAAATCGTGTTTTTAATGCCCCTTTTGTGTTATAGTTTGACATTTGGTATTTTTGTGGTCTCGACCCTAATAGCCCTGATATGACGCCCTGTGGCGAGCTAGGCTTTTTAACAAACAAAGTTGCAAATTGTTTCCCTTTGAAAGTCATGTCCTGTAACTTTTCTGAATTCAGTAGGTGGGTTTATATTGTTGCCAAATATTTGCATGGCTTGTTACGCCATTGCAAACATTTTCCCGTGACAAAAGACCGTGATTGAAATATTAAAGATGACGGTCGGTTTATGTGTTAGGGTGGGCTGTGTGTGGTGAAGTTTGGGTGAATGGTGGTATTCATACGCTGCAAGCCATTTGTGTGTAATGTGAAGTGATTTATGCTCTCTCTCTCTCTCTCTCTCCTCTCTCTCTCTCTCTCTCTCTCCTCGCTCACTCCTACCGCCTCTCCTAGTATCCTAGTATGTCTTTTAGTGTGTTTTTGTGCTGGGTGTTTTTAGAATTTCTTGGAAATTAATTTTGTTTCAAACCATTAGTTTACCATATTTGGAATTTTTTTTCCTTTTTCAATTTTATTTGCTGGGTTTTTTTGTTTTTTTTGTTTTTTTTTTTTGGGGGGGGGTACTTTTGTGCATGTTAACGTGTTCTTCTAACCTGACATGGCCCATCGTGTCTGCTGGACTATAATAATATGCAATAAATCTAGCTCCTTAATGCCAGTGGCATATGCACACCGTTTCTCAATGGGGTGCTGCCAAACTATTTGCAAGGCTCACTCAGTGGTGAGCCCTTGTAAATATCTCGTAAAAAAATGATTGAATAATTATAGACTTTAATTTAGTTCATGGGCCTGTGTGTAGTGAGGGGAGTTGAAGGTATTTCTGTATGGTTTGTCTTTGTGGGTCAGGCCCTCGCCCTTCATTTTTTGTTGTCCCCCTCTCCCCTTTTTTTCCCCCCC
>CM065716.1:44364258-44382078 GCA_033310375.1 Conus canariensis | reverse complement strand
GTAATAGCCCTGATATGGCCCGTTAGGTCTGCTGGGCTGCCCAAAGGAAATAAAACAAAATTTTTCTGCTATTTTCCAGTTTTTTATCCCGGGTTGCAAAAAGTGGGGGGTGTTCTCCCAAACTTTGAAAGGGCCATCTGGTACCTGCCCCATTTTGGCAAGCGTCTACTTTGATACGTCATTGCAAACATTTCAGAAACAACCTTTCGATAATTTTGGGTTGACAGTTTGGACGTGTGTTTTGGGTGGGAGGGTGGGGGTTTTGTATGCTTCTTGTTGTTTTTTGTGTGTAAAAAGTCAATTTTTGCTTAGTTTTAATTGCTAAATCGTTTTTAAAACCCCTTTTTTTGTTAAATTTTGACTTTTGGTTTTTTATGACGGCTCAGAAAACCCCGATATGACCCCCTGTGGTCAGCTGGGCAGTAAGCATACATTTGTGTGCAAAATTTTTTTTTTTTCTCTCTCTCTCCCCCTCTCTCTCTTTTTCCCTTTTTTTAGGGGTTTTTTGTCGGAGCCTAAAAAGGTTTTTTTTGCCCCCGGGGGAACTAGAAGGGGGTTTTTTTTTTTTTTTTTTTTTTTTTTTTTTTTTTTTTTTGGGGGGGGGGGTACTTGTGCATTTAACGTGTTTTTTAACATGGAAACAGCCCTGACGGCCCATCAGGGGTCCGGGACTATAATATAAATTAAACCAGCTCCTTAATGCGGTGGCAATATTACACACTAGCAAAAAAAGAATTGGGCTCACTCAGTGGGGCCCCTTTTGAAAATTTTTTTGGGTAAAAAAAAAAACTGAATATTTAAACTTTAATTTATTCACTTTATTTTAGGGCCCGTTGAAAGTGTTGTTAGGGGGGTGGGTGAAATTTTATGCTTGGGGGCATCGTGCTATTGGGGGGGGGGGTACCCGTGCAAGCATGTACGGGATTTGTTCCTTTGTCCTTTCCTCTCCTCTCTCTCTCTTTTCTCTCTCCTCCCCTCTCTCTCTCTCTCCCCCTTTTCCCCTTGGGCTTTTCTCTTTTTTAACTCTTTTCAAAATAGGGTGAAAGTGTGGGGTTTTTTGGGAGTGTTTTTAGATTTGAGTTTTAGACCTCCTGTTCACAGTAGTTTGAAATGACATTTGCGAGGGGGGAGGGGGGGGGTTCAAATTTTTCCCTTTTTCTGTTTACATCTTTTGCTATCCCAATTAAGACAGGGTGATAGCCCTGAAAATGGCCCCTTGGGGACTCCGGGGCTGTAAAAAGGAAATTAAAAACCCCTTAAATTTTGCTTTTTATTTGCCAGTTGCTTTTTTACTCCATGTGCAAAAAATTTGAGGGGTTTTAACTGCCAAAGGGTTCCCCGGGCCTTTTTTTTGGGATATTTCCCACATTTTGGGCAAGCCCCTATTTTTAAAACCCCAAATTGCAAAATTTCGAAACCAAAACCCTTTTTGATCACAAGTCTGGTTGACGTGTTTGGACTCAAAGTGCCAAAGGCAAAACTAAAGGGGTTAGCCAAGCAAATTTTGGGTAGAAAATCGTAAATTAGTTGAATGCCCAAATTTTTTAGTTCCCCTGTTAAAAACGTGAAATGTTGGGGGAGGTTGGTAAAGGAAATTTTATGCTTTGGGTGCAGTCGTGCCTAGGGGGGGGGGGAGGTACCCAGATGCAAGCATTTTAACTTTTTTGGGTTTGTTTTCCCCCTCTCTCCCCGCTCCCCCCTCATTCTCCTCTCTCTCTCTCTCCCCCTCTCTCTCTCTCTCCCCTTCTCTCTCCTTTTTTTATAGTCCGTGTGTGCTTGGGGCGTTTTGGGATTTCAGTTTTAGCCCTGTGAACAATACTGGAAATTACTTTGGGGGGGGGGGTTTACATTCTACTGTTTGTTTTTCTTTTTTCTCCCCCACATGCGACAAGGTAAACCCTTAATGGGGCCCCTTTTGGTCGCTGGGCTGTCACATGGAAATGAAAAAATTAAAATTTTGCTAATTTTTCCAGTTGCAAAGTTTTCTCCGTGCGTAGATAATGGGTGGGTTTACGCCAAATGGGTTTCAAAGGGCCTATCTTTGATACCTGCCACATTTTGGCAAACGCCTATCTTTTTGGGAAGCCTTTCAAACTTTCAGTAAACCCAAACCCCTTTTTTGATCACTAGTCTGTTTTACATCTAGGACTTGGTTGTGCCCCAAAAGGGATACCGGGGGGTTTAGCCCCTTCCAAAAATTTTGGGAGAAAAACGTTTTTTGAAAAGTTGTAGAAGTTTTTAAATTTGTTCACATGTTAGCCGGAGCGTGTATGTGAGGGGGGGTGTGAGGGGGTTTCTGCATGGGGGGCATCGTGTCTGGGGGGGGGGGGGGGGGGGGGGGGAAACCCGGGTGCAAGCATGAAAGGGGTTTTTGTGCAGTGTGGTGTGTTGTCTCCTCTCTCTCCTCCCCTTTAAGTCTGTGTGTTTGGGGCGGGGTTTTTTGCGTTCTTTAGATGTCAGTTTTTTGACCCCGTGCACATAGCTGGAAAAAGACATTTTGGGGAAAAGGGGGGCTACATTCTACTGTTTTTTTTGTTTTTCGGGCAAACCTTTCTGACATGTAATAGCCCCGAATGGGCCCCTTAAGGTCTGCTGGGGGTCGCATGGGAAAAGAAAACTTAAATTCTTCTGCTAATAATGCCATTGTCCACACCTGCATGCAGGTAAGTGGGTGGTGTTGCTGGGCCCAAAACCCTTTTCAAGGGGCCAAACATTTTGGGACCTGCCACATTTTGGGAAACGCCTATCCCTTTTATACGTCATTGCAAACATTTAGTAACAAAAACCCTTTTTTTGATCACTTTTTGGGTTTACCCAACTTGGACAACAAGTCCAAGGGTGTCGGGGCGAACGGGGGGTTTTTACTTTTTTTTCTTTTCCCCATGGACAGGTAAACCCTAATGGCCCTTAGGTCCGGGGCTGTACAGGGAAAGAAAATTAAAATTCTGAAATTTTTTGCCATTGCAATGTTACTCCGGGTTTTGTTTTTTTTTAAAATTTTGGGGGGGGGGGTTTTTTTTTTTGGGTTTTTTGGTGTTGTTTTTTGGGGTTTGGGGGGGGGGATTTGGGGGGGTGGGTGTGGGGTTTTTTTTTTTTTTGGTTTTGGTTGGTTTTGGGGGTTTTTTTTTTTTTTTTTTTTTTTTTGGGGGGGGGGGGGGGTTTTTGTGGGGGGGGGGGGGTTTTTTGGGGGGGGTGGGGGGGGGGGGGGTTTTGTTTTTGGGGGGGGGGGGGGGGGGGGGGGGGGGGGGGGGGGGGGGGGGGGGGGGGGGGGGGGGGGGGGGGGGGGGGGGGGGGGGTTTTTTTTGGGGGGGGGGGGGGGGGGGGGGGGGGGGGGGGGGGGGGGGGGGGGGGGGGGGGGGGGGGGGGGGGGGGGGGGGGGGGGGGGGGGCAAGGGGGGGGGTTTTTTTTTGGGGGGGGGTTTTTTTTGGGGGGGGGGGGGGGGGTTTTGGGGGGGGGTGGGGGGGGGGGGGGGGGGGGGGGGGGGGGGGGGGGGGGGGGTTTTTTTTTTTTTCCCTTTTGTTTAACCCCAAAACATGGTTTCCCCCCCTTTGGTTTTGGAAAAAAAATTTTTAAATCTTGCCTGTTAATTTGCCATTGCAATGTTACTCCGGTGTAAAGTGGTGGTGTTACTGAAAAGGGGGAAGGGGCCTACTTTTATACGTTGCCACTTTTGGGAACGCCTATCTTTGATACCCTTGCAAAATTTCAGTAACCAACCCTTTTCTGATAAATAGTCTGGTTGACGTGCTAGGACTCGCTTGTGCGCAAAGGTATACTCAAGGGTTAGCCATTGTAAATATTTTTGGTAAAAAAATAACGATGTGAATAATTATTGATGTCTAATTTAGTTCACATGTTAGCAGGAGCGTGTATGTGAGGGAGGTGGGTGAAGGTGTTTATGCGTGGGTGCAGTCGTGTCTAGTGGAGGGGGGGGGGGCAATGCAGGATACAACATGTACGGGTTTGTGTGCAGTGTGTGTGTGCTTATCTCTCTCTCTCTCTTTCTCTCCCCTCTCTCTTTCTCTCTCTCCCCTCTCTCTCTCTCTCTCTCTCTCTCTCTCTCTGTCTGTGTGAATGCGGGTTCTTGAGTGCTTAAGATTTTAGTTTTTGACCAGTTAACAGTAGTTTAAAATGACGTAACGGGGGGCGGGAGGCAGGGCGCTACTTTTTACTGTTTGTTTACTTGTTCTTTCACCATGCAATTATTACATGGTAATAGCCCTGATATGGCCTCTTGGTCTGTAATATGGAAATGAAAACTTCAGTTTTGCTGTTGACAATGCCATTTGCTATATTACTCCAAATGCAAACAAGTGGGTGGTGTTACTGCCAAATCTTTGCAAGGGCCTATCTTTGATACGCTGCCACATATTGGCAAGCGCCTGTCTTTGATACGCCATTGCAAACATTTCAGCAGCAAACCCTATTATGATCACTTGTTTGGGTTGACATGCATGGACTTGCTTGTGGGTTGGGTGACCTATTTGTATGTTTCTGTGTCTGCTTTTGTGTGTAAGATGTACATTTATTTGTGCTTAAGATTCTGTGCTAAATCGTCTTTTAAGCCCTTCTTGTGTTATAGTTTGACATTTTGGTATTTTATGACGGTCTCAACATAACGGCCCTGATATGACATCCTGTGGTCAGCTGAGCAGTAAACCAAACGAAAGTAGCAAATGTTACCACTTTAAAAGCAGTGTCCTGTAATACTCTGTATTCAAGTAGATAGGTCGTGTTGCTGCCAAATATTTGCAAAGGACTTATTGTTACAGTTTATTGTTAATGTGGGGTAGGGGAGGGCAACGTCAGGTGAATGCATTGCGGGTGTGTGCGTCGCTCTCTCGCTCTCTCTCTCCCTCTCTCTCTCTCTCTCTCTCTCTCTCTCTCTCTACTCTGTATGTGTGTCTGTTCAGGGGTGCTTTAGATTAGTTTTAGACCTTTTGTTCACAGTTGATGGAAATGACATTTGGGGAGGGCTACTTTTTGCTGTTTGTTTACCTGTTCTCTCAACAGGCGATGATGACATGGCAATAGCCCTGATATGGCCCGTCATGGTCTGCTGGGCTGTCACGTGGAAATCAAAACTTAAATTTTGCTGCTAATGATGCCAGGTGCTATATTACTCCATGTGCGCAGACAAGTGGGTGATGTTGCTGCCAAATCTTTGCAAGGGCCTATCATTGGTACGCTGCCACATTTTGGCAAGTGCCTATCCTTGATACGCCATTGCAAACATTTCAGTAACAAACTCTATTCTGATCACTTGTTTGGTTGACATGCTAGGACTTGCTTGTGTGTCGGGTCGGACGGGTGGTGGTGTTTGCTTTTGTGTGAAAAATACATATTGATTTGTGCTTAAGATTCTGTGCTAAATCGTGTTTTTAAGCCCCTTTTGTGTTATAGTTTGACATTTTGGTATTTTGTGGTCTCGACATAATAGCCCTGATATGACGCCCTGTGGCGAGCTAGGCTTTAACAAACGAAAGTTGCAAATGTTGCCACTTTGAAAGTCATGTCCTGTAATTTTCTGAATTCAAGTAGGTGGGTCATATTGTTGCCAAATATTTGCAATGGCTTGTTACGCCATTGCAAACATTTCAGTGACAAAAGACCGTGATGAAATATAAAGATGACGGTCGGTTTATGTGTTAGGGTGGGCGTGTGTGTGAAGTTGGGTGAATGGTGGTATTCAACGCATGCAAGCATTTGTGTGTAATGTGAAAGTGATTTATGCTCTCTCTCTCTCTCTCTCTCTCTCTCTCTCTCTCTCTCTCTCGCTCGCTCACTCACTACCGCCTCTCCTAGTATCCTAGTATGTCTTTTAGTGTGTTTTTGTGCGTGGGTGTTTTAGAATTTTCTTGGAAATTAATTTTGTTTCAAACCATTAGTTTACCATATTTGGAATTTTTTTTCCTTTTTCAATTTTATTTGCTAGGGGTTTTTTTTTTTTTTTTGTTTTTTTTTTTTGGGGGGGGGTACTTTTGTGCATGTTAACGTGTTCTTCTTAACCTGACATGGCCCATCGTGGTCTGCTGGACTATAATAATATGACAATAAATCTAGCTGCCTTTAATGCCAGTGGCAATATTGCACACCGTTTCTCAATGGGGTGCTGCCAAAATATTTGCAAGGCTCACTCAGTGGTGAGCCCTTGTAAATATCTCGGTAAAAAAAAAATGATGTGAATAATTATAGACGTTTAATTAGTTCATAGGGCCGTGTGTGTGTGAGAGGGGAGGTTGAAGGTATTTCTGTATGGGTGCATTTGTGTCATGTGTGGGGGGTAGGGAGAGGGCCAACGTCGGGTGCATGCCTGTACAGTTTGTATGTAGTGTGTGTGTCCTCTCTCTCCTCTCTCTCTCTCTCTCTCCTCTCTCTCTCTCTCTCTCTCTCTCTCTCTCTCTCTCTGCAAGTGTGTGTTCTTGGGTGCTTTAGATTTTAGTTTTAGACCTTCTGTTGACAGTAGTTTGAAATGACATTGGGGGGCTACTTTTTACCGTTTCTGTTTACTTGTTCTTTCATGATGCAATTGATTGACATCGTATCCCTCATATGGCCCCTTAGGGTCCCTGGGCTGTAACATGGAAATGAAAACTTAAATCTTGCTGTTAATTTGCCAGTTGCTATGTTACTCTCTGTGCAAATAAGTGG
Source organism: Conus canariensis (assembly GCA_033310375.1). Lineage (NCBI taxonomy): Eukaryota > Metazoa > Mollusca > Gastropoda > Neogastropoda > Conidae > Conus > Conus canariensis. The sequence continues at coordinate 44,375,427 of CM065716.1, read as the reverse complement.
GTGGTGTTACTGCCAAATGGTTGCAAGGGCCTATCTTTGATACGTTGCCACATTTTGGCAAGCGCCTATCTTTGATACGCCATTGCAAACATTTCGGTAACCAACCCTTTTCTGATCACTTGTCTGGTTGACATGCTAGGACTTGCTTTGTGCAAGGGACTTGCTTGTGTGCAAGGGCATACTCAGTGGTTAGCCATTGCAAATATTTCGGTAGAAAAAACATGTGAATAATAAGACGTGCAATTTAGTTCACATGTTTGCGGGGGAGGGGGGAGCATTAATGCGTGTGTGTGTGGGAGGGGGGGGGGGGGGGCGTCGGGTGCATGCATATACGGGTGGGTGTGTGTGCTTCTCTCTCTCTCTCCTCCCTCCCTCCCCCCTCCCCTCCTCTCTTTGCTCTGTGTGTGAGTGCGGGTTCTTGAGTGCTTAAAATTTTGGTTTTTGACCTTCTGTTGACAGTATTTTAAAAGTGACATTTGGAGGGGGGCTGCTTGTTCTGTTTCTGTTTACTTGTTCTTTCAACCATATAATTGATTATGACATGGTAATAGCCCTGAAATGGTCTGCTGGAGCTCTCACATGGAAATTGAAACTTAAATTTTGCTGCTAATAATGCCAGGTGCTATATTACTCCATGTGCGCAGACAAGTGGGTGATGTTGCTGCCAAATCTTTGCAAGGGCCTATCATTGGTACGCTGCCACATTTAGGCAAGCGCCTATCTTTGATACGCTATTGCAAACATTTCGGTAACAAACCCCGAGTGCATGTTCCTGGGTGCTTTTAAATTTAGTAGTTTTGAAAACCTTTTGTCGACAATATTTTGAAGTGACATTCGGGGGTCTGATCTTTACTGTCTCTGTTTACATGTTCTTTCACCATGCAATCGATTCTGACATTGACAGCCCTGGCATGGCTCCTTGTGGGCTTTGACACGGAAATGAAATGTTAAATCTTGCTGCTTTTAGTGCCAGTAGCAATATCACACAGTAAGCAAGGAATGGATGGGGTTGCTGCTAAATCTTTGCAAGGGCCTACTCATTGGTACGCCCTTGCAAATATTCTAGTGACAAACCACATTCTGATTGTGATGTATCATTCAGTTAAGCTGTTAGTTGGCGTCGGGGCGAAGGGATGGGGTTTGTGTGTGATGTGTGTTTGTCATCTCGCTCTCTCTTTCTCTGCGTATGTGTATTTGGTGATTGTGTTCAGGTGCATGGATATAGGGGTTTATGTATGCATGTGCCTCTGTCTCTCTGCGTTTCAAAATTTGTGGTTAATAGATGCTGTTTTTAGCTTTTCGTTTTATCATATTTGAAATGACACTTTAAGGAAGTTTGACGTATGTGTGTGCGTTTCTTTCAATTTTTTTACATGGTGATGGACATATTGCCTTCGGTGGTTTGTTGCCTTTTTAACATGGAGTTAAGACACGGTAACAGCCTTGATATGGCCTTGTGAATTGCTGGCTGTAACAGCATGGAAGTGAAAAAATGAAGTCTTGTTGATGCTGATAGCTGTAGTATTTTGTATGCGAATAAATGTGTGATGTTGCTGCCAAATGTTTGCGTGTTGGCGTGGTAAGTACATTGGTGCGCTCTCTCTCTTTCTCTCTCTCTCTCTCTCTCTCTCTCCTCTCTCCTCTCTCTCTCTCTCTGAGCCCACTGTCTCATTCTGTGTGGTTGTGTGTGAGTGTTTAAAGTTCTGTGGTCAGTAGACCCGCTTTAGGTAATTTTTACTACAGTATGTGATTTTTTTTTCTTCAAAACATCTACATGTGTTTACACCTACAAAGCACACATCCTTACGGAAATCTTATCGGTTCATTGCAAAGACATGGTAGTTTTTCTACCAAGTTTCATTACAATCGGTTTTGCAGGTTTTACGTATTCCTGTCAACTGAATGGCAAATGAACAAAATGGCGCGAGTGAAATAATATTGTCTTGGCAGAGATCAGTCTGACATATAATCTGTATCATAACGTGCCGGCTACAATTTGTTTAAAAGTCGCATTATCGGTTGTAATATCCCTTTATTTTTGTTCCATATATGTGTTTATCTTAAACGCCTCCATTTGCCTAGTCTATTGTTTCTCGTTCTTCGCCTCTTCGTTTTCTCCTCCCCCCCGCACCCCCCCCCCCCCCCCCCCCCCCAGCCTTCACCCCAACCACCCACGGGCGCGCGCGCGCGCGCACGCACGCCCCACAATGTGCTGTTGCACGACGCTTGCACAAAGCTACAGACGCGTGTGCGTTCACACACCGCACACACATGGATGTGCATGCGTGCGCTCGCACGCACACTCGCAGCGCACACACACACAAGCGCGCGCGCGCGCACGCACACACACACACACACACACACACACACTTTGCCTCTTGGTCTGAAGAGGACGGAAACGCACGTTTGCGCTAAATGAATGTCTTTGTGGGTGTATGTATTATATCAAGAACTCTGGCTTAATGCTCATTATTTCTCTATCGGCATAACTTCAAGCTTAACTAAAAACACTCCTGTGGCTCATTTTTGGTTGAACAGTATCTGGCCAGAAGGCTTTTACTCGCTTTCTATGATAAGGGAGACCATTCGAAAGATTGCTAAGAATTCCCATTCTTGTAGATTTGCGATAGTCTCCCTTGCAAAGTTTTTTTTTTTTTTTCACCGTTGTATAAGCACCTTTCCCCAGCTTTCCCGTACTTTCATCTATTCGTGTTCTTTTCCCCACTTTTTTCGGGAAAGGGAGAGGATTCGGATGCATATATTTTTAAATTCTTTGTCGTCAACATTTATCCTTCCATTCTGAGTCGGGACAATATTTTCAACAGGCAATGCTAAAAAAAAAAAAAAAAAATTCTTGAACATAGTGCCTTGTCATCACCAGCAGCAGCAGGAGCCAATAGCATCACAACTTTCTTCTTTTTTTTCATCTTAGGCAACAATTACTACTAGCTACAGCTGCTTATACTAATGATCAGGATTCATCGTCAAAATCATAATCATCATTCATCACACTTTCTTCTATTTCATCATACCCACATCATCATCGTTACTTCCAAGTTCTTCAACTGTATCATGATCATCACTGTTATGATCACCACGATCACCACATTCTTCTCCTCTTCCTCCTTCATCGTCTCCGTATTGTCTTTCCTTGCATCTTCTGCTTCATCGCCATCAGCAGCTAGTATCATTTTCCCTCTCTTCTCTTCATTCCTTCAGCTTCTTATTCTTCTTCTCAAGGAACACCGATAGATTACGAATAATAAACACGGAGAAATAAAAAGGACAATAAAGATAAACATACATTATTGACCGGAAATGTGTTGCATGTTTCTTGCTGAAGTCAGAAAAATTCTTACGCAAAAAAAAAAAAAAAATTAAATTCACTGATACATCGTTGTTATATACAACATAGATAATGTATTGCGTTATATACAACATACATAATAATATATTGCATTATATACAACATAGATGATATATTGCATTGCAACATTTCTGGCTGTTTCCACATGTAGAACTTATCCTGCACTGTTCATTGAGACTCCAAAACACACACCCTCCCCGGCTTTGTGCCGAAGGGGCCTTAGCAGTGGTATTCCACAGGGAGTAGTCAGTATTAGGTCGCCAAGATTCAAGATTAATTATTAGCCAATGAATTTACAAAGGAAATTGTTTCGATTTCTCATTGCTCTAACGTATACGGAGAATAGGGCTAAATCAATGAGGGCGATGCCCATTCATGACAAGGGGGTGTAAAGCGGCGAAAATCAAGAACATGTAGGTGAATCGATGTGATGTTAAGAAAATAGAATGTGTGTGTGTGTGTGTGTGTGTGTGTGTGTTGTGTGGTGTGTGTGTGCGTGTGTGTTTCGTTTTCCAGAAATAAGTTATTTCTTTCGTATTTGAAACATGGAATTCAAGATTACCTGTGGAACACCATGTAGGCCTACCACTCAGCCATCTTAATGTCTTTATTACTCACTGTCAGCGTAAGACACCGTTGTCTTTTAGCACAAAACATACCGCCTCATGAGGCCCTCCATGGTTATACCATCAGATAACTGCAACAGACAGGCTATCAGAACGTAAGTGTGGAAAGTGGCGAAAAGCAAGGGAGATACTACAGACCTTTGGGGAATGCTAGTGTTTATAATGATTTTGTCCGGCATTCGGTTTTCTATTGGGGTCCACTCGTCATAAGGTCTGCCGTCCAGCGATGTTGACATCAAAGTCGGCCAGCTTCTTGATCAGCAGGAAAAGGACTTTTGTGTGAAATGCCGAGCTGAAATCAATAAGGTGACCAACTAGCGAAGACACTGCACTGAGGCCGAGTGACTGGAATGGAATTCAGTGGCGCCTATTCAGATTCACCATACGCAGGGTACCATCTGCTAAAATCCTTACTGCCGACAACAATCGTGGAGAACCCCACCTGCTCCAAGCCTGCAAGGCTGCTACACAGAACCCTGACTGCACTATAGCATCTGGTAATAGGTATAGTGACATTATCGTCATCAACGTCGTTGTGATTTCCATTGTTGTTATCGTTCTGTTTTTATAATGCATCGATGGCCACTACAACACAGCAAGCATGATCATACTAGAGGAAATCATTGGTTTCGTCTCAGATGTTCCTATCTTGTCACACACTGCACAATGACGTACGTATGTTCTCATGTTTCGGTGTCCCTAGCAACACCAGAAGACTTCAGACGGTGGCACTTCTGTGTGATGATAGGCCTGTCGTTCATGATTACCCCCGCTCCGTTCCCCCCCCCCCCCCCCCCCCCCCCCCCCCGCCAGCCCGCCCTAGCACTGATAGAATTTCTCCTGTGTCCAGCTTCTTGGTTACGTTTTAGAGCTTTTTCATTCCCTATCTGTTTTAATGATGATTAAATTTGTTTACGAAATGGCACATACACACACACACACACACACACACGCGCGCGCACACACACACACACACACACACACACACACACACACACACACGCACGCACGCACGCACGCACGCACGCACGCACGCACGCACGCACGCACGCACGCAAAGAGAGAGAGAGAGAGCACATCTGGTGCTGTTGATTTTTCTTCTTTTATTCCATGCAATATTGGTGGCGACAATGCCATCCTCGGCAAAGCGTCCTTTACAACACAGTTCCGCTTTTCAATGCTCTCTCTCTCTCTCTCTCTCTCTCTCTCTCTCTCTCTCTCTCTCTCTCTCTCTCTCTCTCTTCTCTCTCTCGCGTGCGCGCTGGCGTGCGCGCGTATGCCATAGCATGAATGCGGTGGTAGTTGTTGTTATGTGATAGTAGTCGTGGGTGTGGATGTGTGTTTCTGCTTGCATGCGTACGCACCTATGTCTGCGTGCGTGTGAAAGTGTGGGTGTGTGTGGGTGTGTGCGCGCGCGCGCGCGCGCGCGCGACACATGTGTATTTCTTCTGCGTATTTGCATTTGTGTGTATGTGTGCGTGCGCGCGCTCACGTGCACGTGTGTACGCATGCATGTGCACGTGGACGTGTGTGGATTGGAGTGCATGTGTATGAAACAAGCCATCAAAAGACCTGGCAATAACAAACCACTGTTCCGAGATCCCACAGAAGCTGAAGATTCTTCCCACCAGTTAAGGAGGACGCTACTACTTTCAGTATACAGGGTAACATACAGGCTGAAGATGACCGAAAAAGATTTCTTTTGGTCTTGTTTCCTTTTTGATTCCTTTAACCTTTAAAGACGTAGTTCATTTTTATTCTTTCGAAGGTAAAGGTGGATTTTGATAGAAAGAGGCTTAAACTGAGATTGTGTTGCTTGCACTCCTATTCGTTTGTCGCCTCTGTGACTTTTGTTGGTAAACATTACGTTGTATTTCTAACTGCGTTATTTGAACATTTCTGAGATCTTTCCAGTGATTGGTAGCATACCCGTGGGAACGCACCTGTGTCAAACGCAGCGGGAACCAAATGGAACCGGAACTGTCGCCCCATCACTTCCATCTGCACTCACTGTATCCAGTTCCACAGGCAGTCACGCTGGGTGCACTGTCCCTGATTCCAGGTGCAGTAAACACTCCATGAGTTCATGTTTTCGTCCATGTATAGACAGGTAAGGTAAGGTCATCTTGCTTATGGCTCAGCCGACCGCAAAGGACCATGTCAGGGCTGTGACCGCGTTGAAGTCAACTCACAAGTAATTAAAAAAAACTGCCATTGGGTGATTAACAGAATCTTTATAACATCTGAAAATATGATTGCTCCCATTGTTGTTTGTTTGCACATGCACGAAAAGATACATTCTATATTGTTCCAAGCAGACAAGTTGAAAAAAAAATGAATGGAATGGGAATTGTATGGAGCCTAGCTGGCACATAGACAGGGTCACGGGTGAACTCTTAAGACATACTGCACGTGTTAATCGCATATAAGTGATGTCCATCAGCAGATATCTATAAGAAAGTGAAAGGATTGGCAAAAGTTTGTTCTGTGAGAGCGGATAACTGGTTGAATTTTCATTTCAAGACTATGCTCTGCCTCAAAACGTTTGCATGGGTTGTATAGCAATTCGGACCCATAGCCCTCGCTGTAGCGTGTGACCACAGACAACAGTTGCCACAGGATCCAGCGATCCTGACTGGAAACACCGTAGATCCGAGACCAGCGATACAGAGTAGATCCCAAACGCTTTACGTCATCTGTCACACTCAAAACTGCCCGTAACATCTGTCAAATGTGCATTCGTTATCAGAATGAAATCTATTGCTCAGTTCAGCGCTTGGTGCATATTGGGGAAGACTTTGAAGCAGTCCCAGAGCGCTGCTTTTTCTTCATGCCTGATCACAATCTGCATGACCCTCATTTTCTGTCGTCTGCTACACTTTCTTCACTCCCAAATCCTAGCACTTTCAAAATTGGGTAGAAACACAAAAGTGCGTAAGTCACATATATTTCCACTATCTTTATTCAAATATAGCATTTAATTAATTTAGTAGCTCCGAATCCAAGGGAAAAAGTTTGATATTCATTAAAAAAAAAAAAAAATCACCGAAACAGGTAGACTTCCATCTATTCAAACGATGACGCCATTACCAGTAGACCTCCACCGTGACCCTGACCTGTAACCTGTTGATTCACATCCGTCCGTCTCTCTCGCCTTCCTTCCTTTCCGCCGCGTCGCTTTTCAGCTTAGGCTGTTTCCTGTTCCGGAGCTGCACGCCCAGCTGCCGGAAGTCGAGTAGAAAAGGCTTTTACCGGACGCAGAAAGCGAGTTGACGTTTTCCCCTATTCTTTTTGCTCTTTTCTACAACTCGGATAGCACAATCGACTGATCATCTCTGAATAATTTTCTGCAAAAAGAGGACAGGAAGTGTGTGAGAATTTCTAAACGAAGGCTGCCGCCAGGATTTATTTGCGGGTAGCGTTTGTTGATTGAGTATGAAGGGAGAATGTGGAGAAGAATGTGGAAGAAGAGGCCTATGGGGGTTGTTATATTTATCTTGTTTGTTGTTAGTGTGTGGAATGCATCACTCAGTCCTTATGTCTGACTTGTTCAACCTGTTTATAGCCTGTCTGTTTGTCTGCCCTCTTTTTCTTTCTCGTTCGCTCACTCTTCTCTCGGTCCCAGCTCGGCAAGGCTCTTACACGCATTTCATTAACAGAGAAAGCACACGCACGGTAGTCCTGTCTTCGTTTCATTTCGCTACACTTTCCTCGGACGCACACAAACGCGCGCGCGCAAGTACACACACACACGCGCACACACACACACGCGCCGCACACACACACACACACACCGCGCGCGCGCGCGCGCACACACGCACCCACGCACGCACGCACATACACACACATACACGCACGAACGCACACACACACATACACACACACACACACACACACACACACACACGACACACCACACACGCACGCAAGCGCGCACGCACGCACGCACACGCACACTCACACATACACACGCATACACACACACACACACTCACACACACACACACACACACACACACACGCACACACATAACACACACACACACACACACACACACACACACACACACACACACATACACACACACGCACACACACACACACACACACACGCACACACACACCAGGACATCATAACCGTATTTTTGTTTGCGCGAGGTATTATTCTGACGAATGCCATCAGGTTTTCGATCATTTATCAATCAGAAACCTGTTATGCTCTTCAGCTATGCAGATTGTGTGTGGTGTGTGCATGCATGCGAGAGCGTGCGCGCGCGCGCGTGTGTGTGTGTGGGTGGTGTGGGTGGGTGGGTGGGTGGGTGGGTGGGTGTGCGCGCGCGCGTATGTGTGCGCGTACGTGTGTATCTGTGTCAGTGTGTATGCTCTGTGTGCTCTCTTTCTCCCTCTCCCTCTCCTCTCTCTCTCTTCTCTCTCTCTCTCTCTCTCTCTCTCTCGCTCTGTATGTGTGTGTGTGTGTGTGTGTGTGTGTGTGTGTTGGTTGTGTGCGTGCGTGCGCGCGCGTGTGTGTGTGTGTGTGTATGTGTGGTGTGTGTGTGTGTGTGTGTGTGTGTGTGTGTGTGTGTGTGTGTGTGTGTGTGCTGTGAGTGTGTTTTTATGTGTCTGCGTGTTTATGCTTATGTGAGAGAGAAAGAGGAAAGTAGATGGGAGTGAGGTTTCGGGCGTGTTCGTACGTGTGTTTGCCCGTGTTGTGCTTGTGTTTGTGTGTGTGTGTGTGTGGTGTGTGCGCGCGCGCGCGCGCGTGTGTGTGTGTGTGTGGTGCGTGTGTGCGTGCGTGCGTGCGTGCGTGTGTGTGTGTGTGTGTGGTGTGTGTGTGTGTTGTATGACTCAGACTGATACTCAAGACTCAGACTTTCATTGTCACGGGAACCCTCAAGGGTCTATAAAGAGCATGGTAATACTATCATCAAAAATCATTACTAATTCATATACTATCATTCATCTGGGCCCATATAGAAGGCCTTTATCGTCTTTTCTTATTCATGCAATTATGAACATATCTTGCAATATGAATCTGTAGGTCGTCATTCTTAGCATTTAACTTAGGCATAGTTTATGCAAATTTGGATCTGGCACATCTTTTGCTAGCTGTTCTGTTAGTTTCTGTCTTAGAGGTCTTAGAACTTGAACTTTGTATCTGAAATATATCTCCAGAAAATCTCAAATTTTATCTTCCACCGCACCACATGCTGAGCATTTTTTTCTTTCTTTTTTCGGAAATGAAATGAGGCAGGGAACAGTAAACGATAAACAGTAAACAAGTTGGGTATTTTTTGCTCCCATAAGAAAACCTAACACAGAGTAACTTTTATTCAAGACTGGCACAGCCTTTTGGGTGCTATTGGATTCTTTTTTGCACCCTTGGTGGTGAGAACACCACAGTATTATGGACTGTGGTGTGTCTCTATTTGACGCCAGGAGCGCAGACACAACCAGCCGTGTCTCCCTGATGAGTCCGACTCAGCGGACGAAAGGCCTCGGAGCAGGCAATATAAATATATCTGCCTTCAAAAGGGATTGCGATGGTTCCCTTATGCAGCTAGTGAAGAGTTTTCATATCTGTAACATATTTTCTTAATTTCATGTTCCTAGTTTCTCCATCTTCAAATCCCCTTCCCCCCCCCCCCCCCCCCCCCCCCCCCCCGGCTCCTTAAGTCCAAATCTTTGCCAAGTCATTACTATGAAGATAGTTCAGTCGTTGGCCTGCGCTTGTTTTTCCCCCCACTATTAGATTGTTCGTCTATGTATTTGTCTGACTTTATTCAAGTTTAAAAGGCTGTGCCAGTCTTGAATAAAAGTTACTCTGTGTTAGGTTTTCTTATGGGAGCAAAAAATACCCAACTTGTTTACTGTTTATCGTTTACTGTTCCCTGCCTCATTTCATTTCCGATTTTGTTTTGATTAAATTGAGGTTATTTGTATTTGTTTCTGTGTGTTTGTCTTTTGATCTCCCTTGCATCTTTGGGTGGATCCTCAAGCGCAGGCTTAGAGACTGTCCCCTACACTTTATACTATTTGCATAATGTCTTTAGTTTTTCAGCAACTTTTTTCCTCCCCACACTTTCGTTTGGTTTCATTTACTACTCTTCGCTGGCTGCTTTGGGGGTGCTATTGGATTCTTTTTTGCACCCTTGGTGGTGAGAACACCACAGTATTATGGACTGTGGTGTGTCTCTATTTGACGCCAGGAGCGCAGACACAACCAGCCGTGTCTCCCTGATGAGTCCGACTCAGCGGACGAAAGGCCTCGGAGCAGGCAATATAAATATATCTGCCTTCAAAAGGGATTGCGATGGTTCCCTTATGCAGCTAGTGAAGAGTTTTCATATCTGTAACATATTTTCTTAATTTCATGTTCCTAGTTTCTCCATCTTCAAATCCCTTCCCCCCCCCCCCCCCCCCCCCCCCCCCCCCCCCCCCCCCCCCCCCCCCCGGCTCCTTAAGTCCAAATCTTTGCCAAGTCATTACTATGAAGATAGTTCAGTCGTTGGCCTGCGCTTGTTTTTCCCCCCACTATTAGATTGTTCGTCTATGTATTTGTCTGACTTTATTCAAGTTTAAAAGGCTGTGCCAGTCTTGAATAAAAGTTACTCTGTGTTAGGTTTTCTTATGGGAGCAAAAAATACCCAACTTGTTTACTGTTTTTCTTTTTTTCTTTTTTTTTTCTTTTTGGTCTGCACGTATGGTGTCCGTATATTTACCCCTTTCTATTTGTGGGTTATGAGTACTGACGCGAACTCTGCTAAGATCGCGTCTCTGTTCGAAGTTTTAAAGTTTATCACATAATTATGGTTGTACTCGGTTGTTTTCAGTGATTTTACAAAACTTAATCTTGAAGGGTTTTTTGTTTTGTTTTGTTTTGTTTTTGAGTGTGTTTTTTGTTGTTGTTGTTGTTTTGTGTGTGTGTTGTGTGTGTGTGTGTGTTTTGTTTGTTTTTTTTTTTGCTTTTTGTGTTTTCCTTTGGTTTGGGTTTGTTTTTGTTTTTTGTTACTGTTCCCCAAAATTGTCTACATACTTAGATTCTAATTTCTTTTTATGGCATATTTTTCCCCAGATATTAAGGGGTGACTGATCCTTTTTTTTTCCAGCCATGATTCATTCCCACTGTATGTAGGACAGTTCATCCACATTTTGAAGCATGCTGCTGCTATAATTATG
>CM065716.1:44339258-44351758 GCA_033310375.1 Conus canariensis | reverse complement strand
TTTCTGTCTGTCTGTCAGACTGTCTGTCTGTCTCTCTCTCTCTTTCTTTCTCTCTCTCTGTCTCCCTCTCTCTAATCCCAACCATCTCTCTTTCTTTCTTTCTTTCTTTCTCTCTCTCTCTCTCTCTCTCTCTCTCTCTCTCTCTCTCTCTCTCTCTCTCTCTCTCTCTCTGTATCTCTCTTTCTCGCGCTCGCTATCTCTCTGTGATTGTCTCTTTCTATTTCTTTGTCTCTGTCTTTCTATCCCTGTCTCCAACCCTTTGCCTCTCCCTGTCTCTCTTTGTCTCTGTCTGTCTGTCTCTGTATGTGTGTCTGTCTGTCTGTCTGTCTGTCTCTCTCTCTCTCTCTCTCTCTCTCTCTCTCTCTCTCTCTCTCTCTCTCTCTCTCTCCCCCTTTCTCTCTCTCCTTCTAGCTCGTAATCATTGCGCAACCTTAGTGACAACAAACAAAGCAACAAACGCAGGTGAAGAAATTATCACCTCAGCTGAAGACACATGTAGCATCCGACAGTTTTTAGCGCCACAGTCAGTGATGCATCAGTTTGGTAAACAAGACGTGGCTGTGTGATCTGAGTCTTTTCCTTCGGGCCAACAGCTCGTTCAACTCTAGGTAGAAGCTGTTCAGTGCCGAAGGCCCACGTCTGTGATGAGAATCGAGCCCAGGGTATCCAAGCCTGCAACCAATCAACGTTAACTACAGCAGCTTGGTGGGTGGTAACATGATGATGATGATGATGATGATGATGATGATGATGATGATGATGATGATGATGTTGAGGAGGAGGAGGAGGAGGAGGAGGAGGAGGAGAAGGAGGAGGAGGAGGAGGAGGATGGTGAGGTTGATTTTTCTTCTTCTTCTTCTTCTTTTTCTTCTTCTTCTCTCATCATCGTTATTATTATTATCATTAATGTTATTTTCATTATCATTATTATGTTATCATTATTATTATTTCTATTATTGTTGTTATTATTATTGTTTTTATTATTGTTATTGGTGGTGGTGGTGGTGGTGGTGGTGCTGTTGTTAGTATCATCATCATCATCATCATCTTCATCATCGTCTTCATCATCTTCATCATCATCTTCATCATCATCATCATCATTATTCGCCATTGTAATCGTAATTGAAATAATCACAGGTGTGCCCCATCTTGTAAAATAAAAACTCATCAGAATGAAATGGCTCCCTCTATCTTAATTGTTCCCATCTTCACACGCTACAAAATGACCTCTCCATGTTCTCATGTGTCTGTGTCTCTTTGCGACACTAGAGGACTTCAGACAGACAGTGGCGCTGTTGTGTGATGATAGGCCTGCTGTCCCTGCCGACCTTCCAGCATCGACAGAACTGCCTGAAATTGGAAATGAAATGAGGCAGGGAACAGTAAACAATAAACAGTAAACAAGTGGGGTAACTTTTGCTCCCATAAGGAAACCTAACACAGAGTAACTTTTATTCAAGACTGGCACAGCCTTTTAAACTTGAATAAAGTCAGACAAATACAAAGCCGAACAATCTAATAGTGGGGGGAAAAAAACAAGCGCAGGCCAACAACTCAAATGTCTTTATAGTAATGAATTGGCAAAGATTTGGACTTACGGAGTGGGGGGGGGGGGGGGGATGCTGAAGATGGAGAAACTGGGAACATGAAATTAATAAAATATAGTACAGATATGAAAACTCTTCACTAGCTGCATAAGGGAACCATCGTAATCCCTTTTGAAAGCAGATATGTTTGTATTGCCTGCTCCGAGGTCTTTCGTCCGCTGGAACACACATTTGCATAATGTCTTTAGTTTTTCAGCAACTTTTTTCCTTCCCACACTTTCGTTTGGCTTCATTTACTACCCTTCACTGGCTGCTTTGGGGGTGCTGTTGGATTCTTTTTTGCACCCTTGGTGGTGAGAACACCACGGTATTATGGACTGTGGTGTGTCTCTATTTGACGCCAGGAGCGCAGACACAACCAGCCGTGTCTCCCTGATGAGTTCCGATCCAGCGGACGAAAGGCCTCGGAGCAGGCAATACAAATATATCTGTGAGTGAACGCTGTTGCTTTCTTGTCGTCTGCTAGACATTTTCATGTTCCAAATCTTTTGGAATCAACAATGGCGTAGTCACAAAGAAGTCCGAAAGCTCCTTCCAGTGTGAAGGTGGTGTCATCTGCAAACTGATTTTTCTTGAATTCTGTATTTTTATTTTATGCCTTTAACATCTTGATCTTGCCTTATTTTGTTTGCTAGTATTTCGGCACATAAAACGAACAAATAGGGAGATATAGGATCTCCTTGTCGGCATCCTCTTCCAATAGAAAATCCTGAAGAAACCTTCCCGTTCACTATAACATAAGACCTTATCTTTTCATAAAAAGATGATATCCATTGCTGTATTCCTTTTCCGAAACCGAAAGCATGTAGAACCCTACTCATGTATGACCAGTCAACAGAGTCGAATGCTTTTTCGAAGTCGACAGATACCAATAACCCAGGCAAGCGGTTGACCTCTAAATAGTGAATTACATCCTATATGGTTCTTAAACTGTCTCCTATGTATCTACCGGGAATGAAACCTGACTGGTCCTCATTTATGATTTCGGGTAAAACAGATTTTATTCTACCTGCAATGCAGGCAGAAGCAATTTTATAAATAACATTTAGAAGTGAAATTGGTCTCCAGTTCTTTATGTATTCTCGTGGCTTATCTCCTTTTGGTAAACAGATCATTATACCATCTTTTTGTGTTATAGACATTTCGCCTTTATTATATCCCTCGTTTAATGAACGGACAACAAAATCCCCCAACTGTCTCCAAAAGAATTTTTTTTTAAATTTCTGTCATACCATCTGCCCCAGGACTTTTATCATTCTCCATGTTTTTTAAGACTTTAGTAGCTTCCTCTAAGGTAATTGGTCCCTCCAACTCGTCGGATTCTGCTTGAGTTAGTTTGGGTAGATTATTGGCATATTTTTCAATTTCAGTATCTTTTACTTTCTTTTCTGCATATAAGTTTTTAAAATAATTCTTTGAAAAGTTGTTCACAGATCTCTATGAATTTGAGCAAATATCAGGACTTCAATTAAACTATGAAAAAACGTTTAATGTTTGGTTAGGGATAAAAAAAAGAATTCGTCGAACACGTACTTACCCTTATATAAAATGGAATAGAACCCTTTAAAATCCTAGGGGTGTGGTTTACGAATAATCTGACAGATATGACTCAAATCAATGTGACAGATAAATTTTTAGAAGTTAAAAATCTATTTAAAATATGGTCAAAAAGAGTAATTACACCACTAGGTAGAATAGCAGTGCTAAAATCATTAGTGCTATCAAAACTTGTATATTTGTGGATCCTCCTGCCCAACCCTCCAGACTCTCAGATAGATATGTTGAAAAATATGTGTTTCAAGTTTGTTTGGAACAACAAAAATGATAAAATTAAAAGAAAATATTCTGTGCAAAATATTTGGAAAGGAAGACTAGGTATACCCAATTTTAAGATATATATCCAATCCTTTAAAATCGCCTGGATTAGGAAAGTATACGTGCAAAATTGTAAATGGAAAACAGTACTACATTCATTATGTCCTGAAATCGATGCCCTTGATTCATATGGACCAGATAGATTTGTACAAAGCAAAATAAATAAATTTTGGGGAGATGTTTTTCAGGCATATAAATTTTTTTGCAACCGTGCAGAATTAAAAAATAACAAAGATCTAGCTATTGAACCTATTTTTTGTAACGAAAAGTTCAAAGTGGGAAATAAACCGTTCTTTTACAAGAAATGGATGCAGAACAATATATTTTTGGTTAAACATTTACTTGATGACAATGGTAACTTTATAAGCCGTCACACACTGTCAGAGAAGCTGGGATCTGAGGTCAATTTTCTGAATTATTTAAGTTGCGTACAATCAATAAAAGACTATGCGAAGAAAATGTCAATAAAACTCGACAGTAATAGCAGTAATGACAGAACATTAGCGTTACAAAAAATTTGTAGCGCCACTAAAGGGGCACGCATTCACTATGATATTATGATACAAGACATTGAAGTTTTAAACATCAGCTCTTTTATGAAATGGGAACAGCGCCTTAATATACCTATTAATTGGACAGACGTACTAAAAAGAATTAAGAAAATTAAAGAAATAAAACTAAAATGGTTCCAGCTGAAAATATGTCACAGAATTTTAGTAACTAACAGTATTTTGAAAAGAATGTAGGTTGTGGATAGTGACATGTGTAATTTCTGTAATGGAGAGAAAGATTCAATTAGTCACTACTTGTGGGAATGTGAATTTGCACATACTTTCTGGAAAGAACTTGAAAATATTCTAAAAAAAAGTAAGTGTTCACACTGTGAAAGATTGTCATTTAATGTAGAGCTTATATTGTTTGGCACTGATGAGAAAACAAAAACAGATGATATGCTAGACTTAATCATTTTAATGGGAAAATATTTCATATACAAATGTAGAATTAATAAGATGAAACCTAACCTAATTATGTTTCTAAATGAACTATGCTATAGACATAAAATTGAGAAACACATGTACTCGATGGAGATGAATTATGCAGAATACGGGACAAAATGGTTTCCATACATAACACTAATACAAGAATAATGATAATAATGCATAGACTATAATTCCCTTCGTTTTGCATGTTGTCCGCGACCTTGGGAATCAAATGGAACAATAAGACTGAATATGATTATGTAACGTATTTTCTCTAAATGTCATGATGTATCTATGAGGACACTATGTGACATGTGACATGACTTTGTTTGATGTTTGTAAATACTGTCGCTGTTGTCCAGTGAAATACTTTCTTTATGTGTGCCTATTAAAAAAAACACACAAAAAAAAACAAAAAAAAAACTTTCTTGAAAATAAATCGAGTTTGCTGTTGGTGACATGGGCCTCCAGAATGCAAAGAGCCGCAAAAAAAAAAAGTCCGAAAGCATGCATTTTTCCATTAGTCGCGTAATCCTCGATCCAAGAGCATGTGTTGTTGTTTTGTTTGTTTTTGTGTGTGTGTGTGTGTGTGTGGTTTTTTTTTTTTTTTTTGGGGGGGGGGGGGGGGGGAAGGGGGCGATAACAAAAACCGTTTTCATAGGAGCAGGATTGTTTCCATCTGTCCAAACAATTCCACTACTACCTGACTCCTGCCGTAACCCTGAACCTGCATAATCACGTCCATTTCTCGGGTTTTTTTGTTGGTTTTTTTTCCTTTCTTTCTTTCTTTTCTGCTGCATCGCTTTTGAGCTCAGGCTGTTTCCTGTTCCGGCACAGCAAGCCCAGCTGTCGGAAGTCGAGCAAAAAAAACCTTTTACCGGATGTAGAAGGCGGGTTGACTCTTTGCCGCACTCTTTTCGCTCATTTCTGTAGCTTTGACAGCACAATGGATTGATCAGTTCTGAATTATTTCCTACAAAGAGTGGAAAGGGAAGTTGTGAGGATTTTACATAATGGGCCGCTGTCAGAATTCATATGTGGATAGTATTTGTTGATTGAGTATGAACGGAGAAGATGGACGAGAATGAGGAAGAAGAATGGAAGTGAAAGGGGCGATGGATTTTGTAATGGTTTTCATTACCTTTGCAGTTGGTGTATGGGCTTTAATCTCACCGTTTGTCCTTGTGTATTGCAGCCACCATCAGTCTATCGTCTGTCTTTCTGCCTCTCTTTCTCTGTCGTTTGTTCCTTCTTTCTTCGCTCAGTCTTCGCTCGGCAATTCTGATACACACACTCTGTTAATAGGGAATGCATACGCACGCTGGCTCTCCCGCGGTTCCCTTTTGCTACAAGTGCCGCGCGCGCGCGCACACACACACACACACACACGCTCGCGCGCGCGCATGCACGCACTCACGCACGCACGCACGCACGCATGCACATACACACACACACACACACACACACACACACACACACACACACACACACACCACACACACACACACACACACACACACACACACACACACACACACACACGAGCATATCATCATAATTCTGATGAATGCTTGAATGTTACCATGCTTTCCAGCATAGAGCCTACACGCTTGGTGTGTGTGTGTGTGCGCGCGCGTGTGTGTGTGTGTGTGTATGTGTATGTGTGTGTGTACGTGTGTGTGTACGTGCATATGTGTGAATGTGTGTGTACGTGTGTTTATGCTAATGTGTGGGTAACTGTGTATGTGTGTGTGTATGTACACGTGTGTCGACGAGCGCGCGCACTTATACGCAAATGCGACCATTGTCTTTGTTTATCTGTTTTATTTTTTCTTTCTTCTGACTTAGCTGTTAACTCTTGGAATCATGTTTCAATTGATCTTTTTGCTGTTTTCCTGTCGCAACCATGAATCAATGTACCCTTGAAAAAGACTAAATAACGCCGTTATTAGGAAAAAACGACGATTTGCGATACAAATCAGATCCACGTTTTTGGACATGCGAAATCGGAAGAAAGGGAAGTCACTCCAAGATTAACACCCTTTCATCTCAGCCTTCTTATCTGAACGCACATCGGCCGGAAGTCGAATGGAGAAAGCTGTTGGAATCGAGTTAGCACAGTGATCGATGTGTGTGGAAATGCATTTCACCGACTACAACAGATTATTTTGACAGTACAACGGTCGGTTAAGAGTAAGTTGGAGAGCAAATGTGACTCACACAGTCAATACCACTAATGCTAGAATCCACCAGGACTATGTTGGCACCGAAATGATGAACGATGTACAGTTATCTCCACCTCCAATGGGTATGGAGAAGTGTCTGATTTGAAATGAAAAAGGGATTGTAAAAAATAAAAAAATAGATACTTTTGTCGGAGAACAAAATGATAGCAATTTTCTGATGCGAATCAGATCAAGGGAAAATGATGGTGACTCCTGAATTAGCACCTTTTCAATTCAACTACCTCCTGTTCCGGAGTTTCATGGACAGCAGCGGGAAGTGGAATGAATAAGGCTGTTTCAACTGAGTCGGGCAGGGATCAATGATGTGTGTTGTAACGCTTTTTACGGCGGAGTGGCGATCGTAAGGATTGAATTTCATTCTTGATTTGCAGATTTGTTGTGACATAGACAAGCGTGCGAAATAGAATAGAGGTTTATAGTGGGTGGTAGATTTCGAAGGTGGTTTTTGTTGGGTTTTTTTTTTTTTTTTTGGGGGGGGGGGGGGGGGAGGGAGGGTGAGAATGGAAATCGGGAGGGAAGATAATTTTTTCTTATCTTCAGCATCCAGAAAAGTTTATGATCATTTGCAAAACATAGGTTTCTTGGGTTCTAGGAAACAATTTTCTTCTGTCCTAATAAAGATTGTGTGTCTCTATGTCTGTTTTGTCTGTCTGGAAATAAAAACTTCCAGAGATCACCAGAAAGACCACCACGCGGGTTTATCAAAAACAAATGATTCTGATTGAACTCACGGTGCCATATGAAAACGGAATGGAGCAAGCTCTCATCTACAAGACTGAAAAGTATGAAAGTCTGCAGGTGGAGGGAATCCGGCTTCTTAGCCAAAAAGTTCCTCGCTTTAGAGATTTGAGCAATGGGAGCTGTAGACTCATCATCTCATGAAAAGACTGCGACAAATCAAGGATTTATGCCTGACTGTTTGAAAAAAAAGAGGAACGAATAAGATTTCACCGTATGCATCCATACACAAAGCAGTTGATGCTGGAAATCTTAACATTTATTCGTTAGGAAAAGCGACTGACCTTCAGCAAAAATGTAGCTGATTTTTTTTCAATCAGTATTTTCTCATGATGTGTCCATTATAGATTACCGAATCGAGAAAAATGTAAGATTGAGAAATGACTGCGTCCAATCATACGATCGCAATTATTCACTATAAAACATTAACCCTGTTGTACAGAACAGGAATCTATAAATGACACAGCCAGTCAAGCTAACTTACATCTGATTAATTCAAGTATTTTTGCGGCTCCTTGTTCATTGTACATGCAAATCCTTTTCTGTCTGTTTGTCTGTCTACCTGGATGGATGAATAGATGGATGGATGGATGCATGCATGCATGGATGCATGGATGGATGGATGGATGGGCGAACGGAGCGATATATGTATAAGTGTATTCATGTATTTCTGTCCCACCCACCCATCTCTCTCTCTCTCTCTCTCTCTCTCTCTCTCTCCTCTCTCTCCTCTCCTCTCTCTCTCTGTAGGATTATTGATTGCAGGTAGCAGGACTGGCATGACCATATGTATGATAGAGATAGATTTGCTCAGTATATCTTAGAACCTTATACTGGGATAGAAATGAATAGATTTATCAAATGTGCACTGAAAAATTTAGGTTTGGCGTGTCTGATATCGCATGTCATCGCCTCAGGTATAGTAATGTTGTTGAAAATGAACCGACGAGCAAAGAAAATGAAATACACTTTTTGTTTTGCTGTCCTGCTCTGAGCGATCTTAGAATAAAACTTATTCTACCCAAATAGTACACCGAACCATGCAATTTCAGGCTAATTCTCTTGCTGTCAACAAGGAATGAGAATACACTTTTGAATTTAGCCATGTATATGTATTAAGCAAATAAGAGAATTCGGACAGTAACGTCTTAATGTATTCTGCCTTTTGTAACATTTCTACATTTTTTCATGATTTCATTGTGTTACGTATTAGGAATGTTGTATGATGCATGTATGAAACCCCCTTCAGTATGAGGCTGTGGCCTTAAACTGAATAAAACATTCGCATTCACATTCGCATTCACATTCGCATTCGAATTCTCTCTCTCTCTCTCTCTCTCTCTCTCTCTCTCTCTCTCTCTCTCTCTCTCTCTCTCTCTCTCTGCATGAATGGATGGACGAAGCAATAGATGCATGGAGCGATGTATGGATGTATCATTGTATTGTATTGGCTAGTGTGGGCTCCACAATCGAACAAATGAAAATAAATGCCTGTAGCAGGAATGGAACGCGCTACCTCCCATTTCGCATGTCATCGACGTTGCACACTCCATTACGGTAGGTGGTAACGTATCATCATCATCATCATCATCATCATCATCATCATCATCATCATCATCATCATATATTATCATTATTATTACTGTCATTATTATTGATTTATTATTATTATTGTCATCATCATCATCATCATTATTTATTATTATTATCATTATCATCATTAATATATATCATAATTATCATTACTATTATCATTATTATTATTATTACTATAGCATTATTATCATTATTATCAACATCATCATCCTGATCATTATTATTAGTATTGTTATCATTATTATCGTTGTGGTTGTTGTTGTCGTCGTTGTTGTCATTATCATTACTGTTATTATTATTATTGTTGTTGTTGTTGTTGCTTTTGCTGTTGTTAGTATTATTATTATTATTATCATCATCATCATCATCATTATCATTATTATTATCATCACATTATCATTATCAGTATCATTATTATCATAATTACTAGCTATAATCAGAATAGTCACGATTAAACTAAAAGAAGAAAAAAGAAAAACAGTCCAAATGAAAATAAGGTTAGAATGAAACCGTTGCTTTCATCTTCAACGTTTCCATTCGTTGCACAAATCGCACCCCATGTTCTCATGTTCCTGTGTCTCTTGCAAAGTCAGACGACTTGAGACAGCCACACTTCAGTGTGATGATAGGCCTCTCATCCCTCATTACCTCGCCGGGCTAATGAGATGCTTCTGCACATGGCTTATTGGTCTCCTCTTCAGCCTTTTCATTGCTTTGGCATGTGTTTTTATTATGACTTTTTTTGTTATTTTCACACACACACACACACACACACACACACACACACACACACACACACACACACACACACACACACACACACACACACACACACACACACACACACACACACACACACACCCAATATACTCGCGCGCGCGCACGAGCACACAGAAAGAGACAGACAGACAGACCGACCGACAGACAGACAGACAGACGACAGACAGACGGACGACATACAGAGACAGACAGACAGACAGAGAGACAGGTCAGAGACAGAGAGTGAAAACACATCTGGTGCTGTTATTGCTGCTTCTATTATTCCACACGATATCTGATTGAGGATATTATATTCTCTGCAAAGCGTCTTTATAACTCGGTTCCGCCTTTTTTTCAATACTCTCTCTCTCTCTCTCTCTCTCTCTCTCTCTCTCTCTCTCCTCTCTCTCTCTCTCTCTCTCTCTCTCTCTCACACACACACACACACATAAGCGAGCTCTTAAAGCTATTCTTATAAAAATCGTCATCGTTAACATCAACAGACTATGTAAAGCTAGATATTCTTCCCCTGTCACACAGACTTCAGTACAATAAGGCAATACTGATGTACAGAATAATGAATGGTTATGCACCTTCGACTCTAGCCACAACATTTCCGCTCAACCAATCAAGATTCACCAATAATATACTTATCCGTAAACCTAGAACTGATCTTTTCAAAACAAGTCTTCACTACTCAGGTGGAACACTTTGGAACTCTATACCAGTAAACATTAAACAAAAAGGCAGTATTGCTTCTTTTGAGGCAGCGTACAAACAATTACTATTTCAAACAGTTTAACTGAACACATTGACAAATTCAGTGAATACTGGATCATTTAGGGAAAAAAACGCTATTTCCTATGCATGAGTGTATAAATCTGTACATGTATATGTATTTATTTGTGTATTATGTATGTGTATGTATGTATATGAGGCATGCGCTCGCACACGAATTTGTGTGCTTGTATGTGCGCATGTGTGTGCGTGTGTTAGCCTTTTCCTTTTTTTTCTTTTCTTTCTTCTTTTTCTTCGTCTTCTTCTCTCTTTTGTCTTCTTCTTTCTTCGTTTATTTCTTTATTTCTATTTCTTTCTTTATTTTTTTTTCTTTTGCCAGTAGACAAATTTCCCCACCCCTTTTTCTGCCCCGACTGGCTCCTACCCAGAGTTGAGTTTGCTGCGGACTCAGTTGGGAAAACTGGGACCACACAGTCGAGTTTCATCCACTTAATGGATGCGTTTCTGAGAGTGTTGCTCAAATTTTCTGACCAACACTGCAGGTGCCTGTATCTCTCGGGCCTGGTTGACGCCGGGATATATTATGAAAGGAAGCGTAGAGTACAGCCCTGTCATGTAGTCTCAGACCGAAACGGAAATCCGTAGCATCATCTTAATCATCCTCATTCTCATCGATCTGCATAAAAAAAATCTCAAATTCTGTGGCCCTTCATGCCCTGCTCTCATGGTGACCTCAATTTCGATGTCCTCTCCACGTCTGTGGTCTTGGTTTGGTTCCGTCAGGGTCACCGGTATCGGCGAGTCCATGGGGGCTGTCGTTGGACGGACGTGGTGGTGCCCTCCGGAGGGAGAGCTCACTCACGCCGGCTCCGCGACTAAGCAATTATTGTCGTCAGTAAGGGGCTTAGTAGGTGGTGTCCTGCATATGTTAGATCAGAACAGGCGCCACTGAACACCACCGAAGTGACTCGGCAGCAGTGCAGTGTCTCCTCCGGTGGGTTGCCTCTTGACGACTTGACATTGACTGCTCCCTGTGGATTGCCGGTGCCGGGGCTGCGGCCGGGCCGACCGGGCTGTGGCTGTGGACGGGGTGTCGGAATGAGCGGCGTGGGTGCACTGCCTCTGAGGTGGCGCAGAGGTTGGGACAGCAAAAAAAAAAAAAAAAAAATTCCCCCACCCCCATCCCTCCCATCATTTGCCCCCGCGCGCGCGTATGTGTGTGTACGCGCGCACTTGTGCATGTATGCAGGATCTGTTACCTGCGTCTGTAGCATCAGTCTACTTTTCATAGTCTAATTATGGATTTGTATTTTCAACTTTTTTTCCCTGTAGTTGCTATGATGACTTACATGTTTTGCAATGGTTTTTTTTTTTCCTTTTTTTTCTTCTTTTCTTTGTGTTTTCACTAGGGCTTGGTGGAAAAAAGCATGTACACTTCGTTTATCTCATTACCCTGGTAAAATAGAATTTCGTTCGTTCGTTCTCTCTCTGTCTCTCTGTCTCTGTCTCTGTCTCTGTCTGTCTGTCTGTCTCTCTCTCTCTCTCTCTCTCTCTCTCTCTCTCTCTCTCTTCTCTCTCTCTCTCTCTCTTCATGCTTCTGGTATGGTGATGATAGTGATGATGCTGATGATGACGTGCGTGAGAGTGAGTGAGTGTGTTGGGGGGAGGGGGGGGGGGGGCAAGGGAAGGACGCTGCTAAAATATGTCATTGGTATTTGATGATCCTTTCTTTAAATCACATCTAATGATTTACATAATCAATATGAAAGCTAACTTTAATTTATCTTTGTTACTAGCACACCCTTTCTTGTGTTACAGGTTAAGAACACGTTTGCTTCTCTTTCACATAAATGTTTAACTGATAGTGTAATCCTACATGCCTTGGTTTGTCTTGTTTGGTAGTGTGTAATTGCAGTTTATATTATTTTACATTCAAAGATAAAACAGTCTCCCAAAGGGGG
>CM065716.1:44319258-44329258 GCA_033310375.1 Conus canariensis | reverse complement strand
AGAGAGAGAGAGAGAGAGATGGCAGGGGGGGGGGAGAGATGTTGATAAACAAAATGGTAGTAGAATACAAAGTCAATGTAAACTCATAACCCGTTGTCAATCTCCTCTAAGCACCTTCTGTCCAACTTTTCTCAAGGACTAACATCAAAATGGGAATACAGAATCAAACTTCACTCCGCATCTATGTCACGATCGTCGTATTTCTCACTACCAGTACTCCACGTCTGTCCTCAACCCTACCGTTTCCTTTCCATTCCATTAGACCTCGTCGTCTCAGCTCAGTGCACTTCCTGTTCCGAAACTGCGCACTCAGCTACCAGTATGTTCACTGGAAAAGCCAGTCACGGGATCAGGGGTCAACGTTTGCGAGCGAAAAACTCTCGCTCTGTACAATGGACCTGATACGTACCTGGCTGATTTGTGGATAATGACCGAATTTTTCGAATTGCGTCATATAATCGAAAGCAGCGCGGTTCTCCAGATTCTCGGTTTTCTGCAGCCATGCACTGGAATTCGCTGCCTTTCCAACTACATCATGCCCCTTCCTTCCTGACTTTCATGTCTGTACTTAAAACTTATCTGTTTGAATGCAAGTTGCAGGGTACCGCCTGTAATAGTACTGATATATGTCACTTGCATATTTGCTCGTGTGCGAATGAGTTGTTCACCGTGTCATACTGTGTATATGTCTGGGTGTGTAACACAGTGTGTGTGTGTGTGTGTGTGTGTGTGTGTGTGTGTGTGTGTGTGTGTGTGTGTGTGTGTGTCCAGCTTATATCTTAGATACTGATTTGTTAATACTTGGAAAGCGCTCTGTGGCCTACGTTGTTAGGATGGGTGCTATAGAAATTGTTCTCTTATTATTGTTATCTTTTTTATTAGTATTGTTGTTGTTGGGTTTTTTTTTAATGGCAGGAGCGAAGGAGGGTGATGACTGTAATAAGAGGAAGCTGTTTTCAGCGGAACTGACATTCTAAGGATGTGTTAGTCATACTATGACGGTACGGTGGTAGTTTTCATATATGGCTGAGCAGGTGGAGTAATGGCAAGCACAAATCGCTCTCTCTCTCTCTTCTCTCTCCTCTCTCTCTCTCTCTCTCTCTCTCTCTCTCTCTCTCTCTCTGTGTGTGTGTGTGTGTGTGTGTGTGTGTGTGTGTGTGTGTGTGTGTGTGTGTGTGCGCGCGCGTGTGTGTGTGTGTGTGGCTTGGTCTGTCTATCTGCCTGTTTGTATGTCTGACTACCTGTATGTCTGTGTTCAATCTTACACTCTGTTTCTTCACTGCCACATACCTCCTCCCCCCCCCCCTCCTCTCTCTCTCTCTCTCTCGTCTTTCTCTGTGTGTATGTCTCTCTCTGTCTCCATGTGTCTCTCTGTGTCTCTCTGTCTCTCTCTCTCTGTCTGGTCTGTCTGTCTGTCTGTCTGTCTCTCTCTCTCTCTCTCTCTCTCTCTCTCTCCTCTCCTCTCTCTCTCTCTCTCTCTCTCTCTCTCTCGTTGGTGCTTGTGTTCTTTGCCGTACCCTCTCTGCATGTGTGTTACGTATTTCTCCATGGAGTATCAAACAGCAATAAACAATCAGAAAATACTGCATAGAAAATGGAGTGACTGAAGTGTCATTAACTCCAGACTCTTGCAATCAATTACCGTCGCAGCTAAGATATTCATCAATGGAAACCCCTTTGCTCCGAAGCGCCCTGTTGGAAACCCAGTCCGAGACCATTCCACTAAAATGAATGAAAGTGCAATTAACACATCGTACGTTTACGTGTCATCTTCACGTGCCTCGTGGATTATTGGAGGAGGGTGAGGGCCGGCAACTCGTGACGGATGACTGGTTCCCGGGGCTTACTCGTCAGACGTCTCGTCTCCTGCCTAAGTACCGAAATCTGCCTCTTGACCTTTGGCACTAACGTTCGACAGACGATGATGAAGAGCCGTTTCCATGATATGTCGCGTATGTGATTTATGTGTGATTGTTTGAGAAATTCGAGGTGTGTGTGTGTGTGTGTGTGTGTGTGTGTGTGTGTGTGTGTGTGTGTGTGCGTGCGTGCGTGCGTGCGTGCGTGCGTGCGTGCGTGTGTGTGTGTGTGTGTGTGTGTGTGTGTGTGTGTGTTGATTTTACGTAATATAACCCGTTCTGTACTGGGTCTTTTGCAGTTCATATAAACTGTGATGCTAGCCCAAATTAACCATTAACCCTTTACCCCAGCCTCCTTGGTCTCCACAAATACCCCACCCCTCACCTGCATTGATTCAATAGAAACAGTTGTGTACTGAGTGTTTTGTTGTTTGTACAAACTGCGATCCACACCCCAACCGGCTCCTGTGCCCTACCCCTCTCTACCCGTCCCCACTCTCTTCCCATCCGTCCTACCTCACCCACACCCCGCACCACCGCCCCCATTTTCAACTACCGTATTCCCACCCCTCTATCCCCCCATCTCCTCCGCATCTGCGTTCGAATTCTCTCTCTCTCTCTCTCTCTCTCTCTCTCTCTCTCTCTCTCTCTCTCTCTCTCTCTCTCTCTCTCTCTGGATTCGGATTAGGATTCGGAAACATCCGAAAACATCCGAATCTCTCTCTCTCTCTCTCTCTCTCTCTCTCTCTCTCTCTCTCTCTCTCTCTCTCTCTCTCTCTCTCTCTCAAAGTTTTTGGAGCCTAAATATTATCGACAACCTTGTTTATTTAAACTAAGTCTACTCATGGCATGCACTAAACCTGATGTTGTACGTAATTTATCGTTGTTTTTGTATAAGGCTTTTAAATATAGAGAAATAGCTACTTCATAGTTTTGCATGATGTGCCTGCCATAACCGTAGCCCTTTGTATTGCATGATGAAGTGGTATACCTGTACGTTTACCCCTTCATGAGGGGCTGAGGCCTATATGAATAAACACTCATTCATTCATTCATTCTCTCTCTCTCTCAAAAGATGCAAGACTGGGTCACACATATTAAAACACTGCTTTGTTCAAACTGTTTTGGGTATGTCTGGATGTTTGGAGAGGTAGGCGACGAGAAACGCTTTATACAGATATTCAAAGAACGCCTACAAAACTGTTTTTGCCAACGTTGGTATTCTCATGTATCAGACAGCACTCGGTTTGAACTATACCACTCATTTAAAAGCATCTTTGAACGTGAAAAGTATTTTGAATTCATTAAGAACAGGCTGTTTAAAACTGCCCTCGTGCGTTTTAGAATGGGCGTTTCGAGGATAAACAGTCATGTTTTCCGCTGTTCGGCGATAGATCAACCTGGTTGTTGTAGCATTGATACTCAGCTGAATTTGTCTAAATTCCTGTTTTGGGCTTTGAAACGCAGAGCAAGTTTTGTTTTGTGAACGCATTTTTCTGCGAATATTGCGGTTGATATGGGATTTCTGGCAATGTTTGAATGTTACGTTTGTTTGTCTCGTTTTCAATTTAACAGTTGCTTGCCGTTCCCCTCATTGTAACGGGCCACAGGCCTATACGCAATAAAACATTTGTCCTGTCTTGTCTTGTCTTGTCTTCTCTCTCTCTCTCTCTCTCTCTCTCTCTCTCTCTCTCTCTCTTCTGTTTTTTTTTTAATTCAACTGCCTGGCTGTGTCTGTGTCTGCTCAACTTCAATCTCATACTCTCATACTGTGTATCTTTTTGTTTGTTTGTTTGTTTTCTCACTGAAACCCTAGCCCCTTACCATCCGACTAAAGTGAATGGAAATGCAATTAATCTCGTCATCATCTGACGTGTAATCCTTGTTTCCTCGTGCAGCATGGGGCATCTGGCGCCTCGTGTCTGGTAAACACAGCCTGGATCTTAGACCACGGCCGTCTGGTCTCCTGGCTAAGACAAGTGTTGGAATCTGCTGTAAGCTCAGGCACTAACGTTCGGCTGACGAGTGAATGACAAATCATTTCTATAATGTTTTGCCTGGATAATGTCTATTTTATTGCTGGGAAAGTGGCTTGTTTATTGTTATGCAATTTCTTCAATAAAATTTTAATTGTATTGACTCTTTTGTAGTGTGTAGAAATGGTGATCCCTACCCCTGACCCTACGCCACCCTAAATCTCCAACCCATTTGTCATCGCCCGACCATGTTCACGCCATCCCACACTCCCACCGAATCAATCAAAAACTGTTGTACTGGATGTTTTGTGGGTCTCTCTCTCTCTCTCTCTCTCTCTCTCTCTCTCTCTCTCTCTCTTAGTTGGTGTCTGTGCTCTCTGCTGCACCTGTCCAAATTTTCAGTGAGCATACCTCTGCAAATACAGTCGAACAACAAACAAAACATGCGAAGTTGATTGGAATAGTGTTTAAAGGGCCCATTATCACAATCAGTGTTTGTAAACGGTACGGTGTTTGTCAACAGAGAACGCATGGCACTGAAACGTTTATCTGGACACCCACACGAGACCATCCCACTGAAATGAATGGAAATGCAATTAACGCGTCATCGTCTCTGTCATTTCCACGTGTCTCGCGCATTACAAGGGCCTGGCACTTCAGGTTTGATGACCAGTCCTTGTGGGCCTTGAAAGTCGGTCCTCTCATCTCCTGGCCGATTGCGCTAACGTTTAGCTAATTATATTACAAAGAATGACTTTTATGACGTGTTGCTTGGTTTTTTTTTGTTGTTGTTGTTGTTTTTTTTCTTCTTTTTTTTCCCGATAACAGCAGGGGATTTTTTCTGATTTTCCTATCACTTCAAGAAAATGTCCCTTCTTTCCTTTGAATGTAGTTGAATAGATTCTGAAACCCTCTTATTAAACTCGTACACTCTCTCTCTCTCTCTCTCTCTCTCTCTCTCTCCTCTCTCTCTCTCTCTCTCTCTCTCTCTCTCTCTCTCAGGTCAGGCTCCAGTGTGTTCACAACTCAACAGCGTAATATCTGCTTCCAGGAAGTTTCCGCCTCCATTTTCAATACTCACACTTCAGCCCCTTGGCTGCTTCCCTTCAGAGAACTGGGGGCGTAGCTATCGGAAGTCAAAACACTGTAACTGGATGCCTACTGCAGGTTTGCCTTGTGTTGCTTACTTCCGCAGCTTAGACAACACAATGAATCGATCGGTTGGGGGAAGGACGACGAGTAATTTCCTGTGAAAACAACGCGGAGAAAATTGTGCGATGATTATGGACCACAACAACTGCCAGCCTTGATTGGTGATGCTTGAAAGATGTGCTGGTGATTAAGATTATCTTAATTGCACGGAGGGCAAACAATGAAATGGAGTAGTTGGGGTTGGGGGTGGGAGTTGGAGCGGGAGTGGGTTGGAGCGATAATAGGTTTCATACTGTTATTGTGGCTTTATGTAATTATCCTCTTTCATGTCACTCGCTTTCTGTCTGCATTTGTATCTCTTTCTCTGTCTCTGTACCTCTGTGTATTTTGTTCAGTCTGTATCTTCCTCCCCTCCTTCTCTTCCTCCTCCCTCTCACTCTCTTTCTCTCTCTCTCTCTCTCTCTCTCTCTCTCCTCTCCTCTCTCTCTCTCTCTCTCTCCTCTCCTCTCTCTCTCTCTCACGTGTTTGCCAGCCTCTGCTGTCTCCTCTGTTTAACTCCTTATCTTTCACAATATATGTCTTTCTTTCTTAATTTCCGCAAATTTGGGTTATTGGAACACTCTTTTTTTTAATCGGATTTTATTATCATATTGATTCCACAAAAGTTGGATTTAATCCGATTGAGTCCTTGTAATTTGCATAGTGTGACAGGGTTCATGATCCAGCCATGAAATTTTAAATCATCAAATCGTTTAGGTTTTTATCATAGGTCAGTCACACTTTGACCTTCGGGGTTATCTTGAGCATATGACACATGACGTCCCACCTCATTCCTCACATCACAGACCCCACTCCCATTCACCCCTGCTTCACCTTCTCTCGCTCTCTCTCTCTCTCTCTCTCTCTCTGTCTCTCTCTCTCTGTCTGTCTGTCTGTCTCTCTCTCTCTCTCTCTTTCTCTGTGTCCGTGTAAACCTCAAACCCGTCACCAATCAGTTGACGTTTCTCAAACCCGTCACCAATCAGTTGACGTTTCTCTTGACGTTTCAGAGCAAATCCCATCAACGAAAGAGACCCGCACAAAGACATGTTGAGGCTGGCCCTGACCTTTCCACTCCGACACACAGAGGTCATCGTTGAGACGGGTGACAATCCAATTACCCAGCCATCCCATTGGCCGTCCTTCCGCGCCTCGTGCTCTGCACGTGAGGGCACGGGTCGGGGAAAAGGGGATGGGGGAGAGGGTGGTGCTGTGATGCTGTTCATGTTGGAGTTCCCGCTAACGATCTGGAAATCGAGCATCTTAGCCGTTCATATAAGTGCCGTTTGTGTTGTGTTGTGTTGTGTTGTGTTGCGTTGTGTTGTATTGCATTGTATTATATAGTATTGTATTGTGTTGTATTGTATTGTACTGTATTGTGTTGTTGTACTGTACTGTATGGTATTGTGCTGTGATGTGTAGCGTATTAAAGTGTAGTTTAGTGTGGTGTGGTGTGGTGTGTGTGGTGTGGTGTGGTGTGTTCTGGTGTGGTGTGGTGTGGTGTGTTCTGGTGTGTTCTGGTGTGTTCTGGTGTAGTGTAGTGTAGTGTAGTGTAGTGTAGTGTAGTGCAGTGCGCTGAAGTTCACTGCAGTGCAGTGAAGTTCACTGCAATAAAGTACAGTGTCAAGCAGAGCAGTGAAGTTCACTGCAATAAAGTATAGTGTCAAGCAGAGCAGTGAAGTTCACTGCAATAAAGTATAGTGTCAAGCAGAGCAGTGAAGTTCACTGCAATAAAGTATAGTGTCAAGCAGTGTAGTGCAGTGAAATTCACTGCATTAAAGTATAGTGTCAAGCAGTGAAGTGCAGTGAAGTTCACTGCAATAAAGTATAGTGTCAAGCAGTGCAGTGAAGTTCACTGCAATAAAGTACAGTGTCAAGCAGTGCAGTGAAGTTCACTGCAATAAAGTATAGTGTCAAGCAGTGTAGTGCAGTGAAGTTCACTGCATTAAAGTATAGTGTCAAGCAGTGAAGTGCAGTGAAGTTCACTGCAATAAAGTATAGTGTCAAGCAGTGCAGTGCAATTCACTGCATTAAAGTATAGTGTCAAGCAGTGCAGTGAATTTCACTGCAATAAAGTATAGTGTCAAGCAGTGCAGTGAAGTTCACTGCAATAAAGTATAGTGTCAAGCAGTGTAGTGCAGTGAAGTTCACTGCAATAGAGTATAGTGTCAAGCAGTGCAGTGCAATTCACTGCAATAAAGTATAGTGTCAAGCAGTGCAGTGAAGTTCACTGCAATAAAGTATAGTGTCAAGCAGTGCAGTGCAGTGCAGTGCAGTGTAGTGTAATGTACTGTAGTATAATGTAATATGGTCTCGTGCAGTGTATTGCGATGTAGCGCAATGTAAAGTGCAGATTGCAGTTGATTGCATTGTTTTGTACTGAGTCACGTTGTGTAGTATTGTACTGCACTATGTGCTTCTGTGTCGTATTATATTGGAGCATGCTGTTTTGCATTGCTTCGTGTTGTGTTGTGTTATACTGTATTATATTGTATGGTAACGTGTGTTGTACTGTATCATTATGATACAAAAAAGGAGAAGAAAGAGGAAGAGCTGCAAGAACCTTACTGCATTAACCAGCCTTTAGAGAGAAAAAAAAGCTGTGCTGCAACTTCCACAGAAAGATAAGAACGAATTGAATTGATCCTTTGTAGTGACAGAAGGTCGACTGACAGACAAAAGAAACGTGCTAATTTTAAGCAAAGCGTTTTGCCAAGACAGATACCCAGATATTTGCTGATGTCTAAAAGGTACAGAATTACGGGAAAAGGTCAGAGGATCACATGTGGTCTCTGAAAGGTAAGTACGATCTCTATACAACAACAAAAAACAACCTCAGTCTTATTCTCATTTGATTTCTGCCTGTTTCTGTTCTTCCGTAATTTGACATCAGAGACTCAAAGTTCAATTCACGGGGGTGGGTAATGGACTTTCATACTTTGAACTTTTGCGCGTAGACTTTCGCCCTGTGGATTTGTGCTCTGACTGTTTCCTTGCGATCACTTCTTTTTTGACATGGTACAAATGTAAATTTGTACATTCAATAATTCCACTTCATACACACACACACACACACACACACACACACACACACACACGCACACACACACACACACACACACACACACACGCACGCACACACACACGCACGCGCACACACACGTACACGCACGCACGCACGCACGCACACGCACACGCACAGCACGCACGCACGCACGCCGCGCGCGCGCCGCACGCACGCACGCACACACACACACACACACACACACACACACACACACACACACACACACACAATGTGTACCTGTCTGTCAAATGTGATAGTTTTCATCATCTGTATGATACCTCCACCTACACGGATATGTTAATTTTCTTTCTTCACGTGTGTTTTTCTCCGGTTGCTGTTTTTCATAATCACTTCACACACACACACACACACACACACACACACACACACGCACACGCACACGCACGCACGCACGCACGCACGCACGCACGCACGCACGCACACACACACACACACGTGCGCGCGCGCGCGCGCACACAACACACACACACACACACACACACACACACACACACACACAGAAAAGAAGAAAAAGAAGAAGAAGAAGAAAAGAAGAAGAAGAAGAAGAAGAAGAGGAAGAAGAAGAAGAAGGCAGCGAAGTATAGGGTGGATACCGTCAGGAAAAATTGACGTGTCCAGTAATCTTGTCACTAAGTCTTCCGAAATGCCACGCACCTGTCAATGTTTCTTTCCACCATGTTAGCCTTTCATGTAAATCAGCACGTGCTTCAATGAAAAGGTGCCTTTTGTCATGACGCCGTGCAATGATGCGAGTCATGAATAATGCATACTAAGTCTTTCCTTCCTGAGATGTCATACAGAGTTGGGGTTTTTTTTTTTTTTTCTCCTATTCCTGCTCTTTATTTGTGTTCTTCCTTTTCTTTCCAAACAAAATATGAATTTGGTACAAAGGGCATTAAAAGCTTCAGAATGTGAATGATTAGAACTGAAATGTAAAAGCAAAACAAAAAAACAAAACAAAAAAAACTGAACATTATTCAAGGTAACCCTAGCAGGAGTTTTTATAACCAGGGCTAGTGCTTATATGTAAATG
This sequence comes from Conus canariensis, assembly GCA_033310375.1. Taxonomy (NCBI): domain Eukaryota; kingdom Metazoa; phylum Mollusca; class Gastropoda; order Neogastropoda; family Conidae; genus Conus; species Conus canariensis. The sequence continues at coordinate 44,320,114 of CM065716.1, read as the reverse complement.
GATTCTAATTTTCTTTATTTTTTTGTGTTCATGTGAATGCATTGCCGTTTCATTGTTGGAACCGTTTACGTAAATGGGTTGTAATTTCCTTTCTCTTTGATTCATATCCATTTGATGGGTTGAATAAAGAAACAAGAATGGAGGGACAGCAGATGTTTGAAAAACATTTGAAATTAAGGAGGAAAAAAACATGAAAACCATACACTTAGGAGGATTCAGTGTTCTCTGTCTGTCTGTCTGTCTGTCTGTCTGTCTGTCTCTCTCTCTCTCTCTCTCTCTCTCTCTCTCTTCTCTCTGTGCGTGTGTGTGTGTGTGTGTGTGTGTGTGTGCGTGTGTGTGTGTGGTGTGGGGGGGAGGGGGGGAGTGGGGGCGCGAGTACATCGCGACGCATGCGTTTTTGTTTTTTGTCTTTCTAAGAGAGAGAATGAGTCAACGCTTCCTTACATCTTCATTAGTGCAACAACAACAACAGCAACACAAGACACAGAGAAGAGAGAGAGAGAAGAGAGAGAGAGAGAGAGAGAGAGAGAGAGAGAGAGAGAGAGGAACACGTTTGGTATTCTCCCTGCTAGATCTTGGTTTATTGCTGTGAGAAATAGGTCAACAAGCTTTGTTTTTCAAGATTGTCTTGCAGCAGCAGCAGCAGGCAGCAGCAACAGCAACAACGACAAATACTACTACCGCTACTACTAATACTACTTGCTGCTGCTGCTGCAACTACGACTACTGCTGCTGCTGCTGCTGCTGCTACTGCAGCTACTGCTATTACTCGTATTGCTACCGCTGCTACTGCTGCTGCTGCTACTGCTGCTGAAACTTATGCTACCACTACCACTACTACTACTTCTACTACTTC
>CM065716.1:44294258-44311758 GCA_033310375.1 Conus canariensis | reverse complement strand
GTGCAGACGAGCCACTATTCATGTCATGATGGAATCTGTTACATCATCGGTGAATGACGTCATCTGGCTTCCGCTGCGTTCACATCAGAATGGCGTCATTGTGGTGTGTGATGTCAAATATCAGTAACCGTTGTTGCCCATAACTGGAAAGAAATGAAACAAACATGGTTTGATTAATAAATGTATATACAAAAATGTGTGTTTTAACCCATATGAGGAGAAGCAGTTAGAAAAAAGGGGTGTTAGGGGTGATGGCTGTTAAAACAAATCGCAGAAAATCTTTTCGCTTAGTAATTTATCATCGTTTAAGATAAAGTCTTTGCAACTGATAACAATGACCCACCGGGTACCACCACCCACCGTCCCTCGCACACACATACACTTCTCTCTCTCTCTCTCTCTCTCTCTCTCTCTCTCTCTCTCTCTCTCTCTCTCTCTCTCCGTGTGTGTGTGTGTGTGTGTGTGTGTGTGTGTGTGTGTGTTACGTGCCGGCATCCATAAGTCTGACAGTGCTTTCATTTTCGTTTATTCCAATTTTTGATCCGCGTTGGTTTATTCTTAGACGATTTCTTTGATTGAGTAATGCTATCAGACAATTGATACAAGTTCACTGCGTGCAGACATGACATATTGCCTGAAATTATCCATCATTGTCCTCTCAGGGGTACGGTCAAAGTCATTTCCCTCTCAATAACTCTCATTTTGGCTTACATTGGTTTGACGATGCGTGCGTTAGGTGTGGTACTATGGACGAATATTACTGTCTGATTGTATCCTATCTGAATCATAGATTACCTGACTCTTCAGTAGAGATGAGGTCATCTTAAGAATTTTCGATGCATGTTACAAAGTATCAAGACGATGGCGGTGATGAAGGAAAAAAAATGGCGGGTAGCGTGAAGATCCTGACTCAATCCCTACAGGATCTGTTCGACCCCACATGAATGTCGCTTTCAACTTCTGGCCTACAGCAGCTGAAAGCAACACTGACTGTCTGGACAAGGCACAAAATATTGCGTCTCCGATTCATTGCAGAAGGCATGAAACCACTCCAGTAACTGCGATGGAGGAAATGACTGACCGACAAACACGCCAGGAGAGAAGAAACGAAAATTCCTCAGACGAAGTGAGGAAACGAAAAGGTTCCCATCTCACCCTCTTTACTCAGAGCTCCAGGCAGTAAGAACCGCATGAAACGGCAACGTCAAATCAAAATCACCTGGAAAAGGTTCTTCAGCAAAAGCACACAAAACATCTCCCGCTCAGAAACCAACGATCGGAAGTGCACCATGATTTGACGAATGGGCAATGGGACACTACGTCTGTGATCTTTAACATTCTTGGCATCGGAGCAAAAGAAGACCATACAGCATTAGAACTGAAATCTCTGACGCTTGAAATGCAGATCAGGGACAACCCATCCATTATCTGGACCAGAGTCTACATCGATGACTCTGGGGGAAAAAAGCTGTTCAAAACAGGGGAGATGTCTATTTACGGTTTCCTGGCTGCAGCTCTGACAGTAGTCAGTTCTCCACCAACTTCAGAGCCGAAACCTTCGCATTAATTCATGCTGCTTAGACCCTAAATGCAAGAAACGGTCTTCCTCACTGACTGTCGAGCCTTTCTGAGTCTTCAGTCCAGCAAGCTTGACCAGATTCCCTCAGAACAAACTGACAGACAGACAGACAGACCAGGTCCTGAAAGGTTCTTCAAACACAAGGTTCTAAAACAAACCTGATGTTGAAGGGATCCCTTCCCATAGTGGTGTTATACGGAATGAGGCAGCCGACAGACTCCCCAGGCCAGGCAGCAAGCGAGATCACACTTCCCAGATTGAGAAGTCAAGAGCCTCCTTAAAAGCTATTTCAAAAACACTTGGAAACAGTGACATCAGACAGGACCTGAGGAGATGGCATCTACCAGCTGGAAAGGATGCAACAAGTCACCTTCTTCAGACTGGTAACAGGACGGCGTGAGCTCCTTTCGTATCTCCAGTCATCATTGCATGGCTGGTCGGATGTCTGAATGGATTTAAGTTGACAAATCAATTCGATTTTTAAATTGTCCATTTTTAAGAGGACAGAGTAAAATTATAAAATGTATATACCAAGAATGTGTCTCATTTGAAATGTACAAGAGATCGAAGACACTGAACTGTTGACCTGTCAGATTCCAATTCACAATGTATCATTGTAATTTACAGTGACAGACGGGAACTGATTATAACATTGGCTAATCTACACATAGATTGGAAGGAATGGAGTGGTTTTATGATAACATAGCAACGGGTTCATACAGTGTTAATTCTAATCACCTGTAAACGTTTAATGCGTACTTGCCGATTTCGAAAGGACTTATACACGAAATGCTTCACAGAAACAATTTTGATACCTGGGTAATTACGTATACATACATATATATGTATATTTTTTTTCAGTGTACTCTTGTACGCGATCCTCTTTATCGGCGGAGTGAATTCTCGTGTCTCTCTGTCCCTTGGTATCGACGTTACAAACTATAATGATGTAGTCTATAGCACCACCGTTATGCCTCCATCTTAAGTCCTTTTCCGTCAAACTATCTTCATTGCGCACCTTTAGCCGTGACGACAATCTACAAGACGACGCAGTCTTTTTATAACGATGCGAGCAGAGACGATCTTACCTGTGAAGTTCTGCTCTGCACGAAAAAGGAAACTATCGTTCGGCATCCTACAGTGAACAGAGCACTTTTTCGCATAGAAAACTTCAGGTTTACGCAGCAAAGGAACGTTAGAATACTCTGATTTGTATTATAAAAAGTACACATTTCCACTGATCGATCCATGACGTCGAATCATTGGAAGGTTCTACATATCCTCATACAGTCGTTCACACTTTCCTTTCGCGAACAATGAGAAAGGAATAAAAGATCTAGCTCTCCCTATCTAAACTGCTCTAAGAAGGAAAAGTGTTTATTTTTCATTTATTTGTATGAAAAAAATCACATTCTAAGCATATCTGCATTATTCGTCATATTCGTCCATTATTCATTTGTTAGTTTATTAAATTGTTGAAATTGGTCGTAACTGTTTGATAAAAATGATGCAATGGATTCTGTGTCAAAAAAAATAGCATTAGCCTGATAGGCCTCCCTCTTTTTCATCTGTCGGTCCTAAACACTGCAGGAAACATGTCTCCAGACTATTACAAAGGGTAGCTTATTTCAGTCCACTACAAAAGGTAACTCTCTCTCTCTCTCTCTCTCTCTCTCTCCTCTCTCTCTCTCTCTCACCACACACACACACACACACACACACACACACGCGCGCGCGCGCGCGCGCGCGCGCGCGCACGAAAAGATAGATAAATGGATAGATAGATAGACGGATAATTGGATATGGACACGCGCGCGCGCGCGCGCCACACACACACACACACACACACACACACACATCCTACACATGTACGCGCGCATGCACGCGCGCGCGCGCGCGCGCGCGCACCACACACACAAAACACACACACACACACACACACACACACACACACACACACACACACACACAGAGAGACAGACAGAGAGAGAGAGAGAGGGGGGGATAAAGAGAGAGAGAGGCAGACAGACAGCACAGAATATACAAATGAATAGGTGTTGAAGGCAGAAAGAACCAATTATGTTAGCTAGGGAAAAGGTAGGTTTTAAGTGTCACATTGAAAAATGACGGAGACTGCGCATGGAGACGGAAAAACGGAGAGCTTTTTTTTTTTTTTTTTTTTTTTTTTTTTTCAAATAACGGGTGCAAATATTAAAAAATCGCGGAGGGATCGAGATAGACTGTGAAACTGAAGAATTTCATGAAGACAGAGAGACACAGAGCCAAAAACAATTATAAAGCAAATAGAGGCATTTTTTTTAAACAGTGCAATTCATCGAGAAGGGGAGCCGTATGGTGTACTTTTCGGTTCCGAAGACGATATTTGCGGCACAGTTCATCATCTTTTGATTTTTACCGAAGATATTATGCGATAGTCCAGTAGATGTGAACTTTCAGTTGCCAATTTTTGTTATAACAAAGGTCATAACGAAGAACTTTGTTATTTTAGCTGTCAAAAAATAAGAACAAACAAATAATGTGTGTGTGTGTGTGTGTGTGTGTGTGTGTGTGTGTGTGTGTGTGTGTGTGTGTGTGTGTGTGTGTGCGCCTTTGATTATTTGTGAGAAACGAATGTTCAGAAGATGACATAGTAACAACAACAATAAGAAGAAAAAAAAAATAACGAGAATAACAACACTAAAAACAACACACACACACGCGCGCGCGCGCGCGCGCGCACACACACACACACACACACACACACACACACACACACACACACACACACATTTTTGTTTGTTTGTTCTTTTTCTTTGACCGCTGAGATAACAAAGCTCTTGGTTATGACCTTTGTTATCACCACAATTAGCAACTGAAAGTTCCCATTTACTGGACTATCACATGATATCTTCGGTAAAGTCAAAAGGTGATTAGCTGTGCCGCAAATACACGCACATACACACACCAACGCATATACACTCAGATGTGTGGACTCTCCAATTTATACACTTTTACACACTTGCATCGCCCATCAGATGCTCACCCACCAGCGCGCACACGCCTACAGCATGCACTGGGGTCATGAGAGATTCAAAGTCTTATCTCAGTTGACGTGTGTTTGATCGTTTGTGTCTGTTATTGGAAAGGCCCAGTAGGAGTCTGCACCAATCTCTAGGAGACTTCACAGTGTTGGCCCTATGGTTATCCCAATGTCTGTTTGGTTGGTGATGTTTCTTGCTCCTCCTTTAAGTCTGGATGTGCGGCCACTTCCTCTCTTGATGTCCAGCTCTGAAATATGGTCTATGGTATAATGGCTTTGCTCTTGTTTATGATGTGATTCTTTAGATTAGTTCTCTCATCCGAACGGCCAATTTTTAATCCAGTTGTTATCGTTGACTTGCCTGCCATTGTATCTGTTCTCTCCTTTCCTTTAAATCCTGCATGTCCTGGGCAGTAGTACATCCACATGAATCACTCTGATGGAAGACTGAGCATTACTTCATGCCAAGCAGGGCTTCCCATTCCATCCTCTACTTTTTGAAGTAGGTTCATGGAGTCAGTCAGTATCATGGCTTGTTGAGTTCTAAACTGGTCTGTGGATGAGATCCAGTGGAGTGCTTGTGTCACTGCTTCTACTCCCATTGTTAGACGTGAAGTTGTTAAACTGTATGCACGGTTGTCTTCTTGGGTAATTCGGCCATTTTCTTTCCCTGTGTATCCCCAGCTGACCTACCTTTGGTGACAGAACCGTCAGTGTATGTAACAATAATTATCTTCTTTTGTGCCAAGGTTTTCTACCTGCATCTGAATTTCTGCGTCGGTTTTGCCTTTTATCCACCTCAATGCAGGTTCTGGAGCGGATGAGACAAACAAATAGAAGAAGAAGAAAGAAGAAGAAGAAGAAGAAGAAGAAGAAGAATTGCTCTTTACGCTGATGATATAACACTGTTTTTAGCAGACGAAAACGATATGCGAATAGCGCTTGGATTATTTGAAAGCTTTTCGTTCATATCAGGTTTGACAATAAACAGAAATAAATCGGAAGCAATGTAGTTAGGTAGCAAAATAAATTGTAGACAAAATATTATGGATTTCATACTAAAAAGTAAAATAAAGATATTAGGTATATACTTTAGTAACAGCACAGGTGCATCTAAACTGGAAGAGAACTGGGTGGGTAGAGTTGAAAATTGCAGACGGTTGATTTCTACATGGGAGAAAAGAAATTTGAGTATTATGGGCAAAGTAAGTATCGTAAAAACATTTTTAATCTCGCAGTGGGTTTACATAATGCAAGCGATAGTTGTACCAGATTATGTAATTAATGAGATCAATAGATTATTATATAGATTTGTATGGAGAAAAAAAGACTGCAACAAGAAAGCGTTTGAAAAAGTAAAAAGAACAGTGTTGTGTCACGAAACGGATATGGGGGATTAAGATGATAGATCTAAAAGAATTTCAAAATGCGTGTTTGTTACAATGGGGAGCCAAGGTAAGCTCAAAAGATGACACAGATAATGGCACAAATAATAAGTGGTGGCGTATAGCAAGAAACAATTTCTTAGAATTTGGTGAAAAGTGTATTTGCTTCTATGCAACCATAAAAAGTAAGCAATTTAAAGGACTGGAACTTATCAAATCAGATTTTTGGAACTCGGTGCTATGCACTTGGTTAGATAACAATAATCATTTACAAGTACCAGCGTCTAGGGTAATTTGGAATAACAGTACCATAAAATATCAAGGCAATGTTCTCTTTTTTAAACAATGGATTAAGAGAAATATATTATGCGTGGAAGATATGCTAACCATCAACAACGAACTAAAGTCTTTTGATGAAATAGTTGGTATATTGGGGAATTCAGCAAGTCGCCTGCTGGAGTATAATGTTGTGTGCAGTGCGGTGGGCAGGTTTGTGCGTGTTCACCTTGATCAACGACTCGCTCATGACCGAGGTTTCCTCAACTTCCCCACATTCAGTGGTAAAAGCGTGTTAAGCATAAGAGGATTTCCAAAACAAATGATTGAAAATAAGTACACTCAGCCATGTGCGGTTGGCTTCTGGAAAAGATTATTTAACTTTGATGTCACTCAACAGATATGGACTATTGCCATACAAGCAACAAAAGAAACTAGACTCCGTCTTTTACACTGGAAAATTGTGCATAACATATATCCAACTAACATTATGTTGTTCAAGATGAAAGTTAGAGAAGATAACAAATGTTCATACTGTAAAGATATAGTCGACGTGATAGAACATTTTTTCTACGAATGTCCTTCCGTCTTGTTATTTTGGAGAAAGATTGAGAATTATATTCTAATTAATCTTGACGTTCATATGAAGATCGATGTCTTAAAAGTAATGTTTGGTGTCACCGACAAGACCATAAGAAAAGCTACGCTGAATCAAATTAATCACATAATCTTAATAGGGAAAATGTGTATAAGTATTTTTTTAAAAACGCAGGCAACGACATCTATTTATAGAATATTTGAAGCCCATATGCTACTCCGTAACAAATATCTGTCGAGATAACTTTATTTTCAATGATTACAGTTTCTCGGTAGATATTTATCCCTCTGGTCTTCTAGATTTATTTACGCAGGAATGGACGCGCGCGATCCTTTTCGCGATATCGTTCATGCTTTCTCAATTGGTTGGTTTCCTTTCGAGTATTATCACGAAATGCTGTGTGGTAATTGTGATGCACTGCAGCGTAGTTCGTTTCATGGTATCATCTTCGCTACTTCTTTAGTTTACCCTTCCTTTTTAAAGAAGGGAGTAGCGAGATTAACACATTTTTTTCGCTCTCCATTCCTCTGTGCACCCTTCCACTCTTTCGATTTCGTTTGTGAAAGGGCGCACCCCTTTTGGGGAATATGGAGACTGAAAAAGACTACGACTGTGAACTGTTTCTTCTCTCTCTCTCTCTCTCTCTCTCCTCTCCTCTCTCTCTCTCTCTCTCTCTCTCTCTCTCTCTCTCTCTCTCTCTGTCTCGCTGCTTCTTGATTCCCTCTGTCCATCCTGGTCGCTTTTGCTCCTTCTGCTACTCTACTCTTTCTACAACAACTTCGTCAGGTATAAATCGCATACCCGGGTGAATTAAGTGAGAATGAAAGAACCAAGCAAGCGAACTCATTACAACATACACTAGTGCACTGAAAAACCCAGACATCATTGTACCATAGTATACATTAAATGAGAAAGAAGCATTGTCCAACGATAGAAAAATCAAAAACACTTGGAACTGGGCATGAATGAAAGTGTGGAACGCGCGCGTAAACAAGCGTTTGTGTGTAAGCATGATAGATGGTAGGCGTTTAGGTGTTGTAACAAAAAAGAGGAAAAAGAAAAGAGACCGCAAAAAAAAAAAAAAAAAGTAAACAAAATAGAAGAAAAGAAAAAAATCAGAACAAAAAGCAAAAAAAAAAAAAAAAGAGGCGGGGGAAAGTGGTGGGAAAAAAAGAAGAAGAGGAAGAAAAAGAAGAAGAAGAAGAAGAAGAAGAAGAAGAAGAAGAAGAGGAAGAAGAAGAGGAAGAAGAAGAAGAGGAAGAAGAAGAGGAAGAAGAAGAAGAAGAAGAAGAAGAAGGGAAAAAAGAAGGAAGGAAAGAAAGAAGGAAGGAAGGAAGGAAAGAAAGAAAGAAAGAAAGGAAAAAAGATGAAGAAGATGAAATGATAACGAAGAAGAAGAAGAAGAAGAAGAAGAAGAAGAAGAAAAGAAGAAAAAACAAGAAGAGGGGGGGGGGGGGGGATGAGTATACTAACGTCTTTTGCTCATCACTTTCCCAACATTGTCGAAAAGATCTCCAAGCTCCAAGTCATCACTCAACCGCACAGCTTCTGTCAAAGACATATCATCATCATCCTGTCAAACGGCAGCAGTAGCAGACATTTCAGACATAGTCATCATTATCATCATCATCGTCGTCGTCGTCTTATCATCATTATATCATCTTCATCATCTCATCATCATCATCGTCGTAGTCGTAGTCGTCGTCGTCGTCGTCATCATCATCGTCATCATGGTTATCATCATCGTCGTCATTGTCGTCGTCGTCGTCGTCGTAATCATCATGATAAACAGCAGCTGTGGTAGCCAGCATTTCAGATATGGTCATCGTCCTCATTATCATCATCATCATCATCATCATCATCTTAAACAGCAGCAGTCGCAAACAACATTTTAGATACAGTCATCATCAATATCGTCATCAAGCCAAAATTTATAGCAAACCACCCGAAGACTGGATAAGGGTGCAAAAATAGGGATGGGGTGGAGAGAGGATACGAAAAAGGTTACTTTACATATATACACTACAGTCCACGCGTAGACTTCGGTTTGGGTGTCAGTTGTCAAACGTACCGCCCATAAACGCGAAAGAAGAACTGATTGGCCAATTGCTGTATATACGGTGTGTTGTCTTCTGTTGTGTTGCATCGCATTGTTTTTCACAAAATTGTCACTAGATTTCCTTTTCCAGCAAGAATAGGTTCCTACAGTAAGGTACCAACCGTTCTTTTTTTCTGTCAGTATATTTCTCTCCATATAAAAACAAGTTTTTAACTTCTGAAAAGCTATAGACGATCTTGTAAATCCAGTCGTGCAAATAAACCATAAGAACGTGCACGTTTATTGCTTTTCCTGGCGGAAATTTTATGACTTTATCGTTATTTACAAGTCTGTCTTCTGTCAAAAAAATAGTCGCTCATTCCATAAAAGAAAAGAAAAGAAACAAACAAAATGTAGATTAAGCTTTTATGTATAACGTGCGTGTGAGCACATCTATACCTTATTAGAATCAATGGCATAAAAGTATGTTATGCACACTATACGGAAAGGGATACTCGATTTTTTTCTCTTTGAAACAAACATGGGCGTGCGCACATCCATATCATTTAGAAATGAATGTTTACTATATTACAATGAATGGATGAATGCATATCCAGATGGTAAATAACGCAAATTTTTTTCGCCTCAAACTGTAAAGTTTAGATCAGAAATTGGTCAGGAATATTTCTCTTGTTGCTGTAGGTTGTTCTACGTGCATCATGCACAAGGGATCTCAGTTTGTCCTCTCTGAAAAACTCAGAACACCCGTAGGTAGGAATAAATTCTACAGAATGCTGGATGTCAAAATGTCTTCAGAAGTGAAGCATCCCCTTCTCCCCTCCTTTTTGCAAGTATTTCGGCCTCGAATTCTTTACACTCTACAGATTGGGGAGGGGGGGGGGGGGGGACCCATCCTGGTCATTATCCCTATGTGCCCTCGTACCGTCTCCCTTTTTTTTCTGAGTCGCCTTTGAATAGTGTCCAACCGCATAAATATGTCTCAAGGTGATTCGGCCTTGAGGAGCCCGACCATCCTGGAGGTGCTAGTTCGCATCCAGGCCGCCGCAAAAAAAAGAGAAGAAAAAATAAGAAGAAGAAGAAAAATTGGGACCTTGTTTTTTGCGAGACTCCAGTCACAGACCAACACAGAAAGGTTCAGAAATCACGCTCCTCCCGAAATCACTTTCCATGGGTTGAGAAAGGGCACATGCTGAAACTCATTCCATGGGGAAAAATCCACACTGACCTCTTCTGTGGTTCAAAAATTATTCCCGTCCATCAAAATTCTTAAGGTCCTAAATGTCTAAAGATGTCAACCAAAGCACATTGGATCTGATTATGAGTGAGGGGAGGGGGGGGGGGGTTGATCCAGAACTGCTCTCCATCCTGTTCCTAAACCACTTCCTGATGAATGATTCGGGGCGGGGTCCAGAAACACGCCATGGAGAGACACAGGCGAGTGCCGATTCCCACCACCCTGTCTCTTAAGACGGGTAAATTTGGGCGCGTACCTATATTCACTCTACAGAGTGCTTCTATACCCTGCCCGAAATCACTTACAAGAAAATGGCTTTGGCAGAAAGTGATGGTGTATTTGTAACTAAGGTCTAGAATTCCACTCTCCTCTCACCTCTTCAAACTCAGGTGCGATGTGGCTTTGATTACTATGTTTCATCATTTGGAACACCGAGAATTTTCAAGGAAAGGTTTGATTTGGGAACAAACTACTTACAAACTAAATCAAATCCGGTAGTGCGTGGGTGGATGGGCACAAAGTCCTTTCTTACCACCCTGTATAGTGAATGTATTAGCCACTCAGCCCCATTTCTTCCCGTGCACTTCCTTACCCTAAACATATACCTTGGGTCAATACCATCAACATCCCACGCCCCTGTTCCCACCCACCCATCGACTTCCTCCTCCCCGACCTTGTTTTCTTTTTTCAGAACCTGTTCCAAGGGAAATGACTCTGAATCCAACGCGTTCCCCTGCACAAAAGGCTTCCTCCATGTTACCATCTCATCTTCCGTTTCAAGACAGGAAGTGCAAACACGCGGAACAGAACCAAATGAAGTCAGCACCCTTTGACGCCTCCGCGCTATGTTGGAAAGAAAATGACGAAAACACCACATATCTACATTATTTTTACGCCGAGAAGGCGGAGAAGTAAGAAATGGAATGCAAGGAGGGAGCGGGATTAGAAATGGGCGGTGATGACAGCGAGGGTGGGGGTGGGGGTGGGAAGGGAGGGAGGATGGAGACGGAAAAGGGCGAGAGTTGAGAATTGATTAGAGGAAAAGTGGAACAGGGATGAAGTAGATGAAGGTGCGCAAGAGAAAATGACAGAAGACTTTTTTGTTTGTTTGTTTGTTTGTTTGTTTGTTTTCTTTAATTCCTTAACTTTGTTTTTTCGCTAGGGTTTTAAAAGCCGTGTCGTTTGCTTCTCTGTTTGGCGGGTCGTGGCGCGCGCGTGCTCGAGAGAGAGAGAGAGAGAGAGAGAGAGAGAGGAGAGAGAGAGAGAGAGAGAGAGACGCGTGTGCTCGAGAGAGAGAGAGAGAGAGAGAGAGAGAGAGAGAGAGAGAGGCGCGCGTGATCGAGAGAGAGAGAGAGAGAGAGAGAGAGAGAGAGAGAGAGAGAGAGAGAGGCGCGCGTGCTCGAGAGAGAGACAGAGAGAGAGAAGAGAGAGAGAGAAGAGCGAGCGCGCAAGATAGATCGTTCGCCTGCGTGAATGCGAGCATGCGTATTGGTGTGGCCATGTTAGTGCGCGCGCGCGCGCGCGCGCGCGCGTGTGTGTATGTGTGTGTGTGTGTTAGTGGCGCGCGCGCGCGCGCGCGCGCGCGGTGTGTGTGTTTGTGTGTGTGTGTCAGTGTGTGCGCGTGTGTGGCAACGTGCGTGCGTGAGTACGAGTGTAATTTCGTGCGTGCGTGCGTATGTGTGTGTGTGTATGTGTGTGTGTGTGTGTGTGTGTGTGTGTGTGTGTGTGTGTGTGTGTTTTGTGTGTGCGCGCGCGCGCGCGTGCAGACGCGTGCACATTCGTGTGCGTAAGTGTGCTCATGTGTGTGTGTGTGTGTGTGTGTGTGTGTGTGGTGTGTGTGTGTGTGTGTGTTGTTGCTGTGCGTGTTCATTTGAGTGTCTGTGCGCACAAGCATGCGCAGACGCACATGTATGTGCGCTTGCAACCAACTGCATATTTATTCTTGAATTTCACCCATCTCCCCCCCCCTCTCTCTCTCTCTCTCTCTCTCTCTGTCTCTCTCTCTCTTTCTCTCTCTCTCTCTCTCTCTCTCTCTCTCTCTCTCTCTCTCTCTCTCTCGCTCTCTCTCTGTCAGCCCATATGTCTAATTGTCCATGCATGCATGCGGTCGTGCACCAGTTCCCCATGTCATTCTTTTTTTGTTTGTTTGTTTGTTTGTTTGTTTGTTTGTACTCTTCCATCTTTTGTGATCTCTCAACGGCATCGCTCCTATCGTTCATATCGGTTCCTTGGACACAGCCACATTCATAGCCACGCTTCTGCTGCCGAAGCCTGTGCACTGGTTATTCACAGGGAGCAATCAATACCTGTCGCCATCAGACAACGTACCAGAGCAGACACCGCACTGCTAGGAAAATCACTTCGGTTCAACGAACGAAGGCCACCATCTGCTAAGTCCAATCATGACTACAATAACTGCTCAAGCCGGGCAGCCGATAAGTATTGTCATTGTCGCCATTCAGAGGACGACATCACGTCCATTCAACGAACACCCCGATGAATTTGTGAGACACCACAAATTTTGACACAACTTCCCAGAAGCATAAGTTTGAATACGAAATTAAACTTGAGCTTACCACGACAAAAAAAAAGCATAAAAGGCTACGTAAATTTGATTTGTGTTTCATAATAATGATTCATGATTATGTTTCTTTGAAATAATGATTAATTGGGAAGGTGAATACGCTGCCGTTCCATTCTGGTCAGACTATGCATGGCAGTGACATTATCTTGGTTCACTTTCAAATTTCGGCGTAGGTCAGACCCAGCTGTACAGATACTTGCCAGTGTTTTGTCAGAAAGTTTGAGCAACACTGCCAAAGGTGCATCCAGTAATGGATAGACTTCGACAGTGTGGCCAGGTGTTTTGAGTTTGTTAGGTCGTTTAGTTTTCATTTATCCTCTGTTTTTTCTCTTTTTTTAGGGTGGTGGTGTTGTTGTTTGTGTGTGTGTGTGTGTGTGTGTGTGTGTGTGTGTGTGTGTGTGTGTGTGTGTGTGTGTGTGTGTGCTGTTTCTTTTTATTAGTGTGTTCAAAGGCTGCGCGAGTGTGTTCAAGCCTAGTTGGGGGGGGGGGGGGGGGGGTTCCTTTTCCCTTACCTTTGACACAATACAGACGGCCTGCCACGCGCAAAGCACGAGCATCCTGTTGGCTGCAAAAGAAGTCACCGGATGTGAAGTCATCCGTCAGATAGGTCAAGGCCTCGGGAATCACGGTCCAGCAGAGATGACGAAACCGGTGCCAGCTGTCTTCGCATCCCGCTTCCTCGTGCTCGGCGCTGAGACTGTATTCTGATGGCATCGGCGAACCTGAAAAAAAAACCGAAGAAATTGTCAGTTCACTTGTCTATTAATCGTCTTTTAAGTCGTTTCTGTGTACTTTGTGTAAGTGTAGAGGGGTGGTCTGGCGGGTAAAAGTCGCCTAGGAGTTGAGAAAATGCGGTGTTTGCGGTTCGAGTGTCAAACGGGGTAGGTCAGCGATTTCATTGACCCTGTGCACCCCAAGTCCCTGCCTATTCTTCTCCACTGAACCATACATGGTGACCAGAGTACTAGTCTTTTGAATAAGATGGTAAGTCGGGACGTCTGTAACCAGCAGATGCCTGACTTATCAGATACCTAATTTACGTATTGACCCAAATGACGGTTACGCCTTAAGTCAACATGGTAGAGGTAACCATTCTACATTATTACTATTGTGGTGGTGGTGGTGGTGGTGGTGGGGTGGTATGTGTGTGTGTGTGTGTGTGTGTGTGTGTGTGTGTGGTGTGTGTGTGTGTGTGTGTGTGTGTGTGTGAACACATGCATGATCACATTTGTACGTGTACGCAAGCATCAGTTCATGTGTGGATAAAGGCACATGTGTATTGACATGCCGAACTTTAAAACACGTTTGGAGAACAAGGGAAGAGTGAAAGACAGCCGTCTCATACTCAGTCTTCTCAAAATAAAGGTCTTTACATCGATGAACAATTCCAGCGGCCAGTTCCAAAACAACTTCGATCAAGCGATGACTGAAAGAACAACAGATTTTCTAGGAATAGACAGGAAATCGAAACTATGGATCAAAAGCAACACGTGAGAGATATGAGACACTAGAAGGATCTTAACATAGCTCAACAAAGATACTAGAGGGGGGGGGAGGGGGGAATACAGTGCTATGAACAAAAGAACCGGTGAAGAAATCAAGAACACAACCACTGCAACTGTCTCATACAGAAAAAAAGACATTGTTGAAAGCTGGACTGAATATTGCTCTGACCTCTACAACATACGATTCACAGGAGATTCAAATGTGCTGATTGCACAAGATTCGACATATTAGGATAGCTTTTGAAGTCTCCGTGAACAAGCAATAGCTGCACTGAAATCGCTGAAATGGGGGAAGGCTGCAATCATCGACAACAGCCCTATAGAAATCTTAAAACAAGGCGGAGACGCAGTGACGGATATTCTAACTGCATCTGCAACATCTGGGTAGTGGCCCACGCCACGGGCTAAGTCACCTATCGTCACCGTTTCCAAGAAAAGAAATCTCCAACACTGTCAGAACAACCACACTTTAAGGTTGTATATCAGCCTTGCCAGAAAAGTAAAGCTCAAAATAATTCTGAATAGATTGCAGCCGCAAGCAGATCTATCATTACTAAAGACGAAAGTGGATTCTGCAAAAGCAGAAGTGCCATCGATCAGATTTCTAAGCCACGTACTCTTCGCGAAAAGCATCTTCAGCACCAGAAGGAGTTCTACCATATCTTTATAGACTTTACTAAGGCGTTCGACAGAGTCTTGCAGGAGGCCCCATGGGCCACACTACAGAAAAGTAAAATTGGGCAGGAGCTTGTCACTACCACCCAGCAGCTGTTCTCTAAAGCAACTAACGCGGTACTCAAACAGTATGCTCCTGGAGAATGGTTCCATATTTCAGTTGGAGTTCATCAGGGATGCCTTTTGACTCATTCACTTTTTAACATATTCCTGGTACGCATCGTGATGGATGCACTTGAAGATTTTGTCTGCTTTATTAGCATCTGTTCAAAAACCATCACAAACCTTCGATTTGCAGATGATACCAATGGCCCTGTAGGCAGTGAACAAAAATTCATCAAATTTGCTGAACGACTTGATAAAACACTCGCAAGATAGAAATCGGCGCCGAGAACACCGAGTTGATGCCACCACTATCGGTACCAATACAAGTGTCCATGGTCAAAGGCTACAACAGTTCAACAATTTATCTATCCAGAATCCACCATTAGCAGCTAGGGAACCAAACCAGATGTCCTCTCAACATCAGCAAGTACAACCACAGCACTTGATAAAAAAAACTGTATTGAAGTACCAGAACATCTTCATGAAACACAAGATCAGGTCCTACGTCCACTGCACATACCATTTCACTATACGCACACCAGACACGGATCCTCACAAGCGTCTAGAAAGAAGAATCTAAGCTATGGAAATCAATTGTTACCACAAGATATCAAATACCAGATACGATCATCATATCACAAGTCAACAAGTGTCTCAAACCATGAAGCAACTCACAGACCATACGAAGATCTACTGACAATTATCAGGAAAAGAAAACTACATTGTTAAGGCCATGTACCAAGATCCAATGGCCATTCTAAAACAACCCCCCATGGAACTGTCGAAGTAGGAGAAGGCAAAGAAAGAAAGAAAGAAAACGTTGGGTTGACAACACTGCAGTGTGAATAGGGAAACATTTTCAGAGATCCCAGATTTTGGCTCACAACCAACAGAACTGGAGGAACCCGGCGATCTGTTCTTCAGCATGGTGCCCCAATACCTCCCCGTGGAGTTAGGGGAGAAGAAGAACTATAGACGTACTGCGGAATGGCAGCTTAGAAGGCAACAGTTTATTGACGAACCAAGAGCAGGAAAGAGGCGAGGGAGGGAAGGGTTATGAGGACGCGGACGGAAAAGGGAGTGAGAAGGAATGAGAAGCGTGTGACAACTGTGTGGATTTCGAAGTGCTTTTTATTCCTGTTTATTCGTTGATGCCAAAATGAGTATCTCGCAAGGGTGTGCTTTAAATCTAGATGGATTTGAAAGAGTTTGTTGTTTCATTCCTTTTTTTTTTGTCACATGCC
The DNA here is from genome assembly GCA_033310375.1 of Conus canariensis. Taxonomy (NCBI): domain Eukaryota; kingdom Metazoa; phylum Mollusca; class Gastropoda; order Neogastropoda; family Conidae; genus Conus; species Conus canariensis. The sequence goes on along the minus strand of CM065716.1, from coordinate 44,295,474 downwards.
GAAGACTTTTTAGGGGCGGCTCAGTGCGTTCAGGAGAGAGAGAGAGAGAGAGAGAGAGAGAGAGAGAGAGAGAGAGAGAGAGAGAGAGAGAGAGAGAGAGAGAAGATTTTTTCTTGCCGAAGACTTTTTAGAGGCGGCTCAGTGCGTTCAGGAGACAGACAGACAGACAGACAGACAGAAAGACAGAGACAGAAGGACAGACAGAGAGATAGACAGACAGACAGAGAGATGAAGAGAGAGAGAGACTGAGACAGAGACACACAGAAAGACAAAGAGAGAGAGACAGACATACAGACAAACGGACGGATAGACAGACGAACAAACAGGCAGACAGACTGAGAGAGAGACGACCAGACAGACAGACAGACACACAGACAGAGAGAGAGAGAGAGAAGAGAGACTGAGACACAGAGAAAGACAGACACGGAGACAGACAGGCAGACAAACGGACGGACAGAAAGACGAACAAACAGGCAGACAGACTGAGAGAGAGAGAGAGAGAGAGAGAGAGAGAGAGAGAGAGAGAGGGCCAGACAGACAGACAGACAAACAGAGGGAAGAGAGACTAAGACACAGAGACACAGGGAGAGACAGACAGACAAACGGACGGACAGACAGACGAACGAATAGGCAGACAGACAAAGAGAGAGAGAGAGAGAGAGAGAGAGAGAGAGAAAGAGACGGCCAGATAGACAGACAGACAAACAGACAGACAGACAGAGCGACAGGCAGGCAGGCAGGCGGGCAGGCAGACAGACAAACATACAGACCGACGATCAGACAAACAGACAGACATTAAGACAGGGAAGCACTCACACACACACACACACACCACACACACACACACACACACACACACACACACACACACACACACACACACACACAGAGACATACAGGCAAAGGGAGACAGGGATGGAAGAAGAGAGAGAGAGAAGACAGACAGACAGACAGACAGACAGACAGACAGACAGACAGACAGAAGAGGTTGGAGTCTGAAGGTGATGGAGTAGGGTAGGCATCCTTTTTTTTTTAAGATTTAAAGAAATTAAGCCGCCACTAGACAGCATTAAACTGTCGAAAAATAGCTGACGAGGAGTGAGGGGAAGGGGGGGGGGGGGAATGAGTGGAAGGCAGTGGAAGGAAGGTGGGGGAGAAGATTGGGAGGGGGAGAAGGCAGAAATGGTGCCGTCCATTGCCAAGAAAACATTACAAC
>CM065716.1:44274258-44286758 GCA_033310375.1 Conus canariensis | reverse complement strand
GAAGACGACAGATTAATGGGTGGTTTGCCACTGTGAGGTATCAGGAATGGACTACCACAGCCATGTCCAGTCCTACTGATGAGTGTCATCCAGAAGACGAAATGCGACTCCAGACAGGCGTCACAAATGGCTTTGTTTACTGCGCGGAATTCAATGGCTCCCAGTGGCTGACTTTTGAACGGCTAACAGCTCAACCCTTTCGGCTGTTCCCGGAACCCCAGCATTACCCAGCGGCACTTGATTCCAGCTTCCACCCTCTCCAACTTGTGACAAACTCGTCATTTCTTAGGCATTTACATCGCTCCTTCCGTGAAAAACAAAGCAAACTACATTTGCTGTCAAAACTTAGACTGTGTTTTCCCTTCTGTCCACACCAACGTATCAGCGTGGGTAGACTTGGCGCAGAAATGCAGCATTACTGCTGAACCTTGCCGTGGTATTTATCAATCTGTGAAAAAAGATTTAAGAACGTTCTTTCTTCCATCCTCGTACAGAGCTCCAAGGTTTACCATTGATGAGGTATTTGTGTATGCAGCCCGATTATACTCTACCGTGAAGGTAGCCGCATTACGTCTTCAGAGATGAGTCTAATCACGACACTCCCATGCATATGTTTCACTTTTGTATCGTTCATTTGATCAGCACACGATGGCCCGCTCTCCGAACAGTGGAACTGGATTTCACGTGCGTGCAGGATGTTTCATGTGGGCGCCCCTGCATAAGATTTTGGTTTGGAGCCTCGTCCGAAGGGCTCAGCAAGGGCTGGAACCTAAAGAGATGTCGACTCTGAAGAGAAAATCTCTTCCAGCCGGGCTGTGTGGGATGGGAATCGCGCCATGGACCTTGGAACGCGTGTCTTAGTCTTACCCACAAAGCCAACATGCTCCCAACAAGGTCTAAATGCATTTGCCCGTTTTTAGAGCGTGGAGGACACGATGAACAGACGCTGTTTCCAACAATCAGAAATATCAACATCAGTGTACAAAAGACACAATGAAGAAACACTGTTTCCAACTGTTAGAACGCCAGTGATTGGTTACATCAACATCAGTGTACAAAAGACACAATGAAGAGACACTGTTTCCAACTGTTAGAACGCCAGTGATTGGTTACATCAACATCAGTGTACAAAAGACACAATGAAGAGACACTGTTTCCAACTGTTAGAACGCCAGTGATTGGTTACATCAACATCAGTGTACAAAAGACACAATGAAGAGACACTGTTTCCAATAGTTAGAACGGCAGTGACTGGTGACATCAACATCAGCGCACAAATGTCAAAACAAAACAAATCTCCCCCCCCCCCCCCTCCCTTCCTCGCACGTATTCTCTTCCATCCCTATGCCGCCCCTGTCTCCTCTTTCCCCAAAGTCCCCCAACCCCCCACATCCACTGCCCCGCCCCCCATCCCGCTCCCCTTCCTCCACTCCACCTGATTTGCTCATCAAGCATGTGAAGTGGGAATTGATTTCCAGGCCCAGGCCGTTACCAGAAAGCAGGCACGCGGGTTTAATGGCGGCGGATTTGCATAGAAGATGGGTCTGGCTGATGCCGTGATCAGGATGTACTGCGGAAGTCTCACTGCCTCTTGTATAGCCTCGCTCTCAACTATCATGCGGACAGGAGACAGAGACAGAATGGCAAAGAGGATGGGGGTAGGGAGTAAATAGAGAGAACGGGAGATAGGAAGGAGAAACGGGGATAGACACACTGAGGCTGAGGATGACGGAAATATAAAGAGAGAGAGAGAGAGAGAGAGAGAGAGAGAGAGAGAGAGGGAGAGAGAGAGTGAGACAGACAGACAGACAGACAGACAGACTGACAGACAGACAAACAGACAGACAGACGGATACACAAAGACAGACAGACAGACAGAGAGAGAGTCAAGAAGAATGAATATGAAATTGCCAGAAGTGAGTATGAAAATGTATGAAGGAAGAAAACGATCTGTGCAACAAAGCGTGTATAGATAAACTTTTATTGAATGTGGAAACACACTCACACACACACACACACACACACACACACACACACACACACACACACACACACACACACACGCACACACACACACACACACACACACACACACACACACACACACACACACACACACACACACACACACACGAATAGAAATTTTCGATATCGTTGATAACGTATCTTTCAAAAGAAATCAACCAAGAAGAAACTGTGGCGATACCTAGTTTCATCATTTTAAGTCCAGTCGCAAATGGATGATGACAACACAATGAATGAGGATTTAGCCGAAGGTAAACATGAATTGTCGGATTCAAAACAGTAAAATACTGCTTGCTGGTCGATTTTAGAGAACAACAAGCCCGTAAAGTAGCTGGTCCCGAAGCCAGTAGAGGCAAGTGATTTCAGAATACCAATGACCAGGTTGTAGTATATTTCCCTGAAGTTGTTCAATACGCTATTTGATTATGGTCTGGTCCCGACAACGGGTCAGAATCTGTTGTTCAACGTATATTTTATGAAAGGTATAGTTAATGATCCAAAGAATTATAAAGGAATTTCGTTGGTAGCATAAGCAGTAAATTCGTTGGTATAATTATCAAGAACCGATTACAATAAGAAGTGGAGTTAAATGTTTTGAATGATTTTGAAATTGGATATAAGAAAGGATTCTCAATAGTTGATTGCATGCTGTTGTTGGTTGCTCTCATACCGACACAGTTTTGTTGCAATTGAAAATTCTATGTTGCATTTCTTCTTTGCTATTAATTAATATCTTCTCTGACCAGTGACATTGAAAAACGGTATTACAGGTAAACTATACGAATGCAGTTTAAAGGTATGTAAAATAAGATCAAAGTCGGTGTTTGGTATAGTTCTAAGTTACGTTCACGTTTGTTTAAATATGGATTCGGTTTTGTTTGAGCGAGTCAAGATATTGGAAGTGTACATGATTTTTATTTGTTAAACAAAGGCTAAGTGACTGTTGGTAGCAAACTTTGTCTGGTGACAGATTCAGCTTGCACAAAACTTATCTATTTTTAAATACAGATGAGCATCTGAGATCGATTAAATTTAGATAAGGAATTCCTACCATTACACCACATCTTTGTGGAAGCAAAATCTTTATGGCTAATTATTTGATCGTCCTTTATGTTCTGCTAGCCAAGAAAATGTGGTGCATTTTCTTCGGCTGTTAGACTTATATGTACAGCATCAATAAAACCTTAATGTCATAGACATCCTTCATTGTTAAAATTGAGTGTATTCACGTCATCGTTCACACTCGACGACGTATGTAGTCTCTCTTTGTTCTTATGTAAAGGATTTAACTTGAGAGAGATTGTGACTTCCCAAAACATACATGAATACATTTCATGTTAATTTTTTTGTATCTGCAACATATCCTCGTACAACAATACATTTACAGACCTCTTCATGATGGAATGAAGCCTATCTTGACACAGAGAGAGAGGAGAGAGAGAGAGAGAGAGAGAGAGAGAGACAGAGACAGACAGACAGACAGACAGACAGGCAGGCAGACAGACAGAGAGTTTATTACTTCTTTTGATCCTTAAAGAAGATGCGAATCAAAGCATGTGACGGCAAGTGTGCACAGACATAAGCTGTCTCCAGCGCTGGCAATTTGCTCTTTCTCCATCCTATACCACAGAATTACAATATGTGAAATGTTTTTTTCAGCTCTCCTAACTTTGCTTTATTGAAACATTGTTGTTGCTTTTGGCAGACGTAGGGGGCTGGAGAGGGGAGCACGTCTCCTTCATGAAAGACTTCATGGGGTTTTTTTTGTTTGTTTGTTTGTTTTTCTCCTCGAGTCAAAGATAGATATTTTCTGTACATGTTGGATTGTCGATGCCTTATTTCTTTTAATAGCCCCGGTCTGGAGGACAGTATGAAATGATCACTTTTTTAGCGGACATTATTTGTGTTGTGTTTTCCCCCCAACAAATACAGCTTATCTTGATCACAAGAGAGAGTTGGAGAAAAATCTAACCGCTTTTACCCCCCCCCCCTCTCTCTCTCTCTCTCTCTCTCTCTCTCTGTCTCTCTCTCTCTCTCTCTCTCTCTCTCTCTCTCTCTCTCTCTCTCTCCATTTCATTGTTCTTAGCATTTTTTCCCTTTTTTTGCTAGTATGTTTGCATGAAGTGTTAAGATGGCGAATAAGTCTAAATACTGCATAAAACGAGTTCCTTTCAAGGTATGTTAAGTTTATACGGTGTCTTGATAAATGCATTCTTCATTATAGGGTATTAAATAAAATACTGTAAGAATAGCAAAATTATGTTGCAAAATCATTTAAAACAATACAAACCAGAGGAATATAGATATTGTAAATTTCATTGTCGAACTGTTAGGGGCTAGGAAATGTTCAGGAAAAGGAGAAATGTTTTGCAATATTACAGACAAACACAATATTGAATCTATTTTCGGCAACATAGCCAGGTAAAAGTCACAAACTAGAACACCAAATTCAATCCAAATGGGGCTAGGAATGCGTATCTACCTGCAGTGATGTTAAATCCCGGGGAGTAACTGTGTTACTGAATACTGAATATCAATTAGAATCTTGAATTTGAAAGTCGATAAAAGATAGGAAAGGAAATCATAATATTCTGATACTGTATAGTACAGTGGGTAGAGAGATATTGCATCGGTGAACATACACGGACCGAACAAAGAACCATATAATTTCAGAGGACCTTACAAAAGCGATTAGAGAAGCTTAAAGTTTACAATGTACTTATGTATCGAGGATGTTATTTTAGTGCTCAGCCCAAATTAAATTGATTTCAAGCATAAAGTGTGCATAATCCAAAACACAAGCAAAGGTTATAAACATGATTACAGAACTAAACCTTATGAAGAGAGATTAATACTGGAATACTCACGTACGGCTGTAGAAGATAACACCCTTCCAGCAGAGCCTTTACACTTCTTTCTACTATCAGATTCTCTGGGCACTTTTGTAACGAAAGCTGAAATAACGTTATGTATGTAAAGGTGCGCAATTTCTTGTTTTAACTGGTCTCGAATTTAAACGAGCAGAATAACTCAAATATTTAAAATTCAACTCCTCTTTCCCAACAGATATTGCCTATGTGGAGTTAATGAATGAAATAATCAAGAGAGTAAAAAAACCACAATATTCGGCAATGTCTAATAGCCAAAATAATGTAACCCTGAAATACAGCTCATCATTCCTGAAAAACTGGTTTTTGGATGTTTTTCTTTTGGAGATAAGAATACAGACTATATGTCATAAAGTATAAAGGAAAAGAAGATACTTCATAAAAACGCAGCAACAAGAAAAAGAAATCACAGAATAAAGAAGAACATGTAAATGATAACAATAAGAAGATGCTAAGAAATAGAAAAACTGGCTAATATTACAAATAAGAAAATGGAAGGCGTAACAATAAACCAAAGTGTAATACTTAAAAGAGAGAGGGGGGGAGGCAGAGAGAGAGAGAGAGAGAGAGAGGGGAGAGAGAGAGAGAGAGAGAGAGAGAGAGAGAGAGAGAGATGCTAAAATGTATAAAAGCAGGGGACAGAAATACGTGATATTGCGGATGTTTCTTCAAAGCCCAGTTTTGGAAAGTTCAAGAAGCTTCCAGTAGGTTTTCTGAATTGTTCCCAAGTGTCTGCTGTAGACTGACTTCTTTATACGACGTCAAGGGTTTTGAATTTTTAAAGCATTGCCTGTATTTGACTGGCGAACACATGCCGTGACTTTCAAACTTTCAGTTTCATGCAACTATATTACTTGTTACCGTTTTGGCTCATTTATAGATAGGAATTTATGAACGGTGTTGGAACTAAAGGGCATGCGTTTAGTTGCTGTGGGGGCAGGAAGGGGTGAGGGGTGAGGAGGTAATTTTGAACATGAAGTTCATTTTCGTGAATGGTAGGTGGACGGCGCATTCAGTTGCTAATGCAAGATCTGATGCTTTGTAAGACATTATGATTACTCTGGGACGTCGTAACAACTATGTGAAAATTGAACTGGTTAATCTTCGCCTGGAAGTGGACCCTTTGAGCTTGGTCACCAAATAACAAACAAGAAGGGAAACTCTTGCTCCCATGACAGAATAATTGCATGCCCATACCTCAAAACGAGTGCTGCTTACGACACCAAATCGTCCAGCAGAACTAGTCACCAAAGTCCACCTGTTCCCTATCCCTATCTGGATCCAAGTAATTTAGACACTGGAAGCAGCTCTTATCGATCAACTCCATCAGTGGTCTGCATCCACTGAAGTGTCGTCAAAACGCGGGAATTTGATTCCCGATGTGACAACACTACAGGTCATTCATGCGAAGGAAAGCAGCTGAAAGGGTGCGCGCCATGTGAAGTCCATCTACTGGAACACAAAGTTCATGCTGATTCTGACACTTGAGATCTTCGGCTGTTTGGAGTTTTCTCAGCTGCGCACCAGAAAATAAAAAGCGAAAACAAACAACGAGAACAAAACAAACAAACAAACGTTCTTTTTCCTTTGTACCCACGTCCACCGGAAGCATCTTCGTCATTCTGTGCTACATTGACAATCTCTGTCACCATTCCAAACAAATGCCAAAACTGCTTCCTTTCTTTCCGCTGACACTGTCGCCACACGGTAGCTGACTCTTCTCACTACTTCCGTCCTTGCTCGCGCCCTTCTGGTTTTAGTTCATAGAGGGTGTGGGCGCGCGGGCACATAGCGCGTGCGTGTATGGGTTGTTGTTGTTTGTTTTGTTTGTTTCCCCATGAGACTGGATAAGATTTTTGACTGGCAGTGAGCACGAGGGTTTTACTGAAATGTAGCACAAGAAATGAACGTGACTTTTTCAAACCACACACACACACACACACACACACACACACACACACACACACACACACACATACATACACACACACACACACACACACACACACACACACACACACACACACACACACACACACACACACACAGAGGTGCCACGTGTTCATACTCGAGTTCGATCTAGCAGCGAAATGCGAAGGATCCAACCAGCACGTGTTCCCTCCCCTACCCTCTCCGAACATGGTCAGCTAACAGTTACAGTAACAGGTACTGACCTGACCGCAAACGTTAAACAGGTGAGTTACAAAGTCGGCAGACAAAATCATCGTCTTTCTGCCCGTGCAAAGGACATGGTTCGAAAATGACACGAATATAACAGTAACAAATCAAGTTAGGAGCTTGGTACTTTTTTTTCAAAGAATGTGTGATATCTATTTGGGGTTTATCCAAACCATCTTTATCATCATCAACATCGTCATGATTTCCCTTGTCATTATCTTCAACATTAACATAGGCCGAGTCATTAATATCGGAGACCGCACTTGCCTTCCCAATACGTTATTGGCGTATTCAACACCCAGCCTTCTAAGGTGGATTCCAGTTTGTTATAAATGCTAACGCTTTTAAAACACACAAAACCGAGATGTGAGATCCACATCAGTCACTGATGATGATGATGATGATGATGATGATGATGATGATGATGTGATGATAATGACGATGATGATGACTGACATCAGTTTTGATATTGCATTCATTCGGAAATGCTTGGATGTGTCGATCAGTACATTAACGTAGTTTTGTTTCGAGATTCAAATGCTACTGGAATGAATTACGTACCTCTTTTTTCCCTTCAATGCATCGCCCTCTTTCTTTTCTTCTCTTATTTTCTCATTTACTTTACATTCCCTGCATAATGTCTTTTCTGACTTTCCTATATAAAGGAACACGAAAGGGACGCGGAAATGTTAAAGCTAGGGTAGAACAACATTTCATACAAGGAGAATGGCAGATGCATGAGATAAGATTAAAATAAAATCTCACCAGCGAAGCACGAAACTGCATGAGTGCTTGACAGATGCCAATGGAAGAAGAGATACGGGTTTTGATGCTGCTTTTAAGGGAAACAAATTGGAGGATTAAAATGGGAGGTGTTACACACTTACAGGGGTCGATGAAATAATGGGAAAATAGGTGATACTGTGCGATCAATGCCGGATGTCAGAAAGGCAGTAAGGTGGCCTAAATTATATTTATGCCAGATTATAGAAGACGTGAGCCTCTAAATGATATCTACAGGAATTTCCTGTTGCTCATATGCGTGGTTCTTTGTTTGCTTTTCAATACGCTATCTGTCCTTCCTCAAGAAAAAAAAATTTGCTGGAATAATTACCGTCCTGTTGCACTGCTATCAATAAATGTGGACTGATTTGGACACAAATTAACTCCTGTCTTCCTTTGCCATTACATTCTCAATAAAGAAATATTGACTCTTTATACTTTGGTTACATGTTTGCAAACACATTGATGACGCCAGCCTTGAAGTCTTCTTCACTGAGCTTTCAGTGTACTATTTTACGATTTTCCGAGCGTCTTCCTGTCATCGATTTCCATACTCTCAATGCAAACCCATCTCCGAGCTTAAAAATCCATTGATATGAATTTTGTACTCAGCAAAACATTCACCAGTATCGGTTTGGTCTCAAAGCCTTAAACAGTACCTTATTCTCTTTACCTCAGGTACCAGTTACTGCAGTGGAACATTCTGATGATTCTGATTCAACTGAAGATATGCTCCACGGTGACACGATGTACGATAGTGAACTGGAAAAATAAATCGACTCCTGGTGCAGAGAAAATCATCTGGTGCTAAATGCTTAAATAAAAGAGAAGGAATACGTTGCTTGTGTCAAACTCTCTCTCAGTCTCTGTCTGTCAGTCTGTCTGTCTGCCTATCTGACTGTCTCTCTCTCTCTCTCTCTCTCTCTCTCTCTCTCTCTCTCTCTCTCTCTCTCTCTCTCTCTCTCTCTCTCTCTCTCTCTCTCTCTCCTCTTTCGCATCTGACGACACTCCTCATGCATTTGCTGATAAGAACCAGTTTTATAAAAGCAACCATGAGAACAAATGAAGAGATTAAATCGAAGACGAGGTTACTACAATAGCAAGGCATGAAGAATCATCGAATTTGAGATGTTTCATGACGATCAATGAGGAAGAGGAAGAGGAGGAAGATGATACCATCTAGTTCCTTCTGGTCGGAGACTGCATGACGTGGCTGCACTTTACTCCTACTTTCAAATCATATCCTGGCATTTATCAGACCCGAGAAATACAGACACCTGCAGTGTTAGTAAGGAAATTTGAGCAACATTCTCAAGGATGCATCAGCTGAGTGGATGAAACTCGGCTGAGTAGTTCTGGGTTTTCCCCTTGAGTCTATAGCACACCCAACCCTGGATGAGACCCAACTGGATCCTGAAAAATCTTACAAATGAATGCCTCTGATGGGAACCGAACCTCCTGCCTCCAAGAATGGAAGTCTGCAGCCATCGTACCACGGCGGCTGGTTCCAAAAGCACATTGTCTGGTGATGCTCCGTGTCATCAGTGCCTCGTGGCGGAAGTATAGATTTCCACATCCAGTTCTTTCCTCTTGACTCCTGGCTCAAAGTTCCTTTAATTCTCCCCTCTTCATCCTCACCTCTCCTCTCCTCGCCACCCTTCAATCCTGTCTCAAGCCCCCATGCCGCCCTCTCCTCCCCCTCTGCCAAAGCAGCTCTCGTTCGTCCTTCCGTTCATTCTCACTTCCACCATCCTTGCCCTGCGAAAAGAACAGTAAACAAAATAGCGGTACGTTCATCTCTCTGCCTCTGTCTCTGTCTGTCTCTTTCTCTCTCTCTCTCCTCTCTCTCTCTCTCCTCTCTCTCTCTCTCTCTCTCTCTCTCTCTGTCTCTGTCTCTCTGTCTCTGTCTCTCTCTCTTTTTAAACTCTGTACAGTCATCTCTCTCTCTCTCTCTCTCTCTCTCTCTCTCTCTCTCTCTCTCTCTCAACTCTTTACATTCATATCTCTCTGTCTCTATGTTTCTGTCTCTCTCTCTGTCCCTCTCTTTCTCTTTCAACTCTGCACATTCATTTCTCTCTCTCTCTCTCTCTCTCTCTCTCTCTCTCTCTCTCTCTCTCTCTCTCTCTCTCTCTCTGCATGCAAATGTATTGAAAGAAACCGACGCACATGCATGCATATTACTCACCAGTTAGTCATACAGCATGAAGAATTGGAATTTTCTGCCTGACCTAAAAATCATCAGGCCTTAAAAGGTTACACACTCCCGCCCCCATCCTCAATCCAAAACTTCATCACCACAACCACTGCACGACCCCCCCCCCCTCTCTCTCTCTCTCTCTCTCTCTCTCTCTCTCTCTCTCTCTCTCTCTCTCTCTCTCTCTCTCTGCCATTAACGAGAACCGATGCAAGGATTTCAATTTCTGCGAGGCTGCGTGCCTCAAAGTGTAATACTATTTTTGTCGTCTCGCCAGCTGCTGTTCCCCCCATGTATAAGGAAGGCTCTTTCTTTTTTTCATGAGTTCCTTCTCCAATGCCTTCATGTTTATGCCTCTTCTACCGAGTCGCTTGTGTGCGCCATTCATCCTGTTTTGCCAAATGCGCAGGACACAAAGATTCGTGATGCCGCAAAGCGAAGTACTGACAATCCACATAGAGAGCTGTTCGTACCTGGCCACCAGGAAACTGCCCAACAACACAGACCCTGCTGCCGATCTCCTTGACAATGTTCTCCATGCTTTGTTGTTGTTGTTTTTATATTGTCACATACATCTGTTTGTTGATTTATGGCACCTGCTTATTTGTTTACTCATCCTCTCACTCCTTTCTCCTTTTTCATCCATTCCTTCTTTTTTTTAAGCTGACTTTTTAAGTTGTTCTTTTTCATTATGGAAAAGAGAACACACACAAGCGCATCAATACACGGAACGTTTCTAGAAATACATAATAATGATTCACACGATAAAAAGAAGACAAAGAAAGAAGTTTACAGAACATGTATATAAGGAAAACCAAAGTAACAAAAAGAAATGTTTAAAACCGAAGACAAAGCAATAACAGAGCAGAAGCAGACAGAAAGAAGACAGAAAGCGTTATGAGGTCTTTAGTTGAACGTAATGGGGGTTGGATACCATGACAAACACACTGTGATAATGACATTGATGTTAAAAGTCTACACCGGCTCTGAACATGAACACTCTTTTGGTGATCTCAGACAGACACAATGGAACTGTAAAATAATAGAAAACATACGTTAAAGATTTTTTAAAATCCTCATTTTAATCTTGTATATATGAATAAATTGCATTATGTAATCCATTTGATAACAAATACGGCATGCAGAAAATTGTTGTGAGCTGTGAACTCTTCCAGTTTGTGTTACTGTTTCAATTTGTTGACAAAGCCTTTCGTCCCAGGCATGTTTCAGTTTACTTACGGGTTGTTTAGGTAATGATGAAATTATATAGAAAGTTGGATTAATTCGCACAGTTTCATTGCATTCAAATGTGGCCAGCCTTTCTGTTATGCGAAAATTCAAAGATTTCGGACACATCTTTTTGACTGCTTCCGTTAACGATCTCTAAAAAAACTGTGAGTAATAATGTATTGCCGAAACATTTGGATAATGCTAGCCTTTGTTGTCGTAGGGAAAAAAAGTGTAAAGATTACAGTTCAACAAACTCATCTATTTGGAGGACCACATCGACCCCCAAGTGTCTTGTGTTATTCTCAATTGAAACCGTTTCATTTTTCAGTTGACCTTTTTTTCAAATCTCCAACGTTCTGCCGTGGGGGTGTTTCTTGTTCTGTTTCATTCTGTCTTCGTTCTTCCTCTTCTGGAGTACTCCAAGACCACGTGGCATGTTCTGGTGATGCTCTTCCACTATATTCCCTCGTAGCGTAGGCGATTTTTTTTTCTGGACTTCTTGCCTCACTCCCCGTTTCTCGCCACCCCCTTCCCCTCCAAACCCCACTCCTCTCCAACCCCAACTCCAGGCCACCCGTTCCCTACAGACTTTATATCTCCTCCTATCAACCAGTCCCACCACTACCCCCCCCCCCCCCCCCATCATCATCATCATCATCCTACAACCCCCAACTGCAAACGTTTTGTTCTCTCCAGCCATCCCATTCCTTTCCTCCCCTTATCCCCTTCTGTCTGTCTGTCTGTCTGTCTGTCCCGTCTGTCTGTCTCTCTCTCTCTCTCTCTCTCTCTCTCTCTCTCTCTCTCTCTCTCTCTCTCTCTCTCTTACAACCAAGAAGAATCAAACTCCTGTTCTTTGACACTTCAGAGGCTTGTACACCGAGTGAACGTAGGTGGACACATGTTGGTTCTCATCCTCTCATTGAATCGATCCGAAAACCAAGAAGAGCACGACTCTGGTAGCAAGTTCAAAAGTACTTAATTACAGTAAAGATCTGCAAATCAATAGTCAATGACCATCGCAGTGGTCTCAAAATAAAAACGTGTACTTTTCACTTCCACTATCAGTTTTTGTCACATGACATCCTCTTCGTTCTCTTATTCTCTCATATATTTATAGACCGTCAAATCGAAAGTCTAAGAAGCACGGTGTGTCTTAGCAATTAATGATCATGGAGTATTCTAGAATTTTTTAAAAGAATTAT
>CM065716.1:44269258-44271758 GCA_033310375.1 Conus canariensis | reverse complement strand
TGAAACCTCTTCCCTCGGGACTCTTCAACCTTGCGGCATAGAGGTGGAGCGATCAGCAGCACACTAGGAGCGAAGATGCACTGTCTGGGTCATCGAATGCCTTCATTGGCGACGAACTCAAGTCGTCTTGGAACCGCAGCTTTGGAGGAGAGCTGGGAGGAGTGGTCAACAGTGTTTGTGTTTGGGAATTCGTGTTTGAGCGCATGATAACCTGCCTCTATACGTGTCTGTCTTCTTTCCTTTACCTCCTTCATTGTTATCTCCGAAACCCACTCCTGTTGTGTGATATATTTAGTCTAGTGTGTATGGATGTAGGAAGGTGCACGATAGTGCCAAGTTTCAAGTGGGAAAACAGAAAGGGGCATTGCGTCCACAATTCCATTCTCCGTCTCTTCTATATCACTCGAGTTACATTCTCCTTTTCTTTCGTCTTTTTTTTTTTTTTTTTTTTTTTTTTTTTTTTGTTCCTCCTTACAGCAGCTGTCCTCTTGGGATTGTTTATGTTCCTTGCAGTGAAGGTGATATTTTGATTTAACAGATTTTACATCAACATCGTTGCGTTATCATTTCCAACTCTGCACACAATATACCAGGTGTGTCAGAGCGTTCGAGAACCACCCTTACAGGCATCACAGGTGAAAATTCCTGACAAATATCAGTCTTGATGAATCGCATTGTGAAATATTCATAAGCTGCTGCTGTATTTCACATGAAAGAATGCAAAGCAAAGAGACAAATCTGTTTCACAGAAAGGCAACGAAGGAAATCAAAATCAAATTTCGGTTTTACCTCAGTTAGGAACAAAATTAAAGCACCAGTAACTAGTAAACATTGTGTGTCATTGCACAGTGTCCAAAAGGAACAAGTGAGGGGACAGTTTTGGAAGGACTGTTCATTTAAAAACATCTGCAATATATCTTTTAAAAATTGTGGCATATTAGGCTAGATTTTATTTACTCTGCTATATAAATAGTGTATTTGGCTACAAATATAATCTAGTTAACAGTATTGACCTTTTCCAATAAGTGTCAATTCCAAATAAAACAAGTTTATCTGAAGAAGAATACGATAACTAAAAGCATAAACCCAAACATGGAATTACTGAGCCGCCAAACGAAGGAACAAACAAATTACAAAATAGGCGCTACGCGTTTCGATCTATTACGTCTTCTTCAGGAAGAACAAACAACATTCAAAACAATGGAAACAAAGGACGAACAGTCACTTATCTCTTCGATCTTGGTGAAAACTGTTTGCATCAAGATCAAGTGACTGTTTGTTCGTTCTCTGTCTGTTTCTTCGTTCGGCGGCTCTGTAAATTCATTTCATGTTAAGTGCCAATTTCTGCCTGCAGCATCTCATTTTGAAATTAATCTGAAATAGGTTTTACATTCTCTGTCAGATCTTCTTCTCCAACTCTCTTCATAAGCATAATGAGCATTCGTGCACCATAAATAATGTCCGCCTGATACTTTTTCTCCTTTCTACAGAAAGCGCACATGTCGCTGTATTTCATTCCCATTTTACTGGAAACATTGTCGGTAACTGATATATCGTTGCACGATTTCATTATTTCATTTCCTTCCTTGCACATCTGCTCTTTTTTTGCGAGCTAAAAGGTTGCATTGAAATCTTTCAGTTCTGACCTGCTGTCTGCTGGAGGCGCGGACTCCCAGAATCCATCTTGCAACTGTGGTTTTCAGGGTGTAATACCTGGATTGTCCTTTATCTCAGAAGACGAGAGTGATTTTCTTTCGATTTGCACATTGCTTGCCGAAAAAACTGTAATATCTCTTCCTTCAAAGCTTTCACAATATTCCTGCGTTGATGCTTTCTTCTGGCCTGCTTTTATTGTATTGATTCTTTTGCTGGCCTGTTGTGTGTGTGTGTGTGTGTGTGTGTGTGTGTGTGTGTGTGTGTGTGTGTGTGTGTGTGTGTGTGTGTGTGTGTGTGTGTGTGTGTGTGTGTGTGCGTGTGGGCGTGCGTGCGTGCATGCGCGTGCGCGCGCGCACGTGTGTGTGTGTGTGTGTGTGTGTGGGTTGCGTGCGCTTGTGTGTATGTGTATATGATGGTCGGTTGGGTTTTGTTCGATGTAACATCTTTTCGTTAAAATTGGAATAAGCGAAAAAAAAAAAAAGATAAAAAATAGAGGGAGGGGGCGGGATGAAGGTAGGAGGGCAGGAAGGGGATAGTTGGGATTGGGGTGGAATGTCAGGGAGGAATGTAGGGTATGGTGTGCGTGTGTGTGTGTGTGTGTGTGTGTGTGTGTGTGTGTGTGTGTGTGTGTGTGTGTGTGTGTGTGTGTGTGTGTGTGTGTGTGTGTGTGTGTGTGTGTGTGGTGTGAGTGTGTGTGTGTGTGTGAGAGAGAGAGAGAGTGTGTGTGTGTGTGTGCGTGCGTGTGTGTGTGTGTGTGTGTGTGTGTGTGTGTGTGTGTGTGTGTGTGTGTGTGTGTGTGTGTGTTATAAGAGATTTAGAAAGATAGGTGAGTGTGGACAGATCT
>CM065716.1:44254258-44264258 GCA_033310375.1 Conus canariensis | reverse complement strand
GTCCAGTGTATTGCCATAGGATGATGGTCTCGATATCTCCCAAGCCAGGCTATGGTGTTGCTGACAGTATTTCGGATTGGCCGATTGAACAGCAGAAAGAGTTAGTGTCCAGGATGCGTTTTTCATTGTGCTGTTTTAACGTCGCATCGTGTTGTATCGTATAGTCTGAAATGTACTAGGTTACTTTCCAGGTGTACTGGTGATTTCTTTCAGTTTGTCAATTTTCTTGTACGATTTGATACTTTAGAGGTCTGGATAAATGTTATCCAAACCCGTCAATTTGCTGCTGTCACTTGACTGGTTGCCATGAAAACCACTCAAAATGGCCACCAGACAATCACTCTTTTTGTGTTTGAGATATTCGTGGCTTGTTTCCTATGTTGGTTTTCTGCTTTTGATATCGATATTTGTGGGCTGGGTGAATACTGTAGCTTATCAGCGACTGAAAGACTTGTTATTGTTGTCGTTGTTGTTAGAACTATACAATAACTTCGCAACAGTACGACATCTGAATGTTGATTGAGCAAAAAGTTTTAAACTTACAGCTTTCTTTAGTCGTAAAAATATC
Source organism: Conus canariensis (assembly GCA_033310375.1). Classification (NCBI taxonomy): domain Eukaryota; kingdom Metazoa; phylum Mollusca; class Gastropoda; order Neogastropoda; family Conidae; genus Conus; species Conus canariensis. Next base: position 44,263,690 of record CM065716.1, on the reverse strand, counting down.
CGGACATGTACGTAAACATATTTCCATGATAACTTTCAGGGCTTTGTCCCTTAGTCATGTCTACATTTGGAAAGGAGATGCTCAAAAATGGATTACTTCTCTCAAATTTGATCAATGACATTTAATTAGCACATGTCTGACACGCATAGGAGAGAGAAAATTAAGTTCAACGCTTTGCTGATTTGGTAAGCGAAACTGATGTGGTGTACTCGATTGTTGTCAGATTATTTTCAGGAAGATGTCAAAGAAAAAAAAAGCGATCAAGGATTTGTATAATGTTTGATTTCTGCTGCATACTCCACACTTTCTGTACGCCGACAGTAAAGATACAGAAGATAGTAATGTAACCAGTTTATCTGTTAATCAGTAATAATACTTCAAGAATTTAACATAAATCTGTTGAGAAATTTGTACGTTACAAAAACAAACAAACAAAGACAACAACAACAACAACAACAAAACAACCCAACCCGTTACTCCCATCCCCGTTCCTACCCCTCCAGGCATGATTTTCTTCCATTGCCAACGTCGTTTATCCAGGAAAGAAAAGGGAGAAAGAAAAAAAACACGTAAAATGAGCACCATCTCGGCTCATCGTCATCTAGCAGTACTGCAGATTTCACTTTACACACCCGCTGTTGTCCCACGTAACCCTCTCCTTCAGAGACAACCGTTCGCACTTATGCTGTGTTAAGTTTACTGTTCAAGCAGGCATCATGTCACTGCTGGGTTGCATCGTCAATAGAGCCTTGCTCTCCAAGCCATCCCCACCATCCTCCTTTCAACCGCAGCTTTGTAGACTGACATGGTCAGGCAGGTCAGAGGGAGCTATTGATATGTACGCTTGATATCCACTGAACGAAAGTGACCGGTCTTCAGCGACGTTCAGCAGCTGGCGTGCGCGCGCACTCACACACACACACACACACACACACACACACACACACACACACACACACACACACACGTGCGCGCACACACACACACACACACACACACACACACACACACACACACACACACACGCACGCACACGCGCATATTACTATTCTGTATTGCATAACTATAATGTCACACAATTTCTGTGCGGCCTGAGGTGAAGATGACAGCGGACAGGTATCTCGCCTTGCTTTCGCACTTTTCGCCTTTGTCAGAGTCCCGTTCGCCCGTGCATGTCACTAAACATTTCCGGATGAGCGAAATATTCAATTGACTCGGCGCCCTCCCAAGTTACCGCGTACACCAGCTTCTTTTCATCCTCTGTTCATGGAGGTAGCTCTACTGACTGCACGTAGCCTCTGACTGCGCGCGATCCACTGTGTGTATACTTTAAACTTGACAGTTTGACACTATCAGCTGCGAAGAGCGGTGAACAGTCAACCACTCCCTTGAAGAGAAGATAGACATAGAGCCAACCAGATGCACAGGAAGTGGTGGATGCCTTCACTGTAAGCAGTGGAGCTCCCTCTAACGAATGGCGGAGAGACTACTACTGTCCTCTCTTCACCTTTGATGTGACAACTCGGGTTGCAATCCCTGGGGAGAGCGCATGCCGTGGTACTGTAACTTTTTTCCCCTTCCGTCTGTATATGGTTTCGTTTATGTGTCAAAGTGCATTTTTCATGCAAAATTTTGTCAGGAGCATCTCCATTGTTTGCCGAATTGTTGTTGTTGTTATTGTTTTATTGTTGTTTTGTTGCTGCTGTTGTTGTTGTTCCACGTACGTTTAGGGCATGTCGCACTCTGGACCTGGGTTTATGGTCTCATTAGTACGCACTGACAACTCCCACGCCCCCTCCTAAAGAATCTATAAGTAAATAATATAAGAAATAAAATGAAACAAAGCAAAGTAAAATAAAATGAAATGAAATAAAGACCTAAAAGTTGCTATGTGTGGTATATGGGCCAAATGATGGAAGGCAATGCGGTCTTTCTGAAATTTGATTACTAGTTTGTTTGTTGTTTGTTTTTTGTTGTTGTTGTTTTTTTTTTTGTTGTTGTTGTTTTTTTTGGGGGGGTTCATGATTTCTGGACAATCATTTTGTTTGCTTTAAAATTGACTTTGCAGTGAACTTCTACGTGCGGTAGTGCATAAGTGTTTACACTAGCAAAGGACAATTGCGAGTTTTATGTGCAGATGAATTATACAATTCAGCATTAAGTTTGACGATGTCCAGTCAGGGGTGAAATGTGTGTGCACTGGTCCTGGAACCCGCGGGGATCATGGAAAGGACCGCCAGGATGGAAGTGGCACTAGTGTTCTCTACCTCTGACATTTGTAGGCAAATGCCTATCGCAGTGAAGCTGTATAGGTAGAATTTAAAAATCAATCGAACATTCAGTATGAGTCACTCGGGGTGAAAAGTTGGAATTCTCCTCTTTTGACCTATAGCCGTTCCAGACTACATTTATCTTTGTTTCTATCAAAGATTAAGTGGATTTCAAATTAAAAGAAACTAAATCAAAAGCTAGATTGCGTACACATTGTCTTTGTAATTCTCTCTTTAAGTTGTAAATGCTGACAATACGCGATGCTGTAAATTTCCTTTTCATTGATTGGTAGAGAAGTCGGAATTCATCTGGTGAAAAGCTGACATTGAGTAGCACTGTTGAAAATAGTAGATATCACTGGACCGGCTGTAAAAGTGCTGCATGTCTTTTCAAGAATGGAAACTGCAGAGAAAAATAGAAGGTTGTCTTCTAGAAAGATAATGAGAACTCTGTAAAACACGGAGATGTTTCAAAATGAAACAAACAAAATTGCATTGTTTACTATGATGGCCTTTTCTAGCTTTGTTTCGTTTCACTCCCCTCCTTCCAGTTCCCTGTCCCGCTCCCACCCTTCTCCAGGTCCCAAACCAACGCCCCTTACACGGCTCTTACCACCAGCACCACACTCGCTTCCTCCCTTTCCTGTTCCCTCCACCGCCTCTACTCCCTAGAGTACTCCCATTTCCCCTCCTGGAAGAGAACATAGCTGCCAAACCATTTAACCATTAAGACAGAAAGTTCCAGAAATCATGAGATAAGAATCCACGTGAAATCTAACGAGGAAAGTGACTAATCGTGGAGTTCGTCAAGTCCGGAACACAGACGGACCAGCCGCAGAAGCTACCCGGAACAACGTTGATGGCGGGTATGTCATGCACAGCATCAGAGAAACATTCATCGCCCAACCAACTTCAAGTACTGCAAGAACTTCTAAACAGAAACCGAAGATCTTATAGCAGCAATAAGACAGATTATAGGCAAGCTCCCTAGAGCAACAACAAAATTGTTCATCTTCATAAATGTTCTCTGTCTTCAGTGGATTCCGAAAACCAGTGAGAGGGAACTAAATGAAGATAGTTCTCCAGCTGTGGACCTCATATCCCAAACAATCCTGACACTACACTGTGTGGGGGTCATGGAAACGGAACAGCTGAACCTGGCGAATGAGTTTGGATTCTTAGAATAGGAGATCATCATTCAGAAAGAAGGGAAGCATCAGCATCCCAACAACAATTCTCTGACAACTACCACTGCCTGGGAGAGCTGACCACATCAGATTCAGGTGGGCACAAGCATGTGTACACCTTCATGTTCAGCGAATATGGCATCCAAAGAGGACCAATAGCTGGATCGCACACTTCATTAGCGTCCACAAAGTGAGACAATACAAACAACAAGTGGCTGACGGCTGTCGGTCTGGCGACGCCAGGGTGAAAAATGGCGTTCTTCAGGGATCAGTAAGTGGGCGTTGCTTGTTTTGTGGCAACTCGAACGGCCCACAATCTGAAGTCTCCACCCCATCCAGACTTTTTGCTGACGACACCGCGACCTACCGAGTCATCGTTTGCAGCAACGAGTCTGAACCGCTCCGGGATGATCTCCTTGATTTGGGATACTGAGTGAGACATGGAGATTCACCCGCACAAGTACCGTCCAACAAACCTTGTCCCTGAGTAGGAAGCCGCTAAACCCAGAAAATAGCAAAATCCTCAACAACAGCACACCTGTGCTCTTGACTCTGCAAAGTATCTAGGAATAAAGCTTCCGTCCGACCTCTCCTGGCGGAGATAGATCGACGTCATCTGTGCTTCAGCTAACAGAAACCTGGGCTTTTAGAGCAGAAATATGAAGGTATGCTCAAACAGGACTAAAGAACTGGCAAACAAGATCTGGTCCGTGCCATTGCTGAATACGTCAGAGCTGTTTGGGTTCCCTCAACCAACAGACTCTCTTCTAACATCGAGAAGATCCAGCAGCAGGTGCGTCCTGAATAGACACATGAAGACCTCAAGTGATAGCAACATGTCCGAAGAGCTGCTGTGGCCTTCTCTTGAGGAACGATGGCGTGCCTCCAGACTCGCCATACTTCGTTTGGGACTGACAGGTGTGAGGTGTGTCCATCTGAAACCCTAGCATGCCATTTAGAGGACTGCTAGGTTCGTGCTTATAACCCACGCCTCCGTGTAATGCAAAGTCAATTTCTATTGTTGGAGTAAAGAGTTGATTTTCTCCTGCTGGAAACTTTGATCTGATATTGGAATGTGGTTTTCAGTTAAGGTGAATGTCCCATACTCTAATAGTTGTTCGGGCAATAAACTAGTAGAATTAGAATATAGACAGAGAGATAGATAGATAGATAGACTGATAACAGACAGATAGGTGTGTGTGTGTGTGTGTGTGTGTGTGTGTGTGTGTGTGTGTGTGTGTGTGTGGTGTGTGTCGTGCGTGCGTGCGAGCGTGGTGTGTTGTGTGTGTGTGTGTGTGTGTGTGTGTGTGTGTGTGTCCGTGCGTTTGTGTGCGCGCGTGTAAGAGACTATACAAAAAACTATTGCCAGTAGAAATAGAAATGTGTGTGTGTGTGTGTGTGTGTGTGTGTGTGTGTGTGTGTGTGTGTGTGTGTGTGTGTGTGTGTGTGTGTGTGTGTGTTGTGTGTGTGTGTGTGTGTTTGTTTGTGTGCATGTGTTTGGGGGAGAGGGGGGGGGGTCTTTTCTTCTTCTTTCTTGTCTTTTTCTTTTATGGTGTTCTGAGGAGAGAGAGAGAGAGAGAGAGAGAGAGAGAGAGGAGAGAGAGAGAGAGAGAGAATTTGATTTTCAGTACAGTTAAGATGTAATTTGTTTTATTGTTACAATTTCTGATTTTGTTATTTTACTTATAAATGTTAAATGTTTCCCTGTTAATTTTCCTTTATGATTTCTATGTCATTCAGATGTTATTTGTATTATTTTCGTTTTCTCATTAACTTATTAAGGTTTTTTTTTTAAATGTCAGCACAACACTATGTTAATCTGACAGTAAATGGTTTCAGTCAGTCAGAGAGAGAGAGAGAGAGAGAGAGAGAGAGAGGTGTGTGTGTGTGTGTGTGTGTGTGTGTGTGTGTGTGTGTGTGTGTGTGTGTGTGTGTGTAAGAGAGAGGGAGACAGACAGACAGACAGAGGCAGACATTGACAGACGGACAGACAGAGTTAAATTACAGTCTCCCTCCCACCTCCCTTGAGGCTCGCTGCAACTTTTCAACATTCCTTGCCTCGAACTTTGACTTGACAATGTGTGTGTGTGTGTGTGTGTGTGTGTGTGTGTGTGTGTGTGTGTGTGTGTGTGTGTGTACATTGTGTGAGAGTGGTGTGTGTGTGTGTGTGCGCGCGCGCGCGCGCGCGCGTGTTGTGTGTGCGCTTGTGTGTGTATTTGTATGTGTGCGCTTGTATGTGTGTGTGTGTGTGTGTGTGTGTGTGCGTGCGTGCGCGCTTGTGTGTGTGTGTGTTTGTGTGTGTGTGTGTGTGTGTGTGTGTGTGTGTGTGTGTGCGCGCGCGCGCGCGCGCGCGCTTTCATGTGTGTGTGTAAGGAGTGGTTGACAGAATGGGTTCTTAAGGGTGTGGTATGGGTGGAAGAGGTGTGCTTTCTTGTGTGTTTGTGCGTATGTGTGGCTTCACAATTTTGACGATACTGGAAGTATTCTTGATCGTTTTGCCACAACCATAAAGCGGTGAAACCACACCTCCTCTTACCGTAAAGTTTCTGCACACTGTCCTCGTCTTTCAGCCAAGGTCTGAAAATCCCTGAAAGATGTGTTTGCACACGTTCCACTACTTCAACTGCAGTGCGCGTGCTGGGCGCGAGATTTGCACGTGCTTTTACCGTTGATTGACACGAGAGCTCTGCGATCTCAGAAACCGACGACTCATCTGGACGTTTCGCCATTCCTGAAATGTCGATTCCCAGAATGATTGTAATGTGGTTTGGTTGATTCTCCCACACACAGTGTGTGTGTGTGTGTGTGTGTGTGTGTGTGTGTGTGTGTGTGTGTGTGTGTGTGTGTGTGTGAGTGTGTGTGTGTCTGTCTGTCTGTCTGTATATACTAGTCACAACAAGTTAAGGGCCACAGGTCGAATTCGACCACTGCAAAAAAGATGCGTGTATAAAAAAAAGTGTTATGACAAATGGACCGGTAGACCAGGCTACAAGTGTAGCCTATCCACTTATGACAGCACGTGCATCATCCTTTCACTCGCAGTCACTTTATGCATTGAGTGAAAGCCTTGTGAACATCAGTGATATTCGTGATTTTTTGTGTCAGCTTTCGGCTGCTTTATCTGCGAAAGTAGGATTAGAGGACAAAAACTGCATGACACACATGAACGTTCAGGTTAATTAACACTTGTCAGCATTAGTTAGCCAGGAACGGGTATAAAAGTCACGAAAATCTGGGCTCCTATAAGCATGCCTCCGAGAAACAAACCTTGCACTCTGGACCGCGGACGCACCCTGGCATGACTGAACGAAGGCCTGTCATCACGAGAATTTGGAAGACGACTTGGAGTGAGCCAGTCTGTAATCCAGAGGCTACAGGAACGTTTCCAGGCCACAGGCACAACAGAACAACGCCCTCGATCCGGACGTTCACACAGCACCAAAAGACAGGACGATCGTTTCCTCTGGCTGTTCACGCTACGCAATCGTACTGTTACTGCCAGCACTCTGAGACATGAACTGGAGACAGCTGTCAACAGGAACGTCAGCACCAGCACCATCCGCAACCGGCTACACAAGTTTGGCCTCCACTCAAGACGTGCAGCCATCAGGATCCCCCTGACACCGGCTCATCGTCAGGCCCGTGTGGCCTGGTGTCAGCAACATCAGCACTGGACCAGGCAGCAATGGTCCCAGGTCTCGTTCACCGACGAGTCCCGCTTCACTGTAGCCTTCAATTACGGCAGAAGACGGGACTGGCGCAGGCAAGGAGAGCGGTTTGTAGACTGCGCTGTTCGTGAGGTTGACCGCTATGGAGGAGGTTCAGTGATGGTGTGGGGTGGCTTCCATGTCAACGGCAGAACACCTTTGTATGACCGGACTCCGCTACTGGAATGAGATTGTTCAGCCTCCTCATCCAGCCCGCTCTGCAAGTCATGGGACCGAGGGCAACCTTGCTGGACGATAACGTTCCTCCTCATCGAGAACGAGTCGTCACTGACTTCATGCATCAGCAAGGGATCCCAAGGATGGACTGGCCTGCTCGTTCACCTGACTTGGCACCAATTGTACACCTGTGGGACGTTCTGGGACAGAGGGTGGCCAACAATCACCCCCCTCCTGTAGATGTCAACCAGCTGGCACAATTTCTGCAACAGGAGTGGCAGAACATCCCCCAAAACAATCTCAGGAATCTTGTACATTCCATGCACCGGCGCTGCCTTGAATGTCTTGTGGCCAACGGGGGTCACACCTGGTATTGACTTTGTTGAAATGTGCTTACCTGATTCCTGACCTTTGAAAAGAGGGGTGTGGTAATTTGAACTTGTACTGTTTCTGTTTTTAGAATGAATTTGATCGCAGCCTCTATGAAATCGTTAGTTAATGATGAAATTAACAATTTCATATTTGAAATTGCCTCGTCTGTGCCTTTTCGGTCTTTGGTGGTGATGTTGTGAGATGGCCTTTAACTTGTTGTGACTAGTATATGAGTGTAGGCGTGTGTGTTTATGTGTGTGTCTGTGTTTGTGGGTGTGGTGTGTGTGTGTGTGTGTGTTTTGTGTGTGTGTGTGTGTGTGTGTGTGTGTGTGTGTGTGTTCGTTTGTGTGTGTGTGTGTGCGTGTGCGTGTGTGTTCGTGTGTATGTGTGTGCGCGCGCTTAATTTAGTTTAGATCTGACAACAAATGCAAATGACAACAACAAAGACTAATTAACATAATGATAGCCAAACTCATAATGATGATTATGATGATGAAATTGACGATTTGATTTGAATAGATTTCCTGAAAATCGGGTTCCTTGTGAAGTTCTCCAACCAAGACTTCTGGAGGAACTCCAGAGAAGCCCATCGTCCAGCAGATTGCCCAGACATGCTGAACATCACTACTAATACGCCGAGCATTAAATACAGGCACGTCAAACAAAACAGCAAAACGGTGAACATCAACACGAACACACCTGTCATCAACACCTACACCCTGACCATCAACTTCCATCACGTTAAACGAAACGCACTGAACATCAACATTTCAAAACACAGAACATCTACATCAAAGCACTGAACGTCGCCTCTAATACATCACAGACATTTTAAACATCAACACGAACACATTGAACATCAGAACCAACATATTGGACATCATCATTAACACGCCGAACAGCAAGACCAACAATTTGAGAACGTAAAGATGAACACAGTGTGGTTAAATTGGCACTGACTGAAAATCATAACTAACATTCTGAACACAGGTCTCCAATTCCTTTGAAGTTCAACCGCGTTTTTGCATGTTTTTAATATTTGCATGTGTTCAAATAGTCAAGTCAAGTCAAGAACACTTTCTTCTCTCCAAAGAGAAATTAAGAGTGGCCATAAAAACATGTCTACGGATCTATATTTAACAAATCACAAATCACGTCCACCCATTCACTCCCACCCATCCACCCATCCACCCACTCTCACACAGAATAACACACACACACACACACACACACACACACACACACACACACACACACACACACACACACACACAAATATATATGTGTGTGTGTGTGTGTGTGTGTGTGTGTGTGTGTGTGTGTGTGTGTGTGTGTGTGTGTGTAATATACAAACAAGCTTTCTGAACCGAATTTCATCGAAAGTTCAGGAGTTTTGATGGAATTGGGAACGAAACTGTTTTTAGTTCTATTTGTACAAAACTTTCTTGCATGATAAACGTGAACATAAAGGCCACACACAGCGTCTTCTGATGATTTCACTCCATTTGCCAGAAGATCCCCAAGATCCCCATCTCGACTTAATACCAACATCACACGTATAACAAACAACTGACTGTAGTTCTCCGGGTTCAGTTTGTATCCAACACTGAGCTTCAAGGCACAGTCAGGTTGTGTTTCTTGTTCAGATTTCTGCTTCTTTTCATCTTAAGATAGTATGACATCAAATCAACACCCGAAAAAAAAATGAGGAAGATAGCT
>CM065716.1:44241758-44249258 GCA_033310375.1 Conus canariensis | reverse complement strand
CAGGTAATGAAACGCGTTGGAAAGTCGCGCTAGTCGAATGTCATATATGGTGAGAATTGAAGAACTGGGTGTCAGCCATATGCAGTGAAAAGCAGATAGAAGCAGTGTTTGTTGAATATCATCATCATCATCATCATCATCATCATCATCATCATCATCATCATCATCTCATTCCCGTGAGCTAAACGGTCGCAGGGGGGACATGAGGGACGACTCCATCGATCTTCTTCTCCATCTTGGCCTGTCCTCTGCTTCTCGCATGTAGTGAAAACCAGATAAAAGTAGCACTAGCTGAATAATTATTTTGATGTAAGGTACGGAAACTCTGAGGTAGTTGAATGTCACATGTAGTGAAAAGTACTGAATGTCACGTATGGTGAAAAGTACTGAATGTCACGTATGGTGAAAACTACTGAATGCCAAACGTGGCGAAAACTACTGAATGTCACGTGTAATGTCGCATGTGGTGAAAACTACTGAATGTCACGTGTGGTCGAAACTACACAATGTCACATGTGGTGAAAAATCGATAAAAGTAGTCCTAGCGGAACTTTTCACATGGTAGCCAGCTGAATGTTTTATTCATGACAAGAAAGGAAAAGTGTTATTGGCTTAATGTTGAATAACATGTGAAAAAAAAAAGCACTGCATGATGAATATCATATTGGGTGAAAAACTGGAAACAGTAACGATGGGTGAATATGGCATTTAGTGAAAAGAACGGAAAGTTGTATTGGTTGTATGTCGTGTGAGGTGAAAAATAGGGAAAATAGTCATAACGAAACGTCATGTGGAGAAAGAAAACGTAAAAAAAAGCAGGGATAAGGAATGCTGGCTTAACGTTTCATGTACTACAAAATAGGAACTGTGGGGATAGCCTGACGAAGCATGTAGTAACTAGTGGGGAAAAAAAATGAACTGACGGCTGAAAGACACATGTAGTAAAAAAAAAAAAAAAAAAAGGGTGGGAGGGGGGCAGCAAAAAATAGAGCAGACTGAACTGTATGTCATGAAAAGTAGGACAAAATAGTGCAGACTGAACGGTATATGTAATGAAAAGTAGAAAAAAAAAATAGTGCAGACAGGACTGGATATAAACATGAACAGTAGGAAGAAAATGTGCAGATTGAACGGTATATAAAATGAAAAGCAGAAACAAAATTGTGCAGACTGAACTGTATATAAAATGAAAAGTGGGGGGGAAATCGTGCAGATTGAACGGTATATGTAATGAAAAGTAGGGAAAAATAGTGCAGAGAGAACGGTATATGTTATGAAAAGTTGGAAAAGATAGTGCAGGTTCAACGGTATATGTAATGAAAAGTAGGGAAAGAAATAGTGCAAATTGAACGGTATATGTAATGAAAAATTTGGAAAAATAGTGCAGACTGAGCGGTATATGTGTAATGAAAAGTAGGAAAATATAGTGCCCATTAAACGGTATTCGTAATGGAAAGTAGGGGGAAATATTGCAGATTGAATGTATGTATAGTGGAAAGTAGAAAAAAATAGTGCAGATTGAACGGAATTTCTGATGAAAAGTAGGGGAAAAGAATGCGGATTGAACGGTATATGTAATGAAAACTAGGGGGAAAATAATGCAGATTGAACGGTATATGTAATGAAAACTAAGGGAAAAAATAGAGCAGATTGAACGGAATATGTGTAATGAAAAGTAGGAAAAAATAGTGCAAATTGAACGGTGTATGTAATGAAAAGTAGTGGGAAACAGTGCAGATTGAAAGGTATATGTATTGAAAAGTACGGAAAATATTGCAGATTGAACAGTATGTGTAATGAAAAGTAGCGGGGGGGTGGGGGGAGGGGCGGGGGGGGGAGTAGCAGATTGAACAGTATATGTAACGAAAAGTAAAGAAAAATAGAGCATACATGTAATTTAAAAACTAAAACAAAAAAAGAAAAGAAAAGAAAAGAAAAACGGTATATGAAATGAAAAGTAGCAAAAAGTAGCGCAGACTGATCAGTACAATATAATTAAACAGCACAGTTTGAAATGAAGGAAATTGTCATTTTTGGCTGAAAGCGAACACGGTTGAAAAACAAGGCAGACGAGAAAAAGGGCTGCCTGAACGACACACCCAGTTAAAAAGTAGCAAAGTGTTGCGCTGACTGAATGACCCGTGCAACGAAAAAGTATTACTGACTGAACAAATCATACAGTGAGAAATTGGGAAACATAGCACCGGAGATTGAATCATCAGCAAAACGCAATATTGACTGGACAGATTATGTTGTAGAAAGAAGGAAAATGTAGACTGGTTGCATGAACCAAGTACTGACTGCAGTATTGACTGAACGAATCATTGGGATAAAACGTCGGAAAATTTAGTGCTGATTGAATAAGCCTTTGATTCAAATGGAATTATGCCACACAGACATAAACTACCTTACCAGCCCGGAAAAAAAAGGGTGGGATCGGAAAGCGATTTTGGACCTGATCAACCTCGCCGCTAATTGCCTTCTGGGCCAGGCAGTGCATATCCCCGTCACCATAAAACTGGGGACTGCTGAGCTCCACTTCCCTTTAAGTGTGAGTCAGGGGCGAACATAAAACGTTGTACTTCTGGTAATGGGCCATATGACCAAGCCGTCCATAGCCCTTTAAAAAGATCCGAAGGATAAAAAGATTTTTTTTTACCTCGGATTAAGAATGTGGAATGGAAAGTGAAATCACCCTCAAATGGGTAAAGAGCAGAATATCAAATGGCTTGGGTGCAGTGAAGTACTTACAGTAGAGTGAGTGAAAGAGAGGTGAAGTGAAGAACATACAGTGGGGTGAGTGAAAGAGAGGTGAAGTGAAGTACTTACAGTAGAGTGAGTGAAAGAGAGGTGAAGTGAAGTACTTACAGTAGAGTGAGTGAAAGAAAGGTGAAGTGAAGAACATACAGTGGGGTGAGTGAAAGAGAGGTGAAGTGAAGTACTTACAGTAGAGTGAGTGAAAGAGAGGTGAAGTGAAGAACATACAGTGGGGTGAATGACAGAGATATGAAGTGAAGAACATACAGTGGGGTGAGTGAAAGAGAGGTGAAGTGAAGAACATACAGTGGATCATGATCACTGTGGCCAGGCCCGAAGGTCGAGAGGCCCAGCAACACCTTGACTGAACCAGAGGATGCCAGAGAGAGAGAGAGAGAGAGAGAGAGAGAGAGAGAGAGAGAGAGAGAGCGGAAATTCATATCTGTAGTTTATATAGCTTTTGCCCGAGTCTGAATTGAATAACCGTGGCGTGGCATGGCATTCACACTTATTGCTTCCGCAGTGACAGAACACGAGGCACTGGACATTGTCAAGGTCTGATTCATTAGTGACCGACTAATCGGGGAGGTGGGGGGGGGGAATGGAGGAAATGTGAGAAGTGGGGTGAGTGGGGGTGAGAGGGGGGCACTGGAGGGCTAAGAATGTTCGCCCATCGTCCACCGTGGGTCCGTTAATGGTTTTCTTTCCAATAATTAATGCGAAAGGGATAAGATACCATACAAGCTATTCAAATGTGTGTGTGTGCGTGTGTGGTGTGCTGTGCTGTGTGGTCGTGTGTGGTGTGTGTGTGTGTGTGTGTGTGTGTGTGTGTGTGTGTGTGTTGTGTGTGTAGCAAGTTTCGTTGTGTGCTTCTTCTGGTTAACGTTCTCATGCTAAACGACTTTTATTCAATTTCAGCTTTCTGTTCGTGTGTGTGTTTCTTCCTTCCTTGAATGTCACAGTCTTACGTTTATTGTATGGAAATGAATGGTATGTATCAAGATCAACATACTTGTCAAATCATTTGCAAGGAACAGTGCTAATATGTACATTACACGTCGTTCTTGAAGCTGTTTTCGATTTGCTTTGAAACAAAGATGATCCGAGAGATTGTAATTTGTGTCAGTGTCAGTCAGACTGTAGCATTGTGTAAAGTTTTCTTGATTGTTTATGAACTGATCTGTTTCAAATTCAATATCAAGTTGTTCCAATGAGCACTTATGAATTGTTTTCCGCAAACATGTGGACTGCAGTGGCTCATTATACCAAAGCACATGGAATTATAAGGGATTCTCTCTCCTATATTTCATATTTAATTGACTTAAGAATGAATAACTAAGTATGGCTTGACCATCCTGTTTGCTTTTGAAACTGATTTTATTCATGTTTTTATAGCATTTATGCTTACTGTTGTAAAAAAAAAAATTCCACTATTCTTTTTATGTCCATACAGAAAAGTGTTACAACTGACCCTTGTCCATTGTTTCAAGAATTAAATGAACAAAAGACAACAAACAAAAAAAAAAAACATACAGTGGGGTGAGTGAAAGAGAGGTGAAGTGAAGTACTTACAGTGGAGTGAGTGAAAGAGAGGTGAAGTGAAGAACATACAGTGGAGTGAGTGAAAGAGAGGTGAAGTGAAGTACTTACAGTGGAGTGAGTGAAAGAGAGGTGAATGAAGAACATACAGTGGGGTGAGTGAAAGAGAGATGAAGTGAAGTACTTACAGTAGAGTGAGTAAAAGAAAGGTGAAGTGAAGAACGTACAGTGGGGTGAGTGAAAGAGAGATGAAGTGAAGTACTTACAGTAGAGTGAGTGAAAGAGAGGTGAAGTGAAGAACATACAGTAGAGTGAGTGAAAGAGAAATGAAGTGAAGTACATACAGTAGAGTGAGTGAAAGAGAGGTGAAGTGAAGTACATACAGTGAGATGAATGAAAGAGAGATGAAGTGAAGAACATACAGTGTGTTGAGTGAAAGAGAGGTGAGTGAAGTACTTACAGTGGGGTGAGTGAAAGAGAGGTGAAGTGAAAAACATACAGTGGGGTGAGTGAAAGAGAGATGAAGAGAGGAACGTACAGTGGAGTGAGTGAAAGAGTAGACAAAAGTGTCCGGGATCAAGTGGAATGAACTGAGAGTTGTGGGTAGAATCGGTGAAGCGGAGGGGATGGAGTGAATTAGATGGGGTGTAGTCGATGAAATGGAGTGGGCGAATTGAATGAGTGAAGTGGAGTGGGTGTGGCGGAATGGATTAAGAGCAGTGAGATTGAATGGAAAGAATAAAGTATGAAGTGGAGTGGTTGAAAAGGAATGGATCCAATGAAATGGAGATGGAGTGCATGAAGTAGAGTAGATAAAATGGAATGGATGAAGAAAAGCAGGAAGTGGAGTGGATGAAGTGGAAAGGATGCAATGGGGTGGATTAATAGAGATGAAAGGGAGTAGATGAAGCAGAATATAAAGAGGAATGGATATGAATTGGAGTGGATAAAATGGATGAGATATAGTGCAATGGATTGAGAGCAATGAAATGAAGGTTACGAAATAAAGTATGAAGTGGAACGGATGGAGTGGAATGGATTGAAAGCAATGAAATGGAGCGGATGAAGTAGAGACTGAAGTGGAGAAGAAGGTGTGGAATGGATGCAATGGAGTGGATTGATAACATTGAAATGGAGTGGGTAAAGTGGAATGGATGCAATGGAGTGGATTGATAACATTGAAATGGAGTGGGTAAAGTGGAATGGATGCAATGGAGTGGATTGATAACATTGAAATGGAGTGGGTAAAGTGGAATGGATGCAATGGAGTGGATTGATAACATTGAAATGGAGTGGGTAAAGTGGAATGCAGCAATGGAGTGGATTGATAACATTGAAATGGAGTGGGTAAAGTGGAATGGATGCAATGGAGTGGATTGATAACATTGAAATGGAGTGGGTAAAGTGGAATGAGGCAATGGGTGGATTGATAACATTGAAATGGAGTGGGTAAAGTGGAATGGATGCAATGGAGTGGACTGATAACATTGAAATGGAGTGGGTGAAGTGTAATGCAGGCAATGGAGTGGATTGATAACAGTGAAATGGAGTGGGTGAAGTGGAATGGTAAAATCGATGAAGTGAAAATGGAATGGAGTGGGTATTCTAAAAAGGAATGGGTGGAGTAGGATGGATGCGACTGAATGGGTGATACGCACTGGAGTGGAAGCTTTGGAAAGCACGGAATGGATGAAAAGCGCCGTATGGACTGGAATGCACGGAGTAGATGAAGTGGACTGTATGGACTGGAATGCATGGAGTAGATGAAGTGGACTGTATGGACTGGAATGCACGGAGTAGATGAAGTGGACTGTATGGACTGGAATGCACGGAGTAGATGAAGTGGACTGTATGGACTGGAATGCACGGAGTAGATGAAGTGGACTAGGTGAAGTGGAATGGATGGGAGGTACACAGACTGGAGCAGATTAAGTGAAATCGGTAAAATGAAGTAGGTGGAATGGAGTTCGTGGGTAGAGAAGATGAAGTGGAGTGAATGGAGTGGAATGGATGGAGAGGATGAAGTGGAACAGGTGGAGTAGACTGAGTGGGACAGATACAGTAACAATGAACAAAATGAAGGGAATTGAGAGGATTTCATGGATGGAGTTGATGAAGTGGAATAAACGGAGTACAGTGGTGACGGTGGAGTGAATTAAGTGAATAAAGGGATATGGTGCTACGAGTGTTTTGCATGGAAATAGATGCTACGAGTATTTTGCATGGAAATAGATCAACGATGTAAAAATGACTGGAATGCAATGTATGGAGTGATGCAGTGGAACTGAAGCAGTGGACGAAGTAGACTACGAATGGATGAATTTGAGCGAATGAAATGCAACGGAGGCCTGAATAGAGAACAAGTTGAACTGCTGTCATTGTTGTTAATATTTTGCTTCCTTGTGTCATTAGTTCATGGAGAGGGTGGGGAGTTGTATTGAATAAAAACAGACACGCGCATGCGCTCTGTACCTCCTCCCCCACTCCCACTCCTTCCTTACTTCCTGCTATCTCTCACTCTACCCTTCTTCAAATCCCCTTTCCCAGCACCAGCCTCTGCTCAAAGGTCAGGCCTGATGTGGCCTTCGACGTCAGTTAGGTTAAAGAAAGCAGGGCTTGAAATCTAGTAAGTCGTTCAGAGAGCGAGAGAGAGAGACAGAGAGACAGACAGATAGACAGACAGGCAGACATACAGACAGACAGACAGGCTGGCAGAGAGACAGAGAGAGCCGCAATGACTGTGACGTTTTTCCTTTTTTTTTTTGCGAATACCGCTTTATTCTTCTAATGTCAAGGGATATAATTGGGCTTCATGTAAGCGTCGAAAACAAGCAAAATAAAGCAAGCAAGCGCATGGACGCACAGACGCACGTACGCGCACACGCACACTAACACACTCACACGTAAGAAGATCCAGTGGCTTTGCTAAAATACTGCTCCAGGGAACTGTTGAAGGAAGGAGACGGAGGGGAAGATAGAAGAAAAATCGAGGGAGTGACAACCGACAGTGTTTAGGGAAAACATTTGCAGGGACCCGGGGCTTGACACCCCCCCTCCCCCCTCCCCCTCCCCCCCCCCCCCCCCCCCCCCCCCCCTCCCCAGGACTGAAGGAACCTGGTCAACGGTTCTTCAGTAAGGTGGACCAGTGACTCCCCACGGAGTTAAGGTTGAAGACGAAGCAGACAAACAAACCAAGAGACTCAG
>CM065716.1:44224258-44236758 GCA_033310375.1 Conus canariensis | reverse complement strand
GTCAGCCCCAGATACATCTAGCACTGCCAGACAGCCAATGATGACATTATGGTATTTCCCCTACTGCCACCATGCTACGATGTGTGTGTGTGTGTGTGTGTGTGTGTGTGTGTGTGTGTGTGTGTGTGTGTGTGTGTGTGTGTGTGTGTGTGTGTTCCCTTTATTTACCAGAAACCGCTTTTGACACGCGCCAAGGTTCAGAAACCCTTATCCACAACCCATGCACATTGCTGTTTTTCTTCATTGAAAAAACAATTAATTTTTCGTGGAGGGGTGGGGGTGAGGTGGGAAAGAAAGTCACATAATCAAGTTTACGTGCCTTAAATAGTAACTTTCATGTGAGACAGACAGACAGATAGACAGCCAGGCAGACAGACAGATAGATAGACAGACAGACAGCCAGACAGACAAAGAAATTTGGCAGATTTATAAAGATGAATTCACACACACACACACACACACACACCACACACACACACACACACACACACACACACACACACACACACACACACATATATATATATATATATTATATATATATATAGGTAGATTCACGTCTCCAAGCAGTTTGGGCACCACTCCACAAAAGAAAGGCTTAGGTCAGATAGTGCCTGCAGTAGCAAGCAGAAATATAAACAAAAAAGGAGTCATAGCAGTGGTCTGGGTCTTATGACTCCTTTATATATACATACATACGCACCGCACGCACACACACACACACACACACACACACACACACACACACACACACACACACACACACACACACACACACACACACACACACACACACACACACCACTTTTCAACTCCGAACGCCTTCCAGTGCTGATCTCAGATCCCCCATTGATCTGAAAGCCCCGTCTGACTCCCAGCCAAAGCTGGGTCTCCACGCAAACCCCGTGGAACATTTGTACTTCCTGAAAGGGCAGGGGGTGTCAGGAGGAGAGGAAAAGGCGAGGTGCAAAGGACAGTGACAGGGTGGGTGGGGAGTAAAGGAGAGGCTAAAAAGTTTGTTGAATGAGGGTAAAAGTTCTCACAGGGTGGAAAGGTTGTCGTTAGGGTTGATTGGAGAGGAGAAGGGGAGAGGGGCGTCGGTGGAAGAAGAAGGGAGGGGAGCAGGTTGGGGGAGGGGGGGGGGCCAAAACTGTAATCCCTGAATGCATCCAATACCACGAGAGAGCTGATGATGCCGTTATGACATTTTTTTTTTCTATTGCCACCAACGCTATGTATTTTCTTTTCTGTGATTTACCAAAAAGCGCTTTGACATGCCCTGGTACAGAAACCCTTATCCACACCCACGCACATCGCTGTTTTTCTTCATTGAAAGAGTTTTTGTTTTGTTTTTTTTTTTGTTTTTTTTTGGGGGGAGGAGTGTCACTTAACAAAGTTAACGCCATAAATAGTAGCTTTCAAGATCAACAGAGACAGACAGACAGGCACCCAGCCAGACAGATAGACAGACAGACAGAGATCTGGCAGATTTAGAAGGATGGATTCACACAACACCACACACACACACACACACACACAACACACACACACACACACACACCACACACACACACACACATACACTGCTTTTCAACTTCCAATGCCTACCCATGCCGATCTCAGATCCTAAAGCCCCGTCTGGCTCTCAGCCAAAGCTGGGGCTCCACGCAAACCCCGTGGAACATTTTGTACTTCCTGGAAGGGCGGGCGGTGTCAGGAGAATTGGGAAAACGCGAGGAGCAAAGGACAGTGACAGGGTGGGTGTGCAGTAAAAGAGAGGCTAAAAAGTTTGTTGATTGTGGGTAGTAGAAGTTCTCGCAGGGTGGAAGGGTTGGCGTTAGGGTTGATTGGAGAGGGAAAGGGGAGAGGGGCGTCGGGGGGGGGGAAGAAAAGGGTGATTTTTTGTTGGGGAGGAAAGGATGGAGAAGAGGTCGGGGGGGGGGGGGGGAGGGGGGCAGAAACTGCAATCCCTGGATGCATCCAATACCACGAGAGAGCTGGTGATGACGTTATTACGTTTCTTTTATCGCCACCAACGCTATGATTTTTCTTCTGTTTTTTTTTTTTTTTTTTTTTTTTTTTTGTTTGGGGGGTGGGGGTGGGGGGGGGGGGGGTCCAGAGAGCGCTTTTGACAGGCCTTAGTATAGGCGCCCTCATCCAAACCCACACACCTTACTGTTTTTTTCTTCATCGAAAAAGCAATAAGCAATGTTTAAGTCATACAACGGAGTATATGCTATAAAAATAATTTTGATGTGAGATAGAGAAGATAGTTAGATAGAGAGGAGAGAGAGAGAGAGAGAGAGAGAGAGAGAGAGAGAGAGAGAGAGAGAGAGATCGACAGATAGATAGATAGACAAGCAGACAGACAGATAGACAGACAGAGATCTTAATACCGTGTTTGTCAATAGTACTTTAATGTTGATGTAGAGCTTTATCATGTTGACTACTTTCGATAATTTAAGTAGCGTTAACAAAGTGTGAAAAAATTCCTGTCACAAGAAAAGACATCCGTAGGAAAGTGAATATGCTCAATGATGAAAATTATTCGATAAAGTTTAATCAATGTCTTTGCACAAAAGCAACGATTACGTACCCAAAGAAAAAGGTGGTGGTTAACATTAAAACATTCACTTTCAATTACAAGTACTCTTTTCACTATTGTTCATTAGTAAGTCCAAGGAAAGAAAAATTAATCGTGAACTTAATGATCGCAGTGAGATGTAAGTGCTCTCTCTCTCTTCTCTCTCTCTCTCTCTCTCTTCTCTCTCTCTCTCTCTCTCTCTCTCTCTCTCTCTCTCTCTCTCTCTCTCTCTCTCCGTGAAACGTCTTTGCAGCGCAGTGGCACTGGCAAACAATTCACCAGATTTCCCCATCTCCGTCAGTTATATGCCAAAGCCATGTCTTTGCAAATGGTTCTCCTAGTCATTCTGCAATGTTGTCGGTCCATTGAGTCCACAGTTTACCCCCCCCCCCCCCACTCCCCTCTCCACCCCCACCATCTTCCTCCCTGAGTAGTCTGCTTGAGGACTGGTTTAGCAATGCCAATAGATATTTACGTGACCACACCATCGTAATTTTCTCTCATAACTGATGCCGGCAAATGTTCATATGGTCCAGTGTACGGATGATGATTTGGGGCGCTCGTTCATTGGTGACATGAAATATCTAATGATTAGTATACTGCAATAACAGCTCATTTCCTTGAGTTTGGATTCTTACTTCCAGATGTGCTGTGAGGGTTCGTGTCCCACACGCACACATGAAGATGAAAGACGCCAGTGCATTAGGCAGCCTGGTCGTGGGTTTTATGGACAGGTTATCCTTCCATACAAGCTCAAATCTGGATAGTGCCGGCTGTTGTGTTCGCTACTTTTGAGAG
Source organism: Conus canariensis (assembly GCA_033310375.1). NCBI lineage: Eukaryota > Metazoa > Mollusca > Gastropoda > Neogastropoda > Conidae > Conus > Conus canariensis. The sequence continues at coordinate 44,233,376 of CM065716.1, read as the reverse complement.
AATTTCTGGTTCGGATCCCTCACTGATAACGATGTATACAAGATAAGGGATCCGTTGAACAGTTCGAGCTTCTTTCTCTGCACAGAGATATCGGTAGTAATTGTGGTGTTGTGGCTCGCCATCAACTTGTTCTTCCCAGTGGTGATTGCCATGCCAGATCTTGTCAATGTTTCTTCCAGTCTTCTGACAGGCCGTGAACACTGAAATAAAAATTGCGGAAGTTTTTTTTTTTTTTTTCCAGCAATCTATGCCTTTTCAACGCAGGTACTGTTGCGGCGTATGAGTCACGTGCTTCATATCAGTGCACTCGCACGTTAAGTCAGTGATCGCCTGTTTATTTTTTATGAGTTATGATCAGTTTTCCATCTGCGATAACATTAGAATGCTATGTTAGGCGACAAAGCAAAACAAAATTAATCATGAATGAGCAACATCATTGATAATAACGTTTTTCTTCCAGAAGATTTTTAAATGCTGATCAACAAGGATGAGGATAGTGAAGATGACACTACAGATTTCCATTCAAGTCTGAGACTGCATGACAGGGCTATACCTTATGCTCACTTTTATCATATATTTCGGCGTCAAGCAGACCTGGAAGATGCAGACGCTTGCGGTGTTGATTAGGAAATTTGAGCGACACCCTCAGAGACGTATCCATTTAGTGGATGAAACTCGACTGTGTGGTCCCAGTCTTCCGAACAGAGCCCACAGCAAACTCAGCTGTGGGTAGGAGCCTGTCAGCGTAAAAAAAAGATCCTACAAATAAATTGGCTCTAATGGGGACTCGTGCCCACGACCCCCAAGAAGAAGTCTGTACGCTAACCATTTCGCCACGGCGGATGGTCCCGAAGATCATTGTTTTTTGGGGGAAATTGTGGGGTTTTGAAGACAGTTCTTATATTGTCCCTTTCTTCCATTACGTCTGTCTTGTTTCCTGCCTATCTTCCCCGCCCCCTTCTTTCCTTTCTTTTTTTTTTTGTTTTTTGTTTTTTTGTTTGTTTGTTTAGCTCCATCCTTCTCCCTTCCTCCCATCCTACCGTTCCTATCTCTTGCCTTGTTTCTCTATTCTCTTCCTTCCTTCCATCTTACCCCCTTTGTTTCTTGCTACTGTCTTTATCCCCTTCCTTTTTCACTCTTTTTTTTTTTACAACATTCCTTCCTTCTGTGCATCTCTCCTTTTCCCTTCTCTTCTTCCTTCCTTTCCTTGTCTCCTCACTACTCCCTTTCTTCGTTCCCTCCTTCCGAATTCCCGACCTCCCTCCCCCCCTTCCCTAGTCATTCTTTCCTTCCCTCCTTCCCTACTGCCTTCCTTCATTTGTTCCCTACTACCTTCCTTCTTCTCTTCCGTTCTTCTCTATTTCCTTTTCTCCTTTGCTATGGTCTTGCACCCTTCTGTCTATCCGTCTTTCTCACTATTTTCCATCAGTCCATTGTAGATGAGTGTATTTCTATGATGATTATATTTATAGACCAATCACTAGATTATAATAAGGGTATCTTTTCATGAAAGAAATTATTGAATTGAAAAGAACATTCTGACATCGCTGTCATCCTCTACCTTCTTTCCTTCTTTCCCTTCTCTAATTATTCCTTCTTTTCCTTGCTGTTTCCTTTCTTTCATCTTTTCCTAATCCCTTCGCTCCTTACCTCCTTCCTTCTTTCCTTTGTTCCTTTCTCCCCCCCCCCCCCCCCCTTTTCTTTTTTCCTTCCTTTCCTCCTCTTTTCTTTCTTCCCTTCAACATTCTTCCTTCCTTCTTTTGTTTCTTCCTTTCCTCTTGTCTTTCCTTTCTTCCTTCCTTCCTGAAAATGCTAGCGACCTGAGCAGATCCCAGTTTTATCTGCCTTTGGACACTAACATTTCAGCTTTTACCTGATTGATTATTATATAGCTGAAAAAAATATGTACAATGGTGTGGTTTATTTGAAAAGGAATGGGGAATTGTCTCAAAGATAAAGCTGAAACTGAAATACTTTCCTTCTTTTCTCATCCTTCATTTTTTTCGTTCTTTCCTTCCTTCTTTCTTCACTCCTCTGTTTTCACGTCTTTCCTTCTTCACCGCTTGTACAGTCAGATTCAGGTTACCCGTCTTGTCTCTCCCTAAATCAGATTAAGAATCAGTCCTTCAAAGTGCGGGGCGACACAGCAATTGGGTTTTCCCGAAAATGAAATTAAGCCCAGTCACATCCGTGTCGTCTGTCATCTGCCTCCTTGACATGCACCGGGCAGGACGCCGACAGGAATATCTACCCGTCCCTCTTCTCTCAAGAGACAGGGTGTTCCATGCAATGAAGACTCACCAAGACAACGAGGCGAACCGCGAAGGAACAATGCACAAGCTATGTGCCGTGTGTTGGAACAGACGTCATGGAAAGCTACTGGCATTTACTCAGTTTCCATCTGCAGTGGATTTATTGTTCTCCCCCGGCGTCAGCTTCCCTTTGTGTTGATCTTGTGTTAGATCATGCATCAATGCAATCCTTTCGTCATCTTCTCGCTGCCCTGACCTCACATCTCCCCTCATTTCTGCTGTTTTTACCACCACCACCCTCTTTTCCTTCCCCGCGTCCAGTACCTTCTTCACCTTAACCCGTCCTATACCTTTCACATCCATGTCACGGCGATGGTTTTGTTCTTTTCATGCAGGTTTTGGTCCAGACTAAAGCCTTTACCTCCACGAAACACATCATGCTCCTGCCCGCACTGGAATATTCCATCTGTCTAGATGCAGGCGACATCTGATCTATCACACAGCAGATCTGGAAAGAGAATGCAGTCCATGGAAACGTAATGTTACCGAAGACACTGAACATCAGAGATACTGATCATATTACCAATGAACAAGTGCGTCAGACCATCAAACAGCACTTCGGATCGTGTGAAGAGCGACAGACATCGGTTAAGAATTAAAAAAAAAAAAAAATGGTATGGCCATGTAAAACGGTCCACTCTCCTTACTAAAACAGTTCACCTGGGACCTGTTGAAGGAAGGAGGTGCAGCGGAAGAAAACCATTGACTGACAATGTTGCTGTGTGGACCGGGAAAGCATTAGCAGAGACCCGGGCCTTTGCGCAAAATCAAAGCAACTGGAGGAACCTCGTGGACTGTTTTTCAGTATGGTGTCTCAATGATTCTTCATAGAGTTAAGGGGCAAAAAGAGGCGGAGAAGAGACCCTCCTCTAGAGGTGTGATGTCGGCTGTCTACGATGAAATTGCAGCTGAACTTCACTCTGTTCTTTCCAACTTCTTTTGTTCCTTTTCTTTTCCTCCTTCTTGCCGTCTTTTTCTTCCATTCATATCCCGCCTCCCTCCTCACTGGTCCTCCCAGACTGAGGCAACCAGTTCAGATTCTCCACAAATCAAACTTGAAAAAAATCAGTGTAGTGTCTCCTCTGGTGGTTTGCCTCAAGATGACTGATTGATTGTTCTCTGTGAACTGCTGTGCAGCAGCTGCCCTAAGGCAATCTGGTTGTAGCTGCGTAAATGGGAGGTGAAAGGATTGGCACAGGTTTAATGCCACTCGGGAGGAGAGGGGGGAAGAAGGATGGGGGATGAGAGGGTAGAACAAGAGATAGCAGGGATGAAAATGAAATTAGTTCCTCTGTTAGTTCGGGTGCTATACTGGGTTTTCCCCATAAGAGCATAAACCCGATTCCCATCCCTCTTGCCCGCCATCTGATCCATTCACATGCAGCAGGCAGGACACCAACAGGAAAATCCGGTTCCTCTCTCAACACCTGGGTCCCATGCACAAAAGAGTGGCTGCAATGGTTTCTATTTTCCCTATTTCGTTTCTTCTCTTCTTCTTTTATTGTTTCCTTCCTTATCTCCTCTCTTTAAATCCTTCATTCTTCCTGCTCACCTTCCTTTCTTCCCCCGTCATTCCTCTCCTCTGTCCTCCCTTCCCCTCTTCCTTTCCTCTTTCCTTCCAGCCTTCCCACGTGTCTTCTCTTTTACCTGCCTTTCGTCTTCTCTTCCTTCCTTTCCATTTTTTCTTCCTCTCCTTCTTCAGTCCACCATTCCTAGTCTCGTATGTTCCTCCTTCTTTCCTTCTACGCTTTTTTCCTCCCCTCCCACATCCTTCCATTTATCTCTTCTTCCTTTCTCCCTACCTGTTTCCTTTCTTCCTGTCTGCTCCCGTTTCTCCATCTTTCCTTCTTGTTCACAGTTCATCAGACTCAGAGAACCAGCGCTGTCTCTACTCATGTCAAATCAGAGTCATTCCAAAATGATGGGTGAGAGCACTGCAACTGGGTTTTCCAAACACTGAAGTTAACCCCAGTCACATCTGTCTTACCTGTCATCTGCCTCCCCCTTCCCCTTGACATGCACCGGGCAGAATGCCAAAAAGAGTATCTATCTGGTCCTCCTCTTTCAACAGACCGTGGGTCCCATGCAAATGGAGGCTCACCAGAGAAACACGGCGAGCCTTGAGGCAAATAATGCACAAGCAATGTTCCGTCTGTTGGAACAAACGCCACTGATGCCATTGACTCTCTTTCTGGCTGTTGCAGGCATGCAGTTTTCGTTATGGCGTCAGCTTCCATTTGCACTGGTCTTGCATTGGATACAAAGCATCCACAAGGAACCCTCTCACTGCCCTGATCTCACCTCCTCCCTTCTTTTCTACCCTCTCCAATCCCACTCCCCTTCCTCCCCGCCTTCTTAACCTCACCTGTCTTTTACCTTTTGCAGCCCACTCCATGGAGATGTTATTGTCCTTTCATACCGGCTTTACCCCAGACTACAACCTGTGTGGAAGGCAATAGCATCTCCATAAAACATAACCCCAGGCTGCTGCGCGCACTGGTATATTTCATCTGCCTGAATGCATGCAGGACGTAGACCCTCACAGCTAATCTGCAAAAAAAGGAATCCAAGCCATTTAAACGAAGTTTTACCGCAAGATACTAAACATCAGATGTATTGATCATACCATAAATGAACAATTGTGTCAAACCATCGAGCAACGCCTCGGACAAAATAAAGACCTACGGATATCAGTTGCCAATAGAACACTGCCTTGGTGTGGCCATGCAACAAGATCCAATGGTCTTCTGAAACTATCATTCAGGAATTGTGGAAAAATGAAGTCGGAAGGTAAGACGGAAAAAAAGATATGGATCAACAGCATTGTAAAATAGACAGGGAAAGCATTTGCTGAGACCCAGGTCTTGGGACACAACCGACAGAACTGGAGGAAGCTAGGCACTTTTCTTCAGTGTGGTGTCCTGATTACTCCTCACGGAGTGAAGGTGGAGCAGAGGAACACAGACCCTACCCTAAACTGTGAGATCAGTTAGGCTATGATAGAACTGAAACTGAACCTCAGTCTACTCTTCCCGCTTGGTTTGTTCCCTTTTTTTCTTTCCTTATTTCTTGCCGTCTCTTTTTCCGTTCCACCTCTACCCCTTTTTTTTTTTTCAGCCGTCTTCCAAGACTGTGGCGACCATTTTTTCTGTCACAACAAATCAAACTTGAAATCAGTGCACAGTCTCCTTCGGTAGGTTTCCATATGATGCCTTGAATGTTACTTGTGAACTGCTGTGCTGTGACTCCACAGGACTACCTGGTTGCAGCTCTGTAAATGGGAGGTGGAATGAATGGCGCAGATTTGATGCCAGTCAAGGAGTAAGAAGGGAGGGTGGAACAAGAGATAGCAGAGGAAAATTTGAAATCAGTGCTTTCAAACTGACTGGTTCGAATGCAGAATTGGGTTTTCCCGATAAAGACATGAAACCAGGTCTCATTCATCTTGCTGCCATCTGACCCACCAAAATGACTCGGGCAAGACCCCTACAGAAAATCTGGTTTCCCTCTGGGCACGTGGGTCTCCTTCCAAAGAAACGGCTACCAGGTTGCCTTCTTCCCTATTTCATTTCTTCTCATGCTCCTTCCTTCTGTCCTTCCTTTCTTGCCTCTTCCCTTTCTTTCGGCCTTCCTTACTGTTTGCTTTCCTTTCGTCGCCCTCACTCCTTCCCTTACTTTTTCTCTCTTTTCCTCCCTCATTTCCTTCCCACCTTTCCCCTTTTCTTCCAAAATTCCTTCCTCTCTAGTTTCTTTCCTTCCTTTCATTTTCTCTTTTTTCATAGTTTCTTCTTCCCCTCCTTCCTTCTGTCCTTCCTGGTCTAGTATCTCTTTTCTTCCCTTTACTCCTCATTATTTTCCTCCTACATCCTTCCATCCTTCCTTCCTTCCTTCCTTCCTTCCTTCTTGCCTCCTTTTCCTCCATCCCTTTCTTCATTCTTCACCGCCCTGCCAGATTCAGATGATCAGCGCTGTCTCTTCCCAAATCAAATCAGAGTCACCGCGAAATTCTGGGCGACGGTGCAACCGGGTTTTTCCGATAGGGAAACCAAACCTGGTCACATTCGTCTCAGCTGTCACAAGCTCCATAGACATGCCCTGGGCAGGACGCCAACGAGAGTATCTATCTGTCCCTCTGCTTTGTAGGAGACTGGGGGTCTTATGCAAATACGTGCTCAACGAGTCAAGCATGGTGAACTTCATGGGAACAATGTCCACAAACAATGTGCCGTCAATAAGGACAGATGCACGTGGACAACTGGTATTTCAGTCCCCGGTTCCAAATAGCCGGCATATGCTCGTCACGATGTCAGTTTCCCCTGCGGTGAGCTTGTGTAGGACACAAAGCTTTTTTTTTTCCCGATATCCTCGTACAACCCTGATCTCCACCCTCACCCCCTCTTTCCACTATTCCCTTCCAACCCCATCCCTTCATCAACTAGTTGATGCTGCCCTGTTTCCCACCCCTACCCCCCCTCAACCCCCATCTTTCCCCATCCATCTCTTCTCTCACCACCTACTCTTCACCGCCCCACTCCCAACCCCGCAAAGGATGAAGTGCTGAAAGGAGTGTGTTTAAACACTGATGAATAGAAAATGACAGTGAGTACTCCATACTGGACAAGGAACTAGTATATCTGTCTCTCTCTGTCTCTCTGTCTCTCTGTCTCTCTCTCTCTCTCTCTCTCTCTCTCTCTCTCTCTCTCTCTCTCTCTCTCTCCTTTCCACCCCCAGCTCCAACCCCCCTCCCATTGAAACCTTCACAACCGCTGCATGGAGAGGAGTGAAAACCTTCAGGAAAAGAAGTAAAAGATCAGACAACTAGAACAGTTTCTGTGTGTGAGGGAGGGGGGGGGGTATGAAGGAGTGCGGGGCTCTCATTGAGAAAGAAAGGCACATATACACATCCTTCATTCATAACAATGCTGTAAGCGCTACCATTCAGCTAGCTTAAAAGGTCGAAAGAAAGGAGGTCAGGGGGATGAAATATTTTTTTTTATGTATTGCAGGTATGGAATCAAGGCGTGGAAACGCCCATTTACTTCTGTGTCACCGTTCACTTCCGTATCACTTGGTGACATTTTTGAAAGGAAGATTGGGAAATCATTTTATTTTTTAAATAAAAGGGGATTTGGAAACAGTAATGGACATACACCTCCGGCAGCAATGGGCATTAACAACGACAGAAGGTCCATTTCCTGTGGTTTGCTGTAGCCCAGGTATTGGATTTATGCTAAAACATGCATGCAGGAAGTATGGATATTGGTCATTGGCCTGAAGCTGTGAAAAGAAAATCGACAGAGAAGAGAGAGAGAGAGAGAGAGAGAGAGAGAGAGAGAGAGAGAGAGAGAGAGACAGAGACAGAGACAGAGACAGAGACAGAGACAGAGAGACAGACAGATAGACAGACAGACAGACAGACTAAATGACAGAGAGAAGAACAACAACAAGAACAAGAACAAGAAGAGGAAGAGGAGGTGATGGAGGAAGAGGAGGAGGAGGAGGAGGAAGAAGAAGAAAGATGAAAGCACGTTTTGTAAACTAAGGACACACACATTCTAAATGATGTTTTATGCTGGAGAATACAAACACAATACACTTGTAAGGTTTAACAGCTTTGCTGTGAATGTTGCTTTCGGCATTTGCACATACGATTCATTTATTGATCTATATATTCATTTCTATGTTTATACATTTATTTGTTCGTTGAGCTATTTTATTCACCTCTTTATTTTTTAAATAACGGTCACAAAACTGAGGGCAAGAACTAGATTTATTCAGCCTTGAGGCCTGTTACGATTTTGAGGACACAAAATGTCAAAGACGTTTCAACAGGCCTGTTATTGAAAAAAAAAAGTCTGGAAACATGAAGCACATAAACCATTGGTTATAATCAAAAGAAGAGCAATTTGAAGGGAAAAAAAAGGAAAACAAACAATAACAACAAAAATCAAGAGCGTATGCATGTTTTGCTTGAAATGTTTAGCCAAATATACCGTATGAGGTTTTATATATTTTGCGACTCCCACATTTAAAACAAGACACTCCTGTACTTCTTCCTTCCCTCGCAAGCATCCTCCACAGGATAACACACACACACACACACACACACACACACACACACACACACACACACACACACACACACACACACACACACACAAAGAGAAACAATCCATGAACGTGAATCCAGTAGCTCCAATCTACGAAAAGCTCAAGCCGTTTTACCACACTGACATTAACCTGAGAGGAAACCGATCGTGTTGTGAGATTATGAAACAATAGAATCTGCGCAGAGAAAGGTAAGACAGTAGGGTCGTTGAAGAGAAAGCACACACTATGAATTCCTGGAAGAAAAAACAAGTACTGAGTAGGCGTCAATAAATGTTTTCAAAGGAGGAACTTCCAAAGGTCATTTATTACCCCCTTTTTTTAAACATGTAGGTCCCAACCGCTACAAAAAAGAAGATTGGATGGCTGATTCCTGCAGCCTTACTCCGGCAAAACGGGCTTGTTTTGATCTGTGACACACATTAGACTCCCAAAGCACTGAGCGAATCGCATTGCAAAACACATGCATGAATACATAGAAATAAGAGACAGACAGGCAGGCAGAGACTTTTAACGACCTTGTCTTTCATTCAGGTACTTCCTGATTATTTACAAGTTAAATCTTTTCATGCAAACGGAAATTGGAATTCTCTTTGGAGGCTGAAGACCACATAGAAAAGAAAAAAAAAGGTCAATTATTCACTGCGCTTTTCGCCCTCCCAGAACGCTGCAGCAGAAACGTCTTCTAAATAATAGGC
>CM065716.1:44216758-44219258 GCA_033310375.1 Conus canariensis | reverse complement strand
TTCCAGTCTTGGCTTTTTCTTTAAACTGGTTAATTTGATTAAAATAATATAAAAGATTTTTCTTCGAGAATAGCAAAGTTTACCAAACATCAGCTCAGTGCGAGGGGAGGGGGGGGGGGGAGCCTCTGGTTTTACGTCACGCCCCTCCGGTCCCACAATGACGTCACCTTGATGACGAAATGTCTTTGGTCATTTCTAGTGTCAGTGCAGTAGCTTAGGGATAAATACTAGCCATTGACGTGGTCCCTGGGCTCTTTATAAGGAAATGAATGGTCTGTGCATTGGGCTCTGTGGTGAAGTCCCCATCGGTGTGTTCGGGACTACGAACAGCTGCTTGCGAATATCGTTGATCTTCATCGCCCGCGAAGGACGCTCCTCATGGTCGTTATCAGAGCGGCGACTTCGCAGTCAAATATTTCACTTGAATCCTTCCTGCTGCATATGAGCCAGGCAGTTTCGCTAGTCATCTCAATCTATTGTCGTTCTGGTGTGTCCGTGTTGTTTTAGACAGTTTCTCTGCCCCTACATTCCCGGAAATGGTTACCTCCTGTTCAGCATGTTACATTCAATGAAATCCGTTCTGTATGTAGATACGTGACAGTCATGCGGCTGTCATACCGACCAGCGCATGCGCAGGCTGAGTGAGAACAGCATTCATGCGTAGCAGGCAGCTGGAAACGGGAATCACTTGCGATAGCTTGCCAATAAGATTACATGACGTAATCTACAGATTTAGCCCGCATGCTCAACTTGCAAATGAGTTTTGTATTGGTGATAGAGATAATTCTGTTCCCAACTTTGCTTTTATGCCTACAAAATCTGTCAGAATGTGAACAACAATGTTTGCGTTCTTGAAGTTATTGTGGCCTAAAGCAAAATTTTGTACATTTCATATTGTCTGCGAAGTTTCATGCAAGTTTGGCTGGTAGCGTATCCCTTTCCTATTGCAGCACTTTACTTACTGCACTGTAGGCAACGTCCGCCATGTTTTAGAACCTACAACATTTGGATCATTTGATCACGTGACACGTCCAACCCCTCAAAACCTTCTCTCTAGCTTTGTTGCTGCTTACAAATTGGATTAACTGTAAAAATAAAAAAGACAAAAAAAGATAGTAAATAGAAAAAGAAAAAGAAATTGTAACCCATGTCATAGTCAACCGATCAGATGTATTGGTATATCACTGGATTCCAAACTTTTTGCAGCATAATTAGATACATGTTTTACTTTCCTCTTTAGAATCTTTTTTGGTCACGTACCAATTCAGTGTCTTCCACGACTGAAAACCCTGGAAGCCCAGCAGTATACCCATTCCACGCACCCACCGACCCACCCTCTCTCACCAAAGCAAATGCCTTCGCACTGCACGCACTTCGTGTGCTGAGAGTTTGGCTCGTAGAGCCCAGGGCCAGTTTTTCATTCTTTCTACATGTGGGCAACCATGCCCTCTTTTAGGTGGATTTAGCTCCATTTCAGGAGAATCAAGTTTTTTGTCAGGGTACAAGTTTACTCTGGCTGAGGGCAGTCTTGGCCTAACACAGCAGTAATGCCCAGCAAACAAGTTTACTGTGGCCACGAGGGTCCGTCTCCTATCAGACAGTCATAAAACTTGAGGACACAACGGAATGAGCATGAGTGCTCGATGTGATCTCCATGACGGTGCCAGAAATACGAAGTTTGGGAGCATAACGGGACTTTGGACAGGGGTTTGGGGTGGGGGTGAGGAATCGGGGAGTGGAGAGGTCAAGGGAGAGGGGAGGAGTGTGTGGAGGGTTGGCCATGTCACACCATGCCAATTCAGACAGGAGTGCGGGATAAACTCCAGGGGGTCAGTTTCTAGTTCCACATTACGCAGGCGATAGACTACAACCGGACGCGTTTGCTTCATACAACCGTTTTATTCCAAACACAAAATGGGATTTCTGGAATATAAAATCAGACCCTGTTAGAGAAGGAAGATGTTAGGCTGACTGCAGGAAGAATACATGCAAAGCTGGTGAAGTAGGTAGAGGCTACCCCACGCTATACTCCCTGGAGAAAAAAAAATATTTATAAAAAGAACAGAACAGAAACAAAATGACTTCTTCCATCCGATCTCACACCCGCTGAATTCCACGTGCAGGATTAGATAATTATAGTGTAGGATTAGGGGGAAAGAACAGTGGTGGTGACAGGAAAGAAGAAGGAAAAGACTGGGTTAGAAGGACATCGGACATCCACTCATTGACTCGCCCATTTCCACAAAAAGCCCCGACTACTGACAACACAGACGCAAGCACGAAATACACAACTTTTGGCTTAACTCCTGTTGCAGAGAAATCACCTTGAGACATTTGTTGCACGCCATACGTACTGTCACGCCAAAATAATCAGAGAAGTTTATATTGCACTCGCAGTACGTTTCACGTATGCATACGCATATTTTTTTTTCGCATGTTTTTTGCGTATACCAAATATACTCTTCTGACATGTAATCGGTACTCTCATCACGCGAATTCA
>CM065716.1:44189258-44206758 GCA_033310375.1 Conus canariensis | reverse complement strand
TGAACGGTCGTGCTTCTGACAATGTAGGCTACTTGTGAGTGGGACACATGGATGGCGGAGCCCGTTTTAACGTATTTCTGAATGAAAACTCTGTTTTAACGTATTTCTGAATGAAAACTCTGTTTTAACGTATTTCTGAATGAAAACTCTGGATGGAGAAACTCGTTTCAAAGTGCTGCTGACTGACAACAATGTATGACGTTGCTCATTTCAACGCGATGCTAAGTGGGAGCTATGGACATTGATGCTTATGTCGACGGACCACTGTGTGGGAACTACGAATAGAGGCGCTCATTTCATTGTGCCGCCGAATGAGAGCTAATAATTGTAATGCTGATTTCAGCAGATGCCTGTTTGGGAACTATGAATAGCGGTGCTCAATTATATTTACTGCTGAGTGAAAACTATGGGTGGCGATGCTCATCTCAACATGCTGATGAGTGAGAGCTATGGATGGCGGTGATCATTTCAATGCACTTCTATGGGTAGTTGATGTTCATCTCAAAGTACTGCTGAGTGGAGGACTACGGATGGCTCACATCAGTTAACTGCAGAATGGGAAATGTGGACTGGTAGACCCCGTGGTGCCCATTTTTATACTTATGCGTCGAAACTTTGGACAGTAGACGTAGCAGAGCAACTAGAACAGCGACAACAGCATAAGCAGTAGCTGCAGTAATGGTAGTCATAGAAGCAGCGCAACAGCAACAGTAGTAACAGCAGTAGTGGCACCAGCACCAGCACCAGCAGCAGTGGTAACAATAGTATTAGTAGTAGAAGTAATAGAAGTAGTAGCAGTTGCAGTAGTAGTAGCAGTAACAGCAGCAGCAGCAATTGGTAGTGGTTCTGGTGGTGATGTGAAAATTATTCATCTACAATTACCGATCCAGGACATATGCCGGTAGAGTAAATCATCACCAAGTTTTCCCCCTTGAGCACAACACAGGTGGAACTAATTTCATTACCAGCCTTTTGCTCTCAGATCACAGCACCAGATGAACAGATCAACACCAGGTTCTTCCCTCAGGTTGCAGCCTGACAGAGTGATACAATGAAACAGATGCCGCTACCAGGCCTAGCCATCCAGAGCAATCATTTGCCAGGCTTCTCCCTCTTCCCTGTTCCTTTTCAGCTCTCCCACTCCTTACCCTCTCCTAGGACACAACACAACAGAAGAAATCACCTACCCGGGCTCTCCACCCTCCTTTTCCTTACCGTTTTCCTGGATACAGGATACAGGAGTAAATTATTAATAAGTCTCCCCCAACCCTATTCCCCTCATCCTTTTCAAGGAAACGACACCAGGGGAACGAATTATTGACGAGCTTTTCTCTATCCTCTTTCCCCTCTCCCTTATCCAAGACATAACACTAGATGAAGGAGATATCACCAAGGATTCCCTACCTTCTTTCCGTCATGCTTTTTTTTCTGGATTCACGGCAGTGGAATGAGTTATCATAAAAGACCAGCCTGCTTTTCCTCATCCCTTTCCAGGATCCATACGATTGGAACGAATCACCAACAAGGCTACCCTACCCCCTTTCCCTCACCCAAGCTCAGGTTACATTACAAGTGGAATGAATTATAACCAGAGCTCCCCATCCTTCTCTCCCTCATCCTTTTTGAATGTACAACTATGTGTAAAGATCCGCTCGACACTGTTGCCAAAGAAATGACTTCAGATAGACAAACAATTGTTCAAAGAATTTTATCACCTTAAATTTTGCAGTTCCCTTAAGTCAACAAGTCCAAGTTTAGAACATTCAGAACTGAAGGCAGGAACTCTTCAGGTTCACAAGGATACGCATAATCCTTGGGACACCGTATCAACAAAGAACTGTTATAGGTAGTCTCATAACAAGCTAACATTCTGTATTTCATGTGAACTTCCAGCGCTATGTAAGGCGGGATCACTTAGATTTTAGATGAGGGAACTTTTTTTTGGCAGGGATGAACGCCGTTGGTCCCAGATCTTGACGCAGTTTTAAGATTAATGCATGGAAAGTTATCATACCTTTTCGAAAAATCAACAGTTCAAGCTTACAATCCAGCTACTTTCCCGGCAAAACTTATAAATTTGTAATCTCTCTCTGTCTCTCTCTCTGTCTCTGTCTGTCTCTGTCTCTCTCTCTCTCTCTCTCTCTCTCTCTCTCTCTCTCTCTCTCTTTTTTTTTTTTTTTTTTTAACCCGGGGATAAGAGAGGAGGGGGACCTGTAGCAGCCCCCTCCTTCCCCAAATGCTCCATATCCACCCCTCCTCGTCCTGCCCTGCTAAGACTGCCACAGAACGAGTCCACATCTGGCTGTAAACTGTGAATAAAGAAGCCGAACTGAGCGGCACGGGCCTACTGCCTCAGAGAGAGCCCGGACGATGAGGCAGTAAGAAAAGTCTGTATCCCAAGGCTCGAACAACAACATCAACGCTCTGTCAAGTATTGATGCATGCGCAGACCCTCTAAACATTTGTACATACCTCCTTCATTTCAATGTTCCGCTTTTTAATGTTTTAACTCAATGTTTCTCAGAGGGAGGCTCGAACAACTCTGTCAGGTCCTGATGCACACACAGATCCTCTACACGTATGTACATGCCTCCTTCGTTTCAGAGTTCTGCTTTTTAATGCATTAACTCTCAGTATTTCTCATGCTCAAAAGTGTATTTGCCTGCGGAGCTGACAGTCTGGGGTTTGACCCACTATCTCGTGGGGTCAGACTTTTCGGCTGAAATGCCCTCTCTGTCCACCCAGCTGTAAACGGGTAGGTACCTGGTTCAATGAAGCGAAGGTTAAAGACGATGGAAGTAGAAGGACGGGCTCTACGACCTAGACATGGTGAACCTTTAATAGCTCACATCCCCTACGGCCAATAGCTATGGGAGCTTAACCTTTTTGTTTATATTTTCATTTCCAAGAACCTCACGTGCACGTCTTGACCAACTCATTTGCACAGCTTTACCGCTGTCTGTTTTGAATGAAGTACGCACACCCCCCAACATTGTCCAGCCCATGATGTTATACGGCGTCAAACCTGGTCAGAGAGTGCAGAGAAGCAGATGCAGCTTTGGGGCAGCCGTCAAGACCTTTAGAAGACGTTGGGATTCATCGTGGCGACAGGATCGACCACAGAAGAAGAAGAAGAAGAAGAAGAACAAGAAGAAGAAAAAGAACAACAACAACAACAACAAGAAAAGAAATTATGTATGTCGATTAAACGTGCACTGGCTGACAAGACCCAGGACAATGATCGGTCTGTCTTTTTGCCTTCTTGAAGAAACCATGTGTATTAAATCAATAGACCCAGTTTCAAAAAATAAAATTTAATTGTCTTCATTCTTTTATGTTGATCGAGCTCTTCATAATTGTATTGTGACTTTATTTTCAGATAACAAGCATCCATGATTGTCCATGTTTTGGCCGCGCCCTAAAAAAATTGTTTCCGTTTAACTTGGAGGGAAATATGGGTTTTAATTTGCTTTAATTTTTTTTTCTATTCCTGACGGAGCCTAAAATACTATGCGATTAGAGTAAATATTTTCGGTCCAAAAGGCGGTGGAAGAAAAAGAAAGTATTTTTACTTTAAAAAAAAATTCTTTTTGGACTGTTCCGACTGTTTGCATGACCGGTTTTTATTTTTATTTTTCACTCTCAGTGCGTCTTTGAGGTGTCACCCAGGAGTGGACCCAGCATATGAGAATTAAGTGAATCGCCCCTGAGCGCTCCCGCCTGAAGAGAGTAAAACAAGTTCAAGAGTTGTCTCCCAGACACTGATAGTTCTCACGTTATGGAGGAATAAAACAAGATCCTCAGGTGGAACTTTGAAAAAAAATCATGGGACATAGTAAACTGGAGAACTGACGCAGAAGAATTTCAATGTTTGCATAACAGCATTTGAGAATCATCTGTAAAGTCTGTGCCAGATGAATCATTATACCAGAGTTCGAATCACAATGTTTTGAAGGCTGGAAAAGCATATGGACTGTTGATAGCCTGAGTGACGACGGTGAAAAAAATGCTTTTTGCTTTTCAATTTAATATCCTAAGGAAGCTAACTTCTATTCCTTAATTAGAATTTGTATGGCCTAGTGTTTTGTTGCGTGTAAGAGAGAAAACGGACACACCTACATATGCTTGTAACCTTCTGTTTCCGCTATAAGCATGCAAGCAGCCCCTTTTCTAACAGCTGCACAAGATAAATCTTAAGCAGAATGAAAGTAACGAATGAAGGAGATAAATAAATCAATAAAAACTCACTTCTGTGCCGTTCGTGTAAAACAGCGGATTATGGAAAACTCTTCCCTTGTCTCATTTTTAGCCCGTATGAAGTCCAGATGGGTAATTAGTCTTTGTCAATAGTTCCGGTCTCTTTACCTTTGTTTGTTTCTTTTTTTTTTCTTTCTTTTTTTTTTTGCCTCTTTTTCGTCATCATCATCATCATCATCATCATCATTACCACCACCACCATCATCATCATCATCACCATCATCATCATCACCATCGTCATTATTCTTCTTCTTCTTCTTCTTCTTCTTCTTCTTTGTCGTCGTCGTCGTCTCATCATCATCGTTGTCGTTGTCATCGTCGTTTTCTTTTTTTTCACCCTCTTCTTCTTCTACTACTGCTGCAGTTGCTGCTGTTGTACTGCTGCTACTGCTTTTGCTATTACTACTACTACTACTGCTACCGCCACTACTACTACTATTACTATACTACTACTACTACTACTACTACTGCTACCACTACGATTACTACGACTACTTCTACAACCACCACCACCACCACCATTACTACTTCTACTACCTCTACCACCACCGCTACTACTACAACTACTACGACTACTTCAGCTACAACCACTACATGTTATTCTACCGCATATTCTTCTCTTATGGTTTGAATAACTCTTAAATCCTTAAACAGTAAACACAAAAGAAAAAAAATATAAACTATGACAAAAAAAAGTAGTAGCAGGCGTATATGTTACGGTGTGTTCACACACATACACTTCAATTTCTGTGCGATGATGGTGACACATTGCATTACTATGCAACCGCTAAGTCCTAAGCGTTAACAAATACACACATGAACAAAGAAATCAACAACATGAAACGATATTATTTAAGCAATAATAACACAAGATTAGATCTTTTCATCGCAAGAGTTACCTGATGCGGGAAAAAAACGTGAAAAGCAAAGATCAGTTTAAAAGCAAAATAAAGATTAAAAAGAAAATGAACAGGACGAATTGGGAAAGCTGAGGAGGGGCGGAGGTGAGGTAGGATACGCAATGAACAAACATCAGTGAGAACACAAATTGTCAGTCATCAAAAATGTTATACGATCAGATTATTTCAAGAGGCAATATACATAAAATCATATCGCGCCGCTTCTCCACTATTTAAGTTTGAAGTTTTGATTCAGAAATGAAGGGATAAATTGTTTTATTTGTGAATACATTTATCTTGTCAAGGAATTCAAAACTTCCATGCAAGAGAATTTCTGACTGAGTTTACAAAATAATGTTAAAATTGTGTCTGCCCGATCAACATTGAGATACTGACAACATAATAAATGATGTTCAGGTGTGTCTCACTGCATCACCACAGACACAGTCAGGTTTCTTTACTACATGCCAGTTACACATATCGTCGCTCAGGCCACTTCATCCAAGACGTTGTCGTCAGCGAATGATTTGTTTCTTTCGCTCTCTAAAATATTAGCAGGTATGCATTACAGTATTGGTAGCACATAAAGATTGCTTGAGTTTGCGTAGGAAGTTACCGCTTTCAACATATTCAGGTACAAAACTCCGGAGATTTGTGGTAGAAGTCATGAACGAATTCCTAAGAGCCCAGTAAAATTATAGAACAATAGGCCTACGATCTAAAGATCTTCGTCTTCTACGGTAGGATTCGTCTAAAGCACAAGGCCAAGATCCGTTAAACCATCGGGATTTAAGCCGTCGACCATCGTAAAGTAATGCGGTAGTTTGTCTTTTTCTTTTTTCCAGGTAAACAGAATCCCCACTCTTGGTTTAATTTTCGATGGCTTGTCCCTCGAACAGTTCTAGTAACCGTTCTTGCTGCTTTAAGTTGCAAATCTTCAGTAGAATTTAAATGTGCATATGCACGACTACCCCATGCAACATGTCTCCTTCTTCGTCACATTAACCTCCCGCCGTTCCTCTTCTTCTTGCTCTTCTTCTTCTTTTTCTTCTTCTTACTCTCTCCCTCCTCCTCCTCCTCCTTCTCCTCCTCTTCTCCCTCCTCCTTCTCCTCCTCTTCTCAACCCATCCTTCTTCCTTTTCTTTGTCTTCCTCTCCAACCTAATCCTCAATTTTTTTTCTCCCCTCCTTCTTCTTCCCCACCCTCCTTTCAATTGTTTCTTGGTCTGGTGCAGCCTTTGAACAATAGCAGCAAAAAGTGAGCGGGACAACATCTTCACCAAGAAAAAGAAACAAACGGAGCACAACAACGCCCATTTGACAAATCACAGCCCGGCTGAAGACATGCCGGCTGATGTTAATCTGTCCTTTGACTCCCCCGTGGAACGACGTGGCGGGAAGGGATTAAATCTCTCCTGTTTCGTTGTCAGCTTTGTGCGGTTTATGAGTTGTCGTTTTGTTCCTTGCTTTTTTTTTTTTTAACTTTTTTCCCCTCCGCTTTCAATTCTCTCTCTCTTCTTTGTCTCTCTCTCTTCTTCTCTCTGTCTCTCTCTCTCTCTCTCTGTCTCTCTCTCTCTCTCTCTCTCTCTCTCTCTCTCTCTCTCTCTCTAAGAAGGTTTTTTTTTTCCCCGAGAATATTCTTTTCTTTAGAGAAACTCCTACAAACGCCAAATGATCTTGACAGGTATGAAAGATTTCGATTTCAAAGTACAATAAAGATGGTTGGAATCAGTCAGTACGTCAGTACATGTAGAAGATGTTTCTGTTTGTTTAAACGATCATGTAATAGAAATTCCATTCATCCTATTTGTCCTTTATGTCGGGAATTTAAATAAAAAGACGAACTTTTGCTCGTTCTGCCTTGTCGTGAGGTGAGAGATACTAGCGTGTTATTCCCGGAAGTATTTCTGCTATCTTGTCTAATGAATATAATCTTACAAATGTCATCACTAAAATATATGCACTTAAAAAGTTCATTTATTTTATTTACGAATTCACAAGGCAAGTGTTTGTACAAACTGAAAACGACCGCTGGTAATGTTCGATTTTAACATCCTTTTTTCATTTTTAAGGGATTTTGTCGTTTATGAAGAAAACCTCTCTCTCTCTCTCTCTCTCTCTCTCTCTCTCTCTCTCTCTCTCTCTCTCTCTCTCTCTCTCTCTCTCGATAAATGATATGAACAATCATAACATATTGTCGTTAAAAGAAATATCGCCACTGATCACATTAAAATGCAAAAACAGATGTAATTATTTCACACACAGATGAACCTGCACTAGTGCACGCATGCAGCAAGCAAGCACGCACACTCACACAAACAAACAAACATAGCATAACATTCTTATGAAGTTAATATTTCTATCGCAATCAAGACGAATATTAATTAAAATTAAGTCTAAAATGTGAAAACTGGCAATGAAATTTGACAGCTGGCAATAAGATATGACAACCAACATTAAAACGCGACAACTTTCAATAAAACGTGGCAACTGGCAATGAATTATGACAACTCTCTTAAACAATACTCCCACTCACGTGCCAATTTTTTTTTTTATCCCACCCATCCTCAATTCTACAGATCCCCCGATCTCTTCCTACCCCCCCCCCCCCCCCCCCCCAATCCCCGACTCCATTTTCCAACCGTCTTCCCCCATACTTTCTCCTCTCGACTTTCGCTTTTCCCCATCCCCCACCCCTCAACACTATCCTATGCTGCACCTTCCCCTTCCAAATCCCCTTTTACATTCTATGTAAGCGACAATGTTAGTTACAGACAAAACTTTAAAAATAAAAAAACAGAGAGAGGGGGGGGGTGGAAGGAGGGAGGGAGACAGACAGACAGACAGACAGAGACAGAGACTGAGAGCTGTGCTGTAAGCGGCTTCGAATGCCTCGGATGTGACCCACCATTTGTTGCACGTGAGAAAAGCTCACCTCAAAAACATGTGGGAAAGAGAGTATGGAGATAATAATGCTTACCAATCAGATGTTCGTAACTATGTATGATGCACGGGATAAACAAAATAATGGCAGTGTGCGGGTAAAAACGATCTTCTTTCTTACATCTGGCCCTTTAACACAGTATTTATCTTATCTGTGTCGAATATAACGTGGAAAATAAATAAAAAGAAGCTTCATCAGAGACAAAGTTCTTTATATATTTGTTTGTTCTTTGTCATCTCTGTCTATCTAATTATTGTTAGCCATTTCTACCCTTTTTTCTGCCTTGGTTGTCTCTGTTCAACCCACTGTCCCTCTCCTACTTCTATTGCTCTTCCTTCTCCTCCCCCTCCTCTTCCCATTATCTTCTTACCCCTCTCCTCCCCTTGTAGTTTTTTCATGCGTCTGATCACAGTTATTTCTCTTCGACCCGCTTAGAATCCCCATTTTGGTTTGGTTCGCAATATTGTCACATTGACAACGCGACTAATACGACTGTTTAGTATATATAATTATTTGCTCATGATGTGGTAATAAGTCATCATACTTAAATTTGAAGAAGATTACATGAAAAATACGAATTTGTATATGAAGCAAAATACAGGCAGGCAGACACACAGACACACGACACGCGCTTGATGTATACAAGGAAAAACGTTAAGCACCCCTTTTTGAAAGACGAATGTACAGTCACTTTAGAAATCGAAGAAAACGACTTAAGTGAAAAAAGTATGAATGTTGTGTCGCCAATAAGATGTCACCATACACAGCACATCGTGGTCTTCATGCTTGCAACAATATGCACGCGACAAAATGAACATGCATTTTGTCGTCCATGCGTTTTGGCATGCTACAGATGGTTCATGCAGCAGAAAAAATGGCTATTGAGACTATCGTGTGCGATGTCCAATCAGTCATTGCAAAATGGCACGAAGGAGGGTATCAGGGACACAAAGATGGCAGATTCATAGCCTCCATTCGGTAGGATTGTCCTTCACAGCAATCGAAGGTCTAACTGAATACCACTACTATGGTGATCGGTCTAATGGTGACGAGACACACTGAAAAATTATATGAAGGACCGTCCGCGTTCAGGAAGACAGTAGATATCGTCACAACTAGAAGATAGGTCACTGGTTCGCGCGGTAGGACGGTAGCAGTTTGCAACACACGCATCTCCGAATAAGTGAATGGCCGCCAAATCGCCACCCCAGCACAACACCAGTGAGGAACCGGTTGAAAGGAGGCTAGACTGGCATCATGGATAATTATCAAGCGTGCACTGCTAACAGACAATAGGAAGAGAAGACGTGTGGCTCGATGTATGGCACAAGTAGCTTGGAATCTGAAAGAATGGCAAAAGAATCCACTGGTTTGATGAAAGCAGGTTCCTACTCCATGTCACACTGATGGACGAATAAGAGTCTGGAGGTCCAGGAATATAGCCTACACACCTAGAAACATCCGGCCAAGAGGATCAGGAATGGTCTGGGGATGGTTCTTTCCTTCTTAACTGCAAGCTGAACTTGGATATCGTGCAGGATACTCTCACAGCACAGCAGACGTGTACAGCCTAGAACTGCTGGATCCATTTATTTTTCATCATTTTAACCTTTGCTCGTTTGCAAGCAGGCTAGTGTTCATGGACGATAACTCCTGGTCGCATCGTAGCCTCACAGTAACAAGCTTTCTTCAGAATAGCGCAGTGGGGACACTTCCATGGACAGCAGCGAATCCTAATTTCAACCCGCTGGAGCACCACTGAGACACATGCAGCGTTGAATACAGAAACATGATCCCGTACTTTAAATCTGAGAGAACTGGAACCAGCTGTGCATGAGAGGTGGCGGCAGTTACCTTGGCAACAGTTTCAACACCTGATCGAGGGGATGGGGGGGGGGGGAGGGGGAGGGGGACAGAATGGAGGCTGTTATTTGACTTCCGCGGGGAAAGACACGTTGTTGACTTTTTCGGCTCCTGTGGACTGTGAGTGCGACATTTCAACTAACATTTCCAATGTTAAGCGTGCAATGCACTCTCTCTCTCTCTCTTCTCTCTCTCTCTCTCTCTCTCTCTCTCTCTCTCTCTCTCTCTCTCTCTCTCAGTCACAAGGAAGGACCACTTCTGGACACACGGCATCTATCTATAACGGAGATGGAAGTTGGATAAAACAGGCAATCTGAAATGACTCATCTTTTAGAGAATTTCTTCAGCTGTAGATAATTTGCTGCACTGCGAACAGAGTCGGAAGTTTGTTCCACGTAATGGGTTGAATAAAGTAAAAAGTTTACTCACTGTCCCTCTTTTTGTACTGTGTTGGGGGAAAGATAAGATGTGGGTACGTTCTGGGGACGGGTTTGCTCAAGAAAAATTACATGATAATCATCTACATTTTATGAGGACAAAAAAAATTCAGAGCATGTAAACAACGAATATTAATACACGTCAACAATATTATGATATCATCTTCGAATCTTCAGATTGCTACGTATGAAAAAAAAGGATGGGAGAAAAATGATTTAAGTCTTATTATGTTTAGTAAGGATAGTCAGAGCAGACTGTAACAGATACGTTCACAATCGATAAGGTAGCTTATAGAGACGGCAATATTGCTTCTGTCAATATAAACCTTGTGATAAAGCACGTCTGGTGCTAAGCCGTGTGTGTGTGTGTGTTGTTGTTGTTGTTGTTGTTGTTATTGTTGTTTTGTTTTGCTTTGTCCTTTTGTGTTTGACGCCTTATAGACTTCTCTCTTGATAACTCAGCCAGGTAGGATTTGAAATCGGATTTTGTAAGACGGGGGGGGGGGGGGGGGGGGGGGGGGGGCATTGCATTTAAGCTACAATCGTCATCCACGACACATCCATTGGTGCTTGGGACACGATTTGTGGGAGTGCTCAGGGTCTTTTCGCCGGACAAAAGCTTCCTCAGTTTTCCATATATGATCTATATAAGTAAGGGCGCTTGACCATCTGCTAGAGGTTTTTCAGTGCATTCTGCTCAGCAAACTCATACCTTCACTTCCCAGTCTTTGCTAGGGTCTGCGATTGACTTGGTCACGTGTCACGGAAGAGGCGGAAAGTTCCTTGAGATGCCACAACTCGCTCGAAGATCTTCAGACGAGCTATATGTCTTTGTGTCAGTGGAGGCGAAGGGTCTCAGCGTTAATAACTGCCCCCCTTCTCCACGCCTCCCCATCTCCTTCACTCTTGGGCGACCTTCGACCTTTATAGTCTGCCCCAACATGACGTCATCTGCCAACCTTGACACTGTGTTGACATCAGCGTCTCCAGCATTATTAAGCCACTGCAGTGCCATTTTAGTTGACATCGTTGTCGTCGAGGGTGTTACGTGTTGTGGTTGGTAGTTCATGTTGCGGATGATGACGGCAAATTCGAGTCATCGTCATCTTTTTTTTGACTCGTCGTGCCGCTAAAGAGAACTGAGTCATCTCCTCTGTTCTCATCGTCGTCAGTCACAGCAAATTTGGATTATGGTCATCTGTTTCGACATGGTCCAAAAGCAGCAAAACTCTGTATCATCGTCTGCTTTGAAAATCGTCTTTCATCAGACATCGTCCATCGCCAGAAATCTAAGTCATCGTTGACTGGGGTATGTTTCCATCGCTGATCAACTTTAACAAACAAAATAAAACTTTGATCATGATTTTATGGGGGGTGTGTGTGTGTGTGTGTGTGTGTGTGTGTGTGTGTGTGTGTGTGTGTGTGTGTGTGTGTGTGCCTGTCTGTCTTTCTGTCTGTCTGTTTGTGTTTGTTGTGTGTGTGTGTGTGTGTGTGTGTTGTGCGCGCGTTTGTGTGTGTGTGTGTGTGTGTGTGTGTGTGTGTGTGTGTGTGTGTGTGTGTGTGTGTGTGTGTGTGTGTGTGTGTGTGTGTGTGTTAGATTTGTTACAAAGATCATGCAAAGAAAAGGAAATCGTATCAACAGTTTGTTGTTCCAAAACAAAGGAAGGAGGAGGGAAAGGGAGAAATATATTTTCGACTTCATTGTTTGATATTGTAAATTAGTTGTCGCCATTCGCTGTTGACACGGAAACGCCACAACCATGGTGGAGAAATAAACTTTTGACATTTTTTTCATCGGTTGCTGCCGCTTCATCTTGTGACATACGGCACCGCTAAACTAAGAATGAGCTATTTACATGTTTGTATTAGTTGCTACAGCTGTCTCCAGTGGGAGATGACACAACTGTGACAGACGAAATTGATTGTAGCGGTTTGCTCCTAGAGGGGACGTGCCACAGGCTGTGTGGTACATTTCCACGGCTTTGGCTTGGCGTTGTAGCATCTTTGTTGTGAGACTGGTTACAATGCTGTAATAGATAAACGTGTAACCCGTTTGTGATTAATTCTAGAGATTCCTTTGTGGACAGAAGACTGCCACAGTACGCCATTATAACGATTTAGCCTAAAGGAATAAGATTCGAGCAAAGTGTGTTTTGAAGGAGTTTTTTTTTCAGTGTGTTCTCGGTTTGTGGTAGTTCAGAATGTATCCAAGACTATTTGAGGCGCGTAGAAGCTCACTGGTGCATTATATGTGAACGAGTGTGCGATAAAACCGATGGTGAGTGAAGACGTGAAAGATCCTTTGGTTATGGTTAAGCAGATAAATAAATAAATGTATACGTTCTTTCTGTGTGGCCTTGTGTCTTAGGTGAATGGGGAATTATACAGGCGTACACTCACGCCTCTTGGGGGCGTGACACAGATTTTTCCTCTTGCTTCTAATCTCTCAAATCCTTTTCATATTCCTGATGCTTTTTTCTATCTTTCTTACTTAAGATAAAAACAGTTCCCATAGTTTATCGGCTGTAGGGCAGCTGAACTGTCAGAGGTTCACCGCATTTATGGTACGGAATGAGCCCATCGCTCTCTTTCAGCCGCCTTTACTCTCCCTGAACTGAATCAGGTACCCATTTACCGCTTGATGGACAGAGAACCCCCCCCCCCCCCCCCCAACTGTGCGGTTTGAACTCATGACCGTCAGTTCCAAAGCGCACGCTGGATGTATAATTGTCTCTTATCTATTGTAGACTGTATTACATCCTTTACAATCCCCTCCCCGCTATTTAAGCTGTTCGATCCCTTCTCGGGTATGGAAAACTATTCCAGATCTTTTGGATCTTTTTTCACGAACCAGACACCATTTCATACCCTTTCAATTCCTTGTCGACTTCCAGACAACAGTTCTAGATTCTTTCAGTTGCTTTCCATGTATCACACACTATTTCACGTCGTTTCCGTTCCTTCTCATGTGTCAAATCACTATCCCAGATTATTCCCCAAATCCTTCTTGTCTTTCAGACACTATTCCCCATTCTTTCAAGTCCTTCTCACGTATTGGACTGTATTCCGGACACGTCCAAGTTCGTCTCTTGTATAAAATATTATTTAAGGTCCTTTCAAATCCTGTTCATGTATCAGACACCACTCTAAATCCTTTCAATTTCGTCTCACGTATCAGACTCTATTTCAGATCTGTTCAATGTCCATAGCATATATCAGACACTACTGCAGCTCCCTTTAACTCCCCGAGTTCCATGTACTGTTCCATATTCTCTCAAAGCCTTCTCACGTATCAGACACTGTTCCAGATCCTTTCAAACCCTTAAGTTCTAAACTCTATTCAACATTCTCTCAAAGCTTTCTCACGTATCAAAGACTGTTCCAGATCCTTTCAAACCCTAAGTTCTAAACTCTATTCAACATTCTCTCAAAGCTTTCTCACGTATCAGAGACTGTTCAAGATCCTTTCAAACCTTTAAGTTCTAAACTCTATTCAACATTCTTTCAAAGCCTACTCACGTATCAGATTATATATCCTTTCCAGTCTTCTCACACTTCGGACACTGTTCCTAATCCTCTAAAATTCTTGTCCAGCTTCCAAAGAAAGAAGGCGGTAGGAACGTGGGCGTTTCAGATAACATCTTCGAATGCTCTTTGGCCACCATTCAGTTGGTAGAGGACAGGCAGAGACACGGGCGTTGCATGCAAAGTCTGGCAGAGGAGCAAGAGGCGGGCGTCATTCCGGCATGAGAGAAACCTACAGTGATGCTTGTTCGGGTTTCTGGAAAAGACTGGGGAGGTGTGCGTGAGGGAGATGCATGTGGGGGGGGGGGATGAGGGGGAGGGTGCACTTGTGCCCATGACCATAATGAAAGACTGAACACCTTTCGAGCAGTACATTCACTGACTCCCACAACAAAGTCTGTCCACGACAGTTTTCTTGTCGTTTTCATAAACAAAAGAATCCATAATGTGATGTCAGATGGAACCACAACACAATTATTATCTTTAAATGAAATCTCTCTCTCTCTCTCTCTCTCTCTCTCTCTCTCACACACACACACACACACACACACACACACACACACACACACACACACACACACACACACACACACACACACACACACACACACTTCTTGAAAATCAACTGTGACAAAATATACAAACAAAGAAAGACCTTTTTGAAGTGCACAGGAAACCTTGACCGACTTCTAAATATAGTGGAAATTTTAAAAAAAAAAAAAAAAGCATTTTCCTGTACACCCGAACAATTCAACTCAGTCGACGTTTGTAATGCAATCCATCGATTTTGTTCTGATTTCTCCTACATGTTGTTGTCTGCATTCTGTCTTGCTGGTTTCATGTGCGATCATTTATCCAATATCATTTCCACGAAAACTGACAATAAAGAACAGAAAATAGCACATGGAGAAAGGAACACATATCGTCAAAAGTAACAGGGCCAGATTCATTTTCTCTTTCTGTCTTGTTGTTTGTGGGAATATGAATTTGCGTGAAATGTAATAGGTGTTTTGATTAAAAGGCAAAGTGGATAAATGAATGTGTGTGTGTGGGTGGGGGACGGGAAAGGAAGATAGTGATATGTAGACAGGAGAAGGGGAGGTCTTGTCTGGTGTCGAAAATCTGATACTGTTCTTTGAAGTCTATGTGTTTTGAAAAATAACTCTGTATCCTGAAGCCAATTTTGGAGGGCAATAAGAACAATAAGAAAGGAAAACCACCTGAAAATTACAAGCACAAAGAACGGTGCACAAGATTTTGAGTATTCGGTCACAACTTAAGTGCTGTCAGCATTTTCGGCTGCGTGAATGTTAATTCTACTCCATACACCGTGACAGCCTTTGGAGCATCATGCGTCAGTACGGTGTCCCACAGAAACTGATCCGGATGGTCAAGACCCTTTATGAGGACTTCCAGTGCTCCGTAATTGATGACAATGAAACAACAGACTGGTTCCCAGTGATGACCGGGGTGAAACAGGGCTGCTGCATGTCAGGATTCCTATTCCTGCTAGTGATTGACTGGGTCATGCGGAAAACTGTAGAGGGTGAGAGAACCGGGATCCGATGGAACTTCACAACCATGTTGGAGGACCTGGACTTCGCGGATGACCTCGCCCTACTATCCTCAACAATGAACCACCTTCAGACCAAAACAACAAAACTTGAAGACAATGCAGCCAAAGTTGGACTGAAGCTGAATGCCAAGAAGTGCAAAGCCATGAAAGCCAACAGCAGGAGTGACGATAAGCTGAAAGTTGGAGGAAGTGAAGTAGAGGAGGTAGAGAGCTTCACATATCTGGGTGCAAATGTGACAAAGGACGGCGGAGGCACAGCTGATGTCAAGAAGCGAGTAGCCTTGGCCAGCGCACAGAAAAAGCGGCTATCAAACATCTGGCAAGCCAGCGACATAGGCAGAAAGACTAAAGCTTCCCTTTTCAAGAGCCTTGTCTTGTCCGTCCTACTCTACGGATGCGAGACTTGGAAACTGACTAAAGGAGAGGAAGAAAAGCTTGACACCTTTCAGACCAAGTGTCTAAGGAGGATTTTCAAGATCCGATGGCAACAACATTTCTCTAATAAGACAGTTCTTGAGATGGCAGAAGCAGAAAAGACCAGCGAGGAGGTGAGGAGACGGAGGTGGAACTGGATTGGGCACATAATGAGGAAGGAGAGGAACGACGACTGTGCTGTGGCCCTTGGTTGGACACCAGAGGGAAGAAGGAAAAGAGGCCGACCGAAAACAACATGGCGGCGAATGGTGGAGAAGGAGAGAAACGGCGCAGGCTGGAAAACATGGAGTGTTGTACGCCATGCAGCTACAGACCGAACACAGTGGAGGAGAGACGTCCAAGCCTTATGTGCCTCCTGGCACAGAGAGATTTAAGTTAAGGTAAGGAATGTTAATTCTGCTTTCTTTTGTTTCTGTTCCTCTTCTTGTATCTTTTTAATGCACATCCGGATATATATGGTATATAGTTCCAATTGATTGAAGTTTTAACACAAGCAGAGGAGAGGGTCTTTTTTTCTCTCCAGATATGTGGTATATGGTTCCAGTCGATTGAAGTTTTAACACAAGCAGAGGAGAGGGTCTTTTTTTTCTCTCCAGATATGTGGTATATGGTTCCAATCGATTGAAGTTTTAACACAAGCAGTGGAGAGGGACTTTTTTTCTGGACACCCTTTTGGCGGAGTGTCACAAATGTGTTAAAGAACTTGACAGCAGACGTGTGACTCGGAAGAAGGGTATTCTACGCATTCGTGGATTGTCAGTGATATCCATAGGTGGAGTTTGATTAAAGCTGTACCATGACCGATAGTGGGTGAGGGTGTGGGGAAGTTGGGAGAGTAAGGACGAGGATAAGGGATCTGCGGGAGGGGAGCTGTTGTGCGAGAGCTGGTTTAAGGTTTTTTGCGTTTTTTTAGATTCTGATCCAGCTTAAAAGCATGCTGTGCTTCTAGAGGTTTACAGTGCCTGAAGTTACATGGATTATGTAACGATTTGAAGGTGTGAAGTGGCAATGGCATCACGCCGCGGATGTAGTGGAATATTACCTTCCCATCTTGTTCTCTTACACTTGTAAACTGTAGTCCTGTGTGTGTGTGTGTGTGTGTGTGTGTGTGTGTGTGTGTGTGTGTGTGTGTGTGTGTGTGTGTGTGTGTGCGTGCGTGCGCGTGTGTGTATGTGTGCATGTGCGTGCCTGCGCGCCCGCGCGCTCGTTTGTGTGTGTGTGTGTGTGTGTGTGTGTGTGTGTGTGTGTGTGTGTGTGTGTGTGTGGTGCACGCGCGCGCGCTTTGCATGTGCATGTGTGTGTGTTGCCACTCTCTCTCTCTCTCTCTCTCTCTCTCTTCTCTCTCTCTCTCTCTCTCTCTGTGATAATAATCTTCCTCAGCCAAAGACAGGGGAAAATAACAAACGGTGTGGTATACGTGACCTCAAAAATCATGGGCAAAAAAAACCCCATCATTTGTGGATATAATCCACATTATGGTCTCAAGACGCAAAGCAAGATGCATCAAATCCGATGACACAAGCCCAGCAAATCATCTGTTTTAACTTCTTCCTTCTGACAGAAGA
>CM065716.1:44171758-44176758 GCA_033310375.1 Conus canariensis | reverse complement strand
TGGAGTTCGCATTCAGCGTGAGTGATTCCGCCTTTTCTCATGACCCAGATGCTGTTGGTGGGCACGCCCAAAGTCGGTTTCCCCATCAATCAGCTTTTACAGGTCAATCAGAGAGAACAAATGCCCAAACGCACGTGTGAAACGGTGCGCCTGTAATGCAGACATTTAACATTCCAGTCGATAATCTGGCACGTGCTTCAAATTATTTGTTGACTGTCTTTATCCGTTTGCTTGACCCATAAACCATGAAAAGGTAACTCTATTTCCAATGGAATGGCAGATGCCGTCTGCCCCTCATTTTTTTTTCTCCAGAACGGCTCCATAAAAATCTTTCTCCTTTGACAGAAAGAAAACACAATGGAGAGAAATTTCGTCTGAAGATGTGTGGGTTTGTGTTTCCTGCTAGAACACCGGCACTAGTTGGCGGTGAAGAGTGGGCAGGATTTTTTCCATCTTTCAAGGCACAGTGTCTGTGGCCGATCTGCCAGTGACTGAAGTCCCTTCCTGGGTGTGTGTGCACACTAAAGAAAGATCAGACACGCACCTTCAAGGTCCCGTAATCCATTTCAGCAGTTAGTGGATTATGGAAACTTCTTCGTTTTTTTTTTTTTTCAATCCATTTTTCAATCATGGATTTGGATGCTTGGAGTAGGAAATAGGCGCTTGCAAGCATTTCTTACGGACTGTTGAAACGCTGGGACCAACACTGAATAAAAACACTTTTGTTCGTGCTCCTATAGCACCTTCCACTTATTATTGGTTATGGGAATACTGCCATAAGTCAATACATACATACATACATACATACATTGTCAATTACTTTGATGCATTAACTTGTCAAATCAACAACTATGCACAGTTGTCCAGATTGCAGGCGCATCGATAAAAGCTATCTTTCACATACTCTCTCTCTCTCTCTCTCTCTCTCTCTCTCTCTCTCTCTCTCTCTCTCTCTCTCTCTCCCACGTCCTTCTTTCTCTCTCTGGCTAGCTCCAATTCTTTGTCTGTCAGTGCTTTAGTCAGCTTTATACATCTAATACTATTCAAAGCACAGTTTGGAAGTCAACATCTGTCAGTTTTTAGGTTGGTTCATGTGTTGATTCCGCCTTGACCAAACACGCCTAGACCCAATCATGACAGACATGCTCAAGTATACTGACTTCCATAAAAAAACGGGAAAACAAAACAAGCTGAAGGTTGGGGGTGAATTTTATTGGTCACAATTGTACAGAGTGGAAGCGAGAATTCAACGTGATTTGATTCATTACACCGGTAATGTGTGAAAATGTCATCAGCAATATGTCTTTTCTGTGGAAAATCCAAGGTCACGTGACAAACCAGCTTGAAGTCCTAATACCGTGTGTGGCCACCATTTGCGTTGACAACTGCTTGACACCTGCGGCTCATTGAGTGGACCAGGTGGTTGATGCGTCCCCTTGGCACACCAGCCCACACATGGACGATGGCCTGGTGAAGTTGAGCCGCTGTTGCTGGTCGTGGACGCAGGAGGTCCAACCGTCTGCCAAGTTCATCCCAAAAATGTTCTATTGGGTTTAAATCGGGACCGAGGGCTGGCCAGGGCAGCACATTGACGTTGTTATGCTGAGGAAATTGCTGGGTGGCCCTGGCGGTGTGTGGTCTTGCATTGTCCTGTTGGAATGTCCAGTTTGGGTGTTGCGCAAAAAAAGGAACGACATGGGGTCTGAGCACCTGGTTGATGTAGCGCTGTGCATTGACACCCTGTCCACGACCAGGACCAATGTTCTGAAAGATGACTGGTCCTATGGCGTGGTTAATGCCAATTGCACCCCATATCATAACGTTCGGGCCTCCCCAGGGGTTGCGCTCTACCACACAGGAGTCAGCATAGCGTTCACCAGGTCGACGCCATATTCTGACACGACCGTCAGCCATGTCAATACAAAAACGGCTCTCATCTGAGAACAGTATGCGTCCCCACTGCTGCCTGCGCCAGTTGATTCGGGCTTGTGCCCACTGCAGCCTGTCCTGCCGGTGTCTTGGTGTCAGTACCGGACCTCTGTGAGGACGCCTACATGCCAGCCCGTTCTCCTGAAGACGCCGCCGCACAGTGTTGAGGCTGATTCATTGCTGGAGATTCCCAGGCACCTGTCGAGCAGTGTTAGCGGCTGTTTGCCGCCTGTCCCGCAGATGGGTTCGAACAAGATGGCGATCCTCTCTTGGTGTGGTGACCCGAGGACGGCCTGGCCGGGGACGATCATCAGTGGTACCAGTGACTCGCATGCGGTGCTGCAGACGATAGATGGTTGAGATGTGGACGTTAAAGATGTTGGCGACCTGCCTGGCATCCACACCAGCCTCCAGATGGCCTAGGGCACGATTGCGTTCCTCTGCTCGCAGTCTTTCATCTCTGTAGCGCTCAGACGGCAAGTCGTTACCTGAACCTTGTAGCGCGGCTTTATAAAGGCTGCATGCCTGCGTACTTGTCGCTGGTTAACTTTGCTCTGCATGGTGTGCACGTGCCTCACATGCAGCAACCAGTTTGCCATTTTTGTTGACCCTCCAATGCCGGGAATGATGTGTTGCTCACACAATTTTTTCACTGCACGTGAGTCTTGGACCCAAACAACTTGCCACAATGGTTCAATATTGTGTATTCACCCCTTTTCACCCGAAAAATAGCCTTTCAATTTTTCGCGTTTTTCATGGAAGTCAGTATATTTTGCGATTTGTTTACATTTGGTTATGGGCTGTCCTAACATTGAAAGTCGTGAAACCACTCTTTTATGAACCATGCCTAGTGAACCTATTACTAGAACAAACACTTTCGTACTAAATCCGGCATCACTAAAAACATAGCAAAGAGGCAGGTACTTTTGAAATTTGCTCTCATAGCATGTTTGTATGAATATGTCAAATGGGTTTGAAACCTCGATGACGAATACCACCGAGTTTCGATGGTCGATGAAGCATATATCAGGTTTCAGCCTTGGAAGATCTTCAACACCGTTTATAGAGACAGGCCTATTTTGAAAAACATCCACAAAAATCGTCACAATGCATTTCTGTAGTTCCTTCCTGATGATTTCAACGCATCTGTCGTGCCTTTGTTTGTAAAGGCCCTCAGTCGACGACATCCATTCGAGGAATGGGAATTTGTGTCAAAACGAAACCCGCACAAAGCACATTTTCTCCGGTAAGTATCAGGATAGTAGATGTTGTTCACTGCATTGGTCTCCAGCAGCTGTAGACGTCCCTTGCTGATGAACCTGGTTATTTGGTCATTGACGTTGGTGTTGGTGAGGTGTCCTATGGAGTGGGTCACTGCCGCATCCGGAATTGCATCCCGGGTGATTCTCCGTTGTTGCTACCGAAAATGGTGTATATCTTTGTCCATTTGGATTCTTTTGATTGCGCTGTATAATTGTTTAGAACTACTGTCGTGAATTTGAACTACCCCATCATCAGTTTCTGGGGGTACTACTCCGAAACTGTCGCTGTTTTCATCGAATTCCAGCTTAAGATCCAGCCGCACACACAGCTCATGGAGCTCATACATACATACACACATACAAACATACATACATACACACATACATACATGCATACATACATATATACACCCATACATACAAACATATATACATAAATTTCAAGCAAGCAATCAAAAAAATAAACGAAAACAAAAGCTGGATATTTTCAGTATTCCCTTTCCTTCTAGACAGAGCAACGACGCATGATTGCAGGAAAATGTGAACGGGGTACAACAGTAAACTTGAATATTTTTTTCTTAACTATAAAGGAGAGCGTGACAGTTAACCCGATAAGTGTTTGATCTCATTCTTTTTACAGACCGAACTTCATTCATACAAATGCAAAATGATCACACCTAAATCAAATTTGATCATGTTAAAAGGCCCAACAGTCCGCCGTAAAGAAGGAAAGTATGTACTGTCGCTCAGCATGCAAAAATCACGGTAGACTAAAAAAGAAAAAAAAGCTTCGCGCCAGTGACAGGCAAAAATCTACCTTGACGGATAAAGTTTTCAACACTCCCCGTGTTGTCGCCGGATAAAACTAAACACCACAGAAACCCTTGGTTTACTGGGAATGAAAATGATGGAGTGGAATGCAGCATTAGCCCTCTACACGTCAATTACATTTCCAGAGATCTTCATCACTGTGAGATGCCTCTCTCTCTCTCTCTCTCTCTCTCTCTCTCTCTCTCTCTCTCTCTCTCTCTCTCTCTCTCTCTCTGCAGCTGTCGTCAGCTCCGAGTTCCTGACTTTTGCACGTCATAGCGGCACTTAGCACCCGATCCTCCTTCTCTGTCTGTCTGTCTGTCTGTCTGTCTGTCTGTCTGTCTCTCTCTCTCTCTCTCTCTCTCTCTCTCTCTCTCTCTCTCTCTCTCTCTCTCTCTTTAAATTCAAAATATCACTTGTCATCTAAAGGGACAGTCATGGTAATTTTCCGCTAAGCTACTCTTTCATCCACGAAATCCGGAGAATTTTCTGTTTTCGGAATCAGTACTTTGTGAACCGTTATGTGCTGGTATAAACATCGATAGCTTTGTCTCTAGAACCCAAACCCAGCACATTTTGTCCAATGGCGTAGCAGACGTGAGTCGCATGAATGGATTAGTCCGCACGCGCCGACACTTGCTTGATGTAACTTAATCAGAAACTTAAGAATTTCCTTGCAGTTTTGTCGACGAAAGTAAATATCCTTTTAAACGTGACTTTCATCGTTGTCTTTGTGCCTGTGAAGAACTCATATCATTCTTAACGCTTAATGTGTTGAAACTGTTTAAAGATCATATTCCACTGAATTGAAATATCAAGTTTAGTTCTTCAAGACGTCTTTGTTCTGGATGCAATTGGTGAAAGATGGTCTGTACCGTATTGCTATAAATCTAATATGTTACATGAGCTTTTTAACATCAACGATCTCGCTGTGTAAGGACGGAAAAAAGCTATTTGATGCATGGTACTATTATATTTTCACTGGTTTAATAAACGTAA
>CM065716.1:44164258-44166758 GCA_033310375.1 Conus canariensis | reverse complement strand
GGATAATGGGAGCGGCATTACAACAGCGGAGAGCAGAGGTGTTGAAAATACACAATCACCAACACAGTGGATAATGACATGTTGGGAACGGCGATAAACTACTTCACGATTTTTGTATCACTGAAGTAGTAAGACACCCAAGACAACAAGATCATAACAACTAAAATAACTGAAACAATAAGGCTGTAAATGATAGGCATGTAGTACCACACGACCACCAACGAAATAATTGCAGCAGAAAGATCGGTATCAGCAGCTATCCGATATACCACACTACAGCCACACTTAACAGTCTACTATCTACCATCGCCAAAGAATTGAAGCAGCCACAAAATCGAGATACCTTACACGTTGTTCTGTGTCAGTGTCCTCGGCATACTCCGTTCTCTGCTCGGCGCTAATTCTGTTAACGTCTCAATCATTCTAATTGTTTTTATGAACTATTAGTCAGTGTTGTATCAATGTTATATTCATTGAAAAGATGTTCGTATTACCCTTGTCTGTTCTATGCTGAGTGAATGCCAAAATCATTGCAGACGTGTGTTCACTACAGTATGAATATTAAATTGATTGTATGGGTGCTAGTGCAATGACATATTCGCGCTCAGTTTTGTATTTTATGTTTCAATCATTGTAAGAGCGTCAGTGATTTGCAAGTCTGCCCCACTGTCGTGTGAATGTTAAAACAATTGTGGATGTGTTCATGAAATGCTATGTTTCTATTACTTCTGCAATCAAATTGCATTGCTGGTGGCGTTTGTTTCATGTTACATTTCTGTTCACTGCAGTATCAATGCTAAACTAACTGTTATGGTATTATTGCAATATCACATTTTTATTCACGTTTGTATGAATGCTAAATAAATTGTAGGGGCGTTAGCGTAATACCGCTTTTCTGTTTAATCTTGTTGAATGGTAAATTCATTGTAGGGGTGTTCGTGTAGTGTTATATTTTTCTTCACTATTGTGCCAATGTTAATAACCCCACTGGTGAGGGGTTCGTGTAATTCCATTTTTCTTATCACTGCATCGTAAATGCTAAAATCATTGTAAGGGTGTTTTCGTAGTGTTTTATTTCTGTTGATTGTTATTCGAACACTGAAATCATTCTAGAGGTAGAAATAAAATGCTCACTGTTATATTTATACCTGCAATCATTCTATAGACGCCACAACAATGTTAACTGTCTGCTCAAGGTTCGCTCACTGGTGCCTCAGGGAAGCGGGGAAGGGGGAAGTTGAGATCGTACATTGTATGATAGAGAAAGAGTAATACCAGGTGAATGCTAAGATTAATGTCCTATCACCCATAGACTCTTACAACACGATTTACACAGATCCCAGTAAGTACTGGAATGGACAGATAGAAACTTCAGCCTGTGCTTTTACAGAAACCTATAATACAGGAACCATCTCTTCTCCTCTGCTACCATTGAAAGATCAGACATGCACAAAGCCATACGTCACTTAAATTCGTCGCCAGGGCGAGGTTAGACTCCTCCCTTTAAAGACTGGATACACAGTTTCATTTATCAGAGCAGTCAGGAGAGCGGATATTTACTACATGGAGATTCATGTCTACCCTGTAGTTACAGGGACATTAGAGCGAGAGTTCCCTTTCGGTTCTGGACATGGAGAATGCATCAGCTCTCTCTCTCTCTCTCTCTCTCTCTCTCTCTCTCTCTCTCTCTCTCTCTCTCTCTCTCTCTCTCTCTCTCTCAATTGATTTTGATAAAAGCGAGATTATTGTTTATAAGAAAGGAGGTTACTTGTCTGCAACGGAGAGATGGATGTATGATAGTTTTGTTTTGCCCGTTGTAAACGTTTATAAATACCTCGGCATAATTTTCTCTGCTGGCATGCGTTTTGTTGCTCCATGTAGATACCTTTCTAGTGGAGTTAGGAAAGTGTTATTACGCGTTCCAAAGAAATTGTTTGTAATAAATAATGTCTCCTTGGAAGCGTTTGCCAATTTCCTTTTATACACAGATACAACCTATTGTGCAGTATGGTTCGGAGCAATGGGGTTTAGATAAGAATATGTCGTTCGTTGTAAATCTGTTCATTTGACTGGGTTAAAAAGATTTCTGGGTGTTGAACTGAGACCGCAACATGATCTTGTATACGGGGAAACGAATAGATATCCAGTATACACGAATTCTGCAGCTAAAAGTATCCGCTACTGGTTAAAGTTGTTAAACTGACTAACGATAGATTACCACGAAAAACCTATCATACAACGCAAGGGGCAAAAGTAACTGGGTTTCCAATGTACGTATTTGTTTATGTTGGCTGGGGTTAGGGTATACATAGATATACCAAGGAGTAGAAGAAGAGAGTAAGTTTGTCCAAACAATGAGACAAAAATTGATCGACAGATGATGGCAAACATGGTAAAGTCATATTCTATCAAGTAACAGGTTTGATGTGTGCAAAGTTACAGTTGGTCACATTTAGTTAAAATTGCCTAGTGTTTAATGTGAACAAGCATCTGCGATTTA
>CM065716.1:44129258-44159258 GCA_033310375.1 Conus canariensis | reverse complement strand
CCGAAAGAGAAAAGCAAACAAAAATCAAACGAAACATAAGCCATGGCTGGAAGCCATCTATTATCTAATCCCTGAAAAAGAACACTTTCTTTCCACAAACTACATTTTTCATTGTATTAGACAACCACCAGATCAATATAGTAAAAAGCAAACGAAACACAGAATTCATGCCCAGAACACATTTATTATTCAATCCTTGAAAAACACTCACCACTTACCACGATAATAAATCTGTTTTAATTATATCAGACGACAATCTGGTCAATACTGAAAGAAAATCAAACGAAACATAGAATTCAAGTGTTCCAACCTGACATTTTTTGTTTCGTTTCCTTCTATCACTGACCGGATTGTCGTCTTTTATGATGAAAATAGATTCATTGTTGTGGTGAGAGCTGACCTTTTTAAGAACTGAGTAATACATACATACATACATATATACTTTAGAGTGTTGGGACTTGCACGATGTGAGACACAAACACTTTACAGCAGAGTCCATGAAAATCCTGTTCAGAGATGTCCCGCCTGACGTGATCTTGAGTTTTTGAGAGAGATTAACATTTTTCATCTGATTTAAGATTTTACGGAAGAAAGATTTTTAACGAAGTTTCTGGTGCGTTTTAGAAGATGTCGTTTAAAGAAATGTATGAAAGTTTGTTTGTGTTTTTGTTGTTGTTGTTGTTGTTGTTTTTTTAAATGATTTGTGAGTTGATTTTAACGTGGTGACAGTCCTGATGTGGCCCTTTGCGGTCGGCTGGGCTATAAGCAACATTATCTTATCTCACATACATACATACATACATACATACATACATACATACATACTTACTTACATACATACACATGCATACATACATACATAGAGAAAGAGATAGAAAGATGGACATAAAGACAGACAGATAGATAGATAGATAGATAGATTGATAGATAGATAGATAGATAGATAGATAGATAGATAGATAGACGGACGGGTAGACAGTCAAACAGACAAACAGACCGATAGACTGACAGACAGACAAACAGACAGTCAGACAGAGTTTCATACATAGGCCTTGGCTCCATATGACGGGGTACATGGTAACAGCAACAGAAAACAGAATGTAAATTACAGACTAGGTCTGAATGCCCAGTCTTGTTTCTTCTGTGACGTAATTGGTTCTCTAAATCTAACTGGTTTATGTAGAAATGTGGAGAAATTTCGAACGACTTTTGTGGAAGTTGAAGACATTAACATACACAATTTGAATAAAGATGGCTGTCTGAGGTATTAGGACTAATAATTATTTCACGAATGATTTTGA
The DNA here is from genome assembly GCA_033310375.1 of Conus canariensis. Taxonomy (NCBI): domain Eukaryota; kingdom Metazoa; phylum Mollusca; class Gastropoda; order Neogastropoda; family Conidae; genus Conus; species Conus canariensis. The sequence continues at coordinate 44,157,957 of CM065716.1, read as the reverse complement.
GAGATAGGCAGCACAAAGAAAGTGAATCTCATTTTCTTGCGATTTTTTTTTATATTATGGACAAATTAATTTCACGTCACTGAAAGATTATATCTGTAATGATGAACTGCTAACTGCGATATACTGAATCTAAATCTCGTCGTTACAGTTTTCAGATGTTTATCCATACCAAGCTTTAAATAAGGTGTGAGATCGGGATGGCTGCCAACATTTCTGTAAAACGTAAACCTGTACTATTTTGAATATGATCAGATCATCTTTGCCAGTTGCGATCAGTTAATCTCTGATGTAAAATACAAGCAAAATCAGAAACATTAGCAACACTTTGATGTCACCACACAAAATCAAATTCATACTCAAACAAACAGCCATTTTTAGTCACTCAGTTTTTTCTTACCACTTGTATCTAAGTCAAGCAACATATTGCACGCTTTGCGAAGTATTCTGTTACCATCCATCTGCATTAACTTCAACCAGTAACGAATGCATTTTACTGCTTAAGCAATGTATACATGTTAGAAACCTATCTATCTCGCTATAAACGAGGTCATGAGTACGTCTATTTACATCCAAGAATTTCTTGAGGGAAAATGTACGAACTGTTTTGCAGTTAATCGCAGCTTTATCTATGTCCCATAACTCAGAACGATACTGAACGAATGGTTGTACTCGAGTGTCAAATAACCCTCAACGTAACTCAAAGAGAGAGAGAGAGAGAGAGATGTGCGTGCGTATGTGTATGTGTGCCTGCGTGCGTGCGCGCATGCGTGCGTGCGTGCGTGTGTGTGTGTGTGTGTGTGTGTGTGTGTGTGTGTGTGTGTGTGTGTGTGTGTGTGTGTGGATAGATATAGAAAGAGACAGATACATACGCACAAACATACATATATGCCTACCTACCTACCTACCTACCTACATACATACATACATAGATACATACATGCATAGCAGTACCCTACCCATCCCCCATAACAACCTCTCTGGGAGAACTGCGTGGAAATGCAAGTTGCATTTCGGTTCTGAAGGAAACGCGATGTTCCCAGCAGACAATCTCTCCACCAAGAGTTTATGGCTGTGACTTTTATTTCATTACATTTCCTCGCTTTTCTTTGTGACTTTCTCCTCCGAACATTATCAGATCTTCCGCGACTGAACAGTAGGCCTTCCCTTTCGCGCCGCCCACCTGAGACATACGCAGGCAAACTCGAGGCCATTTGGTGCCTCCCCCCCCCCCCTCCCCTCCCCGCACCCATCGGTACCCGCCTCCACTACCCTCTTTTTAAAACAAATGGCTGCTCGATGTTCAGGTTTCTGCTTTCCAAACGATTTTTCAGAATGGAATTTGTCTTCCACGTGAGCCTTCAGAGGCAAACAACGAGGTGACATGTGGAACTGTGGGCTGTAGATGTTAGCAGGGTGAATTTTTCTTCTTTTTTTTTTTTTTTTTTGGGGGGTGGGGGGGGGTGGGGGGGCTAACGTTTCGAGGGCAAGGCATAACAGGCGAACATTTGACAAGAAAGGAGGGCCATTCTTGAAAACAGGCGGTGTTTGTGACTTCCTCCGCGTGTGTGATGTGTGTGTGCGTGCGTGCGTGCGTGCGTGCGTGCGTGCGTGCGTGCGTGTGTGTGTGTGTGTGTGTGTGTGTGTGTGTGTGTGTGGTGTGCGTGTGTGTGTGAGGTTGTGTTGTGTGTGTGTGTGTGTGTGTGTGTTGTGTGTGTTTGTGGTGTGTGTGTGTGTGTGTGGTGTGTGTGTGTGTGTGTGTGTGTGTGTGTGTGTGTGTGTGTATGTGTGTGAGTGTGTGTGTGTGTGTGTGTGTGTGTGTGTGTGTGTGTGTGTGTGTGTGTGTGTGTGTGTGTGTGTGTGTGTGTGTGTGTGTGTGTGTGTGTGTGTGTGTTGTGTGTGTGTGTGTGTGGTGTGTGGGGTGTGGTGTGTGTGTGTGTGTGTTGTGTGGTGTGTTGTGTGTGTGTGTTATTTCCCGAGTAAAAAGCAATGCTCGGTTCTTTACACGCCAGAAGACGATTGGAGATTTACACTGCATCAGCGGTACTGCGTAATGAAAAAGACACCCAGGCGTGACGCCTGACTTGCAATTGTGAAGAAAACGTCCCTCTTCATCATACAGTACAAATCTGTACGATGCAATACAGTAGATTCATGATACAATACAATACCAAACAAGGCGATTGAGTGCAGGACGTTACAATATGATACAATGTAACAAAATATGGTAAAGTCAGATACTATTTCAAGCATTACCTTACGAGACAATGTAAGACGATAGGAAACAATACAATACTGTACAAATACCATACTATAGTATAATTATGGTACTTTACAATACATGCAATACGAATTTACAATACATGCAATACAAAATGGCGCAAAACAACACTATAAATACAAAACAATGAAATACAAACCACAAAACACACCATTTATATTTCTCATCTACAATATCTGATATAACCCCCCCCCCCCCCCCCCCCCCCCCCCCCCCCTGCCATTTCACTTACTTTCTGTGTCCACCGCTGAAAATCGATCTTATCCTTTCTCTTGTTGTCCAGTTGACACTTTATTCCTATCAACACTCCTACAAGGAAAGCACAAACATTAACAGCATCGGGAGACGTTTAACAAGAGAGGAACAAAACATGAAAATAGAAATACAGGCGGCAAAATTGTTCACGTAGGTAATTTTCGAGAGCTGCTTTCAAGCTTTGAAAAGGCAAGAGGATTTCATTACCTGCAGCCGCGTTCAGACTAAAGGATCGTCAATGCAAAAAGAGGAATAGCTACTTTTTGATCAGTGGAATACAGTGTTTTCAAAGCAAGAGAAGAGCGAAGTTGATTCGAGGCAATGGTACACAGAAAGAAATCTGAGAGATAAACGTTGAGAGTCATTAGAAACAAAGAAGAAGTAAGTTTCAGAGAGTCGAGAGCTTAATGATTGATGTGTGTGTGTGTGTGTGTGTGTGCGCGCGCGCGCGCGCGCGCGCGCGCGCCCGTGTGTGTGTGTGTGTGTGTGTGTGTGTGTGTGTGTGTGTGTGTGTGTGTGTGTGTGTGTGTGTGTGTGTGTGTGATCGAAAAGCAATGAAGATGGTTTAAATAAAGGCGAACGGCTGTGAGGTGGGCTATTTATTCCGATGACATCATGTCCTGATGGTGTTTACTGTAAGCTGAACTTCTACACCAGTATTCGAGAGCTTTTGGGTTTTATTTTTCTTTGTTTTTGTTTTAGTACTGGAAGTAATAGTAACAGTAATAGAGTAGTAATAGAAGTAGAAGTCATTGTAGTCATCGTTGTCGTCGTTGTCGTCTTAGTAATCGTAGTTATAGTAGTAGTGGTAATAGTAGTAAAAGTAATGGTGGTGATGGTGATAGTAGCAGTAGCGGCAGTAGTAGTAGCAGTAGTAGTAGCAGTAGTACATCTTCTTCTTCTTTTTGTAACACAACGACCATCACCATCACCACCAACAACAGCACCAGCACCAACAGCAGGAGTAAGTAATAATGGTGGTGGTGGAAGCAGTAGTAGTTGTGGTAGTAGTAGAAGTAGCAGTGGAAGCGTGGTAGTGATAGTGGTGGTGATGGCGATGGTGATATTAGTAGTAGCACACCAACAGCAACACCAACAACAGTAGTGATAAAATTGGTGGAAATAGTAGGAGTGGTGCTGGTAGTAGTAGCGGTTGTAGCAGTGTGGTTTTGATGGCTGCAGCAGCAGCAGCAACAACAGTAGCAACAGCAGCAGCAGCAGCAGCAGCAGCAGTAGCAGTAGTAGTAGCAGAGCAGCAGAAGTAGTAGTAGTGGCAGTAGCACAATTACCACCACCACCAACAGCAACAGCACCACTACCACCACTACCTTTAGCACCTGCTGCAGAGTTACTAGTAGTAGTAGCAGTAGTAGTTGTAGTAGTAGTAGGTGGTGATGGTGGTGGTGGTGGTAGTGGTGGTGGTGTTTTGTTGTTGTTATTGTCGTTGTTGTAGCACAATCACCACCACCAAGAACAACAGAACAGCAGCAGCAGCACTGGTGATGGTGACTGTAGTAGTAGTAGTAGTAGTAGTTAGTAGTAGTAGTAGTAGTAGTAGTAGTAGTAGTAGGTGGTGGTGGTGGTGGTGATGGTGGTGGTGGTGGTGGTAGTGGTGGTGGTGTTTTGTTGTTGTTGTTGTCGTTGTTGTAGCACAATCACCACCAACAACAACAACAGAACAGCAGCAGCAGCACTGGTGGTGGTGACTGCAGTAGTAGTAGTAGTAGTAGTAGTAGTAGTAGCAGCAGCAGCAGCAGCAGTAGTAGTACTAGTAATAGTAGTACTAGTAATAGTAGTAGTGATGTTGCTCTCTACACACAAGAAAGCATGTTTGTTTATTTGTCTGTTTGTTTGTTTGTTTGGATCATTATCGTCATGCTCCGAATTTCACAACTGACAGCAGTCTCCAAAAGTTACTATTACTCGATCGCTTTCTTCTTCATCTCAGAGAGACAGACAGATAGACAGACTGAAAGACAGACAGTCAGACAGACAGATGGTCAGACAGACAGACAGACAGACAAAGGGCTGCGGTAAAAGTCTTTATAACGCAGTACACACCCTGATACCCGGATAGTCTTTCTCGCTGCGTATTCTTCGTCTTGTCTTGAACCATTGTGACAACAGGCACCCTACTCTACATGTAAGGAGCACTGACCACATCAGGTGCCCCAGACTCGCTTGCACTGAGCTAGTCCCCTCCCATGGCGGTGTCCAACCAAAAAAAAAGAGGTTGTCAGAATGGCAAAGCTAGGCACTGACGAATTAACGGGGAGTAAAAAAGAAACTGGAGGAGTTAGTCACATTTTTGTTAAGAAATCAGATTTCAGAACTGCGCGAAAGTCCGAGAAACTTTTTTTCTTCATGGCCTCACTGACTTCTGTGCCTGCTGTACTGCCCTTGGGTGCTTGCGCACCTTGTTTCCCTCTTTACTCGACAAGGTGGGGACTTCTTTAGTACTGGAAACTTCCTCACTTATTGGAAAAACTACCCTTGAGTATTTGCGTGTGTCTCCTGTTTCAAGGCAGGTGTCCCTGCAGGAGGAAGTAAAATCCATGTGATCGTGGATATTATGTGTGTGTGTGTGTGTGTGTGTGTGTGTGTGTGTGTGTGTGTGTGTGTGTGTGTGTGTGTGTGTGCGTGTGTGTGTGCGTGTGTGTGTGTGTGTGTGCGTGCGTGCGTGCGTGCGTGCGTACGTGCGTGCGTGCGTGCGTGTGTGTGTGTGTGTGTGTGTGTGTGTGTGTGTGTGTGTGTGTGTGTGTGTGTGTGTGTGTGAATGGGGCAGGTAGTGTTTTGTCCCTGGTGGTTATAGGTTAACCTTTCTCTGTGAACTGGAAAGTAAAAGTGATGATTATGGTGATAAGAAAACTGTCACAGTCTATCGCATTTCGTACCTTTCTCTCTGTCTCTCTGTTTGTGTGTGTGTGTGTGTGTGTGTGTGTGTGTGTGTGTGTGTGTGTGTGTGTGTGTGTGTGTGTGTGTGTGTCTGTCTGTCTGTCTGTATTTCTGTCTATGTCTCTGTCTCTGTCTCTTTCTCTCCTCTCTCTCTCTCTCCTCTCTCTCTCTCTCTCTCTCTCTCTCTCTCTCTCTCTCTCTCTGTAGTAAAATCTATTTATCTATCTATCTATGTATATCTATATCTAGCTGGCTATCTGTCTGCCTGCCTGTCTATGTATCCTTCTATCTATCTGTCTACCTACTATCCACATTTCTCTCTTTAAAGATGTGTATTGTTTATATATGTCAACAGACCAACATGTGTGCTGAATACATTATTGATTGTGTTTGTACACACTGTGGAAAACAGACAAAAGAATTCATGTTGATATGATAATTGTCCAGCGGTTAGTAGACAGTGACTAACTGAAGCGCAGAATGGTCACCTTCAAAAATAAACGGTTTCAAGTTACGTTAGTGTCATCAACAATGGTTACCTACTGTTAGAAGGTTGCAGGAAGCCCTTGAATAGTACTTATGACAGAAATTCCCACTGAGATGCGGAGGTCAGAGTAACGACTGGCTTGGGGGCTTTATGGCTGGTAGTGGATGGTGGGGGGGGGGGGGGGGGAGCTGAGGGAACAGGTCTTTGCTCTCAACCTGCAAAACGATATTCAAGGTTTCTCGGGCAAGCCAAAGTCTATTACACGATTGAAAAATGGGTCATTCTTTGTCAAGCGTAACTTAAGGGATTAAAGATTGTCATGAAATGCCCAGAACTGAAGGATTTCCTAGAGGCTCAGATAAACACAGGGTTTATACTGCAGGACCCTGTGGTCATATGGGGTCAGAAAGAGTGCTTACAAACACCCTCTCTATCGCCCTCTGTATCCTTTCCTTGCCAAGGACCATCAAGGTGGGACATTTCAACGTCCAGGTGGATCTGTGCGTCCCACCCGCAGAGTGGTGTTTTATCATCGATGGCTGGGATCGGTGCTCTGGAGAGAAGGTTTGTGGTGTCTGTTGCGATGTGATTCATGGGTCATTCCTTGTCGAGCGCAACTTAAAGTGTCCATCAGACCAACTCCTGAAAACTACTTTGTTGGGTTTTGGTAGATAAAGCGATTGAAATATCGCCTCACAACCGCTCAGGACATCAGAGAGTATCGTAAGACGTCCAGAAACTGAATGGGTTTTTAGAGGTTGATATAAGATCCGATCTTATATTCCGGGGTATTGTGGATGTGAGGGATGAAAAAGAGTGTCTAAAAATGCCATCTCTATCATTTTCTACGAGCGTATATGTCTTCCTTGCCACAGACCATCAAGGTGGGATATTTGAATGTTTTGGGTGGATCTGTATGTTCCACCCGGAGTGTGGTGTGTCATTGTCAGAAGGCTGGGATCATTGCCCTGGGGAAAAGGTTTGTGGTGTCTGTTGCAAGGTGATCCACAGAGGGCTGTGACTGGTGTTCACAAGGAACAATCAAACCCTGTGAAAGACAGAAAGTTTCACGTTAAAAGATGGACCGGCATTAAAAAGGGTTAGGAAGCAAGACCTTAAGAATCCAACAAACCTCAACCATTGTAAAAATAGGCAGACAGAGCTATAAGTAATGCCAGAATGATAAAATACCTGTTTACCACTCGGGTCAGCCGGAATGTCCTTCAAATGACCAATGACTACCACCACGCCATGTCTGACCTTCATGAAGGAAGCGGTGTCAGAGTTGCTGGCGATCAGTGAACCGAGTAAATGTCGTTGGTTGGGTCTTCTGGGTTACCAGAAAGGCGTACCAGAACCTGTCACCGTGCTAGCCGCAATATCCAGGGAGGGAAAGGAAGAGTGTTTGCTCTAGCCCACGTGAGGGGGAAGACTAGATCGAGCGACTGTTACCCTGAACAGTGCAGTCAGTGAAGACAGGGTCAGGATCATCTGGGTACCCAGTGAGGCTCTGACAGTGTCATGGACGCTAACAGAGCATCCACACATGCTCGCCCACACACATAGGTACACACACACACACACACACACACACACACACACACACACATACACACACGCACGCACGCACGCACGCACGCACGCACGCACGCACGCACGCACACACACACACACACACACACACACACACACTGATAGTTTAAACTCGACTAATAGGCCAAGCCCATTGTTTTTATGACCAAAAAAAAAATTTCCTTGTCACCGAAAAGCCGCTTCTTGCCAATTGATTCATTTTTACTCCATTTGAAGGAAAGCGAGGTCATCTCCTAAACGATAATATGCCTCTTACCGCAGCGATAATAGGCATCACAGAGCGCCATTACTTGGTAATTGCATTTCTCTAAAGAGTGTCACAAAAGACTTTGAAACTCTCTCTCTCTCTCTCTCTCTCTCTCTCTCTCTCTCTCTCTCTCTCTCTCTCTCTCTCTTTAATGTAAAAGCATCGGCAGAATCAAATAGGTCATATGTAGCCATAACGGTATGTGCTGGGCATTAAGGATGTATTTTCAAAGGTGAAAAGACATGTCTCGGTTTTTAAATCTTCCCAATGGCATTTTTATGGCAGATTTTTTTTTTTTTTTTTTTTTTTTTTTTTTTGAAAATGCTCCCACTCTTTGGTTGCCCAAAATCCATTCAACCATATAGATTTAGATATTAAAACAGGAAAGAGAGAGAGAGAGTGTGTGTGTGTGTGTGTGTGTGCGTGCGCGCGCGCGCGCGCGCGCGCGCGCGCGTGTGTGTGTGTGTGTGTGTGTGTGTGTGTGTGTGTATGTTTGTGCCTGTACGTGTGTGTGTGTGTGTGTGTGTGTGTGTGTGTGTGGGTGTGTGGGTGTGTGCGTGTGTGTGTGTGTGTGCGTGTGTATATGTGTGTGTTTCCGTGCGTGTGTGTTTGGGCGTACGCGTGGATGTATATATGTGGGCATGTGGATATTAGCATGTGTGTTTGTGTGTGAGTATGTGTGTGCGCCCGCGCCCGCGCGCGCGCGATCGTGTGTGTGGTGTGTGTGTGTGTGTGTGTGTGTGTGTGTGTGTGTGTGTGTGTGTGTGTGTGTGTGTGTATGTACGTGTCGCTCGTACGTCGTAACCGATAATGCCAGTGTCTGTGTAACACTATGAAATGAAGAGCAGAGTTCAATGCTGGCATGCATAGTCTTGAACCCAAATGGACATCCTCGCCGACTTCAATCCTTACAAACATGTTGCGTTCAATGCCTAGCTATCAGGATGATGTTGCTTTCAATTTCTACTTCAAGCGCGTGGGCGTGTCAGTCTTCTGTGTGGGAGAATTCATAAGGGATCTTCCCTGGGATGTCTCCTCTTTTTGTATGGAAAGAAGACGGGGTACCGGGTGGGTGGAGAACAGGAAAGGGGGTGACGGGAGGTAATGGGGGGAGGGGGGCGGCTGTTGGCGGAAGAGGAGACGGGTGTGTGTGAAGGGAGGAGATTGTGTTGCGTGCTGGCTCCTCGAAAACGTAATGTAGGTGAGTGGGTGGGTGCATGTGTCTGTGTCTATGGGTGTATGTCAAGTCAAGTTTTACAGTTTTTTTTTCATCCTGCCCTCACAAAAAAAGCATAAATATCAATTACAATAATTTTTTTTTTAAAAGAGAAACGCAAAGCAATGCATACTATACGTAGAAATCAGAAATATACAATGTAATGAAAACAATGAAACAATTAACAACCATTACAATCAATATTTTAAAGGGCAATAAACAACATATCAGACAAGGCAACGAAGACATTTGAGAGTGAGACAGACAGACAGACAGACAGAAGACAGACAGACAGACAGATAGGCAGAGAGACAGATGAAATTGACAGAGAAACCAATAGACAGAGAGAGAGAGAGAGAGAGAGAGGAGAGAGAGAGAGAGAGAGAGAGAGAGAGAGAGAATCTGCAACAATACAAATGATCATAAATTACTTTATAATTTGTCCATTAAATATTTTTTCAGTGCTTTTTTAAACACCAGTTTAGAAGGACATGTTTTTAAAGAAGATAAATTGTTCCATGTCGTTCCTCCAGAATATGTTGTGCTAGATTTGTAAAGATTGTTACGGGGTCTAGGAAAAGAAAGTTTGTGAACATGTCTATTTTCATTATTTATAAAGTTTCGGATGATTTTCTTTGGAGCTATTCCCTTAACTACCTTATACGTACATGAACATTTATTGAAGAACAGTCTGTCTTTGAATGGAAGAATATTTAACTTTTTATAGGCATCACCTGTCAAGTAATTAGATTTTAATTGCACCAAATTTATAGCTCTCTTATGTAAACGATTGATTTGTTTCAAATTTGTTTCACTAGAATTATCCCATAACGTGGACGCATAATCAATGAGAGATAAAATATGTGCATGAAAAAATAATTTCCTTGACTGGAGATTCAGAAAATGTTTTATTTTTGATAATTGATATATCCTTTTAGAAATACGTTTTCCAAGATCGGTAATGTGGTCATACCACGTTAAATCATTATCAATGATAGCCTCTAGTACTTTATGAGGTGTTACCTCTTCGATCCTTTGGTCATTGACATATAGTGCTCTGAACGGGTACCTCATTTTCTGCCGTTTTTGCCGTGTAGTCACATATATACATTTCGGTTTTTTTTTTGTTTGTTTGTTTGTTTTTTTGGTTTGTTTTTTTTGTTGTTTGTTTTGCATTCAGGGACATGTGGTTCATTTCTGTCAATTTAATCAATCTGTCGATGTTGTTCTGAAGGTTATTTACTAGAATCATAGGATTATCACTGCTAAATTGTAATGAAGTGTCATCAGCAAACATTTCACAATCACACTCTATACATAAAGGCAAATCATTTATGTAAATAGAAAACAGGAGAGGTCCTAATACTGATCCCTGTGGAACATCAAATTCCAAATTGAGTAACTCTGACCGTCTGCTACAAATTTCAACAAGTTGTTGACGATCAGTAAGAAGTCTAAGGCCTGGTTCGATAGCTTATAATGTGTAAGTTTTTTCATGAGAAGGGAATGGTTTATAACATCAAAGGCTTTAGCAAAGTCGACAAAAAGAATTCCAGTATATTCGTTCTTATCTATATTTGATAGATAATAATCAGTAAGCTGTAAAAGAGACGTATGGCAGGAGTGATTTTCTCTAAAGCCTGACTGATTTTCATGAATCAAATCATAGTGCTTAAAGTGAGAATATAGTTGTTTTTGAATATGTCTTTCAAGTGGTTTTGACAAAAGGGGTAGTATTGAAATAGGTCTATAGTTAGAGGGATTGGTGGAATCGCCATTTTTGTACAAAGGTATGACTTTGGCTTGTTTAAATATAAGAGGAATTTGGTTTTTATCGATGCACAAGTTGTAAATAAAGGTGAGTGTGTCAGCGATAGCAGATGAGGCAATTTTCAGTATCATTCCATCAATTCCGTCTAAACCTCTTGTTCCTGATTGTTTTAAACATATCAGCTCATAAAACATTCATTTAGTGAAACTGACGGTATAGTGAAAGTTGAGATGTTTTAGAACAGCAGTATTGTTTTAGTTCATGTAAATCATTTTGATTTGTTTCATCATCTACTAATATGTCCTTAGCAACATTTGCAAAAAATAAGTTCAAATCTCCCGGTGAAATGTCCTTTACTGGATTCTTAACTTTAGAGTTTGATTTACCATTAGGTAAAAGATTAACAGCCTTCCAAATAGATTTTGAATTATGAGAAGAGAATAACAAATCTTGAAAATATTTTTTCTTCGCTTTTCGTTTCATGGAATTCACTTTGTTTGTTCGTTTTCTAAATTGTTCTTTGTCCTTTGACTTGAGTAAATGATCTCTTTTATGTATATCATTGTATATTTCCTTCGTCAACCACGGGGGTTCATAGTATGTTTTACTCGTTTTCTCACAAAGGGAGCATGTTTATCATATATTGAATTGAAGGTGTATACCCAGTAATTGACAGCTTCATCAGGGTTTCTTATGTGATAAACATAATCTAAGCCCGAGGAAAGTAAATCATCAAGAAAAGGCATTTTTGTCAAAATGTGTGAAAGATCTGTAAAGGATTTCCTTTGTCCCAGCTTAGGAAATTTTTACACCTTTCTTCATCCTTGTAAAACAAATAGATGAATGATCACTGCATCCGATTTGAACAGAACATACTTCCACAATATTTGCTTTTGAGGTGACGTAAACATGATCAATTAAAGTTTCCGGGTGTTATGTAATGCGTGTTGGTCGATCGATGATTTGTTCTAATCCATACATGTGTGTAGTAGTTCTTTAGTTTTCCGTTTGTTTACATCTGTGATATAAGACGAAGAGAGAGAGAGACAGAGAGAGAGAGAGAGAACTGAGACAGACGAGAGAGAGAGAGAGAGAGAGAAAAGAGACAGAGAGAGAGATGCATAAATGTCTGTGACTATGCAAGTGTGTGCATAATGTGGTTATCTAAGTGCATATAAATGTCCCCCTTTACATCCCTACAACATACCTGCAAATAATCTTAAAGTAAATGCTTGACTTGACTACAAATTAAAGAAAAACCAACATTGAAGGCAAAATTTAAATCTGAAAAGACATCACATAAAGACATGCCTGATAACGGTGGTAAATGTGCTTGAAGGGTAAACAGTCAAACAGCAGATTCTTGCTGGTTATTCTTCGTTCTCCACAACTACATTTTGCTTCGCTTATATATTTAGTTTTTATGGCATCAAGTTGTAATTTATAAAATATTAAAATGAAATTTCTGTATTGATACATAGTTTTCACTTGTAAATGAGGAATGCTGTTTACATGTTCATAATTAATTAAATAAGTCTTTTTTATCAGCCACACCAAGCAACGTATTTTTGTAGTGTTTTCTGAATCGGCACCAGACGGTTTGCTTTAATAATTGATTGACTTCAGGTAAAGAAAAGGATACATTCAATACCGTGGCGCACTTTTCATTTCTGGCTCCTCTCTTTGCGCATCTATCAGCGAGCTCATTACCCAAAATACCACAATGCGATGGAATCCAACAGAAGGTGACATCAGTTCTTTCACATATCAAAACATGAATGAGATGGCATATTTCATTTACAAGAAAGTTATTCGAAATGGTATTTGAAAATGTTATGGATTGTAGAACAGACATTGAATCCACACAAATAACTACTTTCAATATTGATTGTGACAAGTCAATTAAACATGACAACGACATAATAATAGCTATCATTTCAGCGACAAATATTGACCTGCCATTTCCGAAGGAATATATTTTTTTCAACCTTTTGTGATGGTAAACAAAAGCATGTGTGGTGTGTGTGTGTGTGTGTGTGTGTGTGTGTGTGTGTGTGTGTGTGTGTGTGTGGTGTGTGTGTGTGTGTGTGTTGTGTGTGTGTGTGTGTGTGTGTGTGCTTGCAGACGTTGTGTGTGTGTGTGTGTGTGTGTGTGTGTGTGTGTGTGTGTGTGTGTGTGTGTGTGTGTGTGAACGATTCCATTTCTTTATTCTTGCGTTACTCCTTCCACAGTACCCTCGTACGTACGTATACACACACACGCGCGCGCGCGCGCACGCGCGCACGCACGCACGCACGCACACACACACACACACACACACACACACACACACACACAACAAGGGCACTTTGGCAACAGTGTGATTACATATACACTCTGCGAAATAAACGTGGAGTCAGTGACAAGATCTGATAACCGAACTGATCACCTCTTACATTTTTGTTTTCGTTTCAAGAGTTATCTTTCTTTCTCGTGAGTTTCTTTTCCCAGTGGAATTTATTTTCCACTAGAGAACTCATACAACGTGGAACGGGAAGAGAATAAGAACTGATCAACAACCCTACTGGTATATCCATCCTTCTTCATCACCGGTAGATTTGGTATAAAAAGCAAGCCGGAAACATTTAAGACAAAAAAGGTATTGACGACAGTTTGTTTTCGGAATGCACATCGGCATACATATGAGCCATAAGCAGGTGTATTATAATGATTGCGAGTACTCACGTGTTGCTTTTATGGTAAGAGCATTTCAAAGTTTTTCTTTAACTATTCCCCAGAACTAAGGACACAATTTGAAGACTTTTTTTTAACTCATGTGCAAACTATTTTCATAACTTTAAGCTCTCATTACTATGTTCAATTGTTTCTTAAATGCCCATTACCGTGGGGGTTTTTTTCAGTTGAATTGCTATTCATTTGTCACTGTTACTGCTGTTGTCTTTTTATCTATTTTCGTTGTTTTGATGTTTATCAGTTTTAGAATTTAGTTTGATATGTCATGATATGGAGATACGTCTAATTAAAGAAGTACACGATCTTTTCGTGTGTTGCTTTTTATTCTTTTTGCTCGGTCGCGCGCCTGTTATGTTTTATTGCCTTTCGATTAACTGAAAGTGACTTCATTTTTCAAACGATCATTTTGCCTCCGAAAATGGGCACGTAACTGTGTCGTTAGCTAGAAATTGCTCTTCTATTATGACCATTTCATTTAAAAACTGCCGACAAATGTCATTTCCAAAGACCTCTCTCTCTCTCTCTCTCTCTCGCTCTCCTCTCTCTCTCTCTCTCTCTCTCTCTCTCTCTCTCTCTCTGTGCGTGTGTTTGTGTGCTTGTTTGTTTGTTCGTGTGTGCGTGCGTGCGCGCTCGTGCGTGAAATTTACTCCGTTAGCTGACAGCACTTTTTCAAAATACTTGTGAGCGTATACGTTAGCGCGTGCGCGCGCGTGTGTGCATCGTGTGTGAATGTGTGTGTGTGTGTGTGTGTGTGTCGTGTGCGTGTGCGTGTGTGAGCGTATACGTTAGCGCGTGCGCGCGCGTGTGTGCATCGTGTGTGAATGTGTGTGTGTGTGTGTGTGTGTGTGTGTGCGTGTGCGTGCGTGTGCGTGTGTGTGCGTGTGTGTGTGTGTGTGTGCGTGTGTGTGTGTGTGTGTGTGTGTGTGTGTGTGTGTGTTGTGTGAAGGAGCATACCCAGCATCAGAAAATTACTATTAACACTAGATTAAAACATATATTATGTAGTTGGACTTTGAGTGGAAGAATACGTAAGTTTAAAAGCAATATCAAGATCAGAAAAAAATATCCAGTAAAAACCGTACCTGGGGGAAAATGGTAGGCATGACATGGTTACGCAAAGCAGGAGCCTAGCATTTCATATCTCACCGCATCCACGTTCTCCGTGTCACTCAATTTCATGGAGAGAGCAGCTCTTCAAGTTTTTGTTTCACCACATGTACATATTTCAGGATTGCTCTGTTTAGTTCTGAAAGTATGTACTTTTAGTTTATGAAGTGTTGAAACAAATTTCTACATTGCTGGTATGAAAGGCGTTTGTGTTACATGATGTTAATATAATTTATAAAAATGGACTGCTGACTTTTTGTGATACGGAATTTGAAATGGTATTTCTGATCGTCTGAGTGACTGCTTCGTGTAAAGTAAAGAGTATACCAATTTATAGTTTTCCACCTGTTTGCTATTCATCAACTTTTTGCACATCTATCGGTAAATTCATTGCCCACAATTCCACTGAAGGAATCCCCAAAAGAACGTCGAATCTGTATCTTTACCAGACTGGATGAGAGAGCATATTTCCTTGAAAATAGAATTTCCGTTCAACTCTTCCAAACAAAAAATTAATTTCGTTTTCACCCTGTCAAGTCCTCCTGGCTGTCGATCTGTGAACTTTACCTTCTGTTTTCTTTTTTCCGGAACTCACTTAGCTCTTCTTATTCTTCATATACTTCTTTTCAATAAGATCTTTGTAAAGGGGATTTTCTTGTTCTACACTGCCTTTATCTAAAGTTTGTTCTACCTCGTTCATCATTTTCTTTACTCTTACACTGTATGTATGATATAATCTATGCTCTCATCCCCATGAGTAAATCCATCAAGGACTAGCTGATCAGAGATAGCTATATTTGATCATAGGGAGCAAAGCCTGTCTGCCTCGATCATAAGATAAACCTTCCTACTGTTCTTTACTTGTCTAGATAGTTTCATTGATAAGTACTGCATACGTATGGTTTTCCAGTAAAGATGAATCAAATTGCCAAAGCCTTCTGTGTCTTAGGTAGAATTCAATCTAACTTAAGACTTACGATTAGCGAATTGGACGAAAGAAGAAAAAAAAACTAGACGGCGTCGTTAGAGAGGCTTGGGCCATTTTCCCTGTCTGTTTGGGCTCTTCAGAATTAATCTCTCAAACTTTCTACAAATTCCAAGCCTGACAGCATGACAATAACTTTATCCTGACATTAAGGGTTGTTAGTACTTTTGAAAGTGTGGCAGTCAAGGTTTGGGTCAATAATAGGATTCCATTCTCCTGCAGTTGTTACAAACCCTAAGTCAAGAATTTCGCTTAATGCACTTGATTGAAGACGACAGAACCAACAGCTTTTGTTCTCAAGGGGCCCTTAAGAGGTTCTTTGCAGAAGGAAACAAGATGGTGGCGGTTATTCTCGGATTTCGTTTTTCGTGTTTGCGTGCTTGTTTCAGATTTAATAATGAGGATAATGAGGACAATTTCTATAGCGCCCATCCTAACAACGTAAGCTACAGGGCGCTTCACAAGTTTTAACAAATCAACATCTGAAATATACGCGGGACACAGAGGCGCGCGCGCGCGCGCGCACATACACACACACACACACACACACACACACACAACACACACACACACACACACACATGCACGCACACACACGCACACACACAACACACACACACACACACACACACACACACACACACACCACACACACACACACACACACACACACACACACGCACACCACACACACACACACATGCACGTACGCACGCACACTCACAGCACACACACACACACACACACACACACACACACACACACACACACACACACACACACACACACACACTGTAACGCAGTGTCGCATACGTAGATATTTACATTATGTAACACAGTGAACAGTTCATTCGTACAAGAGCAAAGTGTGTAAGTGACATGTAGCAATTTAGTAATATTCCAGGTGGTATTCTGCAACTGGCTTTTAAATAGGTAAGTTTTAAGAGCAAACTGGAGAATCGGGTATGACGTAGATGGAAAAATAGCGAATTCCAGAGTATCGACGCAGAATATAAGAATGCTCTAGAGCCGTGCTGCTTTCGGTTACGTGAGGGAATTCGAAAAATTCGGTCATCAGAGGAAGAACGGTGGGGACGTGTAAGAAAACATACTTCGAAGAGATTAGAGAGGTAGGCAGGCGCTTCACCTGTGATCATTTTACAACAAGGACACGCAGACTTACACGGAATCCTGTGCTCGATTTTGAGCCAGCGTAATTTGGTCAAGAGATACAAAGTATGATGTTGTTTTGGCGTCTTGTAGATAAGGCGAGCGGATGAATTTTGAACACGTTGTGGTGGCTGAACTAAGGCTGTGGGTACACGAAGGAGAAGAGCATTACAATAATCTAATCTGGGCGGAATGCAGGAAGACGCCAATGTCTTCGTGGCCTGCTCTATAAGGAAAGGTCTCTTCGTTTATGGTATTTCTTTAGCTACAACAATGCTATAATACTTGACTGATTATTTTATCATCTTTTTCGCCTTCGATCGTTCAATATGGAACAGACTAAGTGCTAATCGAAAGCACGACTTATCTCTCTTTTGAAAGCGTTAGAAAGCGCTGCAGTGTGAGGAATAATGTTGCTTAGACAAGCAGAGTGTTCCTGCCAAACTTCGATAGAGCGTTTTGTCAAGGCAACCCGCAGTTGATTAGTAGTTTGTTTATATATACTCCATTCTTTCTCTCTCCCACCAGTAACTACTGAACGTTTTCCTCCACTGCTGGCGATGTGTCCCCTCCCCTTCCCTTCCCTCTTACAACCCACTACCCCTCCCTCACCCCTTCCTTTCCACTGTTTGGTCATAATGAGATCATAATGCCCTTCTTCCCCTACCCCATCCCTCCACCATCCTCTAATCCACCCCACAGTACCATCCTCTAATCCGTCCCATAGTACCAACCTCTAATCCACTCCATAGTACCATCCTCTAATCCACCCCATAGTACCATCCTCTAATCCACCCCATAGTACCATCCTCTAATCCACCCCATGGTACCATGCTCTAATCCACCCCATAGCACCATCCTCTAATCCACCCCATAGCACCATCCTCTAATCCACCCCATAGCACCATCCTTTTCGCTCAAAGCTTCTCAGTCGTCGGTGTTACAGTAATGGTAAAGGTAATGTTGCTTATAGCCCAGCCGACCGCAAAAGGGTCACCAAGTCCCAGCACTCTAAAAGGATACGTTTCACTGTTAGTGGTACATGACGTGGAATGCACCAGGGCGCTTCTCCGCCTTTCAAAAGATAGGTATGGGCGTAAAACGAGTGGCCTGTATGCAAACGGCACAAAAGTGTTTCTTCTTTACGGCCAATGTTATAGCCCGTCACCGTGTTACAGCCCGTCATGTGGTCAGACCCTCAATGTAAAAGCAGATATGAACGGATCCCTTCTCTCTCACGGGCGCGCGCGCACTCGAACAAATCTTTTGATATCATCTGACTTTCGTCTCAGTTGTGACGGCCTGTTAAGTGTGCAGACCACGTGGTGCGGTGGTACCGTTCGCGAGAGTGTGCAGAAAAAAAACCCAGCATAGTAGAGTAGGGGAGCAGGGTTGCTAGCCCACGTTTTCTCGCAATCGTGCAGGAAAGCTTGGGTACATATTCTCTGAGTGTGAGAAAGCAATGCAAGTCCCTCTGATTTTTAACGAAAAGTTTGATTTTTTTTTCTTTATCAACACAAACCCGTGAGAGAGAGAGAGAGAGAGAGAGAGAGAGAGAGAGAGAGAGAGAGAGAACACACACACACACACACACACATACACAGCACATAACGACACATTGCATCATGCACTGCAACACACATCATACATTACAACACACATCTCACGTAACAACACACGACATTACGCTTATTGACAAACAACATCACACGTGGCACATACCATCATAGATAACAACACACGACATCAACATACCGAAACACGACCTTACACAGAGCGACACGTGCCATAGCAACACCCGACATCACACATAATAACCGCTGACACAAGATACAACAACACCCGACATAAAACGTCATGTATGTGACATCACTGATAACACGCGATATAAGACGTATCCTTCAATATAACATGTCACACAACATTATAAACTTTCACGAAATCACGTGTTTCACACGACTTCACACATAACACACATACATATCACGCTACATCACCATATCACTCACGTCACGTATAACTCGACATCAGCCATACAGCATAACATCAGACATATCACAGGAAATAAGATACCACACAGCATTACACTCTTCACACTGCATTTAGAAGCTGGTTGCTCTCTATACAAATGCTGGCGAGGCGAGATGGGAGGACAAACTGCGACTGTTTTCTCACACGCAATTCTGTTCAATCTCACGGTCTGCTCTTCACGTCCTGACATTGCATTTGTCTGGAGATTGGGGATCTCTCTCTCTCTCTCTCTCTCTCTCTCTCTCTCTCTCTCTCTCTCTCTCTCTCTCTCTCAAAAGTCTGTCTGTCTATCTCTCTCTCTCTCTCTCTCTCTCTCTCTCTCTCTCTCTCTCCTCTCTCTCTCTCTCTCTCTCCAATACTACCGTAGACTGCATGGCAATGACACAGTTCATGTTATTTCTGAAACACTAGTTTTCTTTTTAATCTATGCATATGTAAAATCCAGTTTCCTGAAGCTTTTAAGGTTGCTAAAATCAAACATATCTATGAATCAGATCACCCAATGACTCTTTCAAATGACAGACCAGTCTCTATTTTAGCTACTCAATTGAAACTTTTTAGACGAACACAAGCGAAAATTCACCCTTTAAAATTAGAACAAATTTGGTTTGTTTCACCGGATTCAGAGTGGGTTTAGAACGTATCATTCCTGCCACAGAGCACTGACCAGCCTAATAGATAAATGGCCCTCTAACACAGATGACAACATTACTGGTGCTCTCATTGTAGACTGTGCCAAACGCTTTGGGTTTGATTTAGCTCACACTATTCCTAATATAAGATTGCATAGTCTTTCAAACAGTGCATAAGAACTTACGTCACTATTCTTATGCAGTGGAACTCAGCTGGTGTTCTGTAATGATACAACGATGACAAATCCCCTTTGCTCCTGAAATACGGGGTTATCCCAAGCCATGTCGTTAAACCAATTTTCTTCTCAGTGTACATAAACGATTTTCCATTCTGTGAGGTTTTTGCGGGTGACAAAAAACGAGAAAGCTTTAATCGATCGACCGAATGATCAGTGCGAAATTTTATGAGTTTAGATCTTATCTAAACCAAATATATTATTATAACCAACTGGTAAACACAATAAAGTAATTTCTCCCTTCTGTTCCCCTGTACATTAATGGTAACAAATTGCAGAAGACTCACATACAGTTTCAGGAATAGTTATAGACAATAACGTACATGGACTGAGCAGAACTTATTGTGATCTGATCATGTGCGAAGTTTGTGCAAAACATTATAAAAGACAACAAAACTTGTCTGTTACAAATCGCGTACACAAACTTTGCATTCCTCCTGTAAATCATAACGGCAACCACTTATTCAAAACCTACAAACTTTCGTCAAAGGCAATACTCATATTCTCAGCCAGAACCATAATCACATCTTTCAGCCGAAACATATGTTCACTCTTGATGTGACATCCCTATACAATGGGATACCCCAAGGTAGATGAGTTGGAGGACCTCAAGTTCTTTCTTGACGTAAGGGAAAGGAAGGAGAAAGCGTGTTAAGAGGGGCAGGGGTCTAAAAAATTATGGGCCACCCCGATATGTTAGAGAAGTTTGTAAAGAGAGATGAGTGCACTCAGACATGTGGTTAAAAATATACTTACTATCTATCATCCTTACCTCATCCTTTCCCTATTCCCCTCCTCCCTTCCCATTTGCAAGAGTGTGCAAGGTATGGGGATATGTTCAGGCCTAAGGCTAAAATCACTTCCTTCTGTCCCCTGGAGCGGGGGGGGGGGGGGGGGGGGTCGCAGAATGGGGGCGTGAAGGATGGGAACTATGAGCCTAAGGTCAAATCACCCCCTACCACCACCACCAACTCACCTGTCGATCATGAGTGTGTTGGGGGTAGAAGGGATGGGAGGGTCAATTTTGGCACAGGGTCAAAGTCATATTCCACCCATGTGCTAAACATGCTTGCTTAAGGTAGGGAAGCGAGGAGAAGGGTGGTGCTTGGAGTTTTGATGTGTCCAGAATCACTCATAACCCGTGAATTACATAAGTTAGTTGAAAAAAGAACGGGAGGAGTTTACGTATAAATCGACTTCACTCCCTTGAAAATGTGCCTCAGATAGTGGTGGGAGAGGTGGAAGGGGAGTATTCGGGCTTAACGTCGGATTTATTCCCTTCTCTGTGAGTTTGGTGTTCAGGGATAGAGGGGGTAAGAGGGGGGAGAGGGGGTGGGCTCTGACTGTGGACGTCAGATTAGAATTACACCTCACCACCTTTAGATGTGTAGGAAGTGGTTTTAGAACAAGTGGGATTTTTTTTTCCTAAAGTTTTGTTTTCTTGCTCTAAAACAACCCCAGGGTGGTGAGTTTGTGTACATGCCCTTTCTCACCCGCCGGGGGGAGTGATTTCGAGAGGGGAGGTCATTTCAGCACGTTCCACCGAAACTGGCATACATAAACTTTCGTGAACGTGCGGTTGAGCACTAATTTCTCTCAAGCTTTTCATCGGTCTCAGTTATCGTGCGGCGGAAAGAATACCAAATTAAGACTTTCTGCGTGGAATGAATTAATTACGGCAAATAATTTATTTCAGCAGATCTGAATCGTGAACGAAAACGGGCGAGTGTTCATTTATTAGAACAGCCTGATTTTGCAGCTTCCACGAGGGGGGAGTTAGATTGCAAGCTGATGCAGAGACATATCCTTTTATCCTTTAAACGAACGCTTCTTAATGCAAGAGGGAGTACTATTTCATTTTGAATATTAGCCAAGTTAAAAGGGCCTTCTTCCTTGCGCTGAACCCTGTGAAGTGATCTGAAGCGATCAAAGCTAAGTGAATTTTCGTTGTTTTATTCGTTTATGTCTCACCTGATGAAGACCTAAGAGGTCGAAACGCGTTGTGTTTCGTCTTGTGACTCGTTTGTCCACGTTCTCTGGGCGGTTCGCTAACATTTATTTAAGATTTGTTTAGATTTCCGCCTGCAGTCCTCTCGCTTTGCAACTAAAAGGGCCTGTTAACACAAAATTGAAATTCTTTGATATTCTCAGCGCAAAAGAACAAGCGAGCAATTAAGTTCACGCATCATCAAAAGGCACCCGGAATCTTCACAGAACAAGACCCAAAAGATAACAGAATGTTCATAACACATTACCAAAAGATAACAAATGTTCATAAACATTACCAAAAAAGAATTCTAAAAAACACAAAAGTTCATAACACATTACCAAAAAGATAACAGAATGTTCATAACACATTACCAAAAAGATAACACAATGTTCATACAACATTACCAAAAAGATAACAGAATGTTCATAACACATTACCAAAAGATGGCAGAATGTTTACGAATCGTTATCAAAAGGTAACACAATGTTCACAAAACTGTATCAAAATATGACAGAATGTTCAAAATCATTGTGACAGAGTGTTCACAAAGAATAAAGAAAAAATATCAGAATGTTCACAAGTCATTTTAATACAAAACAAAATTAAAATAACTAAACGTTCATAAGTCATTTGAAAAGACAAATGATGTTCACAAAACATCATCACAAGATAACGAGAATGTGTAGATAATAATTCGTAATCTAAACGCAGATCAAGGCCATAAAGATGATGTCGCCAGATGATTGATAGACAGGACGCGAGACAAAGTTCGTCTGTATACATCTGTATTCCCGTTCTTAATGCCACTCGGTAGCTCCCACGTGAAACAGCGCACGTTAATATCTGATAACCGATGCTTTTGGTATTCCGTGCCTACGACGTGCTCGGCTGAACCCTTTGGGCAGCAGTCAGCATACTCTGTATAAAACAAAATGAAAAATCCGTAGCTATTGATACAAAAAAAAAGTGTCCAAATGAAACTTAAAATTCAAAGTGGTGAGAAGACGGGGGAGGAGGGTGGGGGGGTGGGCGGTGTCTGTGCCCTCTCTCCGCTATGAACCTCTTTTCTAAAAATAAGAATCAAAGTAACTGACAACAATAACATTTCTAAACGAGTGTTGGTGCCGAAACAGCGAAAATTTCATGTCAAGAAGTCAACGCAAGCTCTCCTGACCAATCGCAAGAAAGTTAACAGAATTGGACGAATTATGCGGCACGCCATATGTAACAGCAAAAGATAAAGAGATGAAAAATCAAGACGAAGGTTAAGCAACTTAATTTCTAATTCAGCTTCGTTCAGTATCAATTCCACCAATATTTTGATTATAAGAATGACAATTGTCTAAAGTGCTTGGTCAAGAAGAAGGTCTTATCGAATTGTGTTCAGCCATTATTTTTGTCTCCACACACCACAAATTGTAACGCCCTCTCCAGACACCAAAAATAGTAATGTCATCTAGTTGGCAGGAATGACAATTCGTTCTGTTTTGTTGCGTTTGAATCGATTTTGACATTTAAACCAAAAAACAAAAAAAAAGACGTCCCAATTAGATCTGAATTACTTCCAAATCAATCCCATGTCAGATTTGTTTAGTTAAACGTTCTGTACCCATTAATGAGTGAAGTTACATTGAAAGACACCTTAAAGAACTCTCTTCCAGCAGCTTGTCGGGAGTAAAATAATTAAAAGTGAATTTTAAATGTTAGTGATAGCACACCGCCAAAAAACGTAAACAAAAGAATCACAAAAAGTGTTTTGTCTTGTGATTTGTTTGTCTACGTTTTTTGGCGGTGTGCTATCATTAACATTTAACATGTATCTAGATTTCCGCCTGCAGTCGCCTCACTTTGCGATTAAAAGTGAAGTTTTAAAAGATGTCAATGCTGCTTTAAAAATAAAAAAATTCTAATGAGAATAGTCTCGTTAAATCTCATTCAAAGAGAATAATTATGCCGAAAATGTGCAGAATGGAGATCTTACTTTCAACAATCATGATGGCAGTGGATACAACTCTCAATAAAAAGAAAAGACATGCGGAATGGAGTTATCCATCGATGAAATTATGCAGAACAGAGATAACACGCAAAAAAAAAGATTCACCCAACAAAATATGCTGCACGGACATACCACTCCAAAAAGAAAACATGCAGAACGGATTCGCTTTAAAACAATTTTCAGAATAGAGGGATCTACAATAGCATATGTAGAAGGAGACATCACCCAAGCAAAACATGCCAAATGAAGACGCTTCAAAATGTTCTGCAAAATGTGCAGAACGTAGTTATCACGCAAAAGGTATATAGTTAACTCAGATGTAACTCAAATAAAATGTGCAAAATAGAATTATCCCGTACACAACAGATCCAAAACGGAGATATCTCGCAGAAAATGTGCTGAATGGAGATAGCACTTAAACGAATCGTCTGTTTCCAACGAAAACCTTTTATCTTATCTATGTTTGGGGGGAAAAACCTGAAATAAACTGTCAAGAAAAATTGTCTGTGTGTGTGTGTGTGTGTGTGTGTGTGTGTGTGTGTGTGTGTGCGTGCGTGCTTGCGTGCGTGTGTGTGTGTGTGTGTGTGTGTGTGTGTGTGTGTGTGTGTGGTTTTCTTTTTTTTCATTTTGTGGCCCTTTCGCCTGTGTTGTTCTAGAAACTCTTTTAAACTTTTCTTCTTTTGTTTCAGCTTATGGCTTGCCAGCTTTTTATGCTGTGATGTGACGATCAGACAGCGAGGGGGGAAAATAGGATTGCTATGGCCACAGGCATATGTGTCATGTCTATTTGCCTGTTTGGGGGTTGTTGACTGCGAAAGAGGATTTTAAAAAAAACCAAAAAAACCGTTGATTTCGATCCTTTAAAAAAATACGTCAGTCACAGTGACAACTTGGCAGTTCGATTTTGTTCCTTAGTAGAAAAAAAGGAGGAGAAGGAGGAGACGGAGGACAACAACAACAACAACAATAACAACAACAGCAACAACAACAACAACAAGAGAAAGAAAGCAAGAACGAAAGAAAGTCAGGAAGGATGGAAGGAAGGAAGGGGAGGAAGAAAGAAAAGAAAAGACAAATTACATTTCGTCCAAGAATGTAATCTATAAGCGTACTTTGGTTGATATTGTGGTGTGCGGTGATGTGTTCTGGTGTTGGGTGTGGTGATGTGAGATGTGGCGTGATGTCGGGTGGTGTGTGATATGGTTAACGTACTCCGGTGTCGGCTGCTCTGTAGTAAACACTGATGTGGGGTAATGTGCTCTGGTGTAAGTGTGCAATATGGGATATTGTGCTGAGCTCTAGTGTCAGGTGTTGTGTGATGTAGAATGCTGTGTTCCTGTATCGGGTGTTGTTTGATGTGGGATGATGTGCTTCTGTGTCGGGTGTTGTGTGATGTGGGGTAATGTGCTCTATTGCCGGGTGTTGTGTGATGTGGGGTAATGTGCTCCATTGTCGGGTGTTGTGTGATGTGGGATCATGTTCTTCTGTATCCGGTGTTGTGTGATGTGGGGTAATGTGCTCTATTGTCGAGTGTTGTGTGATGTGGGGCAATGTTCTCCTGTGTCTGGCGTTGTGTGATGTAAGGTAAGGTAATGTTGCTTATAGCCAAGCCGACTGCAGAGGGCCATATCAGGGCTATAGGGTGCTGTACTCCCGTGTCGGGTGTTGTGTGATGTAAGGTAATGTTCTCCTGTATTGAGCGTTGAGTGATGTGGGGTAATGTGCTCCTGTGTCGGGTGTTGTGTGATGTGGGGTAATGTGCTCCACTGTCGGGTGTTGTGTGATGTGGGGTAATGTTCTCCTGTATTGCGCGTTGAGTAATGTGGGGTAATGTGCTCCTGTGTCGGGTGTTGTGTTATGTGGGGTAATGTGCTGCATTGTCGGGTGTTGTGTGATGTGGGGTAATGTGCTCCATTGTCGGGTGTTGTGTGATGTAAGGTAAGGTAATGTTGCTTATAGCCAAGCCGACTGCAGAGGGCCATATCAGGGCTATAGGGTGCTGCACTCCCGTGTCGGGTGTTGTGTGATGTAAGGTAATGTTCTCCTGTATTGAGCGTTGAGTAATATGGGGTAATGTGCTCTTGTGTCGGGTGTTGTGTGATGTGGGGTAATGTGCTCCTGTGTCGGATGTTGTGTGATGTGGGGTAATGTTCTCCTGTGTCGGGTGTTGTGTGATGTGGGGTAATGTGCTCCTGTGTCGGATGTTGTGTGATGTGGGGTAATGTGCTCCACTGTCGGGTGTTGTGTGATGTGGGGTAATGTTCTTCTGTATTGCGCGTTGAGTAATGTGGGGTAATGTGCTCCTGTGTCGGGTGTTGTGTGATGTGGGGTAATGTGCTCCTGTGTCGGATGTTGTGTGATGTAGGGTAATGTTCTCCTGTATTGCGCGTTGAGTAATATGGGGTAATGTGCTCCTGTCTCGGGTGTTGTGTGATGTAGGGTAATGTTCTCCTGTATTGCGCGTTGAGTAATGTGGGGTAATGTGCTCCTGTGTCGGATGTTGTGTGATGTGGGGTAATGTGCTCCATTGTCGGGTGTTGAGTAATGTGGGGTAATGTGCTCCATTGTCGGGTGTTGAGTGATGTGGGGTAATGTGCTCCATTGTCGGGCGTTGAATAATGTGGGGTAATGTGCTCTTGTGTCGGGTGTTGTGTGATGTGGGATAAATATGTGCTCCATTGTCGGGTGTTGTGTGGCGGGACGCTGTGTTGGGTGATGTGTTCTGCTGCTGGGTGTTGTAATTCTGTACATTTGCGTTCTGGTGTTAGGTATTGCCTTGAAGTGTGATGTCGAGTGTTGTGATGATGTGGTATTCGGGTGTAATGTGGTGCATTGTCATGACATATGATGGGCTTTAGTGTCGAGTGTTGTGTGTCATGTGGTGTAGTACTGGGTGTTGTGATGTTATGTGAATTGATAGGCGTTATGATGTTAAGATTGATGTGGTGTTGTACGACGTGACGGAAAATGAAAAGGTATGAGGCGGCGTGGTGAGGTACAGTGTGGTTGGTGGGGTGTGGTGTGGTGTGGTTTGATGTGGTGCGGTGTGGTGTGGTGTGGTGTGGTTTGGTGTGGTGTGGTGTGGTGTGGTGTGGTGCGGTGTCAAACTCGTCATGCAATACTTGGTTGCGCTGTACTTGTGCACATTCTCTCTCTCTCTCTCTCTCTCTCTCTCTCTCTCTCTTCTCTCTCTCTCCTCATCACCACACACACACACACACACACACACACACAACACACAACACACACACACACACACACACACACACACACACACACACACACACATTCATGAAATAGAAATTCATTTCTTCATTCATTCATTTATTCATTCATGCATTCTCTCTCTCTCTCTCTCTCTCTCTCTCTCTCTCTCTCTCTCTCTCTCTCTCTCTCTCTCTCTCTCTCTCTCTCTCTGAGATGACAACAACAGCACACTACAATAGTCTTCCCTTAATCCTGTGACGGCATTCGGTGCGGAGAGGGGAACATGTATTACACTCTTCCATTTCCTCTTTCCTTTTCAGCCCGCGCCTTTCCCGCCTCCCTCATTTTGTGTGCTTTGGCGCCTCGGCTCTGTGTGTGTGTGTGTGTGTGTGTGTGTGTGTGTGTGTGTGTGTGTGTGTGTGTGTGTGTGTGTGTGTGTGTGTCTGTGTGTTTTGTCTGTGTGGTGTCTGTGTCTGTGTGTCTGCATGCTGGTATGTGCACGCACGCAAATGAAACTCAAACATCTTATGAAAAGATAGATAGATAGATAGATAGATAGATAGATAGATAGATAGATAGATAGATAGATAGATAGAAGGATAGATAAGTAGGTAGTTAGGTAAGTAGGTAGAGAAAGAGAGAGATGAGGAAAGTGTGTGTGTGTGTGTGTGTGTGTGTGTGTGTGTGTGTGTGTGTGTGTGTGTGTGTGTGTGTGGTTTCGAGAAAAGTTAGAATTTACAAATATGCATTAAGAGAAAGAAATATTCACCCAGATGACAAAGATAGTTCTATGAAATCATTTCACATTAGACTGTTACATCTGGTGAACAGAATAACTATTGTGTCAAGTGTGTGTTGAGCAAACATGAACAGATTCTTCTACGGAGTCGTATGAAAGAATTTGATCAGGTGTTTAATGTTATCCACATTTATGTTGGTGTATTTCTTCTTTCGAAGGTGTCAATTTTCCACCTACACGCAAGGAAAAGTGTGTGTGTTGGGGGGGGGGGGTAGATAAAAACTGCTTTGAAAGGAGCTAGTAGTAAAATTGGATTATTTCCAAATAACACGGTGAGGCGACTTTGAAACTGTTTCCATGCATTCAGTTACTAAATCATAATGTTCTTGTAAACACAAAGGAGATATATAGACCCTGAGTAGCAGGCTGTTCCATGTTTAGCTGTTTTGCCTACTTCGTCGTTGTCAGAAAACGAATGACAGCATGGTAACTAGCTAAAAGTAATTTCAGTGTTCCTGAATGATAAGTAAGCGGATTGAATTATCTATTTTAACTTCTTACCTTCTTTGCACTTTTGATGACCGCCGATTTTGAAGCTGCGACTTCCAATGAACGCAGCAGAGATTTTTTAAAATTATGTTATCTGAAAGCGAACAAGGTAATGTAACGTCTTAAAACGTGAAGTATGTTCGGCTACAAAAAGAAATTGTGGGTTCCAAAATAAAACGACCTGTTTTTAAGATCAGGTAGTACATAAGAAGATCCTCTTCTCCTTCATTCAAAAGATCCGTTTCTATACATTTTCATACTGTTTCGGTTGTTGTCATCAATGTTAGATTGAACATGGCACCGGTAGAAAATTTCTTTGTCATTTTTGTTTTTAAGGCTACAAAAAGAAATTGTGGGTTCCAAAATAAAACGACCTGTTTTTAAGATCAGGTAGTACATAAGAAGATCCTCTTCTCCTTCATTCAAAAGATCCGTTTCTATACATTTTCATACTGTTTCGGTTGTTGTCATCAATGTTAGATTGAACATGGCACCGGTAGAAAATTTCTTTGTCATTTTTGTTTTTAAAACAAGTCGTGATCAGAAGTGAAAGATTCTCTTTGCAGTTTCCTTAGCGGCAGT
>CM065716.1:44119258-44124258 GCA_033310375.1 Conus canariensis | reverse complement strand
GACTGACAGACAGACGGTTATATCAAAATGAGCGCTCATTTCGTGAGCTCCAGTGGAGAGGGCACCACAACGACATTCGTCATTCACCCCAGATATCTGTCTTTTGGAGGCTGGAAACTGTGGGACTTTCCAATCAAATCATGACCGTTCAGCGATGATAGTCAATTGGGAGAGCGCAGACCTCCACAAGGTTGAACGGATCCTGGATCCGCCCTTTGAGTCTGCTCATGAGTGACAAAATGTCAATTCTCTGACAGAGGAAGTAATACATTTGTGGACTGAAAAAGTTACTTCCTGCGGGTTTGCTTCTGTAATTCAAGAATTTTTCAATAGAATTTCAATGCTAAAAAAAAAGTGCTTTCCTTCACAGATACTATCTTATTCGTAGCAGTAATTTCACAGTATTCGTGTTCGAGAGGAACACTTTTTTAATAATCTTTCATAACGAAGCCTGGATCCGAAGCATGATCCGGATCCGGATCACAGGTTCGCACCACAAATCAATGAGGAGCACATTCCATCTTTCCGCGAAGTTCAGTTTAATTCCTTCGGGCTGTTGTCGGTTAAACCTGGCTTGCAGACAAAACAAAAACAAACCAAGTGAGGTGCAGAAAGATGGCGGGTCTGGTAGTCCTGAATTACTCCCTGAAACATCTCGGTCACTTTACAGATCTCGGTTGATTCCCCCGTTTGCTGTGAGGACCTGCTGCATCCAGATTTGTTTTGTAGCGTGTTACATGACGATATAGTCACAGCTTCAATGAGCAATTTTTCCCCCGTATATCTCTGCAGGAAAATCAGTAGTTGGGGCAATACGGCTGTAATGTGGTTTGAATACTGGAAAATTCACTTCGTAGGGGTCAAAATCATGCGGCAGGAATTTTCTCAAACAGAAATAAGGAAACTTGTGAGGCCAGCAGATGACGCCTCTCATAGAGTCGAAATGCATGCGTTCTGGCATCTGGGTCATCAACTTGTGACTGGTTGTTCGTTTCAATTGAGTGTGCGCATTTTCTGGCCTTTCACGTTTTCATCGGGTTTATTCATTCGGTTTGTAAGACCCTGTGGCAAAATGATATGAAATCTGCCGCTCACTCTAAGGATCAGAAGCACTAGCTCTCTGAAGATGTTGACAAGACTTTTACAGTGTGAAATAGGCGATGTTCGGAAATCTACAGGGAAGATAACTTGTATTTAGAGCTCTCGTTGAGTGCGAATAATAAAGCCGTGTTCATAGGACAAATGGCACCGGTGGGCAAGCCCTAAGAAATTTAGCCCCATCAGTCAGCTTAGCAGTTCAATCAGAGAGAAAAAATACCAAAACACGGGTGTGAAATATTGCGCATATAGTGCAGACAGTCGATGTCCCGATCGTTACTCTGGGGTGAGCTTCAAATCTAATACTTGACTCTCTAGGTCTACTTCCTATGGCCCATAAACTGAGAAAAGATAACTCTATTTGCAATGAAAGGACATGCGTTATCTCCCCCTGATTTTTTTTTCAGGAACAGGTCTATTTTGCCCCAGCAGTTAACTACACACTTCAGTCAGCGATAGCTGCGACAGATTGTTTTTTTTAACCTCATTGCACTCATAGGATAACAATATTTGTATAAGAGCAAACCAGAAGGCACCAATTCACAAATAGTAATTTTCCAGAAAATAGTAGCCTTTAGATATGAATCAAAAACACAAATATTGCATTAATTCGAACCACATTAACCGTATGTTGAATGACTACTATTACTATTGCTACTACTACCACTACTAGTAGTAGGTATTATTGTTGTAGTTGATTTTCGGTTGGTGGTGTGGTGGTGGTAGTGGTGGTGGTGGGGGGTGGGGGACGGTGAGGAGGAGGAGAGGACGACGACGAGACGACGACGACGACGACGAGACGACGATGACGACAACGACGACGACGACGACGAGACACGACGGCGACGACGACGAGGAGGAGCAAGGGCCACGGCGCAAAGAGAGGGAGAAGAAGAATACGGAGGGAGAGATACAGACCAAAAATACTGTTTGGCCAGTGATCATGCAATGGCACACGTACTAAACATGAAACTGGAAAGGATAGAGAAAATAGGGATATAGGTGGAGGAGCTGAAACAATGAGACAGACAGACAGAGACAGACAGACAGAAAGAAAGAGAAGAGAGACAGAGACAGACGATAGATAGACAGACAGAGACAGAGATGAGAGAAAAAGAGGGAGACAGATACAGACAGACGGACAGCGAATGTATGACTAGTTCATCAGCACAGCAGAGAGAGAGAGAGAGAGAGAGAGAGAGAGGAGAGGAGGAGGGAGGGAGAGGAGAGAGAGAGAGAGAGAGAGGAGAGAGAGACAGACAGACAGACAGACAGACAGGCAGGCAGGCAGAGGACAGCGCAATACATGACTAGTTCATCAGCATACGAGAGAGAGAGAGAGAGAGAGGAGAGAGAGAGAGAGAGAGAGAGAATAGACAGACAGACAGAGACAGCAACGCGTGGCTAGCATATGTCGTCTGTTGCGGATGTCCATCTTAAATCACTGGAAGGAAGAAGAGGCAAGCCAGCGAGGACTATTGGCCATTTTGGACTCTCCCCTGGCCCCCTCCCCACACCCGCTCTCCTGACTTTTGTCTTTTTTTTTCCCTTGGGGGTGGCAGATGGTGAAGTGAGGGACTGGGGAGGGGTGTGGGGGCATGAGGTGTGCCTTTGGATTGAGGAGTGGGGGCGGTGAAAAAGAGGGTGCAATTGTGACGCCAGAATGGTGAGAAAGATGTTAGAATGTGGAGTCGAGAGAGAGAGAGAAAGAGAGAGAGAGAGAGAGAGAGAGAGAGAGAGAGAGAGAGAGAGAGATTGTGTGTGTGCGTGTGTGCGTGCGCGCGCGCATTTGTGTGTGTGTGTGTGTGTGTGTGTGTGTGTGTGTGTGTGTGTGTGTGTGTGTGTGTGTGTGTGTGTGTGTGTGCCTCGCCACTGTCTGCCTGAATCAACGACAGTTATCAAGTACCTGGACACTTATCATATTTCTGAGGACATGGGGCTCACAATAATTCCTCCTTGCACGGCCTCTGGAAAACCAAGCCCATCAATTTCCCAGTGGATACGAAACTCTACAAATCTCTGATAATATTCATTATAATTCCCAGCCACGTTGTACTATGACCAAAGATCTCCAGCCAAATATCCAGTCTTTCAATAAGAAATGATGCAGACAGACTCTCCACATTTCAACACAAATGAGCATGTCATATATGAAGTATCAAACACACTGGAAGATAAGAAAGTCTCCTCACAATTATCCAACACCAAACATAAGCTGGGTTTGTGTCTGGCCTTTACACCCTGTTCACGTCCGTCAGTGTCTCTGGTGGGTCGCCTCACGACGCTCACTATGAGCTGTTCGAGCCTGGGGCTCCATCAAGACGAATCTGGGTGTGTTTATGTACTGGGCGGCGTGAATGAGCGGTGTGAGTGGAATGCAAATGAGGGGAAATACGACTCCATGAGATAAGGATAGATTTGCCAGAAGTAACCCAAAGAGCTCCTGAGAGGACGGTGAAGGGGACTGGACTCGCATCAACACCTCTATCTTGTTGCACATGACTGAAGCTAGACAACTCTCTCTAGGTCTGACCAAGCGTCCATTATCCATTACTCCCACATGGTGTGTATGAGTTTGTTGGGTTTTTTTTTTTTTCAAGATTAAAATCTTCTATCTTGTATCGAGGCACCCATCCAGACGCTGCCATGGAACAAATAACAATTATCCTTCCAGTGCTAATCTACATGGCAACTTTTGAGGACTATGTTTTACCCACCATGACATTTCAGACTAGATGGGTACTCAGAACACCGCAAACCTCTGCCAAAGTAGAATGGATTGTGGATCCCGCATTGATCCGGATCTGCAAAAGTGATCGACACCAAAGTTTCATGGGTACGTCCTTAGGTCACATTATCTTCTAACCAAGTTTCGTTAAAATCGATCAGGTAACTGTCTGCCGTGGCGAAATGGTTAGCATCACAGACTCCAGACTGGGTGGTCGAGGGTTCGATTTCCATCAGAGCCATTTATTTGTGGGGGGGGTTCCGCGCCGTCCGGCTCCTATCCAGAGCTGAGTTTGTTATAGGCTCCATTGGGAAGTCTTGGACCACACAGTCGAGTTCAACCAACTTCATGGATGCGTCTCTGAGAGTATTTCTCAAGTTGCCTGACCAACACTACAGATACCTGTAATTCTTAGACCTGGTTGCTGCTGGGATAGGTTATGAAAGTAAGCGTAAAGAACAGCCCTGTCATGCATTCTCAGACCACGGTGGAAATCCATAGCCTCATCTGCACCATCTTCACCCTGAGCACAAAAATGTATCAAAGTTTACGGTCCTTCATGCCCTGCTATCAAGGTACCACCAGTTTTTGATTTCCACTCCACGTCTATGTCCTTGGTGAGGTTCTGTTGGGGTCAACAACATCGGCAAATTCGTGGGGACTGCCATTGGACAGAAGAGTTTGTGCCCTCAAGAGGAAGATCTCACTAATGTTTGCTTTGCAATTAAGCAATTATTGTCGCCAGTTGGGCGACATAGTACGTGTTGGATCGGAACAGGCACCACTCAACAGCAACGAAGTGACTTCGCTGCAGTACATGGTATCCTCTGCTGAGGTGCTTCTTGATAACTCGACTTTGCTCACTGTGGATTACCAATGCAGGGGCTGTAGCAGGATATTCCCGGTTGTGGCTGTGGATGGGAAGCCAGGATGAGCGCCATGGGTGCAATGTCACTGAAGCGACACAGAGACAACAAAAATATTTGGATTTTTTACACAGTTTGCTGTCACAAATAAACCAAGAAAAACGGGTAAAATAATATAATCTCTTTCTTGGCAGAGGCAGATATTGAGTTGGGGACTCGAACCACAGTTCAAGGAGATTTTTTTCGTGTCTAAGGCAAAGGCATTATCCATAAGGCAACCATCAATCGTCTGTGCGTAAACAGAATCA
>CM065716.1:44094258-44114258 GCA_033310375.1 Conus canariensis | reverse complement strand
GTCCTGTGTGTTATGTGTCAAAGGAAATGAAGTGAAATTTGCCCTCAGTTGCAAACAACATTCAAATATCAGAGACAATTTCAGTTATGCCAGGTGTTTTTTCAACTTGTATGTATTGATGTCTTGCACAAAGACTGATGTCATACACCAATTTTCCTGTTGTTTTTCCCCTCATGTAAAGCGTTTAGATACAGAAAGTTTTTTTTTTTTCAAGTTGCATGTACATCAGTCGTTATTGTGATTATTTTTCTCTAAATGTGTATCTTTGTATATTGTTAACGTATCCCTTCATGAAAGGTAGGGGCCAACTATGAATATGCCATTGTGCTTATGTTAATTCATTAATTCTCTCTCTCTCTCTCTCTCTCTCTCTCTCTCTCTCTCTCTCTCTCTCTCTCTCTCTCTCTCTTTTCCTCCTTCTCTCTTTTTTTTCCTTTCTTTCGCTCAGTTGCTAATGTACATGGAAATGATCAGAATGTCGACAGACGTTATTCTGCACAATCTATTTTCAAGTCATACAAAATGTGTTTAAAAAAAAAAATATATATATATATATGTGTGTGTGTGTGTGTGTGTGTGTGTGTGTGTGTGTGTGTGTGTGTGTGTGTGTGTATCACTGTCATCGACAGACATGTGACAGAGACTTCTTGAGTAAAATTCAGAGCCTTGTCCTGCAATATCTAAAAGCTCTGTTTTCCAGCATTATGTGACAAAAGGAATTGTTGGCACATACTTCAAGCTGCCCTCGCCCATTCCCTCACCCTCACAAATTGTCAGCAAAACATTAATCACGAGCTTCTACCCGATTTTCCTCTGTTTTTGTTTCACTTCCATGCCCCCAAACTCCACATCCCCTTCTTTGCCCTGCACATTCGTCGAAAGACAGCTGTTCACTAACATACCCGCATAAAACACCAATACGAAAACTGGAACTGGACTTTCGTTTCAAAGCATATTCTGTCGTTTGTGTTGTTTCTCGAGACACAGCCTTTGTCGCCACATGCTTTTGTGTTTATTTCCATAGAGACGACCGTGTGCGTGCCGGACTAGACTGTTCTCTTTGCGTCCACTGTGCCGTGAATCCTTAAGGAATACTATTCTCACGTGATGTGGTGGAGCTTTAGTCATTTCGTGTTAAGTAGCGCACTTCAGGGAATTGGATCTCTCTCTCTCTCTCTGTGTGTGTGTGTGTGTGTGTGTGTGTGTGTGTGTGTGTGTGCGTGCGTGCGTGCGTGCGTGCGTGCGTGCGTGCGTGTGTGTGTGTGTGTGTGTGTGTGTGTGTGTGTGTGTGTGTGTGTGTGTGTGTGTGCTCTGTTAGTTCTTTAGTTTAACGTCTATTCACTATAAGTGTTATTAGACGGGGGAAAAAATAGATTGTGTGTGTGCGTGTACGTGTGTGTGTGCGTGTGTGTGCGTGGGCGTGCGCGCGCGCGCGCGCGCGCGTGTGTGTGTGCGTTTGAGTGCGTGTGTGTGTGCGTGCATAATTATGTGTGTGCGCGCGCCTGTGTATGTGTGCAAGAGAGAGAGAGAGAGAGAGAGAGAGAGAGAGAGAGAGGACTGTGCTGGTGGTAAGAGGGGAAGGTTGGGATGGGTGGTGAGATAGGTAGATATTTACTTATCCTGGTTGTTTATCTAGCCTTTAGTGTATGTTGATCAGGAAAATTAAAGTATATCAAACGAAACAAGTTAAGTAGGATTGGATCATAATGCAGGGGGATGGGTAGGGGGAGAGGGGTTTGCGGGTGGGGATGGGGGGCATCAGGGTGGAAAGGAGGACGGAATAGAGGAAGGGAGTGGGGGGTGGGGGTGGCTAACCATATATATCATATAATCGTAACTCTTTTATATCAATGTCGTACAACACAACAATTTTAGTTTAAAATACATCAGAGACAGATACCAAGTGGACTGGAATTAAAAATTTCAGAGAACATGCAAAGTAATGCATGATTATTTAAAATATTTTCAGTGGATAATGGTACACTGGCTGACAATTGATCTGCTAACTTTATCTGAGGAACAGAGTGCCTAACTCCTGGGCAGTGAAGAAGTAGATGGTTTACAGTAATTTGTTTGCCACATATGCAATGTATATTTTTAGAATACTTTGTTCTAAAAGCATTCAATCGGAACCTATACATCAAACTCGTAACATGTCTGGAATGCATTACAGATAAATTGTTAAAAAAAGATTTCGGATTCGCTGCATTCTTTACTTGTACACAGTGCTGGTAATACTGACTATTTGTTTTTTGTGCAGTTCAGCAACCTGATTTTGAGACACTTTTTCTAAGCGCTGGTTGAATTCATGCAGATCTAGTTGAATGTCGAGATGCTGTGAACCTTCTAAATTTTTCGCTGCCTTTTTAGCCGCATGATCCGCCCACTCGTTGTGGGTGATTCCGGAGTGAGAAGGAATCCAGCAAAAGGTAATACTGGTACCCTTTATAGACAACTCATGAATGATATGTTTTATTTCAATAGTCATTTCCAGTCGATTTCTTATGCCTCGGGATTTAATGGCTTGTAAAACAGACTTTGGATCCACACAGAATAAGATTTTGCATGTATCCGTCGAAAGATCTACAATATAATTTAATGCCATAAGTATGGCTACAAGTTCAGCAGTAAAAATGGAATAATGTTTACCAATGTATATCGTTTTTCTGTTTTTAATAAGGGTATTACAAAAGCTGCACCAGTATTTCCGTCTTCAAAAACTGATCCATCGGCGTATATCTTTAGATAGTCTGTATACTTACTTTCCAAGTGGGAATTAACTAAACATTTTAATAGATTAGGGGAATGTGTTTTTTTTTTATAAATCTGTATGATCAATGTCAAATATTGGTTGATTTTGTTCCCATTCTGGAAGTGGAGAAAAAGAAGGTTTAACTGCAACATTTTTCCCGTTCAGATCTGTATTACAAATATCTGAGGCATATGTATTAATGGACTTCAATGACTGTATTGTTCTAGCTCTTTTTGCAAAAATCGGTTTCTGAATTAAGATTTGTTTCTTTTTGTGAAAATGTTTCGTAAGCAGAAGTTTTAAGGATAAATTTCGCAGCTGAGGCTTTTCTTTGTTCATCGAGGGGTAGAACACCTGCTTCTCTGTATGTTCCTAAAATTGACGCGTGTATTGGTACACCTGGAGCAAGTTTGTAAGCTTTGGAATCTATGCTCTGCAGTTTCTTTAACAAGTGTGCTGGAGCGCTGAAAAAAAGCCTCCTGGGCATACGTCATCCGTGACTGTACAAGGGATGTAGCGAGAGATATTAGTGCCTTTGTGTCCTGTCCCCAGTGCTGTCTGCTTATTACCTTCAAAAAGTTCAGACTTTTTCTAGCTTTGTTTGTTATGTAGTCGATGTGGTAATTCCACGAAAGTTTTGAAGTGAGGTAGACGCCGAGAAATTTGACAATTTGTGTATATTTTATGATTGCACCATTAATAGTTAATTCAGGTAATTTATTTGGGTCATAGCCTGAATTAAACAGCATGATTTTTGTTTTTTCCAATGGTAAGGTTAGTCCATTTTCTATCATAAAGTTGTTGATTTTATCAAGTTCACATTGATACACTTTCTTTATATAGTTCAAAGCCCTGACTGGAGTTTTAAATTTCATTGTCACCTTCATCCACAAACAAATATCATCAGCAAATTGAGCTAAAGTGGTATCTTTGGACAGGTCTTTCGGAAGATCAGCTAAAAAGATGCTAAACAAAATTGGAGAAATAACCGATCCCTGAGGCAGACCCATACGTAACTGTCTGGGGTTTGAATATGAATTTCCAAGCTTTACCTGTATAAACCTATTAGATAGAAAGCTAGCAATATAATTGTACGTATTACCTGTTATGCCTATGTGTTTAAGTTTATAGAGAAGGCGAGTGTGCCAAACTTGATCGTATGCTTTTCGGACACAAAAAAATGTCGCTAGTATATTTTTTCGCCTTGCGAACTGCTGCTTTACTTGGGTTGTTAATTTAACAAGATGTTCAGTTGTAAATCTGCCTTTTCGAAAGCCAGCTTGGTTGACAGGTATTACTTTATATTTTTCGCAGTAATGATCTAGTCTATTTCAAACAATCTTTTCCATTAGTTTGCATGTGTGGGATGTTAAGGCGATTGGACGATAGCTGTTTTTTTTCTGCTCTGGGCTTTCCTTGTTTGCGTATTGGAATAATGATTGAGTGCTTCCAGACGAGAGGGATATTACCATCAGACCAGCATTTCTGTAGAAAAAAAATGAAGAAATTCTATAACATTATCTGGCAGGTGTCCCAACATTTCATTTGAGATTCCGTCTAAACCAACGAATGTTTTCTTCTTAAGACTTGAAAGACATTCTTTTACTTCGTACAATGTTATATCAGCATTTATATACTTCGTACAATGTTATATCAGCATTTATATACTTCGTACAATGTTATATCAGCATTTATATACGATTCATTTATATTATTTGTTTCTTTATGTGTTCTATTTTTTCTTGATTTTCTCTATATGTCCTGCCTTTCTCTGAGAGTCCAGTGTTTCTACTATAATTTGCAAACATTTCAGCAAATTCTTCAGCTTTTTCTAGATTTGTAGGTATCTCTGAGTTGTCCAGTTTGACAGGACACTGTGGCAAGTTAATTCCATTCTTCATAGATTTTAGTTTTTCCCAGACCTTTTGCATGTCCTTGTGATTTGATACTTCATTTATGCCAAAAATAGACCAATATTGCCTTTTTGCTCTGTGTGTGCGTGTGCG
Source organism: Conus canariensis (assembly GCA_033310375.1). Lineage (NCBI taxonomy): Eukaryota > Metazoa > Mollusca > Gastropoda > Neogastropoda > Conidae > Conus > Conus canariensis. The sequence continues at coordinate 44,109,500 of CM065716.1, read as the reverse complement.
AGTGCGTGTGTGCACGCGCGCGCGCGTGTACATGTGTGTGTGTGTGTGTGTGTGTATGTGTGTGTGTGTGTGTGTGTGTGTGTGTGTGTGTGTGTGTGTGTGTGTGTGTGTGTGTGTGTGATTTCCCGTCCTTTTTATTTTACAAAGGTTTGCATACACATTGTAATTTAAATTCTGGTCATATTGTGGTTAAACATTAGTAAACCGACGTACGATAAAAAAAAAAAAAAAGTAATCAAACTGGTTTGTTTTTGTTTTGTTTTTGTCGTCATTGTTTTTTTAACGGCATTTTTTTTTCAGCACCGTCGATGGGGCTCTGTGTGTGTGTGTGTGTGTGTGTGTGTGTGTGTGTGTGTGTGTGTGTGTGTGTGTGTGTGTGGAGAGAGAGAGAGAGAGAGAGAGAGAGAGAGAGAGAGAGAGAAACGATCCTCAGTACGTTACCACTACACTATCTATCTGTTATGTGTCACGTGTAGACTTCTTATACGGATAGGATCGAATTCCAACATGAATGGCAATGATGTCAGAGTATTATTCAGATGATTACACCAGGCACATCTTTTGCTGTCCCATCTTAGTGACAGCACCACATCCCAGGCATAACCAGCTACATCGTACATCGTTATCTTGCAGAAAGGTACCTGCAGTTACTAAGTTACTCTCCCTTCCCTTCACCTTTGCACTTACTTCACCCTCCCATCCCTACCCCCTGTCTCACACCCTCTTCCCCATTCCCTCCATTTCCTTCCTTTTTACTTTTCACACTCCCTGATTTGAGTGGGAATCCTCCTCTCGAGTTCAGTTCACCACCACAGTCCGTGCGATGGCAGTCATCATTCATCTGCTAACACCACAGACTTTGACATGAACCAGCTCAGTACAGTCATAGATGCGGACAAAACATCGTAACGCTGTCAGTATAACGTGAATGCACTATAAGTATGGATTTAGAGAGTACATTGTAACGTTAGTAGGATAACACGATTTCTTCATGAATGTGGCTCTAAAGAGGACTTTGAGGCTCTGTCAGCGTGATATGATTGGTTCATTCGTTTATTTATAGTCTGTTCATCTACGTCTGTCATTTTAAACTCCAAATGAATTAAGTCAGTAGATCAACGATGATCAGTAGAATAAACCAATGCCAAAATTAAAAAAAAAGGCAACAGAGATAAAGAAAAAAAAGAAAAGGCAGGCGGAGGATGAAGGGATATAGGGTGGTGGGTGGGGAACAGGTCAGTGAAAGTGGGTAGTGAGAAAGGATTTACAAGAAACGACCAGATGGAATATGTAAAAGGTGACAGGCCAGTGAGCATACGTCTTCGGCTGTCACTTTTTTCATGACATACGCAATCGATTTCTTTGCAATATTTAGTAGTGGGAGACTATAAAGATAATTTGAACGCTAAATCTGTGATAACCCCGTAGTCGGACTTCATACATCTAATAATAAACATTCACTGGTGTGAAGACTGGAAAAAAAATCCCCACATGTCTTTTTCTATAATACTGCATATTTTCATACTCGATGACGTAATAGCAATTCAACGGCATTTGAACTATTTTTGCCACCAGTTATGCACGACGATCAGCATGTTAATTACAATTAACACCATAAAGCGATCGAATCCAACAAAAAAAAACCAGTCTTTGTTACTTTCATTTAATTGCAGTGAATACAATGTCTTATTTAAATAATAATATTAAACAAATTTTAAATATTAGTGTTAGCGCACCGCGAAAAAAAAGAAAAAAAAAAAGAAAAAGTGGACAAACAAATCACAAGACAAAACACGACGCGTTTCGACCTCTTAGGTCTTCTTCAGGCAAGATACAAAACAATGAGCACAACGAAAATGAACGACCAATCCCTTATCTTCATCCACTTCAGCGCAAGATAGGCGTTGAATGAAAACGAGGCTGTCAGAAAGGAGATAATAAAAATTTTTTAGATTTCCACCTGCTGTGGTCTCACTTTGTAACTAAATAATAACATTAGATTAATGAAATACTAATGAAGTAGCTTACAAAACTGCTTTAGAGTCTACACAAAATGAAAGTTTGAACAAATTTAGTGGTATCTCATTAAAAAATGACAAACCCATAAGGATCACAATAAGTTTTGCTGTGAAAATTAATATTCTCTTCCGAGATGATAAAATTTCTCAACCTTTAGAGGTGGAAATATAAACCCAGAACCTGCAAGTTGATGTCCATGAACAAGTCCACCTGTGTAAATCTTAAAATGATTCGGATATGTTCGTGCTGAACGTGTTTTAACCGATATTGTAAACATATTAGATTTTATCCTTTATTAAATCAGTATGATGTACATCAGTGCTGGCTCTCGTTCGTTCCTACCATGATGAGGGCGTAGTGTCCATAACTGGAGCAACATTCTGTGGATTAGCATCGCGTTTTCTTTTAAGAAATATTGGAAACACATGCAGAAATCGTTTGTCAGGTTTGGTCATTCTTTGCGCTTTTTGGAAGTCCTGAGCCGATCGTACTTTTAACTCATTTTGAACAGAATTTCCCATTGCACTTGCTCTAAGAACACACTTTTCCCCTGCTCTTTCTCATTTGATCAAGAGGTAAAAATTCTGCCAGTTTGTACGAGTGCATTTTTATTTGTGTTAAAAGGAACGCCTGAGGCCATTTTGATAGATTTACCACCAAAAGTCCGTAATTTCTTCAAATAATTTATAAGAGCAGAGATAAAAACTTCTTGATATGTCAATCTAGGCCTGCCAAAAGTAGTTGCAATGTGCACCAGAGTTTTATGATCTTGACTCAAAGGATGTTTACTTACAATTTCCGTGGCTTTAGATAGCATTGTGTCGTTTTTCTTTCCAATTCAGCTTTTAAGTCTGGTAATATCCAAAACGTTTACCGTCTGTCATATGCGTAGTTTCTGTTCCATTGAACTGAAATTATGGTAGCTTTTGTGGATCAAACGTGTTGTTAAAAAGAGTCATATAAATCTTTCTTCTTAATATTGTAAGCTTATTACTTTCATTTTACATGCTCTGTTTGATAGATTTTATTCACATGGCTAATTTTACACTGTCCTGTTTTCTTCCACTCGGAAAAATTATCCATATCTCTTTATGATCAAAGTCTTAAATAATGTTGGTAGATATATCAAGATATCTTCGTAAATCATATGACAAAATATTAAAAAGTAGTGGAGCTATAATAGATCCTTTGGGTACTCCCATATGAATCGGTCTACAGGAAGACCAAGAATAACTTACTTTTGTCATAAAATTTCTTCTTGTCAACAATCATTTTACTGAAACGTATATACCGTCACTAAGCTGTTTTTCGACTTCAACAATAACCTTTCATGTCATGTATGATAACATGCTTTTGTGCATAAAAAAAAATTGCAAGAACACTCATTCTTTTTGCAAATTATTGCACTATGTGAGTAGTGAATCCTACCTGTGCGACAGGAATAATTTGATTTTTCCCCAGAAAAAAAGTGTCAATCTTATTCATGTTTTTTTTTCTCCATAACTTTTTAACGAGTGACCTTAGAGATAATGGTCTGTAACTGGTGATTTCTGATCGTGATTCGGCATCTTCCAACAAAGGGGAGTGGTATTTGTTTCCTAGTATCTAAGAAATACTTTATTAAGAAGCAATTGTAAGATTTGGGGACAGTATTAAAGCATGCTGTATAAAATGGCAACCTTATTACTGGAGGAAGCAATACCATCTTCAACCTCTCTGGTGCTCAAAGGTGGATTGACGAAGATCTCGTTCCGTAGGGTGGAGCATCTATAGTGTTCACGTCGTTTGTAATCAATTCTGGAGCAGAATTGTTAAATTGTCAGCCTTTTTCTTACTGCACAAATTTCAAGCTCAACCCCCCCCCCCCCCCCCCCCAACCCCCCATCACATGAGAAACCTTGTCCCTATAGAATTCACGGCACAGTGGAAGCGAAGAGAGCAGCTGTGGGAGACACGCTCAGGGTGATCTCTGTGGAAATAGACACAAAAACCAAATTACAAAAACTGTGTGCCTTGACGCGTGTGACTGGGACACGGATTTGGCTTGAAACCATAATCGAGTTCCACACGTTATTTCTGTTCTGTTTGCGTGGGTGTGTAGATAGGTGTTTCGGACGTGTGTGTGTGTGTGTGTGTGTGTGTGTGTGTGTGTGTGTGTGTGTGTGTGTGTGTTTGCACGCGCGTTTGCATGCACGTGTACTTGCTTCATTACATTATTTATGTATGACTGTTCTCTTGACACCTACCACGCTTGCCTCGTATTTCTCCCTCCTATTCCCCGTCCACTACATTTCTGAATGTGCGTGCGTGCGTGCGTGCGTGCGTGTGTGTGCGTGTCTGTGTGTGTGTGTGTGTGTGTGTGTGTGTGTGTGTGTGTGTGTGTGTGTGTGTGTGGATAGAAGGTATGAATGCGTGAGTGAAAGCTTGCATGCATGTGTGCAGTGAAGCTCTCTAATCAGACCATAATTAAGCACAGTCCTTGCAACTTACCAGGTTCTATTCTGAGAGAAGGGGAGTGAGATAGGATGTGGCGCTTGTGTGTGTGTGTGTGTGTGTGTGTGTGTGTGTGTGTGTGTGTGTGTGTGTGTGTGTGTGTGTGTTCCCAAAAATGAGGTAATTTGTGACAAAAGGTAAGATATATATGTATTCATTTAGTATCCTGCTTTCTGTTGTAAACTGACTGCTATTGAATGCCATGGACTAATATACACGTTTATGATTTTCTGCAGTTATCACACCTTTTTAAACAGTGTGGACCAGTGCCTATATTCAATGCACTGAATTACAATAGTACAGTCGCACTGGAAAGCACATCTAAGCATGTCAGATATTCAAATACAGGATAGCTTTTGTATCGTACCTTGTTTGTCATTAAATTCCATCTTCATCCTTTCTTTTCCAGCCGGTATGGATCAAACGTCCTAGTGCCTCGTCGTGAGAAAGTAGAGAAGACAAAATATCATATAGGAATGTTGTACGAAAAGAACCTCTAAACACGTTCATTTCTGTAACCGAACAGACATATCTAAATCTAGGATGAGTTCGAAACTGTTTGACAGATGTCCATATTTCATGACGTGCTCTCAACTTCATCATCTTGAGCAAATGAATGATACTACAGATGGATGTGTGATTATGGTTATCTTACGTTCAAACGAAATGCATAACAAGACAACAACAAAAAACCATTACTTTAACGTATAAATAAAATCATTTATGACTGATCTCTTTCGAGGCTGCCAGACAAAAATAGAGGCATAAAAGTAAAAATGGAATTACAGAACCGCCAACGAAGGAACGCATAAAGTAAAATGGAATTACAGAACCGCCAACGAAGGAACAAATAAAAAGCAAAACAGACAGACAGTACACGTTCCGACATATTAGATTTGCTTCAGGCAGGATAAACAACATTCATAACAGTGGAAACAAAGTGACGAACTGTCACTCAGTTCTTCGATCTTGGTAACGACTGTGGCGTGGTTGAAAGACTGAAATTACAGAATGGAAGAAGAAGAATGGAGAGAGTTGATGTGAGTAGGTATAGATTAAAACGATTATAACCTTTATTTTTTAAAAAAAGAAAAAAGGAAAAAATGATCATATTATATTGGTATGATTAGAAACAACAACAATAGCAATAATGATTATGATAATAATAACAATGATGGTAAAATTATAACAATAGTAATCATAATAGCAAAAATAATGCTAGTAGATAATGATAATAATGATGATAATAATAATAATAATAATGATAATAATAGTGACAATATAAGTAATAATAATAATAATCGTAATAATAACAATAATGACAATAATAATAATGATGATGGTGATGATGATGATAGTGATGATGACGATGATGATGATGATGATGATAATAATAATGATAATGATAAAAAAAAAAAAACAGTGGCGTAAATAAAAGAATAGAATCACAGAATGGAAAAAAACTAGAGAAAAGAGATTGGAGGGAAGAGGATACCGATTAAAACGATAATGACAATTAGAAGGAAAAAATTAATAATTGTATGATTATCATATAATAATGATGACCATGATCATGATGATAATTACAAGAATGATAATAACAGTACTCATAGTAATGATCATAGAGGAGGAGGTAGAAGACGAAGAAGAAGAACACGAAGACGACGACGACGAAGAAGAAGAAGAAAGAGAAGGAGGGGGATGCTTACCATGATAGTTATGATCATACTAAGACGACGAAGCAGCAGTAGCAGTAGTAGTAGTGGTGGCTGTGGGGTGGTAGCAGCAGTAGGAGGAGGAGCATAACAATGATAATAATAATAATGATGATAATCATCATCATCATCATCACCATCAAAATGACAAAAAGAAGCAGCAGCAGTAGTAGTAGCAACAGCAACAACAGTACTGGTATGATCGTCATCATAAATATTTTCATTATCATTATGCTCTTACTACTGTACCTACTGCCACTACAGATGATAATGAAAATAATCATGATGTGACAATAGGGTTGATAATCATATTAACAACAACAATGGTGGTAATAACAACAATGATAATAACAAAAACATTAATAGTAATAATAATAAAAATAGTGATCAGAAGAAAAAGAAGAAGAAAAATGTAGCTGGAAAGTAAAGAAACTGATAAGTAAGGGAGTAAAAAATTAGAAGTGCAACTGAAAGAAAATAAGGTGGTTCAGGAGAAGGGAAAGAAACAAAGAAAATCTATGTGTGAAAGATGAAGTACACGTGTTTGAAAGGAAGTTAGCGTTTAAAAGATGAGAGTACTATTAAAGAAGAAGTAAAAGAATTAGTGGAAGGAAACAACGAAACAAACAAACAATAAATATATATATATATATATAATATATATATATATATATAAACAAAGCTTGCTCTTATGTCTTAGATTGAAGAAATAGGGGGAGATAAGCATTCATATCTGCAGTGGTAGTTAATTCTGCCTAACAAACAATATGTGCTTCAGAGGATGGATGGGGATTAATATATGCTTCTCAAAATGAGCCTTCAGCAAGCATATAGTCTACAAGGGGGAGACAATCTCCAATGGAGAGGAAACTCACTAACGTGTAACTCCTGGTCATATACCGGTATTTCGAAGCCTGATTGTTTCTCCTCAGTGACCGCGCAAAGTGGTAACGTGACTCCTCTGCCTTTTCGGTTTTAAGAAGAATGCTATCCCAGAAAAAGGCTGGTGTGCAATAACCGTAGTATGTTTGTTGAGTTTTCAAAAAAACAACCAAAGGTGCCACCTAAGAAGCAAAAGGAAATCATGAAAGAGCAAAACAAGCTACATTTACTTGTGAAAAGTAGAAAATATAAAAAGATAACCTCTTAAGACACAAGTGATGAGGGCCAGTTTTGGAATGAATCCACAAAGGACTAAATTATAATAGACTTGCAGTCATTGCAACACCAAGCTGCTCTGTAAGTTGCTGGAATGCTGCTTGGTTACTTATCCTTGGAATTTATCAGTCTATTATATATATATATATATATATATATATATATATATAATATACCTTATAATATAACCTTGGAATTTATTAGTCTATTATATATATATATATATATAATATATATAATATAATATATATATATATATATATTATTATACAATAAACTAATAAATTCTAACTAATAAATGTTGTTATTATTATTATTATTATTATTATATACTACTATCATTATCATTATCGTTATTATTTTATTATATTATTATTACTATCATTATCACTATTATCATCATTTATTATTATCTTCATCATCGCTATATTATTATTATTATACGCTGAAATGCCATTCATTTTCTCCTCTTTTACATGATTATTATCGTTTTAACTTGTACCTCCTCCCATCCAGCCCTTCTCTTGTTCTCTTTCCATTCCTAAGTTTAGCCTTTCCACCTGTGTCAGATTGCACCGACATGAAAGAGTTAAGTGATTGTTTGTTCGTCCTTTGTTTCCATTGCTTTAAACGCTGTCTGCCCTACAAAAAGAAGAGCTAATAGTTTGACATGCGTGGTGTCTGTTTTGTAATATATTCCTTCGTTTGGTGGCTCCGTAATTCCAATTTTGCGTGTACGTTTTAATTTCCGCCTGCATTCACCCCACTTTGAAAACCAAAATACAGAAAACCAAAACTCAGTCAGCATGCGTATTCATTAGAAATTACTCCTTGATACTCTAGGATACCATCAATATATAATGATATGTAATACTTTGTAGGAATGGCTGGCAGATATTCATATACTTCTTCTGTGTGTGTATGTGTATATGTGTTTTTGATTTGTTTATGTTCCTCTTTTGTTCTGATGGGTTTTTTTTTATTCTGCCCAGAGTTTAGTTATATTTTCCCTTATCTTCTCATTTGTGAAATATCACTATGTACAGAAACTTGAAAAGAAAAGAAAAGTGTATTTAGAAAGAAAAACTCAATCAGCTGGACGCCTCTGACCATTACTACAATGCTGATCACTCCAGCCTGGAGTAAACATAACGTTTTAATGAATGGTTTTGATTTTTGTAATATTAAAGAGAATTTAGTTTCAAAGTAGGCATTAATCTAACTCTTAATACTATTTCAGGTGAAGAATCTGTGTCATAACCTAAAAGAAATATCTTGATGTAATACAAAAGAACACATACTTCATGAGCTATAACACAGAAAAAAAGCATAGTTCATTAGCTATGTGATTAATTTCCATTTACATTGAGAAACGTTTGTCATTAGTTTATATCCTCAGTTCATCTGCTGTCATTTTCAGTGCATGTTCCTTTAACATGTCGCTCTTGGTTATTCAGAGGATGTTTCTCTTGCACGGATACTGCAGTGATTAATGGTGTAACTACAGTCAACAGCAGATTTACTTTGAAGATTTGACATAGCAGTGACTTGATCACATGGCAAGGCTGGAGAAAAACAAAGAAAAAGTATGGCATTGACTAGCTGCTGTAGCATGGACTATAACCCTCATATTAGTGTTCTTTTATTGAGACTCAGTCTTCACAACACAATAAATATGATATGCAGGGACGTTTGCTCAACTGAAGAGAAATGCTGTATGTGAATTCCCAAACTGCCATGTGACACACAAGTTTGGATCCTTGTTTACAGTTTCTACCAGGAATATTCAGCGAACTGCTTAAAGAAACACTGCCTTTATAAAAAAAAAAAAAAATCAAAAGGCACTGATGGTAATAGAAATAGGACAGACAAATTAGCTACAAATGTTAGTGGTAAGAAGTGATACAGGAGAATCGCACGCGCGCGCACGCGCGCGCGCGCACACACACACACACACACACACACACACACACACACACACACACACACACCACACACTCACACACACACACACACAACACACATGAGAAAAACAATGATAATGCCAGTTCTATTGTATGCTGATCTAACTGCAGACCCTCCAGTACTAACTGATCCCAGGAAAAAAAAACAATTCCCAGACAGCTGCCACACTGGCGCAGATATCCCCCCCTCCCTCCCCCGCAGATATCCCCCATCCCCCTTTCCGCCGTCCCCCCTCCCCCCCCCCCCCCCCCCTCCCCCCTCCGGTGGAGGCTGTCTCTCCTTTTGGGAATAGTTCCCTCGGACTGAGACAAGAAACAGACCTCTGCACAGTCGGCCTCACTGACCGTGAGACAGCTGCTTCCTCTCAGCTTTCACACCTTCCCCATTTAGCAGTTCCCTCGCTACCTTTTTTTTTACGCTGTTACGCCTCTCCCCAGGCTGCTGGAAAACCGTTCGTCCTCCCACGCTCAGATAGCGTTCCTTTGTTCCTTCTCTTTTGCAGGGTGCATGGGAGAGAGGGGAATCTTATGTCACAGGGCAACAATCATTTCACACAATTTTTTGTTATGACTCTCTCTCTCTCTCTCTCTCTCTCTCTCTCTCTCTCTCTCTCTCTCTCTTCGAATTATATTGCTGCATGGAAAGACTGGCCAATGTCCTGTACATTGTAAATTTGTTTTGAGAATGCTTTGGAACAGATTTTCTTTAAAGGCTTTCGATACCATAAAGTTCTGCACAGTAAAATAAAATGAATAAGGTATCATCTGTATGCCATCGTCTATAACGTTATGCTATTACTTAGAGTAAGAGTACTCATATAGCGCCTATCCCTGGTCAGAGACCAAGCTCTAAGCGCTTTAAAATCCGCATTCTCGTTTACATAACGGGCTGTCTACCTGGGTACAGCCGACTGATGAGCTGCCTGCTGGCGGTTCATCCAGTCGTTTCCCGTGTCATTCAGACAATATCGTTCATTCAATGTAACAATTCTTTCATTCTTTCGATTTTTTTCGGCAGAGTCCATGCTATGTGTAACGTGTCATCCATATCAACCGCCAAACTGGCCTTCTCTTCCGAAAGTTGGTGATGGATTTTACGTGTGTGCAAGACGTTATGCATGCATTCACACACGGAGCCTCAGTTTATAGTCTCATTCGAAGGACTGTTTGCGAAATGGAGTCAGAACCAATGTTAACTCAGAGAGAAAAATCCCCCTGTACCAAAACGGCCCGGTGGAGATTCGAACCCACAACTCCAGGATCACCAAGATTACGAGTCCGGCACTCTATCAACCGAGCTATTCCGGTTTGTTACGCTATCAATCATGTGTGGCAAAAACCAGGGTGCTTGTGATTGTCATATGTTCTTAGCGTCTTTAAAAACACACTGAAAGAATGACACTTTGAGGTAACCATGAAAGAACCGTTTTCTTTTTTACAGTATATTTAATTCTATTGCTTCGTACACAGCTGCTGTTAAAGGCATTCTTATGCATTATGTGTCATCAAGATTAGGGCTTGGAATCTTCATTGAAATTCCATTAATAACAACACTCTCAGAATGTTTCTGTAGGAATGTTTTTTGTACTTGTTATTACATTGTAGAAACAATTTTTTTTTAATTTGATTCTATCATGTCCAAAATATAAAGGCTTTAGAGAGAAATATATTCTATCAAAAATTTCCAAAACATTCCCAATATGGCAGCTTTGGCTGGGGGCTTCAAAAGCCTAATACATCTCAGAATGTTTCTGTAGGAGCTTTTTTTGTACTTGCTATTACATTGTAGAAACAAATTTTTCAATTTGATTCTATCATGTCCAAAATATAAAGGCTTTGGGGAGAAATATATTCTATCAAAAATTTCGAAAACATTCCCAATATGGCAGCTTTAGCTGGGGGCTTCAAAAGCCTAATATCCCAGGAAAACAATTACTGTCTTGTAAAAACAGATTATAATCTGAGAACGCGTTTCTTTTTCGTTTGTTGTCCTTTGTTCCATCATTTTCACCTGTAATTATTAGTCTCTCCACTTGTACCATTGCATTTCTTTTTACCCTTCTTTCTTTTCAGGCAAAATCTTACTGATTCTTTTTTTTTTATCGTAGTCCCTTTGTATTAACTTTTGTCTTTCCATGGGAGTCTTTTATGCTATGTTTTGCCTCCACAATCCTTCGTGCCATCCTTTGCCCTCTGTCATCCTTTGTAAAATAAATTTTCTCTGTATTTTTTGTGTCACTATTTGCCCTCTGTAGTCCTTTAAAGCACTTTTTGTCCTCTTCGGTCCTTCTCGCCATTTTTTCTGTTCTCCATTGTTTCAGGCTGTCCAATCTCCTCTGAAGTCCTTTGAACCCTCCTCTGTCAATTCTAGCCCTAGCCCTCTTCATCTTTGTGTCATTCTTTGTCCTTTGTTCCTCCGTTTCATCCTTTGTTATCTGCCTTTCTTTTGTGTCACCTATTCCTTGTGTAGTCCTTTTACATGCTTTGTCCTTTCGTTGTCTCCCATTTTTTTGTTCTCCTTTTTGGTCTGTATCTCCTTGACCACCTCTCTGCATCTGCAGCTTGTCGTACATCTTTGTCCTCTGTTGTCCTCTTTTACCTTTGTTGCCATCTGCAGCTGTTCGTGCATCCTTTTCCTCTGTTGTCCTCATTACTTTGTTTTGTTCATCTCACTGTTCGTGCATCCTTTGTTCCTCTGTTGTCCTCATTATCTTTGTTTGCATCTGCAGCTGTTCGTGCCATCCTTTGTCCTTGTTGTCCTCATTACCTTTGTTTGAATCTGCAGCTGTTCGTGCCATCCTTTGTCCTCTGTTGTCCTCATTACCTTGTTTGTCATCTGCAGCTGTTCGTGCCATTCCTTTGTCCTGTGTTGTCCTCATTACTTTGTTTGCCATCTGCAGCTGTTCGTGCCATCCTTTGTCCTTGTTGTCCTCATTACCCTTTGTTTGTCATCTGCAGCTGTTCGTGCCATCCTTGTCCTCTGTTGTCCTCATTATCTGTGTTTGTCATCTGCAGCTGTTCGTGCCATCCTTTGTCCTGTGTTGTCCTCATTACTGCTGTTTGTCCATCTGCAGCTGTTCGTGCCATCCTTTGTCCTTGTTGTCCTCATTACTGTTGTTTGTCATCTGCAGCTGTTGTGCCATCCTTTGTCCTCTTTTTGTCCTCATTACTTTTGTTTGCCATCTGCAGCTGTTCGTGCCATCCTTGTCCTCTGTTGTCCTCATTCTTTGTTTGTCATCTGCAGCTGTTCGTGCCATCCTTTGTCCTGTGTTGTCCTCATTACATTTGTTTGCATCTGCAGCTGTTCGTGCCATCCTTTGTCCTCTGTTGTCCTCATTACTGTTGTTTGTATCTGCAGCTGTTCGTGCCATCCTTTGTCCTCTGTTGTCCTCATTACCTTTGTTTGCATCTGCAGCTGTTCGTGCCATACTTTGTCCTCTGTTGTCCTCATTACTTTGTGAATCTGCAGCTGTTCGTGCCATCCTTGTCCTGTGTTGTCCTCATTCATTTGTTTGCATCTGCAGCTGTTCGTGCCATCCTTTGTCCTTGTTGTCCTCATTATCTTTGTTTGCCATCTGCAGCTGTTCGTGCCATACTTTGTCCTGTGTTGTCCTCATTACCTTTGTTTGTCATCTGCACTCTTTCTGTTATCCTATGCTATGTGTTGCCGTCGATACTATTTTCTGTCACTGTAATTGCTTGTGCTATCCTTTGTCCTCAGCACACTTTGTCATATAATATCCACTGTACAATTTTTTTAGTTCTTCGTACCATCATTTGTCTTATATTCTTTAGTATCATGCTTTGTCTTCTACAGAGCATATATACCATTCCCAATTATGCAGCCTTTTATACAATGCTTTGTCATATATTGTTCTTTGTATCATCTTATGTACATGCCATTGTTCTCTGCAGTCTTTAAACCATCATTTCTCTGTCCTTTGTAATGGTTAGTATTCTCTCTAGACAGTCAAAGACGTGGCTGTTTTACCACACACCAGCAACAGGTGTTGGTCAGCAAATTGATGTAAATTACTCAGCTCCCCACCTTCTGTCTCTCTATCTCTGTCTCCGTCTTGGTATGTCTGTCTGTCTGTCTGTCTGTCTGTCTGTCTGTCTATTTGTCTGTACGTCTGTCTGTCTGTCTCTCTATCTCTCTTTCTGTCTGTCTGTCAGTCTGTCTGGCTGGTGCTCTCTCTCTCTCTCTCTCTCTCTCTTCTCTCTCTCTCTCTCTCTCTCTCTCTCCTCTCTCTCTCTCTCTTGTTTTGTGTTTTATTAAGCATCCATCAGCATGCAGTTATAGGCAAATGTCAAACTGTCTCTGTGTTTCCATTTTTATAGAGATATATAAAGATAAAAGGAGAATGTGCTCTGCATTCATATTTCTTGCTTACTGTTAGAATTCATTGATTGATAGTGGGGGGGAAAAGCAAGTGAGCGAAAGTTAAAATTATTGCTACATACTACGTACATAGATGTCCATGAAGAATTGGGTACATCAGTTTGAGTGAGTATCTGTATGTATGATCTGTCTGTGTGTCTGTCTGTTTTTTTCTGTCTCTTTGTCTAAATGTCTGTTTTTTGATAGAATTGTGACTGTGTGTCTGTATGTCTGTCAATCTGTCAGTTACTGAGAGCGATTGGCATTGAGATTGCTTAAATGATCAAGTTCAATTTTACACACACACACACACACACACACACACACACACACACACACACACACACACACACACACACATGTATATGTGTGTGTGTGTTGGTGTGTGTGTGTATGTGTTGTATGTGTGTGTGTGTGTGTGTGTGTGTGTGTGTGTGTGGTGTGGTGTGTTGTGTGTGTGTGTGTGTGTGTGTGTGTGTGTGTGTGTGTGTGTGTCATTAGCACTACCATCACTGCCGCCACCGCCACCACTGCCACTGCTGGAACCACCATGTCATATAGGCCTATACACACTACACATGACTTGCAGTGACTCATATAGGTTTTCATTAGCTTTGGTCCGAAGCCAGAAGTAAAATGAAGAATTGCAAAGAGGAATTGTTGATGGAAGAAAGTCTGAGAGACATAAAGAGAAAGAGAGAGAGAGGGGAAAGAGAGAGAAGGAGAGAGAGAGAGGGGGAGAAGAGAGAGAGAAGGAGAGAGAGAGAGAGAAGGAGAGAGAAGGGGGGGAGGGAGGGAGGGAGAGAAAAGGAAAGAGAGAGAAAGAAAGAGTCAGACAAACAAACAGACAGAGACAGAGACAGGGCTAGAGGAAAACACAGAGAGAGACAGATTCTGTCAGCATGAAAACTATGTTTATAAGTCCCATCATTCTGCTGAATTGACAGTAGATCTTCCAGAATTGACTGATCGCAGGTGGAAACCACAGTTCTCAGCCGACCACCACCCTTGTACAGATGCCCACACAGGGGACTGCATCTCCCCATGGGGATGGTTCCCTCTGGCAGTGACAAGAAGCTGACCATCGCAAAGACACCCCACTGACCAGGAGACGCACTGTCTCCTGTCAGCTCTCAAGTTCACACCATCCCCTGTTCACTCTCCTTTTTTGCTCAGTCATATTTTTTTCCTGTCTAAAGGCCTGTTTTGGCAAAGCACAGTATGGATGACGTCTAGACGGCATCATTTTTTTCTTCCCCTATCTTGAGGCTTCAATCTTTTTTTCTTCTTGCCATTTCTCTTTTTTTCTTCTTCTTCTGATCGTTTCTCTTGCTTTTGTGAACTTGGTGTCAGAGCCTGTCTGTGTCTCTGTCTGTGTACATCTTGCATTGTATCTGTCTCATTGTCTTATTCGGACTCTTCTCTCTCTCTCTCTCTCTCTCTCTCTCTCTCTCTCTCCTCTCTCTCTCTCTCTCTCTCTCTCTCTCTCTGAGTTAATGCTATCAGACTTAG
>CM065716.1:44074258-44079258 GCA_033310375.1 Conus canariensis | reverse complement strand
ATACAGTTTTCTAACTGGTGGACAGAATAACCTGAATTCTCGTTCTCAAAGGATTTGAATGGGGAGGAAGAGGAATATACTGAGCCAGTAAAGATAGGTAGGTTTTACAGCGGCGAAAAGTGACTTCTATAACAAAATTTACTCACACACACACACACACACACACACACACACACACACACACACACACACACAGATAGACAGACAGATAGACAGACCCACAGATACACTCACACACACACACACACACACACACACACACCACACACACACACACACACACACACACACACACACACACGACAGAGAGAGAGAGAGAGAGAGAGAGAGAGAGAGAGAGAGAGAGAGACGTTCAAAATGGAGGGAAAACGGTCTACTGAGCCAGTAAATATCAGTGAGTTTTACAGCGAAAAAAAAAAAGTGATTTAAATAACAAACAAAAAAGTTCAAAATGTAGGGGAAACAACTCTTCCTGATTACTTACCCGAAACGTGAGCCTGAATGTGAACAAAGGTGACAGTCATACCTCCACTCCACCTTCACCCCTCTTCACATATCTCCCTCCCCCATTTTGATCCTTCCCCACCTCCTTCGTTCTCCAGCTGTCTTTCACCAACCAAGGTCCAGCGAGACAGACCGGTGGACAATCCCCGAGATGGAGGATCAGCAGGGTGGGTCATCCTGACTCTCTCCTGCACCCAAGCGAGTTTTTCCGCCCACTCCCCCCTCCCCCGCACACTCTCCCAGCTCTCTCTCTCTCTCTCTCTCTCTCTCTCTCTCTCTCTCTCTCTCTCTCTCTTCTCTCTCTCTCTCTCTCAAAGACACACTTGTGAAATGCTCGACTGGCAGACAGACAGATACACCGATAGACAGACAGACCCACAGATACATACATGCATACATACATGTATACATGCATGCATACATACAAACAAACATATATACATGCATGCATGCATACATACATACAGACAGACAGACGTAGAAAGTAGATAGATAGACAGACAGACAGATGTAGACGGATGGATGGATGGATAGATAGATAGATAGATAGATAGATAGATAGATAGATAGATAGATAGATAGATAGATAGATAGATAGATAGATGGATGGATGGATGGATGGATGGATGGATAGATAGATAGATAGATAGATAGATAGATAGATAGATAGATAGATAGATAGATAGATAGATAGGTAGGTAGATAGGTAGATAGGTAGGTAGGTAGATAGATACAATAACCAGATCGATTGGTCTGAAAAAAATAACTCATACATGGCTTTAACGTCTCGCGGCTTGTTTCAATTGTTTGTTCTGGTTCAGAATGCGGATTTTCCAGTCTATTTTGAGAAAGGAAGGAAAAGAAATAGGAAAACGGAGAGGATGATTTAGATAAGAGAAGTAAAGTTCTGATCTGTATTTTAGACAGAGAGAGAGGGAGAGAGAGAGAGAGAGATGGATGGATGGATGAATAGGATGGATAGATGGATTTTTATAGACAGATAAATTTTAGTGTTCATATATATATGATATATATATATATATATATATATAAAAAACACATACATACATACATATACACATAGATATAGATATATAATGATGAGGATGGATTCTCCTGTCGTGTCCGACGGATGAGTAGGCAGGCAGGTCATCTGCTGATGTGCGTCCTTATGTGGGAATGAAGACCAATTCCTGAGGCACAAGGTCGTCAACAGACGCTGTATGAAATGGAGTCCTGTAAGGACGGGTCCCGTTTTCTCCGATTCCTCTTTTCCTGCTCTGTTGCGCTCGAATGTCTTTGTGCCCTGGGTACACCGTTGCTTCCACTGTCAAGGGCAATATCTTTCCAGGAAGCAGCGTCGATGTTGCAGCTCCTGAGGCTGGTCTTCAAGGTGTCTTTGTATCTCTTGAGAGGTCTTCTTTGATCACGTTGTCCTTCCTTCAGTTGTCCATAAAACAGCATCTTTGAAATTCTGCTATCCTTCATCCGGACAACGTGTACTGTCCGTCGGAGCTGGTTTTTGGTGAGTATACACTCAATGCTGGAGAGGCCACACTTCTTCTGGACCTGCAGGTTGGACACTCTGTCTTGCCATATGATGCTGCAAATCTTGTGCAAGCATCATTGATGGAACTGTTTGCGTTGTTGGATGTGCCGGCGGTACGTGGTCCGAGTCTCACAACAGTAGAGGAGAGCACTCAGAACCATAGCTCCGTACACGGCGACCTTTGTCCGCAATTTGATGCCATGGTCTTGCCACGACTCTTTGAGAGTCTGCGTAAGGCAGAGCTGGCCTCTGGCATGCGCAACATCACTTCTGCATCCAGAGATCCGTTGCTGCTTACAGTGCTGCCCAAATAGCAGAACTTGTCCACAGTTTTGATCTTTGTATTGTTGATGATGACAGGTGATGGTGGAGTACTGTCAGCTCCGGACGATGAAGGTTGGAATATGGCCTCGGTCTTATCAAGACCGATTGTAAGTTCCAAAGCGTGGACAGGCCCTTGCAAAGCGATCTGTGATGCACTGGATGTCTTCATGGGAATGCGCGGCCAGTGCACACTTATAAGCAAAGAGGAACTCAGTCAAAAGAGTGACAAATACTTCAGTCTTGGCCTGAAATGGTTGAAGGTTAAAGAATTTGCCATCAGAACAAAACTGGATGTACACCCCTTATCACGGTCCCGCAATGCATCCATCAGACTTGCAGCAAACAAAATGGGAAAGAGGATGGGAGCTAAAACATGTCCCTGTTTCACTCGTTTTTCGCTGGGAATGGTTCAGAGGTATCTCCGTTTCCTTGCACCTTCACCTGCATGCCATCATGGAATGAAACGATCAGTGAGATGAGCTTTTCCGGGCAACCAAACAGTGAAGGATCTTCCACAAGTCAGTCCGATTAACGGTGTCGAAGGCCTTGGTGAGATCAACAAACACCATGTGGACATCCTGATTCTGCTCACGACGTCTTCTGTAGCTGGCGAACAGCAAATACCGTGTCGCTTGTGCCCCTGCCCGCGCGAAACCCGCACTGTGATTCAGGGACGATGGAGTCTGCTATGTGGGTGATGATGAGTCTGGTCAAGATGACCCTACGTATATATATATATATATATATATATATGTGTGTGTGTGTGTGTGTGTGTGTGTGTGTGTGTGTGTGTGTGTGTGTGTGTGTGTGTGTGTGTGCGTCCGTAGATGGATAGATGGATAGACAGATAGATATGTACGTATATGATTTTCTACGCACGAGCGCACGAGCGCGCGCGCACGTGTGTGTGTGTATGTGTGTGTGTGTGTCTGTCTGTCGGTCTGTCTGTCTGTCTTCTGTCTGTCTTTCTGTCTGTCTGTGTCTGTGTATGTATACGTGCAACAGCATATTGTGTACATTGTAAGTAATCAATAAGACTTTTTAACAAGTTATTAGCAGGGAAGTACAAATGAAGGCAAACAATTCCTTCGTCGCTATGAAAAATAGATATCAAAGAAGTAGAACGTTTATTTTACTTATGCATAAGTTTGCAGTAACATGTATTGGTTCGTTATAGAATGAACTCTCAAGTGATATATAAAGCCGTTATGAGAAATCCGCGGACATTCTTTTTTCTGATTTATATGGGAATGTAAATGGCAGTGCGCTGTTTTAAAATGAGAAATTACAGTTACACTAACTAATAAATAGGGACCAATGAAGATCAAGATCAACACCCTGCTCTGTGTCACCGCTGCACATAAGAATTTCCGTCCTCTGCACGTGAATCACAACATACCAAAGTCTACAAACTGAAGAATTTCTTTCCCCTGCACGTGCATCACACGCGTCCAAAGTCTGCAGAACATAATCAAATATCCAAAGGCTAATTAACATACTTCCAGAGCTGCAGAACTTAGTTTTGAGCTACAGGACGTGCCTCTAGAGCCTATAGGACAAACGTCTAAACCCTCAGAACATTTTTCATGCTGGAACAGAACAATACCATGAACTCCCCTATCAGGTTTACTCTGAAATTGGACACCCTCATCTGCGATCGGTAGAGACAACCCCAAACTCTGGCTGGTGTAAACCAGTAATCTGAGTACATATACCTTCCCCACCGCCCCTTTCATCCAGGTAGCCCTATCCTCTTCACCATTACACCTTTTCCTCTTCCACTTGCCATTCTTTACCCGATATTTACACTTCTTTCAGAGATGCTTAGAAACCTTAGAACCAGATACTCGTCGAAGTCTACAGGAGTCCAACTCTGGACCAACTGGCATACAAAAATCAAAGGCATATGAGCACAAGATGGCTATTTTCACATGGTCAGGTGTTTGTTTGTTTATGTTTTAAAAAATTCATGTTCAGCTCAGCAAGAATTGCGTCTGCGGGGGAAAAAACTCGGTGTTTTGTTCTCTTATATTTCTCTTATATAGTTCTCTTATATATCTCTTATATATTACATTACCCTACATCCTATACCACAACCATAACGGGAAGAAATGTGTATGGCATGACCGTGTCCTTTTGTCGACTTTTATTTTCCTTTCTTTTCTTTCGTTTTTTTTCCCCCTTTCTTTCTTTCGCCTTTTATTTTTCTTTCTTTGTTTTCCTTTTCTTTCATTCTTTGATTCTTTCTGTTTTGTCACCTTTTATTTTCTTTTTTTTCTTCCTGTTCTTCTCTTTCGGTTTGTCCGCAGGTCTCCGGATTTTGGCTGTCCAACGGGTGAAAAGGAGGGAGGGGAGCCGGGGATGGGGTAAGGGAGGGATGGGTAAGGGAGTGGAAGACTGTAGAGGGGATGGACGGGAGGGACGGGGGGAGGGACAGGGGATGGGGATGGGTGGGGTAGAGGCGCTGGACGGACGGACAGAGGAAAGAGGCTGTAGGTATTTAAGAAAGGCGCCTGTATTCGGTGCGAGGTCAAGTCTTGAGTGGGAGTCCCTGCGCACTACATCTGTAGTCGTTTTACAGACAACTCCACCACAGAACGCCACGTACATCCGTTCCTACCTT
>CM065716.1:44066758-44069258 GCA_033310375.1 Conus canariensis | reverse complement strand
AATAAAGAGTTTATAAAAGAAGATGAAGAAAATGAGTTAACTGAATGTGAGAATTGTGTTAGCTTTACACTTTTCTTTTTTTTTTTTAATGTTCAGAATCTCTGGCTAAGAGTATTTTCACTTTTTTTTTTTAAACAATTGGCATTTATTTTTAAGTAAACTAGGAATATAAGTTCACGTCTCACAGTATTCAGACATTAAATCACTGGATAGCACTAAAAGTGAATCTAGAGAGGCAATATGCTTGTTATAAATCACTCATGATGAATTCACACACAGGCAGTTGAAGGCCAATGGTCGGTGGAACAAATGGGGAGGGGCCTGGAGAATGCAGATCTTGTTTGGGTGATCAAAGTCTATCCCTCTTACAATATCAGAAGAATTCTGACTGTTTTCTCAGATCAGTCTGTAATGCTTAGTCTCTCGTCTCCCGTGTAATTCTTGCATGCTTTAACAAAATAAAGAAAAAATATCATAGAGAAAAGCACATTTGAACTTGAGCCATGCGACCCGCAGTGACGATCCACTGCCCATAACCCCCACCTCATCCTTATAAAGGGTTCGCTGCCTCTTCTGTTCCTATAGTAAACGGTGACCCAATATTATTCTGTTGACACACAAAAAAACATGATTTCTTCAGTGATGAAGAAAGAAGAATTATTCTAAGATAGTTTTCCAAACAGCCCAATGACATGTTGACGTCTTTAGCCAGATTTATCAAGCTGACAAAAGTATCATTCTTACACTGTTGTCTAACACCTGCCAGCTAACGAAATGCACAGAACATTTATGAAAGACGGTCTGCAGGAGAAGACGCTGAATAAGCGGCAATGTTGTTTTAAATATAGTATCGTCGCAAACAAAGGTTAGTGGCTTCGGAACTGGGCCGGGAGGGGGAGAAGGGGGACTGGTAGGTGGTCGCCACCACCCACCCCCTGAAAATATTGAAAGGGAGGGCTGGCGGAGACTACCTTCTGCACACCCCAATATTTGAAAGCGAAAACATTATGGACAGTATGTCATGGTGTTCCTTCCCCCCCCCCCCCCCCCCCTCACCCCCTCCCTCAAACATCCCCTACATTTTTTTTGAAAATGAGATTGCCAACATCACCACCATCACCCCACCCCGCTTTTGCGAGAATTTTGGGCACACACACACACACACACACACACACACACACACACACACACACACACACACACACACACCTCGCTTTTATGAAAGCTCAGCGGAAGATAAACTCCCCCTCCCCTTCCCGCCCTCCTCTCCTCTATCCCTAGCTTTTGTGGAATTTAGAAGACTGCAGCGATGCCGTTTATCTTCCGACGCAACTCTAAATTGTGCTCTAGCACTTTAACTTCTGATTTCGCTTCTTTCCGTGCAGATTTTACTGCTGTTTGTATTTCATTCGCTGACGGGCTTTGGCACAACTTCTAAAGGTATACTTTCATCGCATCTGCTCATCGAAGCGGCATACATCCGACAAATACATAACATCTGATCCGCAGAGAATATGTGGCAGTCAGTATAGCATTGAGACAGCAGGCCCCCTTCGGAGAATATGTTGATGATAACTTACTTCCCCTGATAGATATAGGCATGAAAAGATCTTAGCTTAGAATGTCACCTTATAATTATGACCATATTCCTATAAAACATCACTTCAGATGTCTATTACTGGCGTACACAAGCGACAGCTGAAACCAAGAAAAGTTCGTAAGAAAAGGTACAAAACAAAAACCAAGAATTTAGCCTCGTTCATGTGTCCAGCAGCACCTCAAATCAACTGCAGCGATATGTTGGTCCTATAGAACATGATTATGATGGCAATGAGACAAGGTGCTCCAGAATAACTGTAACACTTCATCTCTAACATCACCCACATCTCCTGGCTTCCCATTCACAAATGGTCATACCTTAGCAAAGCCAAAGCAGTATGTGCCAGACTTTGCATGTAAGGTTTTTCTCTGTTTCTTTTTCATCTCTTTATCTTTTTTACATGTAGCAGGTGGGGATGTTGAGGGCATTTATCTGGTGCATATTTTCAATCAGATTAGCAGTTATGTACAGTTACAACTCTCTAATGGTAAGGGTGGTGATGATAATAATGGTGGAAATAACTTTCCTTGCGTTCTTTTCAATGTTGATCTCATTGATTAGGCTGAATTTAGGGATCAAAAGACGCCGGAGTGCGGTTCCGAGTGTAATATAGTGTGACGATTGCCTTATGTGGCGTTGTATTCTTCAATTTCATATGTGTATTTCAACTATTCTTCAAACATGAAATCATGTGGATATGCTTTTTTACTTGTCATTTCTACACGTAAAGTTCTGCCAACATTATCATAAAATCGAGTATTCTGCGAGTCCGAAATTTAGAATGCGCTTCAAAGAGAACAAACTTTTCTGTTAGCCTACAAAATTTTAAAATGTGTGTTCGGGGTAGGAATAAACCTCATATAAATAAACCTTTTTACATCCTGACCGACCAGCTTGGTT
>CM065716.1:44059258-44061758 GCA_033310375.1 Conus canariensis | reverse complement strand
TGTGTGACGCGATGTGTATGTGTTTGTGTGTTTGTGACGCGATGTGTGTGTGTGTGTGTGTGTGTGTGTGTGTGTGTGTGTGTGTGTGTGTGTGTGTGTGTGTGTGTGTGCAAACGTGTATCTTATGAGCACGCGCGCATGGACCTACCCTTACGTATCGGTTACTTTTCCGTGGATCGTAGAAAGCACATTGTCTGAAGAGACGATTGCATAGAAACAGCCAACAATAGTTAGTCGGTCAGATCCCCCTCAGTCCGCTTTAGACGGAGAAGAAGAAGAGAAGTTTAGCAGACGTAAAGGATTTCCAAATTCCCACAGCGGTGAAAAGACTCAAAGGATAGAAGACAGTGCTTGTGCTTTATTCTGCCCTTAATTGGGAGCCAGTGGAGGGTTCCACAAGTACTGAAGAGGGGTCACTATTTCGAAAGAGCTGTGCGGTGGTGTTCGGTTCTAATTTGAGTCTGCCACGAATAATTATAGAGTATTCAGAGTGGAAAGGGGCTGGGGAGGAGTGCGACTACGAAAGACGTTCATATTATCTGAAGTGGAAGAATAAGGGGAAAAAAAGATGTGTCGTTGCCATTAAAATCAATGTCACATCAACATGGACGCAATGAGTTTCCATACCATTGGCATCAACTCAGTTTCAACATACATTTCATAATTCATTAGTACCAACAACAACATCAACACCATAAACACAATCTTTGCCTTCATCATCACTATTCACATCAGTGTCATTTACATCCCTGTCAGCGACATGGCCACACTGAACAACAACTCTACATACAATCAAGACCATCAGCACCAACACCACCAATTTCAACGATGAAAAATAACTACAAACACCTCTTCAACATTACTGCCGCATCAGCTTTAATGCTACTTAACCTTTCACCGTCATTATCAATACCATTAACCTCAACGCCATGAAGATGATCAACGCCAAAGTCACATCGATTAATCAACACGTTATCAGGCTTCTGACCATCAATATCATCAACACCGCATCAATTTGAATGCCATCAACATCAAACAACAGCATCACATCAGCGCCATTAAAACTGTATCAATATCACTGCCAGCAAAGCAGACACAAATATTCCCACTACTATTTCGTTCTTGGAAAAAGACTATAAACCGAGGGTCCGTGTGTGAATGCACGCATAACATCTTGCATACACGTTAAATCTCATCACCAGCTTTCAGAAGAAAAGAGCAGTTTGGTTGTCGGTGTGGATGACACATTACAAACAGCAAGCACACTGCGTTGAAATTGGAAGGGAAGAGAAGAAAACTGAGTTACTGGTCTTGACTGGAAGACACGAGAGAAAACTGATTACTGTTCTTGACTAGAAGACACGAGAGAAAACTGATTACTGTTCTTGACTAGAAGACACGAGAGAAAACTGATTACTGTTCTTGACTAGAAGACACGGGAAACAATGAATGTAGCGGCAGCAGGTAGCTCTTCAGTGGACGCTGCCCGGGAAAGCAGCCCGTTGTGTGAATGAGAGCGTGGATTGTAAAACGATTAGAACATGGTCTCAGAGGATAAGTTCTCTAAATCATCATCATCCTCATCATTATCCTCCTCCTCCTCCTCCTTCTCTTTATCATCATTATCATCATCATCATCATCTTAACAACAACACCACCACCACCACCAACAAAAAACAACAACAACAACAACATCAACGACAATAATCATCATCATCATCATCATCATTATCATCATCATAGAATTTCTCTTTCTAGATTATTTTTATTTATATATGTACAATAATTATGAACATAAACACTAACACGTTCCAGTTATTGGCAGGGACATGATGAAGATCCTTAAAGATACCGTCTTCCTATCTCCCCCACCCTGTCAAGTTCTGTCTGACTTCTCTCCTGCTGTCCTATCAGCCTGTCTCATCTCTTGTCCTGTGTCATTTCTGTTTCCTTCTTAACATTACTTTATAACTTTGACGTTATTTACATGGTCATGCGGTAAGGAATATCATTTTTTTTCATAAATTGTGGACATTTGTCAAAAAGAGAATGTGACTACTCTGCAGCAACAGCAAGTTCTGTTCCTTGGATTTGTAGTGGTATGGAAATACTCTCATTAATGTACAGCTGTATGAGATTTGTATTGTACTTTTGTGTAACGAACAGCGCCGGGAAAATGTAAGTTAGTACAAAAAAAAGATTGTCTGTGGATGAGTGGATAGTTGATTAGTTGGCTGGATGGCTGATTTAGGGGTTGCTGTTGTTGTTGTTGTTGAGTGGTTGGGTATCTGGCTGATTGTTGATTGGTAGATTGGTTGTTGTTGTCTCGTTCGTCATTTCTTTAGATGGATTCCCCCGTCTCCTCGACAAAGGTGGCAGGACGTCGCAGGTCCTCAAGTCCTCCGTAGAGCTTCCGGGCCACTGGTATTGGGTTGGGCCAGGTTTTCTCTCGAAGCGCTTGGTGGAGCGGGCAGGACTGCAGCAGATGTTCTGTTGTCTG
>CM065716.1:44016758-44051758 GCA_033310375.1 Conus canariensis | reverse complement strand
GCGGCTTGGGGAAATGCCATTGGAGTGGCGCTGAAGAGAAGACAGGAGAAAAAGTTTTCGGAATGATCGGTTCTGCAGTGTTTGCTTGATCTTTCCCATGAATCTCGGATCCGCTCTTTAATCAGTACCCGCATCACGGATCTGCCCCAAACATTAAAGGGTTCGACCTTGAGCCGCATTTCATTTTTTCCACTAAGTTTGATAATTATCAAGTTCGTAGTTTTGGCCTAATCTTGCAAACAAACAGACACACTAGCAGAGGAGGATGTTGACATAACGTTATAGGTGGGAGTGTAAAAAAAAAAAAAACTAGAGTCGGAGGGAGCGACAGACAGGGGTACCAGCACGTAACTTCCATAACATGGAGATACATTTAAAACGGCAAGCATGTCCTAGCACCTTTACGAATAATGATAACAAAATTGAATGAATCAATGAATGAATCAATACATGAATGTTAAATATAAATATATGAATGAAAAAACAAATATTCTAAAAATGAGTCTGAATACTTCAGGATCTTTGCGTTGTGACCTTAGCTTAACAGCCTTGATATTGTAAAGGGATAGGCAGATGTCAATGCAAACATCAACGCACATGGCTCGTTTGCGCTCTCTCTCTCTCTCTCTCTCTCTCTCTCTCTCTCTCTCTCTCTCTCTCTCTCTCTCTCTCTCTCTCTCTCTCTCTCCGCTTGTGATGCGACTTAAAATTAACGATCACTGATTTAGCCCTTCTGAAGGAAAAAAAAACTCTGATACGATCCTGCTTCTTATGCGCCTTGTGCATTTTAGTATGTTGGATGTGTGGTCTGCCAATATAAATTCAGCACTGCCCACGTTTTCCTCGTTTTCCAATTGCACCAATCACTCTTTATCCTTCATTCTTCCTCTCCACAATTCTTGCGGGTGTGTGTATTCTATTATGCGTTGAACAGAACAAGTAAACTG
Organism: Conus canariensis; assembly: GCA_033310375.1. Lineage (NCBI taxonomy): Eukaryota > Metazoa > Mollusca > Gastropoda > Neogastropoda > Conidae > Conus > Conus canariensis. The sequence continues at coordinate 44,050,811 of CM065716.1, read as the reverse complement.
TTTTTCTTTTCTTCATGTTTTGATCTCGCAAGGTAATTTCACACAAGAAAGCAAAAGTGTTTGACGAGTCGAGTATTCTAAGCCAGTAGAATCAGCATCAGCACATAACTGACAAATCTGGACGTACAATAACGCGAGTGAGGTTCCCACCAAATCAGTGTAAAGTCATCGCCGGTTAGTTTGTGCTAAAAGATAACACCTCAGTGCCTTTGCTTCTGTAGTGAAGCGATCGAAGTTACAAAAGCTAAACCAGCTTATGGAAATCATTCATTCAGCACGCCATCACACAGAACAAAAACAGGAATATTTACCTCCGACAATTTCAAACTCCAACCTTGTCCATACACCCCAACTTGTCACATGTACACAGCAGCAGCATCAGAAAACAATTGCACGAACACGACCTAGCAACCTATCCAAGAGTGTTGCGGCTTCATGGTCTTGACCAGAGCGTCATAGCAAACAATGATCACTATGAACTAACACAGGTTAACACGGTGTGGTGGATATGAAAGAAAATCGTTGTGAAGCTGGAAGAAATAAGCAATGATAACCCAAAACAGTCACTTTTGCTCCCTTTGTTAAACAATCAAAGCTACATATCACCAAACGAATGCTGTTTACAATACCTACTTGCCTGGAACGCATCGGACAGGAGACACGCGGAACAAACAAGGAAACATCCTTAAGCATAATTCCTTAGAACAACAAGTAATCCTTAATTTGGGGTTTTCATGAAATTCGATTAATTGTTCATGTTCATTTCTGTTTGGAACATGCATTTTGAATACATTCTCTTAAGAAAAGAAAAAAAAAACTGTTTTTTGGTCATCTGAAATATTTACAGAATTTTTAAACAAAAAAGATACGGTAAAGAGATTTGCTCTTTGTTTGGTCTGAAAAGTGGTGGCGGTGTGGAAAAGGGGAATGAAAGAAAAGTAATTTTAATAAATGTTGAAAAAAGATCACAAAATAATGATGACATTGGTCAAGTATTGTCGTGTAGGGTTACGGATGAAAACAGTCGGGGAGAACAACATCACGCCTGTCTCATGCCTGTCTCCTTGATTAATCTCACAGCTCAGCGGGGCTGATTCCGGATGCGACGCTGGATGATTCGACCAAGGATACTATAGACGATCTGTGCTTGATCTCCCTTTTCGCTTGACAGATAGGAAAAGAGACATGGGGGGGGGGGGGGGGGGGGGGAATTAAATCGTCGACATGAAGACAGGAGAGAGAAGATAACAGGAGAATAAGACAGTGATCATCATGATGATGATGATGAAAAAGACAAGAACTCATTAAAATAATCATGGCCGTACTAAACTTCAACATGTGAACAGGCAAAGTGTGATTAGATAAGACATTATTTGGTGAAAAAAAATTCGGTAAACACGATTAAACAAAACGTGATTTGGTAAATCGTGAAATTATAAAACAATCAGGCGGTCTTCCTATGGACCTTCTCATTTTTCTTCTTCTTCTTCTTCTACTACTACTACTACTACTACTACTACTACTACTACTACGACTACTTTTTCTTCTTCTTCTTCTTCTTCTATAATACTACTACTACTACTACTACTACTTCTTCTTCTTCTTCTTCTTCTTCTTCTTCTTCTTCTTCTTCTTCTTCTTCTTCTTCTTCTTCCTCATGAACTCCACGGAGAGTCATTGGGGCACTACACAGAAAAAAACATTTTAACAGTTTGCTCCAGTTCTCTCCGTTTTGTGCCAAGCCTGGGTCTCTGAATATGGACCCATTGACATTCTGCAATATCAGTTCTGATCTTTTCCCCCATCTCCCTCCCTCAACAGTCCTCGGAAGGTTGTTCCACCAAGAGCCAACGGATCTTGTTACATGACCATACTAACGGTCTTTTCTTCTTAATTGATGTATATTTTCACTTGGTCCGGTGTTCTGCTGGATGATTTGACACACATGCTCATCGGTCAGAGTGATCTGGATTCTTTCCAGATCAGCCGTGAGGATCCATATTTCACAACGCATACGTGAAGAGGTAGCATACCAACGCACGTGGAAACGTGATCTTGTTTCATGGAGAGGTGATTGTACTTCCGTACAGGTTTTAATCTGGACAGTGCTGCTGTTGGTTTTGATTCCATTGAGAGGATTTTCGGTTTGGATCTCTTATTGTTAATGACAGATCCCAAGTGAGGGAACTGTTTTAACAGTTTCTAAATTCGGTCCATGGACAAGTATATCACTATTGATTATTTTCGGCGCTTATTTCCATGCCAAATCTTCTTGATGTTTCATGCAGTCTTTCAACCAAATTTTCTAACTCTGATTCACTGCCTGACGCATCATTAATATCAAATACATCAGTCATAATGCGTTCCAGGAATATGTTGAAAATGTGGGAGACAGAAGGCAGCCCTAACGAAAACCAACTGAAGCATGGAACCAGTCTCCATTTGCACCCTGCTGGAACACTGCTTAAGTCGTCTTGGAGTACGGTTGCTAGATGGTGTTGGTGAACTTTTTGCCCGATGTTAGATTTCTTCATTGTGATTACCACCGCACCTCCTGCCGCACCATGACGCCTACGTGAAGTTTACGAAGACGTAGTATAACTCCCTCCTACGTTGGAATTATTTTTTTAGCATAGAGGACGCAGGCTGAAAATCTGTTCCATGATGCCTTCTTCTACCTTAGCGGGAGTGCAGCCTGTTCTTCCGCAATACTTCCCATACGTGCACCATTATCAATAAAAGTTACATGCCACGGGGTATGTTTAGAGTGATTCTGTTGCCTGTATGGGCCATTAAATCTTCTTGTCGATCGGTTTTCGTGAAAACAACGCCATACTCAAGTCGGTAACGGAGTTGGTAACGGTTATGGAAAGCAAGCACGGTCATTTGCAGGCGGGCAACACCTAGTGTTCATTGGTCTGTTGGAACTGGTCAGAACGTTTACTCAGATGTCCAAATGTTCAGTTTATGGGATGTTTAGATAAGAAACAAGGGGTGTGGGTGGGGGTTGTTTGCGGAAGTCGAAATGTTCTTAGCTTCCAGAAGGACTTCTGTGTGTTTGGTGTGTGTGTGTGGGGGGGGGGGGTATATGTGTTAACCTGTGTGTGTGTTGGTGTGTGTGGATGGGTGAGTGGCTGGATGGGTGGGTGCGTGTGTGTGTGCCAGCGTAATTTTGAAACTAAGATTTTCAATTTTTATACATTTTGAGCATCTTAATAAACTTAAGGGATTCTGGTGGGTTTTTTTCCTTTTTATCTGTTAAATCATACAAAGAAAGAAAATGTCTACACAAGGAACATGAATGTATTACAGCACATAAGAAAGAGAAATCATCATTTCATATCTCCACTGCAACACTCCCGGTCAGAATAGTTAGTCGTTCATTCCAGTGGACGTCGTACAGAACAACTAATACGACACAAAAACAGTAATGATGCTCGTCTGTGTATATCTATCATTTCTGTATCCAGTGTCTAACAAATTCTGGAGTAGAAACCAATTTTTATTCAATCCGTGGACCTCATTCTCATGTGGTGCCTGTATTTTCTCAGTTTTATATTCATACTTAATATCATTGTGAAAACGTTGGCTCACACGCTTAGCTTTAATTCTTCTACATAAAGGTATTAAGTATTCATCAAGACGAGGAATCTGATAAGATACATCATCTGCTCTTTTTTAAGGTAGCAACATTCTCTATGTGACGTCAGTCACAGAACAGTGGAGCCAGACATTTGACGTATAGTAAGAAAAACAGGAAGAGCCTATCCTTTCAGCTTTTCATAACATATACAGAAAAAAGCAAAGGGAAAAGATGCGTCTTCAGGTAAACGACGTTGCCTGCATGAAGCATAGTTATATTCAAAGAAAAAAGAAGTTAGAAACAAAGGCTGGAAAAAGCCAGAGAAAGGTTTTTTAAATAACAGTGGAGAACGGAAAATGAGCCGGAAAACCCTGGAAACGAAAGGATGTGCACGATGCGGGAGTCGTACCCACGCCTCTGGCTAACGTGAACTGAGTGGTCGCACCGATCGACCCACAGATGACATTTGCGGCGTCATATTTTCTGCCTCTTTAATGACAGACCATCTGTGCTCGGCTCATGTTGACAGATCTGATACCACTCGTGGAGAGTCATCTCCGGAAACCATCATCACTAGTTCGGAAAAACAGGCTCTGGCAGACATGATGGTTACAGTTACAGCTACCGGTGATAACGCGGGCGCTGAAGACGTCATCTATTACTACTTATTTTTTTAACCATTGTGGTTTAACGTCCAGCCCATACGGTTGACGGGCCAGTACTTGGAATGTGCACAGTTGCCGCTATTTATAGGGCGAAATTCATTTGGCTCCTACTTTTTTGCCTGAAGTTTTTACCTCATCCATTAAAACAGTGAGAGCGAAAGTGTTGTCGTCCATTTTCTGGGTAGGAAAAATTAAAAGGTCTGTATGCTTTTGAAAATCAGTAAATTACCGTTAAAGAAAAAGCATGTTTTGCAGTTTACTAAAAAATAATAGTATTTGAGTTGCAGATGATTATTTTTACTGAAGAGCTGCTTATAGACTATTGAAAGTCAGCTGTAGAAAAACACACGTTCAGGAAACTGAAGAAGAAGGAGAAGTAGGCGACGAATAAGAACATCAAATCGTCAAGGAGATAGGAATGTTCACTAGTTCGGATATCTTGTGGTATGCAAGCATATTTTTTTTAGGTGGAATTGCTTGGAAAGCTTTTTGTTTTATGCATAATTAATTCACTGACTTCTGTGTTATACACCATTTTTAACGACAAAGTCTCTCTCTCTCACTCTCTCTCTCTCTCTCTCTCTCTTCTCTCTCTCTCTCTCTCTCTCTGATTTAATTATTAACTTTTCATTTTGAGGATCTTTAAATTGTAGATCTCTCTCTCTCTCTCTCTCTCTCTCTCTCTCTCTCTCTCTCTCTCTCTCTCTCTCTCTCTCTCTCTCTCTGTGTAACTCCTTTACCCTTCCTCACCACCTACTCATCACATCCCCGTACCCGTCTTTATCAACAGCATTCCCTTTCCTTTCTCTTTACCTTAGAATCAATTCTCTTGATGAATAAAAATGTTTAGTCGGAATGCATGCATGCGAACTCAACGTGACTGCATCATGAATCACCTTTGTCAATGTTTCACGAACTATATTGATGATAAAACGTTTGGTGACTAATCACCCCAACACCCTCGCTCCGCTTAGGAATATCATATACTATGCAGTACGATGTCTGTCTGTCTCTCTCTCTCTCTCTCTCTCTGCTGTCTGTCTGTCTGTCTGTCTGTCTGTCTGTCTGTCTCTGTGTGTATGTGTGTGTGTGTTCTTATGTTGGCATGACGTTATAGATGTGATGTTAATCCACAATATGTATATAACGTGTAATATGTATTTGTTTCCTTAGTCACTGAGGACTGGTGTGGGGGCAGCAAAGAAAAGCATTTTATTTATCTGTAATCCTTGTGAATAAAGACTCTCTCTCTCTCTCTCTCTCTCTCTCTCTCTCTCTCTCCTCTCTCTCTCTCTCTCCTCTCTCTCTCTCTCTCTCTCTCTCTCTCTCTCTCTCTCTTGTGTGTTCGTGCATCTGTGGGTGCACGCGCACCGCCTGCTCGCTTGGCCTAATAAAACTGGTCATATGATGAACGTTCATATTTCAGTGTGTTTTAATGTACTCTTCTGCAGCTAACCTTTTGGCGTGTCTGACCGGACTGTGTTTGCAACAGAGGTGGATATCTCGACTGCTTAGTCGATAAATTCTCGTAGATTTTTCGGCCGGTTTTTAACACTTTTGATTGTGGAAAAATCGTCTCAGTATGAACGTCATGACCTAGCATAAATCCCACGTAAAAGAGAGAGAGGGAGGAAGGGAGGGAGGGAGGGAGGGAGAGGTAGAGAGAGAGAGAGCGTGTGAGTATGCAGGCTTGAATGCGTGCGTGTGTGTATACGTGTGTGAGTATGTGTGTGTGCGTGCGTGCGTGCGTGTGTGTGTGTGTGTGTGTGTGTGTGTGTGTGTGTGTGTGTGTGTGTGTGTGTGTGTGTGCGTGTGTGTGTTTATATGTGTGTGTGTGTGCTGGTTGTATTAGTAGGAGGAGGAGGAGTAGCAGTAGCAGCAGCAATAAGAACATTTATACCGCCAATTAATTTAATGCCTTAGGCGTTTACGATAAACAAAAACATATACTGTTCAAAAAAAGTTAAGGACCAACATTGAGAATGCACAAAAACTTTTTAACATTCACAAAAATTCAATTGTACCGCCTTTGTGGTCCAAACAAATTGAACCACACGCACAAATTGATAGTGAATGCGGCAACTGCAATTTTGTGGCACACATTTCTCACGCGCCTTGAAAAACACGTGTCGCGACTTGTCATTTTTGGAACAAATTGGGGTGAATTTCTGATGTGTTTGGGATCCGAGGAGCATGTGCTGAATCAAAATCATGTGAAGCACGAGCTAAATCAGGCTGTAGGTCATAAAGTATGTTCAACCAAATGTCTTTAAAAGCCACTGTACTGGCGAAAAATGCAATGCAACAGCATGCCTCCACGTCGAAGACTGAACGAGCTGGATCGAGGAAGAGCAATAGGGTGGCTCCAAGAAGGAGTTGCAGTCCGGGAAGTGGCACGGAGACTTGGGGTATCACACTCTGTTGTTATCAGACTCAGACAACGCTTTCAAGACACAGGAAGAGTGCAAGAACGACCACGCTCTGGTCGACCCAGAATAACAACACCACGAGAGGACCGATACATTGAAAGGCAGGCCACACAAGAAAGAACAGCAAGTGCAAACAACTTCAGACGCCGCCTTAGAGATGCCACCAACACTGTTGTCAGTGATCAGACCATACGAAACCGCCTACACGCCGCTAAGCTCCGTGCTCGACGACCAACCATAAGACCTCGTTTGACTGATGCCCACAGAGCAGCACGCCGAGTATGGTGCACGCAGCACGTGAGATGGACACATGAACAGTGGGCTAACGTGATGTTTACAGACGAGTCGCGGTTCTGCCTGGATCCCACCGATAGACGGAACAGGGTCTGGAGACGCCGTGGGGAACGTTTTGCAGAAGAACTGTCCTGGAAAGGAACTGCTATGGTGGGGGATCCGTTATGATTTGGGGCGGCATAAGCACACGCTACAGAACGGTTCTCTACAATGTGGCAGGGAACTTGAATGGTGTTCGCTACCAAACAGAGATTTTGCAACCCCTGGTGCTGCCAGCCCTTCAACAGCTTGGACCTCAGGCAGTCTTTCAAGACGACAATGCACGGCCCCATCGCACCAGAGCAGTAAACACGTTTCTCCAAGCTGCTGGTGTCAACAGAATGCAGTGGCCCGCAAACAGCCCAGACCTGAACCCCATCGAACATCTTTGGGATGAGCTGGGCCGGAGACTGCAGCAGCGTTGTCCTCCTCCTGCTAACCTGGGTCAGCTGTTTGAGTCACTCCAGCAGGAGTGGGCTGCTGTCCCCCAGGCCTTTCTGCGCACACTGGTGAACTCCATGCGACAACGCTGCCTTGAATGCCTTGCCAATAACGGGGGACACATACGTTATTAACCATGACATTGAACAAACACTCCTCCTGTGACTTTCAAATTTGGGGGTGGGGGTGTTTGTACTGCGCTCGATTCCAGTTTGTTGATTCCTCGGACTTGTCATTGTCTTTACACACTTTTCACATATTCAGTAAATTTATGTTACACTTGGAGATTGATCACTTCCCAATTTTCTTTTTAATAAGTCAGTGAAATGTTGGTCCTTAACTTTTTTTTAACAGTATATACATAGAATTACGAACCAAATATAACAGAACATTAGGCAATACACGAAAACGCACCTCACAGTCACAATCTCGCTCCACATCCATTGCATACGGATATGTGCGCCTGCGTGTATTTATGCGTATGCACGCGCGTGTATCTATGTAAGTATGTGCGCGCATGTGTCTGAGAGAGAGAGAGAGAGAGAGAGAGAGAGAGGAGCAGGACGGAAATTGGGAATCCCCCATACATCAAATTAAAGAAGGAAGCAACAACCATTCAGTACTCTTGACATCATTTCGCTGCGGATAGTGTTTACAGTCGTTCGAAGTCTTTAATGAGAGACAGACAGACAGACAGAGACAGCAGAGGCAGAGACAGAGACAGAGAGTCTCGGAATGTTGTGGTGTCATCATCGCGCCATGTCTCTCCTTTCACTTCATTCTTCCCTTCTCACATAAATGGCCTACAAAGCACAACTCGAAGTCAAGCTCTGATATTTCAATAAACACACTTGGATCACAGCCAGTTCATATATAAATAAAGACGTGCAATTACTAGATAACCGACAAATCATAAATAAATAAGTATGATAATTCCCTGCTAGTTACAGCCTGGATGAGTTTAGTCTGTACTTAGGATATACTGTTACAAATTTTTCGCTATACGTCGTAGTGTGAATCAGCTGTTTGGTGAAGCCATTCTCACGCCTGACATGTCAAAAGTGCTAATTTCATCGAATCGAAATCCAGACTCACAGAAACCAGTTTTGTCTTAAAATAAAGTCAGTTTTGTCTTAAAATAAACAGTCAGTCAAATCAGCTGTTGCTTAGTGCCATCTCTGTGTTGTTTCTTTAGATATTCTCGCCATTGTCACCTCGCGGGAAAGCAGTCCTGTTCTGGCGAGTACGATCGGTGAAGGTTTGAGCTGTATCCATCGAGGGTTGCTCTTGTACACGTCTTTTTGGGGACTTTTCTTCAGTCTTTCGGTATTAGGACTTAAGTCACTTTTGAATCTCAGCCTTGGCATTTTATTTACCTGATTACATAGGCCCCTTACACCCCTTGGAGGAGCATAGGCTATCAACATCTCTCCAGGGGGCTCGATTCTGAGCTGTTCTTTCTGCCTCTGTGCAGTTGGTTCCCTTCTTCTTTCGCGCTGTCTCAGTGCCTGTTCCTCAGCTGTTTCTGATCGTCCCCTCTTCCTCCTCCTCCCAGTGGGTTCCAGTCAGAGTATACCGTGTAGTGAGTGATTGGGTGACGCTGTCTTCTGGAGGGTGTGTCCTATCTGACGTCACTTCCCTCTCAAGATCTGCACTGTAACTGACTCCTACGCTTTGCCACAAAAGCCGAGCTGAATCTGGCCAACAGACAGTACAAATGCGCTTCAGATAGGTGTTTATGCAAGTCTGTGTACTGACGTCGGAAGACCAAGGCCAGGATTTAAACCACAGTGCCAAGGACATCCACGCTGTTGGTTCGGATGAGGAATTTGCACAGGCCCTCGATGCCAGGCGCCTGAAACTCAACCTGCCACGAGCAAACGAAACTGAAGACTGGGAGAAACTGGATGCAAAAATCGTCCAAAGACTCGATGCACTGATAGGGAAAAGCACCCTTGAACACAAACTAGCCACATATGGGGACATTGTGTATGCCACATGTAGAGACGCCTATGGAGCAAAACTACCCAAAGAGAAAACACCTCCAAAGAAATCCAGACGCCAAGAAAAGATGGACAAGATCAGGGTCCAAAAGAAAAACCTCAAGATGCAAATGAAGACCGCACTGCCAGCTGAAAAACAAGGCTTGGAAAAACTGTGGAAAGACCTGAAAGAAAAACACAGCGCCCTCAGCAAAGCGGAATCTGCGAGGAAGAGGAAGAGCAAAAAGAAGAAGACACAAGAGCGCTTCTTCAGAGACCCCTTCCAGTTTGCCAGAACACTGTTTGAGCAGCCAAAATCTGGGACCCTAAGTGTGGACAAAGGAGTTCTTGAGCAGCATCTGAGGAAAACATACTCTGACCCACAGAGCAAAGCACCACTCGACATTCAAGGTCTGGTGTGGCCAACCAACCCTGAGGAACAGTTCAATGGCAAGCCTCCAACGTTGGCGGAAATCAAGAAGGTGGTCGACAAAGCCAGAGCCAAATCATCACCAGGGCCAAACGGAATACCTTACCAGCTTTACAAGAAATGTCCCAAGGTGCTGGAGTGGCTCCACAGGCTGCTGCGATCGGCTTGGAGAAACCAGAAGATCAGCGGCCAGTGGATGACGGCAGATGGTGTGTACATCCCCAAAGAGCAAAACTCAAGTGACATCAGCCAGTTCAGGCCAATATCACTACTGAACGTCGAAGGGAAAATCTTCTTCTCTGTCATGGCAGCAAGGCTGACCAAGTACCTGATGGAAACAAGTACTTGGATGTGTCAGTCCAGAAAGGTGGCATCCCATGCGTGGCTGGCTGTGTAGAACACGCCACAATGACCTGGGACGCAATCCAAAAAGCAAAAACAGAAAAGAGAGACCTGGACGTAGTGTGGCTTGATCTGGCAAACGCATATGGATCTGTGCCCCATGAGATGATACAGTTGGCTCTTGAGATGTACCATGTGCCAAAGAACATCCGCGACATGCTCAAGAAGTACTTCAATGGCTTCTCAATGCGGTTCTCTACCAAGGAGTACACAACAGACTGGATCAACTTGGAAGTGGGTATTGCAATGGGCTGTGCAATTTCCCCAATACTGTTCGTGCTGGCAATGGAACTCATCTTGAAAGCAGCAACAAACAACGCGAGACAAACAGACCTTGACGATGGATACAAGATGCCTCCTCTCAAGGCCTTCATGGATGACACTACAGTGATTTCATCCAGAGAAGACGAGACACGTCATGTGCTGGAGAGGCTGGACGACATAGCTGCCTCATCCAGAATGAAGTTCAAGCCAAAGAAATCACGGAGTCTCTCACTGAGGAAAGGAAAAGTGGCCGGATCTGTGGTCTTCAGTGTTGCCAACCAGGCCATTCCAACAGTCACAGAAGAACCAGTCAAGAGCCTTGGAAGATGGTATGATGATACGCTGAAAGACACACAAAGAGCAAAAGAAACCAAGCAGATGGCGGAGGAAGGCTTGGAGACCATTGACCAGTGTGGGCTCCCTGGCAAATACAAGGTCTGGTGTCTGCAGTTTATGCTGATACCAAAGCTCCTATGGCCTCTGATGATATACGACATCTGCACCAGCATAGTGGAGGCAATGGAAGCCAAAATCAACAAGTTCACAAGGAAATGGCTTGGTGTCCCACCCTGTCTGACTGACATAGCGCTGTACTGTCGCCAAGCAAAGCTGAAACTACCACTGAAATCCATCCTGGAGGAATACAAAGCAGGGAAGATCAGACTTCAAAGCATGCTGGAGGACTCAGGAGACAAAGTGGTAGAAGCAATCAAGCCCCAGCTGAAGACAGGCAGAAAATGGAAAGTTCAAGAGGCGATGGATTCTGCAAAAGAAAGTCTCAAGATCAGAGAAATAACAGGACACACACAGACCAACAGACAGGGACTGGGGATGACCAAAACTGAATGGTGGTCAAAGGCCAAAGGAAAAGTCAAAAGAGACATGATGATTCAGGAGATGAGAAAAGAAGAAGACCAAAAAAGACTCCAAAAAGCAGTCCAGCAGAGCCAGCAAGGGCAATGGACAACGTGGGAGAATGCACTCCAAAGAAGTCTCACTTGGAATGACATTTGGCACATGGCCCCTCTCAGGATCAGCTTCATTCTCAGATCTGCATATGACCTTCTGCCCTCAAATGCAAACCTGGTGAAGTGGGGGAAAACAGACGATCCTGCATGCCCCCTCTGCCATGAAAAACAAACAGTGGAGCATGTCCTAAGCTCATGTAAAGTAGCCCTGGCTCAAGGAAGGTACACATGGAGGCACAACCAAGTGCTCAAAGAGATTGTACAAGTAGTCTGGGCTAGTACCAACACCACAATAGGGAAAATCAGGACTCCAAAAGCACCCGCAACATTCTTCACGGCAGGAGGCAGCAAATCATGGCCAAGAACAACAGTGCCACTCGAAACATGCAGGCAGAATCTGCTGGACGGGGCAGATGACTGGGAGTGCACTGCAGACCTCCCAGAATGGAAGAGTCACCCAGAGATCATCAGCAAGTGTGGCATGAGACCAGACATAGTAGTCCACTCTAAGTCAACCAAGCAGCTGATCATGATCGAGCTCACGGTGCCATATGAGAACAGAATGGAGGCAGCTCAAATCTATAAGACTGAAAAGTATGCTGATCTGGCAAACAGCCTGAGGAGAGAAGGCTATCAGGTCAAAGTCCTCACTGCAGAAATTGGAGCTAGGGGGTTTGTAGGAACGTCTACATACAGCCTCATGAAACAGCTCTTAGTTGCAGGGAGAGAGAAAACCAGAGCCCTGAAAGCAATGGCAGAAGCGGCAGAGAGGTGTTCAAGCTGGATCTGGTCAAGGAGGAACAAAAGTGAACTTCATAAGGCTTAACTTCCCTACAAATATCAGGTGTCCCTGTGGCTCAGTGGTTAAAGCGCGAGTCATTAAGTGGAAAATGAGCATGTCCAGAGGGTCATGGGTTCGAATCCCAGCCATGGCTCGTCCCAAGATGGGAAAAAAAAAGGGGGCAGCAGAGGGACATCCGGAGTCATGAAACGGGTGTGGCCCAACCCCCCTAGAGTGTCAGGAGATAAGGGCCGAAACACTTGCTTGAAGGGGGCTTCTCTTCTGAGGACTCTCTGCTGCCACGCTCTCCACGAGTTTCTTTCTACTACTTAGTGTGTACTTATTTCAGTTTTTGATAACCTTAGGGTTTCCGTGGCTGGACTTGACTTAAGTCACTTTTGAATCTCAGCCTTGGCATTTTATTTACCTGATTACATAGGCCCCTTACACCCCTTGGAGGAGCATAGGCTATCAACATCTCTCCAGGGGGGTCGATTCTGAGCTTTTGAATCTCAGCCTTAGAGACAGTTAATATGCGGACTCTAACCCACCCATCTCATTTTGCACGAAAACCCCCCTTTTGACAAACAAATCTCGTCCATCTCATGCTACTTTTTGCCAAAATTAACACCTTTTCTACAATCAAAATTAACATGCAAAACCTCCAAAAATCGAAGTAATCGTTATTTTAAAATGGAGGGTTTCGTGCAAAAACAAAGATGAACAATTTAGAGGCCCGCATATTAACTGTCTCTCCATAGCATAAAAATCTAATGGTTTACAGTACGCTCTTCTACTTCCAGCACCACTAACAAATCAGAACAAACAACCGGCCTTCCATCTTGGTTAGTTATTTTTACACACACTGAATTTATAGGCCCCTCAACTAATTCTTTAAACCGGCTGTCTTCACCAAATGTGCTTAACTGATAATCGCAAAAACCCGCCTTAATTGATGGCAGTACCCCTAGAACTGTAGATGGATTGCCATCAAATAAATTAGTACTTGTTTTTAACTCCCGTAAATGGACATACAACATCGGGTTAACGAGAAAATCACATGGTTCATTACCTTCAAATTGATAGATGTTTTCTCTTGTACTAAATTTATAAGATCTGCTAGTACTGTGGAAACCCAAGATTCTAGCAAGACCCTTAGGAAAAGTGTATTCTCTTTTTTCTTCTAGTGGAAAGTGCATTGTAATTCTGAGGTTTGCTTCATTAATTTTTAGCAATATGCCTAATTCGATAAATACTTCTTTTAAAGAACAAAAGCTGTAATAGCCTTCTGGTATTTTTTCATGAGTTATTTGATTGCCCTCTTCATTACTAATATTAATCCAGTTATTCTGAGCTTCTTCAGATATATTAAACCACTTAACTTTAAAACCAATTTTTCTAAGAGCAACCCTACTATTACCGCGCCTATTGTTAATTGGATACTTTAAGAACACACTTATGTTTTGTTTAGTTATATAAAGGAACATCCTTTTTAAATCCTTTTTTAAAAAATCTATTTAAAAATGGAACCTTTTAAATATAATGAAAGTGCCACTTACGATGTAGGAGGGGTTTATGAGCCCAAATCTTTGGACTTTAGTAGCCTAACCATCGCAGTGGATGAATCATATGGCTTTCTAGTCAGACTTGTAAACCCACTAACTAGATATTTAAATCCTCCAATAAAGAGTGATAGAGTGCCATCAGCATGGTCAACTCACCCCATGGCTTTTTACCAGAATCAGTTAAATTTTGCTATTTACTGCTCAACCACTGGTTGCGGTGTTTCATATACAAACCATTTAAACCACCCCAATCTCTTAGTAAGGTCAGTATATAACTTTCATGTTTATTATCAGTATAGACGCATACTAACTGAACTACAAGTACGCCCCCCCAATGACAACGCGTTTAATCCATTTCTCAGCTCAATGGACAATAATGCATATGAAAGAATCTGCAACGAATTTAACATTAACCCTTCAAATAACTTTAGACAAAAGTTAGACCACAATCACGGGTTGGGCACATTGTATTTGTGGGGTCAGCGTAGAGAATATAATTTTGACTACTGGCCCGGCCACACCTCTTTTAAGCCAAACTCCCAAGTTAGATTGGGATCAATAGAACAAAAACACCCCAATGCTTGGGCAACATTTATCTTAGATGAAAGTAAAGGCTTAACAATGCCAGGAGTGCAAAGACTTAATGACTCCATACGGACGTACGTTTGGTGTCTATTAGGAGCACAAGCACAGACTAAGTCTAGCATAGTGGATCAATCTACAGGCTTTGACGCCAGAAAACAATTTCTAGCCAATTTAGAAGATGCTATTAACTCTGCTGTTGATTTGCCTTCCAGCATACAAAGGTACCAAAACGTTCTTTCACATGCTAGGTCAAAGGTTGACTTTGTTGTAGGTCATGGATTATACATGCTGCCTTCTGACCTTAGACTGCAGATTGGCATGATACAAAATTATAATAATGAAATTCTCATAGCCGGAGACGACCAAAACTTAGGACACAATCAAGGCTTAAACACAAGGCCCGCGCCAGCCATTTTAAAAAAAGTATCTAGCCCTGAAAGCGACCCCCCACCAGTTATAAGCAGCCCACAGCCAGAAAGCAGCCCAACACCGCCTGTTGATGTACCTCACCCCGACAGACACACTAGCGAAAAGACAGCCCTTGTTGTGTTTTTAACTTTTACTGGATTAGCCATACTTTATTTCACTAAAAATTAAACCAGCAGCCAGCACTCCTAACGTCCACAGATGGTCGGCCATATAACCAGCCACTTTGCCTATGGTAGACAAAACCCAACTAACAACACTGCCTATTATGCCAGGCAGAGCATCAAGCGCTTTGACAGCTAACTTCTTTAATAAGTTTGCTAGATGGGGCAATTGTTTTCTAATCCAACTTTTACCAGGCTGAGGCGTTGGAGGCGCTACTGGCCCTGTTGGCGCACTGCCAGTTAATGCATAAACCAGTGTAGAGATAGCAAACCCAACAGCTGTTAATATACTAACTATTGTAATCCCCTGCTCTCTGAACAGAATCCTTATTCTTTCTGCTAGCGTAGTATTTTCATGAAGTATTCTGTTTATAGTTTCTCTGATTCTGCCTGTTTGGTATGCTATTTTTTCTCTGTTAGTAGACAACGCCGCTACCCTGGCTGCCCTTTCTGTCGTTAACTCCTGTATTTTCGCCTGTATTCTAGCCTTTTCTTCTAACCCTAAATTGTTATCATCTGCATCGCCCAGTTTATTTTTTCTTCTCTTATCTCTATATCTAACTCACCAAGTTTTGACAAGTTGTTTTTTAGCTCGCCATTTATTCTCCGTAGAGCATCATCAAGACCCCTGAGTTCACGTATAGCAGCTTTAAGATTTCTGTGTACACTCTCAGACAATGGAGGATCATCAATTGTTTGTAAAGCTGCTTCTTCTTCAGGACTCAGCTCACGTTCTCTTTGACTAGGCGAACCGACAATTGTTTTTAACTGTGTCTCCTCATTAAAACTCGACTCAAGTTCTGCTATTGCTTCATCTGTTCTTTGACTTAATTCTTGAAGAGGTATGTTTTGCATTTCAGACTGCGCTGGCAACCTTTGCTCCAAGTTCTGTAAAGCGCTAACAGCCTTAGACCTTAGAGCAGACTTCCTTGGATCTGCAATATTTAATCGCCTTCTGA
The DNA here is from genome assembly GCA_033310375.1 of Conus canariensis. Lineage (NCBI taxonomy): Eukaryota > Metazoa > Mollusca > Gastropoda > Neogastropoda > Conidae > Conus > Conus canariensis. The sequence goes on along the minus strand of CM065716.1, from coordinate 44,034,834 downwards.
CCCGAATAGGAATCTCCCCAAGTGAGCCCGGAGTTAAAAACTCGGAGGGGTCCCGGCTATCAGTAACTTGTTTACGCATTTGTTTATTGCCCTTCTTATAATTTATAAACAAATGACCTTCCTCGTCTCCGCCCACTTTTCCCATCTCAAAATCGTTAAAATCGATCGTGTCTGGCAGCTCCCGTCCTATACTTCTATAGAGTAATTCAATTCGTTGTCGCAATAGTTCTTGACGCTGTCTATGGAGTGAAGAGCCTACTCCTAAAAGTTTTTGACGAGCACTAAGGAGTGAAGAACCTACATCTTGAGGCTGTCTAGGGAGTAAAGGATGTGCTTCTGCTTCTTCAAGTTCATCTTGCAATGAAGGGCCCAGTTCTGTTTCTTCTTCTTCTTCTTCAATAGGACTAAGCGCGTCATAATCGCCTTTAGACATATTTATATATTTATTATTTTTTGTTTTATAAAAAATGAATCCATACGGCTGCGACCTTGATCCATTCAGAAAAGCGAAGGAACCCCACGGCATAAAAGGCATAAGACAGACTGTGCGCGTTGTAAATAATCCATCAACAATTGAGCCCAATGAAATGTTAACAGTAAGATTTAGTGACCTCGGGCCTGACGATGTTATAATGCCAGGCACTGCCAGGCTGTCATTCAAAATAGATATTGAGTCGGCGGATCCTAATGCTACTGTCGTTGCTAACCTGGGCAGGGCCATCATTAAAAATATGGTAATTAAACTGGAAGGTAGAGAAGTCTTCTCACTGAGTAGCGCAGACATTTTTAATCTCTATTCTGATCTGTGGCTGCCCAGAACAGAAAGAAAAGACAAAGTCTTTCAGGGAATCCAGAGCCCAAACGGTCTTAAGCACAGGCTTAATGCTGCAGATGCAAAGGAAGACGCGGGAGACCAGGCAATAGCGCGAGCATTTAAGAACAGATTTTGCATCCCTCTAGATTTTGAACTGTTAAAAACCCACCAGCCATATTACCAAGGCGCACTAACAGACAAACTTACTTACGAACTGACATTCAATGACAGCGGGTCTGTTATTCTATCAGATGACCCAACAGCTAGATACACTATCAGTAACATCTCTCTTAATTTTGATGTTGTTACTAACCCTGAACTGGCTAGAATAATCTTAAATCAGTATAAAAGTAGGGCGGTTGTTTACTTTGAAAGAGTTTTACACCACAGTCTAGCGATTAAAAACAAGCAAGACACCGCCTGGGAAATAGCTATAAGCAATTCTTTAAGGTCCCTAAAGGGGGTTCTCTTGCTATTTACTAAACCCTCAGCTCCTTTTCAGAGAGAATCTGAGGTGTTTTACAACCCAAAAATTGAGCAGCTGTCTTGCACAGTAGATGGCAAGCCTTTTCAGCTGTATTCGGCTGGACTTTTACCCGACCAACACTTTGATGAAATAAGAAAATTGTTTGGGGGGGCAGACAGACAACCCCCCAAGCGACTGTGTGTAAAAAATTCCCCCCCCGATAAAAGATCGAAGTTAAAAACAAAAAAATAGGGATTGGGGTTTTTTAGATCCGTATGACAAAGCTGCACGGGAGGGAAAAGGGTGGGTGATGGCAACCATAAGTTAAAAAAAGGAAAAGAGGGGGAGGGTCGATAAAAGCACGTTTTTGGGTTTTTCCCCCCAGTGCATTAAAAAATAGACTGAAAAAATAGCTTTTAAAAAAATGGATAGTTGAACTTTTTAAAAAGACCCGCACTTGCTTATTTTGGGATTACGGGGTGGGAAAACTGTTTCGTACTTGTTTGTTAAAACAATCTCAGTTTCATTAGAGACTTGTTTATTCAACCCCAAAAGCACAAAAGTTTAAAAAAAAAAGGCAGTTTTTTGGAAGCGAAATATATTTTTAGTTGCCCCATGACAAGTAAGCATTTTTAGAAATTACAAGGGTTTTTGAGGAACTGAAACCCCGTTTATTTTGAGACTGTTCCCCGAACAAGACATTTTTAAAAAAAAGGACTTGTAAACTAGCCTTTAGCGGAAGACAGCATTGTTTCTTTTGGGGCTCTTAATCAAAAAAATGCTGCTTAAAAGTTTTTTAGATCGCAGTTAAAATGGTTGTTTTTTTCTATACAAGGAAGGGATAGTTTGAAGAATGTTTAAGTGAAAACTAATAATCAGGACGGGAACAAAAAAAAAATAAAAGAGCAGTTAGAAAATCTAAGACGAAAAAAACTATGCTTACGGACTGCCCCCCGTTCAATACGTTTGCTTTTATGTTTTTTACTATGATTTTTTTACTTGTTAAATTTATTAAGATTTTTTTAAAATAAATGTTTTTTTTAAAAAAAATGTCTGGGGGGGCCAGAATCAAAAGCGGTTGCTCCTAAATGTTTTTGCAGAGAGCTAAAAGATCTAGCAGATCAACGTTTGTTAAGGGTGGGGAAAGTTAATGGATTTGAGTACACCGACGATGGTGTTTAAACCCCAAAGAAATTGAAGATAAAAAACGACAGAATTTCCCCTACCCGGGAAAAAGAAAAGAATCTAAGGCAAACGTTTTGGGAAAACCAGAATACAAATTAAAAAACAGAAACCCGGGGCTTATTTGACATTAACGGCATTTAAGTTTGAACTCAAACCCCCATTTTTATTTGTAAAAATACAATTTTAGAAAATTTTTAATGAAGGACGCTTTGTACCCAGTCCCAGGATTACAACAGAAAAACGATTGAAAAACTAAGCGGGTTGAAATATGTGCGGAGAAAGAAGTCCTTGCTGAGTGGGGGGGACCCGTGGCTTTGATTTAACCCCAAAAAAATAGAATCCTCCCCAAAAAAAGCGATGCTTTTCGCTTATTTTTACCCCAAGGGGGTCTTCCTATTGCCGAACATATTTAAAAGAGGTGTACAAAAAAGTTAAAAAGGACGGCCCCCTTTGGGTTATTTTTATTACTAAAAAGGGGATGAAATAAACACTTCTGAAAATTTTGACAAAGTTCTTGTGGTTGACAAACAAACTAACGTGCTTGTTTTATTTTCAAAAAAATGTTGATTTTATTGCTTTTTCTTGTTTATAAGTGCTGCCAAAAGGTTTAAAAGGGTATGTACAAAATTTTAAATTTAATTAAAAAAAAAATTAAAAATTAAAAAGGTGACGGGCTAAAAAAATTTGGTTAAAACAAAAATGAATTCAAGAAGAAAAAAAAGTGACTTGGATAAGATGGGGGGACAGAAAAAATTGCTAAAAATTTTAAATCTCTTTCTTTTAAAAAACCCCGGTTATCAGCTGTAGCGGCGTAAGTGTGGGCTAGGTTCCCCTTTTGTACGGGGTGGAGCACCACCCCTTTTGCTTTTGGGACCTTTTTTTGGGGTTTAGGTGCATGTCTAATTGTGAGTGCTTTTAAAAAAATTAATCCCCAATACAAAAGCAATGCATTGTAGCCCCAGCCACAAAACTTTGCTCTTAAATGAGAAAAGAAAGCTTGCAGGATAAAAAATTTAAATGAAAAATTTTTAGGCCTTGGCCGATGGCGAGGATTCAGCAAAAAAAGAACCAAAAGGGGGGAAAAATTTTACTTCGCAACAGGTAGACACTAGACAAAAAACGAACTTTAAAAAAGCAAGCAAACAATCATTTAAAACCCCAAAAATAGATAAAAAAAAAGATTGAACTAAATAAATAAAAAATAAGTTTAACAAAAAATAAATAAATCATAAGTTTAAAAAAAAAAATATTTTTTTTTTTAATAACGGCACTGTTTTTGGCGGGAAACTTGCAACCCGGGGAAAAACGATTTTTAGGGGCGGCTTTTAGAGTAGAAGAAAGAGTCTTCTTAAAATACACGGGAGGGTTTTTAAATTCTTTCAATTCATTCCTTTACCCCTTGGGGGTTTGGCTCTTTTAACATCGCCTCTGCTCGGGAGCATACATTTCTTACTTTTAGTCCAAACGGAAAGGGTTTTTTTTTAATTTGGATGTCTTCAGTAATACTTATTTTTTTAAATTTGTTGGTTCCCCGGTTAAAAGGCTTTGTTAAAAATTTTCTTTTTTCTGGCGCGTAAGACTGGGCTTTCCTGACCCATTCTTGTTGCGTGTTTTGTCCATAGGTTTTCCTATGATATTAAAAGGTAAACAGCGTTCAGCCAGTTTTTTTAAGTTTTCTCCGGGCCCCTGAGAGGAGTTCCCCGGACCCCCTCTTAACTAAACCCCGATGTCTTAAAAACATTGGGGTTTCAGCTCTTTAAACTTTTCCCTTTTTAACCCCTGGATCAACCTGGAACTTTAAGGCCTCGCATGTTTTTTTGTTGTAAAGCCACAGCCACGATTGAGCTTTTCCCCTTTAAAAGGGCTCAGATTTTATACTTGAAGAGTAACAAAGTCGAAAAAACTTAAATTTTTTCTTTTAACTTTGTTGGGAAAAGAAAAAACAACCCCTTGGGGGTGTATTGGAACTGATTAACGATCGAGGCTTATTACTTTTTGGGGCAGGAGAAATATTTCAGACGTTGTTTTGAAGCCATTTTTTCGCTTTGATTCAAACCCCTAGCAGTTCTCGTTTATCAACACTTTCTTTCCAATCCCCCGGGAAAAAAATTTTGTATTTGATCCCCCAAAGGATGTTTTTTTACTTTTAAAAACTTGATTTTTAGTTGAATTGCAAAAGAAAGATTCCCCCCAAGCAATAAAAACCCTTTTTTCTTTTTCGATCCTCAGGGGGTTCATAAAATCAGCGTTGGCGGGACGATTTTAAAAAAATTCTTTCCTGTCACAAGAATACTCTTCATTGTTCAAAACGTTTTAAAAATGGTGTTGGTCCGCTTTTTAAATTTTTTTTTAAAAAAAGTTAATGAAAAATTTTTCTTTTTCGTAAGGTTCTGCCTTAGCTAAATCTTCCTTTTCCCTTGTTATGGTTTTCTTTCTTAATAGAAAAAATTTAAAAAATATAATTGCCCAGGAAAGAAATGCATTAAAAATAGCTCCCCCCCTCAGAATATTCCAAAATTTTTTTTTATAAAAAAAAAAAATCTTTTTTAATAAACAATATTTTTTAGAATGAATCTTTTAAAAATCAATTGCTTAAAATCTTTTAGCATTAATTTTTATAAAATCAATATTTTCTGAAAAATTTTTTGTTTTGTGTTTTTAAAAAAACCCCCTTGCAAAAAAAAAGTCTTTTGGGCAATTGGTTTTACATTTAAAACCCCTTAACAAATCCAATGTCAACCTTTGATGGCCCCGGCCTATTTAAACTTTTTTGCTAAATGTTATTATACTAGAGCGATTACAAAAAGGGGAAAAATAGTTTGATATTTTTGCAGGTCTTTTTTTTTTAAAAAAAAATATTAAAAATTTTAATATAAAGACTTTTTGTGCTTTTTAATAGAAATTTTTTGTTGCTAGGCTAAAAAAGGTTGTAACTAGTTTGGTGATCTTTTTTTTTCCCCCATTTGGGCGGTTTTTTTTTAAAAACATTTTTTTTAGGGTTGAAAACAAAACCCCCGAAAAGGCCCCCTGAAAAACCCCCGTGTTATATAGGTTTTTTTTTTTATTTATCTAATTTTTAGTTTAAAATGGCGGCCCCAAAAAAAGCGAACTGTTTTAAGTTTTAATAGAAAATTGTAAAAAAAATTTGAGAAAATGAAAAAGTTAAAAAATTATTTTGAAATCGGGTTTGGAATGATGTAAACAATTTAATCAAAATCATAGTGAAAAAAATTTTACGAAGCAACAAAGAGTTAAAAATTTTGTTGATTCGAAAAAGTAAAATATTGGCAGGGTTTTTGTAAATTAGGGTGCTTGAAGTATTGCAAGCCCCGGGGAAGAATAAAAACGCTTTTTCTTTATTTTTTTTTTTTAAATTTTCGTAAATTGTGGGGTTAAAAAAAAAACCCCCAAAAAAATCCCCGTTTGAATATGCCCAAAAAGAAGTTGGAAGGTGTAAAATATTAGGCAATAGCATTGAAAATTGAATGGACTTATTAATAAAACGTTCGGAAATGAAAATGCTTTTTTAAATCCCGGCTTTAAATTGCCCGCAGCAAAATGTTGTGGCCTTTTTATTGAATATATAAACCCCGAGATAGTAGTATCAAAAAATTTGGGTTTCAATAGAAGAAAGAAGTAACGCTTTTACATTTTAACCCCGGGGGGTGATTCGTTTTACGTTTAATAGCAAGTGAAGAAGCGAAATTGCGGGCTTGGTGGTTGAAGGAACAGTCCCGAATCAATTAAGAAAACCCCAAATTCTCCTTTCGGCAATTCTCATCCCCCCCCCCCGAGAGTTTTTTTAAACGGGGTCTAAAAACAAAATTCAATAATTGTGTTTGTGGGGGGGTTTTTGGCCAAAACATCCTTAAAAAGACGCAGACGAGTTTAATTATTTTGGAGTAAAAAAAGCCTGACTTTGATAAATAAATTTCCTGAGGAGAAAGTATACTATTTTAAAAGCAAAACAAAAATAACTGTAAGCGTATACACCCCGGGGTCAGTAGACAATTGCCCCCAAATTTCCCCCAACGTCCCCCCTTTTTGGTACCTTGAAATTTGTTGTTTTTTCAAAAGGGTCCAAAAACCATTATGATTAAAAAATCAATAGCAGATGTTAGAAATACATCAAAGAAAATCTAAACAAGGTTTTAGAGGGCTTGGTCAGGATCCAAAAATTAGAGGGGGCAAAAATAAGAACATTGAAAAATTTTGTTGCTGAAAAAACGAACTTTTTACCCCCCAAAGGGTCTAAGTTTTTTTTTAAAAATGTACACAAAAGCGATGGGGGCCTCGTAGTCTATGCTGACTTTAAATCATTTTTGTTTTAATTAGGTCCCCAAAAAAGGCCAAAAAAAAAAAACCCATTACCCCCTATCAGCTTTTTTAAGCTTTGTTTTGTTAGGAGATGGGGCCACACGGGGGGGGGGGGAATTTCGGGGGCCAACCCCGGGGCCCCATCGATTTTTGGAGCAGAGAAAACCCTTGCAATCTTCTCTAATCAGCTGCCCCTTTAACATTAGGCCCCAAATAAAAGAACGTTATAAATCACCCCCCCTGCTGGATTGAAAAAGCAAGTTTTAGGGAACAAAAAGAGACCATGAAATTTTGGGAAAAATTCAGGGGGGGGGCCCAAAGGTTAATCTTACCAAAGGTTGCCCCAAAAATGGAAAGCCTCTTTTTAAACTTACGGTACGATTTATTTTATATGAAAACAATAACTTCTGAAGAAAAGGGGCACTGCATTGCCAGCAAGAAAAGACAGACCTTTACTGTAGGGGTTTATGCTTCTATGATCTCCCGCTCGATGGAAATTTTGGAAATTGCGGTTTTTAACAACTGTCCCCCCAAAATTTTTCCCCCTCTTTGTACGTAAAGGCGTTATCCTTTGAATCATGAATCGGGGGAAAAAGGTTTATGAGACACTTCCCCCCTAAGGCGCTTTTTTTTGTTTAGGGGAAAGGACATATTGACCGATATGGAAACGCACAAAAAGGCCCGGAAGAATTAACGCAAAACGATGGGCACTTCTTCATTTTTTGGCCGAAGTGTTTTTTTGCAAACCCTTTAGAATCAGATCCCCTTGCTGAAAAATTCGGCCTAGATTTACAGTCCTTCTGCCCCGGGTTTTTTGGGCGTTTTTTGGTTTAAAAATTCGTTTCTAACTCGATCTGGAAATTAGATATTGAAGATGGGTGGAGGGGCATTAGCATGGCTTTTCCCTTCGCAAGCCACAAAAGTATTTAGCGTTTGCCCCCAAGCCACCAATATTATGACTTAGATCCCCAAAAATCTGTAGGGGGGCCCCGACCCCGGATGCCATAAGAAATTTAAAAAGAAAAGGGCCCCATGAGGTACTCCCGTGTTGAGTTTATCACAGCTACCCCCAAAAACCCAAAGGATTAAATTTAAAAGGGTTGATTTTGCGAGTGATGATCAAATGATTTCCTAGCCGCGAAAGTTAAAGAGGCCCCCGAACCCCCAAATCGTGCCAATCTTGAAAAGAAAGGTATGTTGTCTTTTAAGGTGTTCCCCAATTTTTGAGACATGGATTAAAGCACAGGTTAGAATAATTTTTGTGACCCCAATGCCTTTCATTAGGCCCTACATCATGAAGAACCCGATTTAGGACTGCGGATGGCCCCGAAAAGATTTTTTAAATAAGAAAACAGCTGTTTTGGGAAGGGAGGAAAGTACACAATCGTAAAGATGTAAAATATTTTAAAAAAAACAAACAAAATTTTGGTCTCCCCCAAACCCCAAATTTCAAGATTTGCGGGGTTTTTGATAGCCTAGTTGGGTTTGATGGAAAAAGATGTGAAGTTGGGGAAACGGGTTTTTTCGGGTTGCGTGAGAGGCAAAATTATTGATGCTAGAAAATTTTAACGGCTATTTAAAACCCCGTACCCCCAATCAAATGTCCCCTTTCCAGCACTGATATTTTTTTCTAGAATCCCCTGAAAATTTTACAAAAAATGGAAATAGAAGTGGGAAAGGTGGTGGGGGTACGACCATGGATCCCAAAAGATTTGTTTACAAAGTCGGGAAAAAAAAAGTGATTGGAAAGTGAAGGATGAACTTAAGGGACGATTATCTAGCAATGTTGGCCCCCGGGAAAGATGTAAGCGTTTTTCCCCCTCTGTAACAAGAAAGCTAAGGATAGGTAAAAAGTAGTAAAAAAAAATAAGTCCGAAACACAACAGCCTCTTTTTTAAAAAAGTTTTTTTACAAACCTTTAAAATGCGCCTACTTAAAAAAATAAAAAAAAGCGAAAAAGAAGTCACTAGACTTAAAAAAGCAAAAGAACTTCCCCTTTAAACCCCCGTTTTCATACGCTAGACACTGGAGAATCGATTGCCTTAAAATTTAAATCTTAACTAGTACTTTATTAAGTCTTAACTAGTACTTTACTTAAACTTATGTCTTTACTTAAGTATTTTAATTACTTAAAGACTTAAAATTTAAATCTTAAAAAGTACTGACTTTACTTGCATTATTCACTTAACTTAAAATTTAATTTTTTTAAAAGATAAATACTTAGTTGTACTTAACCCCACTTAACAGTATTTTAAAAAACATTTAAAAAAAACTAAAATTTTTAAAAATGGTCTAAGCAGGGGCTGTATTTTTTTTAGGGTGGTTTTTTACTGTTTTTGTGGGGGGGTTTTTGACTTTTTTTCTAAGTTGGTTTTTGGGTTTAACTAAAAGCCCCCAAAAACAATACCCCCCCTAAATAAAAAAATTTTTAGTTTGTTGTTTGTTTTGGTGGGGCGGCGGTGCTGGGCTGATGTTTATTACTATCTAATAAAATTTTTTTTTTTGGGTTTGTTTTTGCAGTCGTTCCCTCAGCTAGTTTCCGGGCCTAACACGGCCGAATTTTATTTGTAAATACTCACTTGGGACACTCACCGGGGACACCGTTGGGATTCTTTGGGACACTCGGTAAATTCATTGTGGAGAATTATTGTGGGACTTCTTCTCCGCTCGTCATTTGTTTTTAGTTGATTAAAATTATAGATTTAAAAATTAAAGATTAAAAAATTTTTTCCCCCTGATGGGGGGCATAGCAAGCCCCAAAAAATTTTAATACAGTAATGCAAAAGATTTGGGCTTGGGTTTAAAAAACCGGTCTTGGTTTAAGTAATTTTAAATTTTTTAAATAAAAGGGTATTTGCTAAACTTAGTTTAAAAATAACGGGGGCTGCCCCATGATTAACCTTTTTTTTCCCCCCGCGTGCCTCGTCCTAGCGAAATACTCTCAACGCTGATGTAGACAATTGCTGAATTTTTGTTTTGTTCAAGCCAAAACGCCTGGTTTTCCCCCGCAGCCGCGAGTATAATTTTTTTATGACAAAGGCTCCCTCCCCTCCCCTTTTAAAGCTGTCGAAAACCCTTTTTTTAAAAAAAAAAAAAGAAAAAAAATAATTAAAAAGTGATTTGTCTCCTTTAAAATGCAAAAGTATTGTTTTCCCCCGAAAAATTATCATTTAAAATTAATGGAGAGATTTGATTTTAAAAAATTTTTTTTTGTGTTTAATTTGCTTAAACTTTAATATGAAATTGTAAAAAATAGTAACTAAAAGTCTTTGAAATTTGTTGTTAATTTAAAGTATTTTGTTAATAAAAAAAAATTTTAAAAACATCCCCTTATGCATAAAACATAAAAAATGAGAGCTTTCGTGTGTACGTAATATAAAAACCCAAAAGTTAAAGTTGGGGTTGTGGGTGGTTTTTTACTTTTTTTCCCGGATTTTGAAAGCCCAAATTTTTTGGTTCCTCTAGGACCTTCCAATTCGTTCATGTTTGTCTTCTGGGGTCACTGGCGAGGATAAACCCCCTAAACCAATGTTATCTGGAAGAGTCATAAAAAGGGGGTGAGAGAATTCCCAAAATTTTGGCAAATTGAAAGTAAAAACCCAAATAAGAAAATACCATATTGGGGGTATTCCCAAACCCCCACACTTGGCCACATTATGCGTGACCTTTTGTTTCTCTTCTTTTCTTGTCTTCTCCCCGGCTATTAGATGTTTTTTTTTTTGTTTGTTTTTTTTTGGGGGGGGGGGGGGGGGGGGGTTAAAGGAAACAGGGACAAGGGTACGGCAGAAAAAAAAAACCCCCCCGTTGAAAAACCCCATGAATACGAAATCCAAAGACAGAGGCAGCACGTTTCGCTTTCCCCTGCATGACACGAATTTTTCTTTCCTCTTCCTTTTTTGCCCCTTCCGTCTGAAACTCATTTTGTCAAATCCCTGAAAAAAAATTTAGACTTAATTTTTTTTTTTTTTCCTTTCACTTGCCCGCCGTGTCGGCCTGATGCTCCCCGGGCACGTGATTAGATGGTTTTACTGCTGCTCCTGGCTATGGTGGCCCCTCCCCGGGTGTCCAGATCCATTCTCCCCCCTTGGGGCCCGGGAAAAGTTTGAAAAAGGGGCCCCCCGCTGTTTGTCAGAGGTTGAGCGAAGCTGTTGGGGGAAAACAATTGGGCGTTTCCCGGGACCCAGATGAAAGGTTTGTGTGTGTGGTGTTGTGTGTGTGTGGGGTTTTGTTTGTTGTGTTGTTATGGGGTAATGTGATGGTTGTGTGTGGGTTGTGCGGGCGCGCGGGTTGGTGGTGTGTTGGTTGTGTGGTGTGCGGCGTTGTGTGTGTGTGTGTGTGTGTGGTGTGGGTGTGTGTGGTTTTGGGTGCAGAAGGGAAGGGGAGTTCAAGGGAAAAGCTATGTTGTTGATGTGTTGTGTGACTATTTCGGGGTAGGGTGGCCGATGGTAAAATGTTTTTAACATGCGTTTGTCAAAAAGGTCAAAAGCCGAGCACTATATTATTAATTCTAATCACCCCATACTCAACATAACTATCACCCCCACTACTTCTACTACTTTTATCTCCTATACTAATAAAATAATTAATTATCATTATTATTTTTATTTTTTTTGTTGTTATTTACATCATTGGTTGTTTGTTATTGTCGCGTGATCAATTAAAAACCCCTTTAAAAGGCATAGTAGACCCCAAAACCCCCTTGGGGGAAAAAAGGGCCCCCCGGGTTACCCCTTGGCGGAAAATACATAAGTAATGGAGCATCATTCCGAATAGAACTTTGGTGCCCCAAACAAGAGTAACAAAAAAATATGCCAAGCAAAAAAAAAAGGACAAAGGTTATGTACTAGATGAGAAGGGGGGGGGGGGGGGGGGGTTGCGTTTCGTTCAGTATAAACATGAGCGAAGAATTGAAAAGAAGCGAAAGCAGAGAAAAGGAAAAAAAAACTTTCGCCGTGACTTTTGACCGATGCACCTTGACCTTTTTCCCGGTTCCTTTGCTGATCTCCCTTTTACGGGTACGCAAACATAAAAACCCCTTTTAAACAGGGCTGTTGGTTCAACCCGATTCAACATAGAATGTCAAAATGAATAAAAAAAAACCAAATGAACTGGTTTTATTTTAAATTTGATTTACCAGATGTTGTTGAGGAGAAAAGGGGCTTAAAAAATTATCCAAAACCAAAAAGGCGTCACTTCTTTCTTTTTTCTTTTACAGAGCTTTCCCTTTTTTTCGACGCGGTGGGAAGCACTAAAGACAGTATCCCTACAACAACCCTGGACAGGTATAGAATCCAAATTTTTAATTTAAATTTAAAAACTTAAATGTTTTCGCGCAAGTCAGTATTTTCGGGTGTTAAGATGACAAAAAGTATCGAGTTATTTCCCCGGTCCCGGCGATTGTATGATATGTAGTTTGCTTCGAAAAATTTTTTGTAGCTATATTTTTGTTGTTGGTGTTGCTGGGTTTTTTTGTGGCTTACTGTTTTGGCAAAAGGGATGTACGGATAATTTTAAAATTTTTTTATAAAATTTCTAAGGGGTTGAAAGCAAAATTTAGGATGTAAAATTTTTTTTTTTTTTCAAGTTCAGATGATAAATAGCAATACACACATGCGCGCGCGCGCGCCCCACACCCCACACACACACACACACACACACACACACAAAACACACAAAACAACACACACACAGAACAGAGAGAAAAGAGAGAGGAAGTAGACGGTACTAGGTGAATACAGACTGCATACATACTAATACATGCATGCACACATTAAACATACATACATAATAATACATTACAAGCTAAGCTGTTTCATGCATGTATACATACATAACGATAGACAAATAGAAGATAGATCGACAAACAGACAGATAGATACATTAACAGTCTTTGTTTGACGCACTTTACGGTCCACAGATGGAAAAGTGTAGTTTACCCGTGGGAGGCACCCAAGAACAATTGTTCATATAGTCGTGATGTCGAATAGCAGTAAGAAGTGTCCCCGTAATAGTGACGGTTGAGAGATCGAGGAATCAGCCAGTCTGTCCTTAAATTTGTCTACCATGGTTTCGTGATCTGTTGTAAGGACAGTTCCAGCCTCCTGGTCCCCTGAAAGATGGTATGGACAGGGAAACTGAAAGAGATTAAACGCCGAAAGGCTTATGGGCTTGAATGTAGCTCCTCAATATCATAGTAGTAGTGGTGTGGTAAGGTGGTGGTGGTGGTAGTATAGTAGTGTAGCAGTAGTAGTAGTAGTAATAGTATTGTGGTGGTGGTGATGGTGGTATAGTAGTAGTAGTTGTTTTGTTTGTATATAGTAGTAGTGATGGTAATAGTTGTAATAGCTAATGTAGTAATGTTATATTTCAATTCCTAAATGGTGTATTTGACTCCGGCATGCATTTCACCGTGCGTTAGAAGAAAAAAAAAAATCAGGAGGTGCAGTGGGACCAGGGAAGTATGTCCACAAATCCCTACCCAACATGGGAAGCAACATTGCACCATACTTTTAAAACCTGCGCTGTGTTTAAATAGGATGCAGGCCCCACATAGGGCATTCCCTTAAGACGTAAAGGGACTTCTTCTTACGCTGATTCCAATGTGGAAAGGCCACTGAACGCGATGCAACGGAATCGTCCCATGAACATACCAGCCCGTGTTTCATGACTGCAAAAACCCACCAGCAAAAGACACAACCACCTAATAAATGCTTTCCGCGTCCTGCAACCCTAACCATCTCTCTTTCATTGACCAGTGAAACCAACACAATTCCGGACCAGCCAACCTTTCGCCACATGGTCTCATGCGCCCTCTGAAGGGAATCCCAAACTGCAGTCTTACCTGCTGTCAAAATTTTTTCCTTGGGTCAGTGGTTTTTCTTCACACTCACTGGGCCATTCCCGGAGTCGACTGAAAGACAGACAAGAAAAAAGCTGCACTGGAAAGTGCCACTGGGACCAAAAGATGTACTGCCTTCAGTGCTGAACCAGCCAGCGGGGAGCAGTCCTTGGAAGCCTACGCTGTGTTGAATAAGGTGCAGGTACATGCAGGGCATTCCGTTAAGACGTCAAGGGAAAACTGCTCATGGCGGACGTCATTGTATGAAGGCCACCAGTACGTGACACAAATGTACCTCACAGAAGCGTACACATGGATGTATCAGCACATATTATATGACTGCTGAGCACCTAGCAAAACGACTTAGCGCATCCCGCAACCCACTGACCGGTTGAAAGCAATAAAGCTCCAGACACGGCCAAGCTTTTCCCACATGGTTTTATATGTCCTGGCTGACGTGTTTGACGAAAGCATGAATCTCACGGTGCTTATATCAAATACAGCCACGAAGGGCTTATGTCCTTTACAAACTAAGATTAAACCTTGTGCTTTTAACCCCCCCCCCTCTCTCTCTCTCTCTCTCTCTCTCTCTCTCTCTCTCTCTCTCTCTCTCTCTCTCTGTTTTTGCAGCGTGCGGCGCAGAGTTACAGCAGATGTGTTCAAGCCGACACACCTATGGCCGCTTACAAGGACGAGTGACGTCACTTCCTGTCTGCCTCGTGATGGGTTCAAAGGTGAACTTGTGTTCAATAACTTTACTCCCCATGCTGTTGAGTGTAATCAGTTGATGAGAGTGTGTGTATGTGTGTGTGGGTATGTGTGTGTGGGTATGTGTGTGTATGTGTTTGTGTATGTGTGTGTGTGTGTGTGTGTGTGTGTATACGTGTGTGTGTGTGTGTGTGTGTGTGGTATGTGTGTGTGTGTGCGTGTGTGTGCGTGCGTGCGTGCGTACGTATGTGTGGTGGGGTGTGTGTGTGTGTGTGTGTGTGTGTGTGTGTGTGTGTGTAGGAGGTGTGTGTGTGTATGTGTGTGTGTGTGTGTGTGTGTGTGTGTGTGTGTGTGTGTGTGTGTGGTGTGAAAGGGGAGGAGCGGGGAGCGCACATGATTGTATGCTTCTGTGTATGCATGAAGGCATATCTAAGTGATTATGTGTTTGGGTGCCCCTCTCTTCTCTCTCTCCCCTCTCCTCTCTCTCTCTCTCTCTCTCTCTCTCTCTCTCTCTCTCAGCCTTGGTCCTGGCTCTTTAAATGGTCTCCATATCAAAAACATAAAGATTTCATCATTTTGTTGGGCTCCCTTTCTGCTTTGAAGGCCATTGCCGGCCGTAACCTCATGCACCCTCAACTGCTGAAATTATTCGAACTGTACATCTCTCTGAAATCGGATGGATACAACATAGTTTTTGCATGGGTTCCCAGCCATGCGGGCATTCGAGGCAACGAGTTGGTTGATCAACTTGCCAAGAGTGCCACAAGGAAAGAGTTGAGCAGATTGTCTGTCCCTCACACTGATCTGAAACCCAAAGCCCAGGCTTACGTCAAGGAAATCTGGCAAGAGGAATGGAACTTGCAGACGGCTAACGAACTATTTAAAATCCGTCCAAACTTGAAAGAGTTTTTACCGTGTTCCCAAAGCGGCCGTAAAAAAAGTCTTGTGCCATTTACATACAGGCTACTCCTTTTACACCCATTCTTATCTTTTAAAAGGTGAAGACTCTCCGTGGTGCATTCCATGTCATGTACCACTCACATTAAAACATATTCTTATAGAGTGTTGGGACTCGCATGATGCTGAAACATAAACATTTCACGGCAGGCTCAATGAAAACTTTCTTCAGAGATGTCCCATCTGATGTGATCTTTGAATTTCTGAAAGAGATTAAAATTTTTCTTCTGATTTAAGATATTAAGGAGGACAGATTTTTAAACACAATTTCCGGCGTGTGTTTAGGACTGTATTTTCAAGGGTTGTGTGAATGAGGGTTTTTTTTTAATGACGTGAGGTGATTTTCATTGTGGTGACAGCCCTGATATGTCCCTTTGCGGACGGCTGGGCTAGAAGCAACATTACCTTACCTTACCTCTCTCTCTCTCTCTCTCTCTCTCTCTCTCTCTCTTCTCTCTCTCTCTCTCTCTCTCTCTCTCTCATGTAAATTTGTTTTCTTCTGTGATGCCAGATGTCCACAGTCATCACTGCAGTGAGATCCACAGAACCCGATGTCCACCTGGACAACCCCTTATCTGCCCCACCACCTCCCTGCCTCGTCGTCTTCTGACCACGCCTGACCGATTCCAGACCTATCTTTCGGTCTGCCTATCAGTTTTTCTCTTCATCTTGTCTGTCACTGAAGCCAAATCAAGGGGGTGGAAGGGGGGGGGGGGGAGTTTCACTGTTGATAATTTTGCCTTTCCAGAGGTCACTTTCTCTAAAGGTCTCAACACACGAACTGTTGCACCCGTATGGGCCGGTCCAAACCTGATTCCAGATCGATTATGTATTCCCACGGCCCCGATTTCTGAAGTTTTGAGATTGTTGGGTCCTGAGTTTTCGTTCTCAGACTGCGCGCTAAATTCCGAATGGATGTATCGCCTCCTCCAGCCAATGAACGGCCTTTTTTAAGACCAACGGTTCTCTCAGCATGATGGCAACAAAACATCCTGACTGGCGCAAAGGCAGCCATCTGACATCTGACAAAGGAAAAAGAAAAAAGAAAGAAAGAAAGTTCAGTAATGCAAAATTTGACTGTAAAGGGCATTGTAGGTTTTGAAAATATCAGCCGTGTTTTGTCTTCCCTTTTTTTACAACAATGTAGGGGGGCAAAGTTATTTACAAATGAATAAATAAAGCACATGGGGCTTTAAAATGACAATTCTTGTTTTATCTCCTTTCTTTGCACTGATCTGTGCAGTGTTAAACGGCGTCATCAGCCTGCCAGATTCCCCAACACCGCGCGACCACCCATAATGCCTTATATACACAAGGCAGACAGCGTGAAGATCAAACAACTGTCTACTGCCGTATGGGTGAAAACGGTTCGTTTACCATGGCCTTTACCTTGACAGCTACTCAAAACTTGCTTTATAGCGATAAAGAAAGTTGAATGCTTTCTTGACGTACACAAGAAACAGAATAACAAATGAACACGTGAATACAGAATAACAGAACGTTTATTTTAATACCAAACAAGTGCCCGTTGGTCTACTTTTGTCTTTCGATCTGTGTACATGTGTGTTTGTCTACTTTCCTGCTTTTTTGTGCTTGTCGGTGGATTTGTTTCTTGACTAAGAGCAGTAGTATACTATGCGTTCCAGATAGGTAGTAGTTAGCAATTTTCACTTCTTATTCAAAACTGGGAAAGAAGGTGGGGGTCGCGTTTTGTTATAAAAGTTTTTGGCAACGACCAGAAAGCGAACATATTTTGGAAGGGATTATTTATGTCTGTTTATAGTAAATCACAATTGGTTAGAACTGTAGACAATCAAAGAAGTAATTTTGTCCCATTTGACAATCTGTCATCCGCCAAAGGCGTGTCTTTCCCTGCTTGATGCAACCTCCCAAGCTATGAGACAACACCGTTTCTCGTCCATCCGTACATCATTGAGATTCTTGCGAGCAGAAGAATGAACAGGACGGCCTATAGACGTACCGAAAGGATATTAAGTAAAGAAACTTGGCAGTGAACGAAGTTTCATACCGGTCACCGCATACGATTTTCTTCCAACCTGCTCAAAAGAGATACTGAATTTCTATCGGTAAGCAATGAAGTGTTCATATTTATTCTTTTAAACGCATATGCCGAATTTGTAATCGGTTTGCAATGAAGTTTTCATATTTTTGTTTCAACACACAAAAAAAATAAGATAGGAAATTTCTAACGGTCGCGGTGGAATGTAAAATGTCACTGTTGATGTGTCCTCGGGGAAGGTGTGACGGTCGCAAAGTGACTATTTGCCCTAATTACTAATCTGTAAAGTGGTCTCTCTTTGTTTCGTTTTAACGGTTTCTTTGTCTTTTTAAAAAGGCAGTAGACTAGGTAAACCCGCAAAACTGAACTTGTTCAGAGGGGGGGGGGGGGAGGGGGGGGGGGGGGGGGGGGGGGGGGGGGGGGGGGGGGGGGGGGGGGTTTTTTGTTGTGCAGTGTTGGATTGATGGAATCAATCAGATCTTTATTTTAGTTTGCTTACGATCTGGTCGTCCGCCCCATTCAGAGCACTCCCAAAGGGCAGTTTTTTAAATTTGTGTTTTTAAAGCATGGGTTTTTTTTTTTTTTTTTTTTTGAATATGGGAAAACGAGGCGATCGGGCAGAGTAAAAAATGTGTTGAACGTGCAACCCCCGTAGCCTAAAGCAAACTCGTGCGCCCACGCGTGTATACACACCACACACACACACACACACAAACACCACACACACAAACACCCACACACACATACACACACAACACACACTTTTTTTAA
>CM065716.1:44004275-44016658 GCA_033310375.1 Conus canariensis | reverse complement strand
TATGGAACAGAGTTCGAATCAACCCGTTCTGTTAACATGTTAGATGGAAACACCTGTCCTGGATTATTTGGACGTGAATTTTTTTTGTTTCAACATTGAAAGAATTTAAAAGATTCAAAAATCAATAGCCGACGACGCTGCTGGCGCCACTCGTTCAGCTAACACACATGTAACACCCCACTCCCCACCCCACCCACCACCCCACTCCCCGCCCAAAGGGAAGCCCTTGGACGCAGACAATATAACCTGGACTTAAGTGCCTTAACCACTTTAGGGAGCGTGGGGACGTTTTTGTCTAGTTGGTTGGTGGTATTTTTGTGGGTTTTTTTTATCTTTTTTTGTTGTTTGTTTGGTTGATTGGTTGGGGTTTTTTGTTTTTTTTTTGTTTTGTTTCCTTTTGTTTTTGATTTGGGTCGTTTTGTTGGGTATTTGTTTGTTTGTTTGCTTGTTTGTTTCTTGTTGCGTGTGGTGGTGAATGTGGACTTTTTGCCTAAACTGCTTGCAGTCCAAAGAGGGTTTGTTGATTTGCTTTGTACAGTTTTTTTGTTTGGGTTTTTTGTTTTGTTTATGTTCCCCCCCCCCCCCCCCCCCCCCCCCCCCCCCCCCCCCCCCCCCCCCCCCCCCCCCCCCCCCCCCCCCCCCCCCCCCCCCCCCCCCCCCCCCCCCCCCCCCCCCCCCCGCCTTTACACGGCTTTCTTCCTTGGTTAAAAATAAGGCTTATTTCGTCTTTTGGGATTTTTTCACCTCTCACCTTTTTTCATCTTCCTTTCTCCCTTTAATCTTTTTTATTTAGTTACTTTTATTTTGTTTTCCATTTGTTTCTTTTTTATGTCGATGGCATTTTTTCAGCGTTGTTTTGAATGGACTAGACGAATGTTCTTCCAAGGGAGATCACTCTGCATTAATTCACATGATGGCCGAAAGAGTGGTTACCTTCCCTTTGTATGTTCTCTACACTTGTGAATTAACGTAAAGAATTGCCAGTTAAATTGGACTTTGAATCGGGATTTAAATGCAAATTTTATTTTAAAACAAAAAAGAAAGAAAGCAAAATTAGATACATATGCAAATAACAGTATCTTTATAACTGTCATAATGATTTTCATTGTCATTATCAAATTATAGAGTAATGTCTGAAGACTCCATTCTTCTTGTTTGCCTTGTTCAAAGAGAGAAAAAATCAAAAGGGCAAGTACTCCGACATTTTTAACAGGCTCTCTAGATTGGGTTAGTTCCCTTAGAGTGCCATTCCATTCTTAACTCGTTTACGATGTTGGTTTGATGACACGCCTTGATTTAAAGACAATGTTTTGTGATTTAATGAGACTCTTTTTCGGCTTAATAATACCGTTCTTTAAAAAATATTAAAAAAAAAAAAAGAATCTAGAAAAACTGAAAGTCTTTCTTTGATCCATCCGTCTTTTCTATGCTACGTGCGATGATGATTACTGTCTCAGGTCACATAGGAAGCTGGGAAAGGGTCAGGTCAGATAGGTGAACAGATCTGTTACTGACAGTCTGACTCCACTTATGAGTAGCTGCAAAGGGAGGTGACTGCAGGGGGGGGGGGGGGGGGGTTGAAGCAACTTTTGAAATAACTCCGCCAGTTAACATGTTACAAGACAAAACGTGACGTTTTTCGATCTAATAGGTCTTCGGGGGAGGGGAGGGGGGGGGGGGGGGGCGATTGAAGCAACTTTTGAAATAACTCCGCCAGTTAACATGTTGCAAGACAAAACGTGACGTTTTTCGATCTCATAGGTTTTCATCAGGTAAGATTAACAACACTCAGGACAACGAAAATTAAGAACGAGCAATCACTTTTCTTCTCAAAGCACGTGCGCGCGCACTCTCTCTCTCTCTCTCTCTCTCTCTCTCTCTCTCTTCTCTCTCTCTCTCTCACACACACACACACACACACACACACAGACACACACACACACACACATATTTGCCTCCTGTGATGCAATAATACAGCCTGGTACACGCAGAAACATCGAACTCTGATGATACTGTCACAAAGGCTACTATACGCAGAAACATCTCCCCTCCGGTGACACTACTACACACACTGTAATACAGACAGAAATATCTCTCTCCAGTGATACAATCACAGCCTTTGATGGGCACAGAGATATCTCCCTCCGATGATATTATCACCCAGCCTGTTATCTACACAAAAACATTTCCTTAAAGTGATAATATCACAGTGTCTGTGGCATTCACAGAAGCACCCCCCTCCCCCCTCCCTCCCCCCCCCCCCCCCCCTTCGAGAAAGTCTCTGATTGCCTTTGAGATACACAGGACTATCTCCCTTCAGTGATACTACCATAACTGCCTTTCATATACACAGAAACGTATCCCTCCGGTGACACTGTCACATTGTCTTTGATATACACAGAAACATATCCCTCCAGCAATACTGCCACATTGTCTTTGATATACACAGATATATTTCCCTCCGGTGATACTATCATACTGCCTTTGATATACACAGAAACATATGCCTCCGGTGATACTACCATGTTGTCTTTGATATACGCAAAAGTCTTCCCTCCGGTGATAATATCACATTGTCTTTGATAAACAAAGAAACATCTCCTCCCAGTGACACAACCACGTTGTCTTTAATATATACAGAATCATAGGCCTCCAGTTATACTATCACATTGTCTTTAATATATACAGAATCATAGGCCTCCAGTTATACTATCACATTGTCTTTAATATATACAGAATCATAGGCCTCCAGTTATACTATCACATTGTCTTTAATATATACAGAATCATAGGCCTCCAGTTATACTATCACATTGTCTTTGATATCCACAGAAACATGTCCCTGTAGTGATACTGTCACATTGTCTTCGATATACACAGAAACATGTCCCTCTAGTGATATTATCACATTGTCTTCGATATACACAGCAACATATCCCTCTAGTAATATTATTACATTGCCTTTGATATACACAGAGACATATGCCTCCAGTTATTTTATCACGTTGTCTTTGATATACACAGAAATATCTCCCTTCAGTGATACTACCACATTGTCTTTGATATACACAAAAACATATCCCTCCGGTGATACTTAGACATTGTCTTTGATATACACAGAAATAAGTCCTTCCAGTGACACACTATTACATAGAAAAACTATTTCCAGTCACACTTTCACATTGCCCAATATACTCAGAGACGTTTTCCTCTTCTAATGCCATCACACAGCCTCGTGTAAACAGAAACAGCTACCTTTAGTGAAACCATCGCACAGATTAACATACAGAGAAACATCTGCCTCCAGTTTTACTATCACACAGACGTGTATGCAGAGAAATATCTACCTCTAGAAATACTGCCACACAGCCTGATATACTCAGCCTCATATACATCCATTACCTCCTCAACCTCTCCCTCCCCTTCCCCCCTCCTGCCACCTCCCCCCACCCCCACCCCATCCCCTTTATGTGATCACACTGTAGCCTGATGCACATAATGATGTACATCTCCTGGTGTACGTAGAAACATCTACCTCTGGTGATGCTATCACACAGGCTGAAATACAAAGACATCTGACCTTCGTGATACTGTCACATTGCCTGATATACACATAAACATCTACCTCCATTGATACTGTCACATAGCCCGATATACATGCAGACGTGCATCCCTCCTGATGCTGTCACACCACCTGATATGCACAGAAACACCGGCTACCATGGATACTTTAACACAGCCTGATGTGCACAGAGATATCTACTTCCATTTGATACTTTCATTATAGCCCGTGAAATACATAGAAACATTCACCCCACTGGCACTTTCACACAACCTTTGATATACACAGAAACATCTACCATCGGCGACACCATTCCACAGCCTGGATGATTTACACAAAAACGTCTACTTCCAATATTGCAATCACACAGCCTGTGATATACACAGAAACATCTACTTCTGGTGACACAACCCCACAGTCTCTGATATACACAGAAACATCTGCTTCCAATGATACAATCACATAGCCTGTGATATATATGCAGCATCTACTTCTGGTGGTACAACCCCTTAGTCTGTGATATGCACAGAAACATCTGCTTCCAATGATACAATCACATAGCCTGTGATATACATAGCAGCATCTACTTCTGGTGGTACAACCCCTTAGTCTGTGATATGCACAGAAACATCTGCTTCCAATGATACAATCACATAGCCTGTGATATACATAGCAGAATCTACTTCTGGTGACACTACCCTTAGTCTGTGATATGCACTGAAACATCTACTTCCAATGATACAATCACATAGCCTGTGATATATACAGAAACATCTACTTCTGGTGACACAACCCAGTCTCCGATATACACAGAAACATGTACTTCCAACCATACTGTCAATAGCCTGATATGTACAGAAACATAAACATCCAAATATATGATCACACAGCCTGATCTGCACAGAAACTGCTACCTTCTCTAATATCATCACACAGCATAATTTACACAAAAATACAAGCCTTCAGTGTTTGACATAGAAGTACCTAGCTTTTCTGGTACTGTTATGCAGCCTAATACACACTGTCCTGTAGTTCCAGTCTGACGCAGGGCGTTCTACTTCCATTAATACTATCACATAGCCAGATACATATGGAGATATCTATTCCGAGTGATGCTGTCACACTACCTGATATACTCAGAAACATCCCCCACCTCCACCCCCGGTGAAATTATCACATTACCTGATGTCCCAAAAAATAATCTACTTCTGGTGATATTAAGACAGAACCTGTGATACACATAGAAACACCTCCTCCAGTGATACTGTTACACTGTTTGTGGTATAGATAGAAACATCTATCTCCAGTGATGATATACATAAAAATATCTACATCGTCTGAGACTGTCACACAATCTGATTTACACAGGCCAGGGCAGATAACTCCAGAGACATTATCACACAGCATGACGTACTACCCCGTATCATCCGGGGTAGGTCTGATGTGGGGACTAACAGTCAGATAACACCTTTCAGTGTTTATCAGATCGAGGCTGGATAGTTGCTTCTTCGTCCCCCCCAAAAATCCCACCATTTTCATTCACATTGATCCTGGTCTTCAGTTCAGCTCTGTAAGACTAGTTAAATCATTCAACCTAAACC
The DNA here is from genome assembly GCA_033310375.1 of Conus canariensis. Taxonomy (NCBI): domain Eukaryota; kingdom Metazoa; phylum Mollusca; class Gastropoda; order Neogastropoda; family Conidae; genus Conus; species Conus canariensis. The sequence continues at coordinate 44,011,495 of CM065716.1, read as the reverse complement.
GACTCAGAACCGGTTCCGGTAATGATGTCAGGAATAAACTTACACAACCAAGCTGACCACTGAAGCCATGTGGTCGATCAAACGGCGATGGAAACTGTTCAGCACCTGAAGTCTTTGCCACTTCAAAAAAAAAAAAAAGAATATGCTAACAGGTAGATCCCGTCAGAAAGTCAATTCTTCAAAGGTAACTTGTCCCCAGAAACAGACAACTTAGCAAACACATCTTCAAACTGATAATCAGCTCAGAATTTTATGAGAATCTGACATGTTTCAAGTATCTCGTTGACATTCCTGGTGTTTCTAAAATGTCTTGGATATGTGACCATCATTCCCTGAAATTACCAGGGGTATCTGTTACAAACTTGTCAACTTTCCCCGATGCCTGGCTTAAAAAAAAAGAGAATTCCGGAAATGTTCTTGTCAAACACCATATCCAATATTATACTCGGTAAATGAGCCTCCATTACAACCTTCGCCGCTGAGACCGAGTGCAGAATATGGGTGCCAGATATGGGACATTTTGAGAGCCAGCAAGACGGAGATTCTTTGGACCCCAAATGGCTCAGGGGCGCTACGAAGAGCAAAGGCGGGGGTAACGTGATTACGTACGGTAAAAAGAGAACTGAGGGAAAACCATGGGAGACTCGGTAAACTATGATCGATAAAGAACTGAAGGAAGATCAAGAGAGACGCAGTGTAGAACAGTGTACAAAGAGCTACAGGAAAACCATGAGAGACTCGCTAAACTACAATGGATGCAGAATTGAAGGAAGATTGGGAGAGACGTGGTGTGTAACAGTGGACCAAAAACTGAAGGAAGGTGTGGGGATACGTGGTACAGAGCTGAGGACAAAGAACCGGAGGGAGACATAGGGAGACGTTTTATAGAGCTGAGAACAAAGAACTACAGGAAGACCGTGGCAAGGAAGCATAACAGAGCAAAGAGAAAATTATTTTTCTGTAAGGCGTTTCATCTACAACCTGTCAGTGTCTTGTAACGTACTGCATTTAACATAACTGGTCTAGCAAACTTTGATATTAAAGACTTGTTCAATTAACTCCCTTCATGGCGGGCAAATGGACTGTACATGAATGAATCATCTGAAATCTGAGCTCTCTCTCGTTCAATTATCCCCCTTCATGTCGGGCAAATGGATTATACGTGAATAAAACATTTGAAATCTGAGCTCTCTCTCTCTCTCTCTCTCTCTCTCTCTCTCTCTCTCTCTCTCTCTCTCTCTCTCTCTCTCTGTGTTTGTGTGTGGGGGGGGGGGGGGATGGGGAGGGGGGTGCACGCGCGCGGACAAAAACCTCATTCACTTTGAAAACCGAGCGTATAACCATGGCAAGCGTTTAAAGCTGTTTTCTAAAATCTAATCTCTCACAGTAAGAAAATAGAACACCCCAGAATACAGAACCTTTGAACACACTTTAAACTGGTATCATCAATCATTTTACCAACATCACACTGACGACCATTTTTCCTATTATGGTTGTATATGTGCAGCATTCCATGTGAAGAGTATTGACATAAATAATTGATGTTTGACACTTATAAGCTTACACCCCTTCAAATGGGGAAATGGGCTTTCTTTGAAAAACATCTCATTTCATTTGTCTGACAAGAAACTGTCACTTTCTTCCAAGATTGAATTTGTAGCAATATCGAATGCTTGAAACTGGTTTCGCTTTTTTTCAAGACAAGTGGCCACCAAGGTAAAGGCTGGCTCGTCTGTCCCAGTGGTATCGCTCCTCATAGTCTGCGCTGGTCAGTAAACTCTTCTGGGTTCTGATCGAGATCCAGAATTTATTGTTTGCTTGTTTCTGTGTATGTCCTCGTCTTTTTTTTTATTCCATAAGCATTCTATTTCATACTTTTTATTATTATTTCATTTGATGCTTTGTTCATTTATTCTCGAGTGCTGTTGATTTAGTTAGGAGTGTCTTGTTAAAAGTGTCTCGATACGACTTAAATTGGCTCAGTTTCTGTTATTGTTATAATGATGTTGCTATTATTGAGAGAGAGAGAGAGAGAGAGAGAGAGAGAGAGAGAGAGAGAGAGAGAGATAACGATAACGATAACGATAACGATAACGATAACGATAATTTATTCAAGAAAGGCCACAGCCCCATTTGAAGGGGGTATTGACATATAACTGATGTAACAACACATTAATATACAAGCACATATAAACAAATTCAAGTCAGATAACTCCTTCTCTTGAAGGATTTATACAAATATGAAGCTAGATCACCAACAACATTCTCATTTCTTGACGACAAAAGCAAGACAAGCCTAAAAAATGATGGACGTCGATAATATTTCAAAGGAATATATTTTTGTCTTAAATCTGTAAGCAAAGGACAAACAAACAGAAAATGAAGTTCGTTCTCTGGGGCAGACTTGCACAATGGACATAAAACATCTAATTCTGTATGAACATTGTAACGTTGCCTGTGTACAGCAATATCAGATACGCCGAATCTAAACTTAGTTAATGCAGATCTGACAAAACTATTGATATTCATCGACAGATAAGGTTCCGCTTCCATTACCTGATTTGACTTTAGAAATCGAAACAAAGAAAATCTCTCACTGTTTTTAATATAACTATTCCAGTCTTGCAAGTTACAATCAATTATTCTCTGCTTGAAACAAGCTAAAAATGTTTTAACACATCCAACACTCTGTTCTAACCAAACAAACGAAAACCCATAACTACAAAGACATTTACGAACAGAAGTTGCCCAAGTTGATTTACCTCTAGAATCTAAATCAAACAATACTTTGTATGCTTTTGCAGGTAATCTGTGTTCTCCCATACGCATGAGCTTAAGCCAATAACTAATACATTTCACGTATGAATTTACATAAATGGGATATCTGCCAAGCTCACCATAAACCAAGTCATTAGGGGTTCGTCTATCCACATGCAAAAAGCGTTTCATAGCAAATAAATGTAATTTTTCAATTTCATGACCTTTATCCAATCCCCAAATTTCAGCGCCATACTGTACAATAGGCTGCACTTGGGCATCAAACAATTTAAAAAATAATTTAACTGAAGCACTTTCAAATTTATAAAGCAAGCTTAAAATAGCTATAACAGCACGCTTTCCTCTGTTAACAAGATCATGACAGGCAAACGTAAAGCTAAGTTTTGTTTGCCCAAGTACTTGTAAGCATTTACCACCGACATTTGCGAACTTCCATACAACCACCTTTCACGCGATGCTAAGAAACCACCCTTTCGAAAAACTATAATGTTTGATTTACTCATGTTTACTTTCAAATCCAGTCTACATGCTGCAGAATGCAAATTATTCAATTGGTTTTGTAATCCTACGACAGTTTCAGAGAGCAAGACGATATCATCTGCAAATAACAATATAAATAATTCGATCGAGTCAAAAGTGACACCGTGTCTTCCCTTCTCAATAATTTCTAGTGCTAATTCATTAATATACAATGAAAATAATACTGGGCTGCAGACATCCCCCTGTTTAACACCCTGAGTACATCTAATATAGTCACTAAATTTTGCCCCACATCTTATCGTAGCTTTAACATCTTTGTACATGCATTTTACACAATTATATAATTTACCTTTGATTCCATTTTTTGTAAGTATCGGCCACAAAAGTTTTCTTGAAATGGAGTCAAAGGCCTTTTCAAAGTCTATAAAGGCAACATATAGCTTACGGTTGTTAGAAAATTGTTTCTGGACAGCTGCTAACAGAGTGAACATATGATCAATTGTACAAAAGTTTTTCTTGAACCCTGCCTGGTGATCACCTGTTATATTGTTTACTTCAATCCATTCTGACAATCTCTTGTTAATTATAGAACCAAATACTTTACTTGCAATATCAGACAAGGAAATTCCTCTGTAATTGTTAGGGTCATTCCTATTACCTTTTTTAAAGAGAGGGAGAATAAATGATTTGTGCCAATCTTCAGGATAAATTCCATTGTCAAACAAATTATTGAACAATTTAACCAGAAAATCAGTTCCAACATTACCAACATTTTTTAAAAAAAACTCACAAATCATGCCATCTGGACCAGCTGCCTTTCCATTTTTTAGCTTTCTTATTGCAGTAACAACTTCAATTTTGCTTATAGGACGATCATAATATTCTGTGTATCCGTTGTCACATATCATATCATTTACTAGAATTTCAGTTTCTGTCCTAATATCCTTATCCAGCACATGCTTAAAATAATTTATACCATTCATCTATAGTGATTTCGTTTTGATTATATACTCGCTTTCTAAATACTGTACGTACATTTCTCCAGAACTCTTGCTGACTATCAATACTTGTGATCACTTTTTCAAACAGTAAATCGTTGTGTTGTTTCTTCTTTCTTTGTAATAAATTTTTATACTCACGTCGAGCTACACAGTATAGATGTCGGACATCTTTACCTAATGTGTTGCAAAATGTTCTTAACAATTTTCGTAAATCTTGTCTTTCAATTTTACATTCGGCATCAAACCAATCATTTTGTCGCTTCACTCTGTTTACACAAACTTTACGTTTCATACCGTCAGCAGCTCTTTTTACAGAACTGTTAAACAAGTTAAGTGCATCATTTATATTTACATTACTAAATCCATAGCACGAAATAACTGGAATTTGATTTCCTGTGAGTTCATTGTGTCTATGAAATTCAAGGCATAATCCTTATCCCACACAAACTTTTCAATATACTCTCTCCTTTTGTCATTTTCATTCACACCCACATTTGTTCCTAGAACATTTACGCTACGTTCCAAAGGCATATGATCAGACTCCAATCGTTCTTTCACACACAATTTACAAGAAGAGTTTATAAAGTCAAAAAGTTCACATGATGCTATAAAGTAATCATTCACACTACAACCTGATTCACACACATATGTAAAGTGACCACTGATGTCGCTCGAACAAAGACCATTAAGAATGTACAGATCCAAAGCATTACACATGTTTAACAGACGTTTACCATATTCATTCAACACCTTGTCTTGAGACTGTCGCTTAACTTTAGACGAATCAAATTTGTCAAACCATGAAAACGTTTTAATATTGTCATCACATTCTGGAGATATGTCTGCTGTTCGACCGTTAAAGTCACCACACATCAATATTGACATCTTATCATTGAAACATATATTATTTACAATACAATCCTCAATTTGACTGATCCCATTATCCACGTTTAACACAGAATAGTATGGCGATTTCTCGGGTGGAACATATGTACATAAATATAAGATATCATTTGATAAGCAGAACAAATTTTTGTCAAGAACAAATAACAACACATTATCAAAATGAACAACAACTTGTTTCACAAATTTCATAAGACTATTCCTGATTAAACATATTACTTCCCCTGATCTCCTTCCTCGCTCAGTAAATCGTAAAGCTGGCTTTACAAACACAGTATGGTCACTAAACACAGTAGACTGGAAATCATCAACAAAAGACTCAACAAGACAGACAAAATCAAAAGATGACACATAATCAATAAAATCAATGTTAGAAAGCTTCGACAATATACCGCCTATGTTCCAATGGAGAAAAGAATAGTTTTTAATAACGGGTGTATTTATTGTAACTGGTGTGATTACAGTGGTTGGCATGACCGTAGTGGTTAGTGAATTAATGTTTATTTGTGGATCATAAACCTCATCTGGCATTACAGGCTGTACAACTGAAATACAATCCTCACAGGCACGCACATTTTGTCGACCTGTTCGTCTCTTAAACTATGTACACCAACTTCGGAGAGGACTCTTTCGTTCGATATTGAAGATGAATTGCTCTTATTCCCGTTTTGATTATGTATATATACATTGGAGCAGAGACATTCATTCGATGATGAAATCGAAGCATTTTCATTCACGCGTTCATTCACTCTACAAGATAAGCATTTATTCAATGAAGAAGATATTCTGATCTCAGCCACTCTTTCATTACATACATAAACTTTAGAAGACAAACAAGCATCAAACACGAAAGGAAAAACACTTTCATCCACGCTTTCATTATGTGCATGACCCAAATTCGATGTGTTGCCAGGTACACATTTATCGGCCACCGTGAAAACATCTGAATGCGTTCGTTTGAACGACGCATTGCACGCACAGTATCTGTCGTGAACTTCACAACTAACAAGGGACGTTGACACAGCTTTGTCACCCATCCCAATCCGAACTGCACGCGCTGTGCCATCCTTCCCTTCTCCTGTACACGGTGTTACACTTGTTTCTGTGCCCTCCGCGTTTATGTACTGATTTGCTGAATTAAATTGTTTTGATATTTCTCTAACAGGCCGGCCATACCTCTAGGTAGACAGTTTCAGATTACTGTCTTGGTCAAGGTAATATTTTTTTCCTTCAATCACCAGGTGATCAAAGATCATTGATACCATTTTATTTTATTTTCTTGCGTCTTTCAGATGAGGGACAAGTTTTTTACGAATTTCTCTCACTCGCTGGGAGAAATCTTCACCCACAAATACATCTGTACCGCGTAGCTTGTGTCTGGCACCCAGTATCGATTCCTTATCCTTAAAAAATGTACAGCAACCAATAACTGGAGAGTCATGTTTCGCATTCAATCTGTGGAGCCTGTCAAATTGTATGTCTCTCGCCAGTTCTAATTTATCAGCTAGCAAATCATGCACAAGGCCCTCACAGTCCTGCCTGGTTTCCCGTTCTCTCCTGGGGATGCCATGAAATATTACATTGTTTCGCTTAGAACGACATTCTAAGTCATCTGCCTTTTGTTCAAGTTTCAACACTTTTTCATTCAGTCTGTCGTTCTGTGCCTTCAGGTTTTCATTATCACGTCTGAGATCAGCGATCTCCTCTTTCAGAGACAAAACGTCATCATGCAGTCCGGCATACATTTCCTTCATGTCCCTCATGTCAGCTTTCATGTCATCGAACTTACAGTTCAGGTCCTGTATGGAAGACAGCACATCACGGAGACTGGGTTTTGCATCCATCCGGGAGGGAGAGGACTTGGATGCCGGTGAACCACCGCTGGCGCTCTTCAGTCTGGTCTGCCTCAGGTCTGCTGCCTTGTTGCCAGAAGTAGGTCCTGGGTCTGTCCCAGTGGTATCGCTCCTCATAGTCTGCGCTGGTCAGTAAACTCTTCTGGGTTCTGATCGAGATCCAGAATTTATTGTTTGCTTGTTTCTGTGTATGTCCTCGTCTTTT
>CM065716.1:43996775-43999275 GCA_033310375.1 Conus canariensis | reverse complement strand
ATGAATATTAAGCGCAAAACATTACACGTTCCTAGTAACTTACAAAATGTGCGTCCTTTTGACTCCAGCTTTTCACGCTTTCCCAGTTTTGCCTCCTCAGCACTGTGTTTTGACTGTAACCACAGTTTGAATGTACTGCTCGCCGTGCTAACAAAATCCACATGCCCCACCCAGCCGTTGCCTTTCATCTCTTTGCATAATTTCTGGACGTGTAAGTTCACGTATAAATTAAAATACAGATGGCCTCTTTTGTTTCAAACATGCAAAGATGGTACAATTTTGTACACTTGATCACAACAAAAAAACACCAGTTGTTTCTCTGCCAAATTTTCGTCTTTAATGGACTTCTTCAGGACTGGCTAAAATAATAGGACACAAGCCTATATATAAGGTATGAAAAGCAAAAGTAAAAACAATTCACCCTGTAATACTTACATTGACTTGTTGTCACTTATCCCTGAGAACTTCCCCCACTTGCTGCTAGTAAACCCATGTCCAATGATTTATGAACTTGCACTCACCTACATACCCCCCCCCCCCCCCAACACACACACACACACACACACACACACGCGCGCGCGCGCCACACCCATCCACACACACACACACACACACACACACACACACACACACACACACACACACACACCATCAAGCCCCTACCCAGTCCCATACATACATATTGAAACCCATGCATGCATACTTATATACACATGCACCAACTAAGCACACTCACAGCTCTCTCTCTCTCTCTCTCTCTCTCTCTCTCTCTCTCTCTCTCTCTCTCTCTCTCTCAGTCTTACTCACACACACACACACACACACACACACACACACACACACACAGAGAGAGACACACACAGACACAGACACACACACACACACACACACCACACACACACACACACACACACCACACACGCACACACACACACACACACACACACACACACACACACACACACACACACTGTTAAACCCAGCCCTTAAACCCAAGGTTTGGGGGAGGGGGACATCGGAAATCCCGTCAGGAACATTCAAAATTTGTTGTGAGGAGGGGCTACTTATACTCGCGAAAAGATCGCAGGCAGTGTCCACAGATCTTCCCCCACATTATGATCCCTACAATGACTGAAAAGTGAGTAAATCATCTGAAACCCATTGTCCTGGGCCACCAAATCGTTCGAAAAAGTTCTCAAATTGTTCAGAAATATTGTTGGAGATATCTCCCGACCTAGATCCCATCCAAGATGGGACGAAGTAAGTGGATTTAAAAATATCACAGCTTTTCAGAGTGGCAACAGGGGAAGAATCGTGGACACCACCTGAGCTCTAGTCCCATACATTTAGGCCGTCAGGGTAATTCGTTTTCAGTTTGTGGCACCACAATCGTTCCCTGACTTTGCGTTCGCGCGCGTCCTTGGAGTGGCACTGTTCTATTGCAATAACCCTCATGTCCGCCATGGAATGGTTGTTGGCTTGAAAGTATTTGGCTACCAGGGTTTCAACACGGCAGCCTTCCGTTTCTCTGGTCCCTTTATTTTTTATGCTTGACCGGTGGCCATAGAAGCGTTTCTTTAGTGGCTGTCCCGTCTCCCCAACGTACTGCGTGTCCCCACAGCGTGCACAATTGATGAGGTACGCCACATAACTGCTGGTGCACGTCAGTCTATGGCGTACCTGGAACACCTGACCGGTGCGGACACTGGTGAACTGTGAACTGAATCAGAGCCTTCGCTTCAAGATCAAGTTTTATGATGTCTTGAAGGCACAGCCTGACGTGGATGTCTTCTGCTGCCATAATATCATAAGTCATAGTACAATTTTGTGTTAAAGTCACATAATATCACCCGGAAAATAATAGCACAAAAAAGGTGGTTGGCATACACTAACTGAAAAATGGTGCTCATATCCCTGAAAGTTAATTGAACGCTGAAAGTTAATATAAGAATGTGATACGCAATCTGTGTATAAATCCATCAGTTTATGTTGTGTCAATAACATGTCTCAGAGTTTATCTCAGGTTTTACTATATAAAAGCTTTTTTTCCGGCTTAAATGTTTGAATGTATAAATTTGTATATTATAAATCTTCTTCTTCTGCGTACGCAGGCTGATACTCCTGCGGACACTCCCTGTATAGACAGGCAGGTATTAATCCCATCTGCTCAACAAAAGGACTGGAGTTTTGTGTGTATGACCGTTTTTTATCCCGCCATTAACGCAGCCATACTCCATCTTCGGGGAAAGTGCATGCTATGTGTAACGTGTCATCCATACCAACGGCCAAACTGGCCTTCTCTTCCGAAAGTTGGTGATGGGATTTTACGTGTGTGCAAGATGTTATGCGTGCGTTCACACACGGAACCTCGGTTTATAGTCTCATTCGAGGGACTGTATGGGAAATGGAGTCAGAACCAATGTTAACTCCGAGGGGAAAATCCCCCTATACCGAAACGGCGCGGCGGAGATTCGAACCCGCAACCCTTGGATTACGAGTC
>CM065716.1:43981775-43991775 GCA_033310375.1 Conus canariensis | reverse complement strand
AAAACTTCATATTAAAACATTAGATTTTGTATTATTGTAAATGGTCAGATTTCAAATTGGTTTAGGGTAAGAAGAGATTGTAGACAAAGGAACCTATTTCTATTTACCTGTTCGTGTTGAGTGTGGAGATATTAGCCAACATTATGAGGAGAAAATCCTTGTATTCAAGGAATTTCAAGGAATTGAAATTAATGATGTTGAACATCAACTGTCACAGTATGCTGAAGAAACAGAATTTCTACTAGCAGGAGATCGGAAGTCGTTTGAAACTTGCTTGGAGATTTAGTCAGATTTGACTTTTTCTCATGTCTCCGTATGAATTTGGATAAAACAAGTGTAGTTTGGCAGGAAGTAGAAAAACTTGTGAAATCGATCTCTTAACTGAGTACTCAAAAATGTCGAATACTATGAATATTCTTTCGTCTGGTGTCTCAGTAATTCTGTTTTTGCTTTCAGCATTCCTGTGGCCTGGTTGCTTTTTTGCGGATCTGTTATTCCTTATGGCCGAGCCGAGCCTTCTCTTCTGGCGCTGTCGGAGGAGGGTCGAAGGAGCTGTTACCGTAGCTGGCAGCAAGATTTTTTTTTTCCGACAGTGCTTCCCTGGATGTCGGGCGTGGTTGTCGTCGTAGCTGCTGACTGCTGGGTTGACTTCTTTTTCTCGTGGGAGCTTTGAATACTAGCTTTGTGGGTTTAGTTGAATGAATGGAACAGTCACAACACTGCAGCGGACTTTCTTTTTGAAAACAGACAATTTGCGAGGGGGGGGGGGGGGGGGAATGAATGATGGTTTCTTGGTGAAAGAGCGAACATTTGGGAGAAAGAGAGTTTCTGTTTCTGTGGTGAAAGGAAACAAGACGAACCTGACGACTTGAGGGTTTTTAACTTTAAGATATGTATTTAAGGATTTATATTTTTAGGCTGAAATGCCTTTCCTTGTGAAAAGGACGCTTGCGAGGTAGCCTGAGCACTTGGAAGGGACAAAAAGCAATTTTGTCTATACGTTGTAACCGTCAACCGTATAAGACTTGGTCGGGGCAGAGAGAATTTGTTTCCTAGGATGGGGAACGGGAAAAGGGGGAGGGACAAACGGAAGTCTTACTGATGTATGTATTAAGCTGGATCACACGGCTACTAGTATTACGTATGGAGTGAGCTGGGCTAAACAGCCATTGGTATTAAAACTTCGACTGCGTGACTGAACGCGGGATTCGAGCGCAACCCAATTTTTTGCGTTGTCGAGACAGTGAAGCGACTAGTTGTGATTTTTTTTTTCTCTTTTTTTATGGCGAAAAAAATGTTTGTTCTCATTTTGACTTTTCCATGCTCAAGGGAGTTCGTCAACGTTCCTTCTCAAGTATGTAATGCCAGGAAGATTTCCTTTGGACTCCCTCTCGGACACATGAGAGTTTAGTCCCTGGGATGATCACCATGCTGTTGTCTTGGGCCCTAGTTACAACACTATTACAATGTTATAGATTTGTTCATGGAATTGGCAGTGTGTTACATCATTTCTTTTTAACTGAACAATTAGCTGCCGTGCTGCCAACTCTGCTGTGGTCTTCATAGTTTGTCTGGATGCATGAGACATTGTTTTGTTATTTCTTTTGGACACTATCTTCCGACATTTTCATTGTCCTGAATGTTGTTTGTCCTGAATGTTTGTTTATCTGGTCTGAAGAAGACCAAAGAGGTCAAAACACGTCGTGTTTTGCCTTGTAATTTGTTTGTCTCTTTTGTTCGGCGGAAAAGCGTTTTTTTTTCTTTTTTAAGTTATCTTCCGACAGTATAGATTATCCGTGGCAAACTGTATCCTAGATATACAATTTAGGAAAATAATAACACTTACACTTGGATGAACTTTGTCAAATGACCGGCATATAAACAATTATTTTCTTTTACTTAATTGTTTACGTAATTTTTGTATCATGTTGAGTTATTCCGAGTTATACTTTTTTTTTTTCAATTGACAACACAAAACGTTGTTACACATATGTAACGACTATGTATTATATATTCACGTTGATTCTTTATACAGAACATTTACAAGGTCCTATTTTCTAATATCATAGTGGAAAACCGCGACTATGAACGTGAAACAACCCTCTTTTTTTCTTTTCTTCTTTTTTTTTTAATGCGCATCTCTCTCTCTCTCTCTCTCTCTCTCTCTCTCTCTCTCTCTCTCTCATTTATTAATGATGTTAAGGGTAACTTTACAAATATGTTAGAAGCATGTATGGTGTGGTTAGAGCAGAGAGTTCGTTGCACAGCGAAACTGATATATCACATTAACCGTAAAGCTGGTGTTAGGCGTGGTGATACTGGCAGTCCTGTTTGATTTTCCCGCTTTATAAATGAGTTATCAACTGAAGTAATTAACAACGGAGGACATGGGGCTTTACTGAGTCTAGATGCATTTGATTTTTCTTTTCGTGTATCAGCCACTGATGTAGTCTGAATAAAGACGACTCTTGTTGGCTTGCACATTTAACTGAACAGTTTACAGCTGCTCCTCAACTGAAGGCTAATCCTGTGCAAAAGCAACGTTATTACATTTCGTAAGGGTAATCATTTCAGCGCACGAGAAAGATGGTTGTATGATGAAGTCTCCGTGCCTGTTGTGAATGCTGATTACCATTTGAGAATATCATTCTCCAGATGCTGGAATTTTGCTGGTGCGTGCAAAGAGTTTGCTAGTAGGGCCGAAAATGCGTTGCTCTTTAATGTGAAACAAGTATATCCTCAATAATACGTTTATATATATATATATATATATATATATATATATATATATATTTGTCAAGGTACATGATAGTCAAGTTCAGCCAATTGTACAGTATGAATCTGAATTATGAGGAGTGGATAACCCTGTTGTATACTGTACACACACACACACACACACACACACACACACACACACACACACACACAGAGAGAGAGAGAGAGAGAGAGAGAGAGAGAGAGAGAGAGAGAGAGAGAGAGAGAGAGAGAGAGAGAGAAAGAGAGAGAGAGAGAATGATAAATTTGCGTCATTTTTTTTCTCAAGAAATCGTGTTGTCATGCTAATACTTTTTTTCTAAAATCAAATTGTTTTCTTTTTGGTGTATTTAAAACACCTGCAAATTCCTATTTTCTGTCCAGTATCAAGCATTTCAAAACAAACACCTGTTAATGTCATACCTTCTACGTATTGTTTTGGTGACATGACCTGCATCTGCGTGTGTGTGTGTGTGTGTGTGTGTGTGTGTGTGTGTGTGTGTGTGTGTGTGTGTGTGTGTGTGTTGAGGTTGGGATGGGGGTCCGTCTAAAGTATATCAGGTCGTTTTGTGGTGGTGGTGGGTTTTTTTTTTAAGGATGAAAATTCACCACACATGGTCAAAGAATTTCGTCGTAAGCTACAAATGGAGTATGCTTGCCAGAAAACGTGCCACAACACTATTTTAAAAGAAAAAAGCGAAAATGTTGAAGATTATCATTACTTCTTTGGTGAGAAAGACTGGTCCCCAAAACACCTCTTATGCTATTGCGCAAGGAACAAAAGATTGCAACGGTGCTATAAATTACGAGAATGCATTACAAACAAAAGTGAAGAAAAAATACACCAAAAAAAAAAAATGAGAAAGACAAAAATCTCATTGTAACAGATCAGTTACATATACACAATGTTAGCATCGGTTATCCTTCTATGCAAAAGAATTTTCCCATCATACAGATCTTCGACAAAAAAGTGTGTGTGTGTGTGGGGGGGGGGGGGGGGTATAATAAAAAAAAAAAAAGTATAATAAATGAAAACTCGATAAATTTTCCCAGATCCTTCTTTGAGCTTCAAGAATATTGATTCCCGGTTTCAGCTGCAAAGTCTTCATTAGTTTCAAACAGTGACAATTACATAACTGTGTCCACTGCAATACCTGAGTTGAAATATCTCATTCCTGTCGTAGGTGGAAAAAAGCATCATAAGTATTATGGATGCATGCAACTTCCAATGAAATGACAAAACTTTTGCCAGAAAATGTCTGCAAGGATCTGACAGATCGTGTCATACCAATCATTTGAAAACAGCTGGTAATTATTCCAGTTGTAAAGCAAGGAAATTCTGCCACAAACATCAACCGTTACTGACCAGCAGCCCTGATTTATCATGGTGCAAAACTAATGGGGGAAAACTAAAGTTTGTTTTTTATTTCTGAGATCAAAATAACATATTCTAGTGATTAAACATGTCGTAATAAAGAGAGTGTAACCATGGATCATATTGTCAAATTAACAATTGAGATTAAATGATAATGAGCTGGACAAAAGAATGTTCAAGTCACGTTCTTTGGCATTGAAAACTGTAACAAAAATGTTACATATGTTCAGTATGCCGATGATCTACACATTAGAGTAAATGCTTGCATTAGGAAAAAAAAACTGAGAAGATCAATAAATTACAACCGAAAACTTAACCACGAAGTGCTCGACACACCTTAAAAAGTATCTAATCGTAAATCATATCTGATAAGAAAAAAAGATAAACAACGACAGAAAAATTGCTGGAAAGAGTGCAATAATCTAGCAAATACCTGTTTGTAAATGGTCGCATGAAAAGACATAAATGTATCTATTCATCAATGGCAATGGGCCTCTAGTTTTTCATCTTTCAAGTTTGAGCACATGCACCTTTTTGAATTGTTAGGCATACATTTCACATAAAAACTGACTTAGAATTTCTGTATTGATTTTCTTTTTAGCAAAGCATGAAAAGGTTTAAATGTTCGTAAAACATGACAAGCAATATTGGTGTCAGGATACAAAACGTTAAAAGGTCTCAGCAATACCATTAATTCTTTCAAGTTACTGATACTTAAAAGGCTTTCTTAAATGCGGTCAAAAAATAAATCGAAATTGCTCAACCTTAAAATCATGTATTTTGGGACACAGCTCGTCCGTCTATATTCGAGACATCGAGAGAATCTGCCGTCATATTTGAACAGAAATTTGCGCTTGTAAAAAACGTTATGAAATGTTCAGTCATGGAAGGTATGAAAAAAGAAACGAAATATCTCTGTTCAGAATTTTATTACCCAGAACTAAGACAGAAAAAACTTCTCGATCTGCTATTGGAATCTATACTTTAGATCTGTTGAAGGAGTCTGTTTTGTGTATCGAATCATTCGCAAAGACGTCTTCAACAGACCCTATTCCACACTGGGAAAGAAACATGGCAGACTTCAGCTTGGGTCGTATTGATTTGGGGGCCAGAATAGCTCAGTTAGCATAGCGCCGGACTCGTAATGGGTTCGAATCACCGCCGGACTGTTTCAGTGTAGTGTGTGTGTGTGTGTGTGTGTGTGTGTGTGTGTGTGTGTGTGTGTGTGTGTGTGTGTTTTGTTACCTTGGAGTGAACACTGGCTCGGACTCCATGTCCCGAAAAGTTTTTTGAACGAGACTATTAACCGAGGTTCGACGTGTAAACGCACGCATAATATCTCGCATCCACATAAAGTTCCATCATCAACCGTCAGAAGAGAAGGCCAGTTTGGCCGTTGGTGTGGATGACACGTTACACATAGCATGCACCCTGCGTGAAAAGGCAGAAGAACAAACGAAGAAAACCGAGTGACTGAGATTGCATAACACGGGAAACTGAACCTAGCACTAGCAGGCAGCTCTGCAATCAGCTCCACTCCAAGAGGCAGCTCGTTGTGTAAACGACAGCGAGGACTGTGAAGTGTTGAGACCTTGGTCTCTAATCGAGGAATCGAGGATCGCAATAGAAGTACTTATCATCATCATCATCATAATCATCATTATCATCATCATCATCATCATCATCATCATCATCGTCAACCTCAGATCTTATCATAATTAAACAAATATCGCAACCATCTTTATATATAAGTGTATATAAGTGGATCAATGATAACTAACGAACGATCCGAGCATGCTTTTATGAAACGATCACTAAAATTACAAACGGACAAAAATTCCATTGAAAAAAAAATTATCAATATTCGTTGCTGAAGTACTAGTATGTGGTTTTGACATAGCTAGATGACTTTTCACAGACAATGTTTGTAATGCTGTTTTGTGAAGATTTGATGTCAGTGTTACAGTCCATCAACTTTTTTTTTCAATTCTAATTCAGAAAATTTCTTTTTCAAGAAAACGTGCCCGCTTATCTATATTTTAACACGTGGAGAAATAGATTTCTTTTTCTTTTTGGATTCCTTTCCTCTGCAGAATAAAAGGCAATTATTTCGCTGACAGATGTGCAAAACAAAATGGTACTAAAACTTATTTGTGTTGACAGCAAATTATCATATCCTTCACTTACAAGAAAATCACTGAATGTTAAAACAAGCCGCTTTGCGATGTTTGAGGCATGGTCATAACAACCCTGCTTCACTCTTTTTAACACCAAATGGTCAGCTCTTCAATGTTTATCACACCAGATGCATTCAATAGCCTACCTGCGAATTTATCATAAGTAGTGTTATAGACATTTCGTTTCAGTATTTTATTGACTAAAACTAGATGCTCTCAGAACTCAATCTAGCAATGATACAAAATATGCATGTGGTAAAGCAGAATTATCCAGAGCTTTTGTTCGACTGCACACCTGGGCATGCTTGCCATGTTCACTAAGCATGTCGGTGATTGGTGCATTTTTTCTGGTATTGATTTTAATTCCAATGCTCTTTCTTTCATTGTAGTCCAGTTAGGTATATAGCTTTAATTTTGTATTGGCAGCTATATTTAATGTATACACCTTCAAATTACATGCGCGCATATGCATGCGCTCTCTCTCTCTCTCTCTCTCTCTCTCCACACACACACACACACACACACACACACACACCCTCTCTCTCTCTCTCTCTCTCTCTCTCTCTCTCTCTCTCTCTCTCTCTCTGAAAATCACAAGCACAGACATGACTGTGCTCGTGAAAAGGTAATATCGCTTCTTCCCCGGAAGCTAGGACAGATCTTTTGAACCCATCAGGGAAGTTCCTTTGCAGTCTTCAAGCTTATACAGGCAATGCTGGTTAACGTGTGTAAATCTGCCTTCGTTTCATGAAAAGCACGAAGAAACCTGAAACTACATAAACAAGATCACAAACCCCAGAAAAGGGCCAGAAACCTCACATAACAATGCATTATTCTCCTTACTTTTTCTGAGGTAATCAATATGTTTACTCATAAAAATCAGGAAACAAGAGATCACACCGAGAATCTTTAACTGTTACTGTGGCAGTTTCTCTGTCTTTGAATGCGGTTGAGATGGGGGCGAGATGGTGTGCAGGCGACACAGGTGATGTTGCAAGATGCATTAGTAATAAAAACTGCAGCCATGCAAGAAAGTTGCACGGGGAAAACAAAGATCAAAGCTTTTTCTTTTATTTCTGCTGTCCACTCCAATACCCAAGGAATTTCAGCCCATGGAGCGCAGACCATATGAGTGTACATATTCCAGTACACGCTCACATTTATTTTACGAAATAGCGGCTGCAAAAACATCGATATGCAGCTGCAAGCATGTCGGTTCTCATGTGGCCAGAAATACCCAAATTCGATTTTTGTATTGCCATTACGAGCGAAATGAATGCTTATTTTGTACTATACAAATTTCAGCTGTTTCATATTCATCATAATTTTTTACAGAATCAACATATATTAATGACTTGGGAGACGCAAACATGAAATTTTACTAAACTTCGTACTAGAATATATCGATTTTTGTGTGAAATATAGTTACAGTAACGACGGAAACATACTTTTCGTGTGATTTTAAGGATGTATGCATGACGATGAATAGGTTCTAAGAAATTGCTATTTAAGTGGAATACTGAAACTGAAATGACTTTAACTAAAATAATTTGGTTTCTATCCGACCGAGGGAAGCAACTGTGGGCCAGAGGATTTGCTGTAGGTTAAATAGACATTGTTGGATGCGGACATACACATGACCTCCGCAAGGCGGTAAAGTTTTCACCTGCGTCTTTTGCATTGTTTGTTTGTCTGTCCGTCTATCAGTAAGATTACGTCAAAAACTTATGACCCGGTTTCATCGACTCTTTGTGAAAAGACGAACTCTAGAACGAGCTCATCAAATTGTAGTGCAGATCTGTGAAACGGATCAGGATCAATCTGCAGATCGTGGATTCCTTAGCCTTGACGAAGAACTGCAATCCCTGGAGCGCTCTTCTTTTTCTTTTTCTTTTTTCTTCTTTTTTTTTTTTTTTTCTTTTTTTTTTTTTTTTTTGAAGAGAACAAAAACCGTTTTGCTGGAGACTGGCGCGTTTTCCCAAAGACGGTGAATAGAAGCGAAGAGTGTCTTCTATGTGACTAAAATAAAGAACACTCATGTCTGTAATCTTAGACCAGGACGGTGGTCTCTTAGAGTTTGTGCTTCGAGCTTGAGGCTCCTTGTGTCTTCTATTTAGAGGTTCACTTGGACTGCTAGAGAGTGTGGCCGTAAATCCAAAGAGTTTATACTGTGACAGTGAAAGAATCCTGCATTGGATTTCAGTAGTTCCCCCATCCCTCTCCCACCCAGTTTAGCTCAACTTTTATAAGTCTTCACTACAGGGTATGTCCTGGGAATAATGGAGGTGCTTTGAGACTGTACTTAGTTTTCTTTGCATCGCAAATTTTGTTTGCCCCGTTGAAATGTTTTTGATGAGTGGGGAATGCAATTTAAGAGCTCTCCTGCTTATTGCGCGAAAACTTCTACTAATTATTGGGCATTTTTCGCCGAGATTTCCGTCTTTCACCCCTCTTTGGACTTTCAGCTATTGTAACATCCTCCGGGGTATTTAGTCATTTGAGTGCCCCAGATGGTGAGTCTTGTCCTGCATTTGCGTGTCATTCTCCTGCTTGTTCGTGTGAGACAGGTTTGTTTTTCGTGGTTATTGGTGTGGTCTTTTGTTTTGTTTTGTTTTGTTGGGTTTTGGGGTTTTTTTGTTGTTTTTTTTAACATTGTTTGCGTGAACTGTGCCGTCATATTTTGAGTTGCGGTGTATAGTCAGATTCCTGTTTCTATACTCTCCCCTTGCTTATCAGATTGCCTTATTCCCACACGCAGTCACTCATCCAAACAGACAGCCCGTGACAAACTTTAAAGTATGATTTTCCGAAGAACTGAATACGATTTTTCTTTGTCAAAAGATTTTTTTTAAACAAACAAAGGAGTAACAAAGCGAAACTTACTGAACTGATATTAAGAGAATGTCGAACTTGGTTTCTTCTGCCTTTGATCCGAGTTAGGATTGTATGAAACGGCAAGTAGTTTAATAAAGAAATTGTTCCGAATTATTTGCAACTGTACCATTTGATTATCACTGATGCAACAACAACCTTACACATTTTAACACAATGTGTATCATCACACACGCCCTGTGGGCCATTGCAGCTTTACTGCAAACTGGTTGACTGAACACATACTTTTCTTCATCTTTGCAATGTTAGTCTTCGCAAACACTCTCCTGATACAAACTATCACAAATTTGTATTTTCACTGAAGTCAAGCAGAGATATTCCGATTAACTTGACTGTCTGTATCTACCACATGATTTTCTGTGATGTGCAAGTTTTGATAACAATGGGCATTTTGTCTTGCAAATAGGTGTGCCTGTTGGGATGTCATCTGTGTTCGCAAAGAAAGGACCTCTCTCATTTTCATGGAAGGCAAAAGACAATTATTCCCTCGTCCTAATTTTTTTTTAATCTTAGAATGAAATTGTTGGTCAGTATCCTGGTTTAATATAGGATAGCCTTTCTTCCATATAATCTACGTTCATTTTCAGAAATTAGAATATCGTCTGCTTCAACTTAGGTGAAATTAGTTTTGAATAATACCAACCATATTGACAGAAATTGACATGAACTGCAAATTTACAATTGGCAACGGCAACGTTTGTAATGATTTTTCATGATTCAAACATATTTGACCACAAAATAATATTTAAAAAAAAAATAGTATGTCTAAGAAAAGGCTTCGGTCAATTTGTACAGAATACTG
>CM065716.1:43961775-43979275 GCA_033310375.1 Conus canariensis | reverse complement strand
GGACTGTGACATTTAAAACCAGAGGGAAGGCGCTGTCAAATCGCAGAGCAGACAACCGAAGTCTCCCAGCCGCTCATCATCGCGCTTCATAGTGTGGTCTTCGGTGCTTTCACAACACACAGTAAGTAGGCTGATTTGGAGACTGGGATGTGGGAGAAGATAGTCCCATTATGGTGAATATCTTCCTTGCTCCAATGTCTTTCTGTGAATGTTTTGTTCAAAATATACGAACCTCAAACAAATTAGTTCCGTTAATTTGTTGGCTTATATAGAACCTGGTTCTGAATCAAGGGTTATATAAACTGAAGGTATTCCCAGCTTACCATATACTTATACTAACGTATCTGAAGCGAGACTATAAACAATTGAAAACCGTTTCATAGCAGATTGATACATCAGTTCAGTAACTTAAGCTTTTCACAAAAGTCCAAAATTTCAGCACCGTGTTATATTGTTGCCTGCTTATCAGAATCGAAGGATTGACTAAAAAGGTTACCAAAAAAAAACAAACTGTCATCCAATGTTTACGGCACAAGGAAGACAACTATGACTGTTATTTCTTTTGTGATAGTTAGATTCTGACATGCAAATTCAAAACCAGGTTCGTTGAAAGAAATTCCTCAGGCACTTCTCTTTACTGCTATTTCAAAAATCTTTATATGTCTGCTTTACTTGTTTTCTGGAAGATATTGTCTCTACGAAAAACAATAACGCTAGTCTTTGGTCTCATTAATCGATTATTCCAATCTAGAAACACATAAGCTGTATATTGTCTATCAAATCTAGCTTTAATAACTGATTCAGATTCTTTTTAATTGCACTTTGACGACATTCTCAATAATTTACAGCTCAGGCTCAAAAATGGGGAAAAAAACGAAAACAAAACTGAGCGATGCGCCTCCCCTTGTTTTACTCCACAGTACAAAAAATGGGAAAGATGTTAGGTCAGAAAGAGAATGTGTGCGTTCGTATCCAACAGGAAGAATGCGGTGGTATTAGCAATTTCGGATAATTGACGAGGAGAGAACAAGCGTGGGGTAGTATTTCAATGTCTGTTGTTTTCAACATCTGCAGAAGCCAAATCTGTCGAAAATTCACGAGCCTGTTTCGTAAAGTATGTTAAATCAGACATATTTTTCACTTTATTGTGTGTATTCTTAATTCTTTCGCCACGAGTATAATTTACTATAATTGATGGTTTTACTCCATACCTAAGTTTCACCTCATTTAACATTCTTTTAAAACAACGGCGTATTGGCTCACACGCTCGATCAGGAAGCGAGAGAATCCAGGTTTCACAGTTCGGACCTCACAAGAGCACCTTTGTGTGTGTGTGTGTGGGGGGGGGGGGGGGGGGGGGTTAAGTTGTTTTGTTTTGTTTTGTTTTGTTTTTCTTAATTCTCTGCTCTGTGCTCGAACTTTTAGATGTTGGTCTAAGTTAGTCTTTCAGATGAGATGCTAAACTAAGATCAGTTCAGTGCATGTTGTTTAAAGCCCGGCTGACCGCGAGGAACCATATTAGGGCTGAAAGAAAAAGTAAATGCATAGTACAGTTACATACGTAAAAGAAATCCCACCATGGTAGCAAAGCCCCGGCTAAATTCTGTTCGAAATTTCTCTTTGAACGGAAAACAATAACAGCTAACTTGCCTTTGGTCTCATGCCTCAGTAGAACTGATCATAACAACTCCCTTGGAGCTGAATCTGAGAGAGAGAGAGAGAGAGAGAGAGAGAGAGAGAGAGAGAGAGAGAGAGAGAGAGAGAGAGAGAGATTTAAAAAGCTTCGAAAGCTTTCCTTTTCTTATATATTCCTGAAGTTCTTCTCAGTGGAGTAGGTTTGATATGGCAAGGTAAAAGTTGCAGAACGCTTAAAAGAACAAAAAGTGGCAAAAACAAGCCCAACAGTCACTCCGTGCTGAATCACTGTTTTGATTCAAAAATTTCAGAAAATGTATCTTTCCAAAAAACAGTCTTTTATTTTTAAGATCGGAGAAGAAAATCTACCATCTACGCTTGTCTTACTTAACGCGTCATACAACATGCGGAGCGATCAATAAACGCACACAGCTCGTTTGCACGTCCATAAACTGCGTCCAAAATGCGCGCATCAAGATCCTGGATGCGCTCGTTTCGCTGTCCATTAGCCATGCATTTTTCAGGGTCCGGTGTGCGCGCGCATCACTGCCACGTAACCGCGCTTTTTCAGAAGCGATTGCGGATGCACAGATAATGCATTTCATAAAGAATGAGCTTTTAACAGTTTATGTTTTTACTTTAAGTTACTTTTACAGCGAGGGGGGGGGGGGGACAGAGATGGTGACATATAAAGGTTACGCCACATTTTTTTTCTGTATTACTTGCACTTGAAGGAAGTAAGAAAATTGAGTGAACAATATTGAACGATATTGACTGGATGACACGGGAAACGACTGAATGAAGCGCCAGCTGGCAGCTCTTCAGTCGGCACTACCCAGGTAGGCAGCCTGTTGTGTAAACGTGTGTGGATTGTAAAGCGCTTAGAGCTTGGTCTCTAGCCGAGGAGAAACGCTATATAAGTATTCATAACAATAATATGATAACACTGAGCAGCGTAGGGCCATACTGAAGCTGCAAAACACGCCGCAAAGAAGCAAACAAACAAACAGGTGTACGTGACCATAAATCCAAAACGTGCCCCAGATGCTGACTGCTGCGCTCAGCTCGTTAAGAAAGAAAAAAATATCCTGAACACATGAACATAACAAAGCCTCACAGGACGATACATACAAAACAATCAGCATAAGATACCCAAACCTGCCGATTTATCTTTACTTTGGTGCAAAAAAGTATCACTAATAAAAGAGGCCACATTTCAGGACCAGGTAGGAGGTTTGAAGATGAATGGGAGGTTTAAAAAACATTCAGGAACGAAAGAGGAAAAAAGAGTACGACAGAACGAAAAAAAAACTATAACTCTACACAAATGGCAATCGAAAAGAAGATATTTCTTGCACAAACTTTTTAGAAAGAGTGTCTTCTGTTGTTTGTGTACCGGAGCGCAAAGGCGTGTGCGCGCTTTTGTGAGTGTGTGTGCGCGCGCCTGTGTGTGTGCGTGCGGGGACACACGAGTGTGTATGCCTATGTAAACATTTATTGGATACATTTCAAGCCAATAGATACGGGGTTGGGTTTTTTTTTCGGGGGGGGGGGGGGGGGGGGTTCAAGTTTATGATTTTGTATGTCTTAGTTAGATAGATACATAGATTATGTGTGTGTGTGTGTGTGTGTGTGTGTGGGGTGTTGTTGTCTGTCTGTCTGTCTGTCTGTCTGTGTGTGCGTGTGTGTGTGTGTGTGTGTGTGTGTGTGTGTGTGTGTGTGTGTGTGTGTGTGTGTGTGTGTGCTCACATTCTTTCATCAAGCCAGTAATAAAATCGCCGTGTTGCTGTTTTAATTGTTTTCTTTTTATCACTGCACACAAATTTCTCTGCTTGTGCGATGATAAAGCATTCTGAATTTTGTATTATATACCATAAAATCCAACACTCTGTTTGAAAAAGAAACATTGGAGAGATTTTTGTAACAGAATGGATTTAGTTGCAAAGTGAGACGACTGCAGTCGGAAATCTAAACAAATCTTAAATAAATGTTAGCGAACCGCCAAGAGTAACGTGGACAAACGAGTCACAAGATAAAACACGACGCGTTTCGACCTCTTAGGTCTTCTTCAGGCAAGACACAAACAAACGGTACGAAGAAAATGAACGACTTTGTCACTTAGCTTTCTTCAGCGCAAGGCAGGCGTTGAATGAAAAAACGCCTACCTTCATTCAACGCCTGCCTTGCGCTGAAGAAAGCTAAGTGACAAATTCGTTCATTTTCTTTGTACTATTTGTTTGTGTCTTACCTGAAGAAGACCTAAGAGGTCGAAACGCGTCGTGATTTGTCTTGTGACTCGTTTGTCCACGTTGCTCTTGGCGGTTCACAAACATTTATTTAAGATTTGGAATGGATTTAGTTCGTTCTTCTTTTCATATCAGTATTGAATAATGATTTTATTCGGCCTTTATTTATTTTTCTCTTTTTTTACTTCTGGCCATTCATGCCTCTCTCTCTCTCTCTCTCTCTCTCTCTCTCCTCTCTCTCCTCTCTCTTCTCTCTCTCTCTCTCTCTCTCTCTCTTCCAAGCTGTACATTGGGCACTTAACATGTGTCGACTGAATCGACGAGCTCCTCCACGTCTTTACAAAAAGGTCAATTTCACGCTGATGGACAGAATGAGATTTTCATATTAGAAATCACGAAAAGTTTGGAAGTTAAAGAAACGTTTCGGACAGTGGCAGATGGGGGGGGGGGGGAATGTTTACTACTGAAAAAGACAAATATTTCATGTGTGTAATGATCAGATGTACATTTGGCAAAGGATTAATGTCGTTACAAAACACGTGGTAATGGTGGTCTAAAATATCTGCTTTGTCGAAAGGAAAAAGAAAAGATGAAGAAGGCTGCAATTTGTTCCGTTTTGTGCTGTTCTGTAAGATGAAGCAAAGCTGTAACAATCAGTTTCTCTAATGACTCCAAAGTCAATTTAGATTGACATTGCTTGTTGGATTAATACATGATCAAACGGTTAAAATGTTGTCGGTTTCTCTCTTTAGAGGTTTAACTTTCGTTCTATGTCTTCAGTGTCTAAAAAAAATGTCTTGTCACTGGTATCATTGTGCATAATTGTAATATCTGATATTTTATGTATCTCTTTATCACGGGCAATTACCTCTATATGAATGAAATATTCCGTGTTCTCTCTCTCTCTCCTCTCTCTCTCTCTCTCTCTCTCTCTCTCTCTCTCTCTCTCTCTCTCTCTCTCTTGCCACACACACACACACACACACACACACACACACACACACACACACACACACACACACACGCACGCACATACGCACACATACACGCGCGCGCGCGCACACTACATACATACATACATACATACATACATACGTACATACATACAATACATATGTGTTTATGGACAACAAAAAGCGGACGTGCAATTCAAAATCGCAAACAGTCTCATAAAGCATATAATATGCTCGCGTCCATATGTTGTCAAGTACATCGTCATACAACAGAAGCACATACAGCATTGGAAGGCTACTGGATGAAAGATTTGTGAGTGTGATTTTCAGTCCTTACCTGAACAGCGATCTCGGAACCAGAGGGAAGGGGAGGGGGGCAAGCGGAGGGGGGCAGGGGGGAGGGCCAAGGGGACACCACCCCCTCTCATCCACCCCCAAGAAAATATTGGGGGCACCAGACTACCTTCTGCTCCCACTCCCTCGCCTCCTCTTCTATTGACCCCGGGGAGGGGTGGAAGGGGGGCAACAAAAAATGAAAACATATTTTTCAACACAACTCATATCATGAGATTTTTTGCGTCTTCCCGAACGGCATTTTGGTGTTAGGGTAATATCTTGGCACAGGTTGCATCAGATTGCGACATCCTGCTTCTTCGGATGTAGCCTACTCTCCCCTTCCCCCTCATCCCCTCCCCGCCCCCACTCCCTCCTCTTTTGCAAGAATTCGGAGGAAGAGAACCCTCAAGCCCCCTCCCTCCTGCCTCCCTCCCATCTTTCCCTCCTCTCCCTTTCCACGTTTTTTTTATGAAAAGAAATGGGAAGATAACTGGAACATGAGAAGCCCCCCCCCCCCCCCCCCCCCCCCCCCCCCCCCCCCCCCCCCCCTTCCAGTTCCACCTTTCTCTCCCCCAGATTTTGTAACATTTTGTTGGATAAACTGCAGTGATGTCTTTGACAAAATGCTTTAAGTTCAGGCTGCCCTTCCCCACCCCCGCCCCCTTTCAAAATATCTTTCCGACGACACTGTCGGAATATTTTTAAAATGATGTGGACCTAAAAAGTTTGATTTATTAATAAAGAAATCTACATTTCACCAATGATTTCCCAAAAACTGAATTTTAAAATGTCAGAAAAGGTCCTCAGAGTCGAAGTAGAACGCTCAAATTTTGCTTAGATGAAGTGTTAGTGTCAAAATGGCATACATACTTTGCGTTCTTTCCGTAAGCTCGAAGGTTCCTTTAAATGCATGTGAAATTCAATAAGCTCAGTTTGGGAGGGGGGATACGTGTGTGTGTGTGTGTGTGTGTGTGTGTGTGTGTGTGTGTGTGTGTGTGTGTGTGTGTGTGCTCACGCGCGCGTGCTCGCCCGTTTGTGCGTGCGTGCGTGCGTGCGCGTGTATGTCCGTGTCTGTGTATTTGTGTGTGTGTGTGGTGTGTGTGTGTGTGTGTGTGTGGTGTGTGTGTGAGTGTTTGTGAGTATGTGTGTGTGTGTGTTTGTGCCCACGCGCGCGCGTATGTGTATGTGTGTGTGACTGTCTGTCTGTCTGTCTGTCTGTCTGTACTTGTCTATATGAGTGTGGTTTCTCTGTTAAATGCAATGGGTAGATTCATACAATCAGATTGGATTCTAATGATATGTCTCACTCCCGGAACACTAGTTAACCTTAGCAAACAGTTCAGAATAAAATGATTCCTAACACAGAGATGCACATCTTTGTCTCCATGTAACTCCTTCCACACCCTCCCTCTCCTCGTCCCCACCTTCCTCCCACACACATACACACAAACACACTTCCAGGCCCCGAATACCCCCCCCCCCCCCTTCTCTAAACTATACCCCCTCCGTACCTCCCCCCTCCCACCCACCCCTATTTTTTTTTCCTTTTTAAGAAAAATGTTCGTCTCTAAGTCAATGTACAGACAGAGAATTTGTATGCCTTCTGCTTTTCTTCCCCCCCCCCCCCCCCCCCCCCCCCCCCCCCCCCCCCCTTCCCCCGCTCCTCCAACGTATTTTCCTTATATTTATTTGGTCAACCTGTCAGGCATTGCATCTCCAAGATCCACATAAAAGTTACTTCGTACAGTACAGTTCACAGCCGTTTTCAGCGCTGATGTGACGAACAATGCGTGGCTTATTGATCTACGAGTCGAGTTTACCGTTCTGGCTGTAGGTACATTTGGCTTTTACCGTTCTGGCTGTAGGTACATTTGGCTTTTACCGTTCTGGCTGTAGGTACATTTGGCTTTTACCGTTCTGGCTGTAGGTACATTTGGCTTTTATAGTACACTTTTCAGACCTCCATGCATAAGCTCTAACATTTTCTTGTACACTGATTTTTTTTCTACGTGCTCATGCTTATTTCTTCAGACTAGTTTCCTCTCATTTCCCCAGTCATTAGCCGGCAACTTTGGAGGCCGTTGGATTGCGGTTTTGTGTGTGTGGTGTGTGTGTGTGTGTGTGTGTGTGTGTGTGTGTGTGTGTGTGTGTGCGTGCGTGCGTGCGTGCGTGCGTGTGTGTGTGTGTGTGTGTGTGTGTGTGTGTGTGTGTGTGTGTGTGTGTGTGTGTGTGTGTGAGGATAACACAGAATTATAGGTAGAATATTTCCTAGACATCTTGGATGGCTTATACAACCAAGCTAGCTTCCACTAAAAAAAAATCTTGCCCAGAGGACAAAAGGCGGCTCCAGACTGATGTAACAAAAGTTTCTGTTCACAAAAAAAAAAAAAAAAAAAACCTCGGCTCTAGACTGGCGTAACAAAAACTTCTGTTCACAAAACAAAAACCCTTGGCGCTAGACTGACGTAACAAAAGCAGTTCACAAAAAAACTCGGGTGAAGACAGGCGTAATAAAAGCTTCAGTTCACAAAAAGACTTGGGTCAAGACAGGCGTAATAAAAGCTTCTGTTCACAAAAAGACTCGGGTCAAGACAGGCGTAATAAAAGCTTGTTTACAAAAAGACTCGGGTCTAGACAGGCGTAATGAAAACTTCTGTTTACAAAAAGACTTGGGTCAAGACAGGCGTAATAAAAGCTTCTGTTCACAAAAAGACTCGGGGCTACACAGCCGTAACAAAAGCTTTTGTTCGTTAAAAAAAAATTTCCTATAGACAGGCGTAACAAAAACTTCTGTTCACAAAAAATATCGGCAGTAGACAGGCGTTATAAAAGCTTCTGTTCACAAATAATATCGGCAGTAGACAGGCGTAAGAAAAGCTTATTTTCACAACAAAATCTCAGCTCTTGACAGGCGTAACAAAAGCTTCTGTTAAAAAAAAAAAAAAAAAAAACAGGCTGTAAACAATTGTTGCAAAAGGTTCTGTTCATAAGACTATTCGATTTGCTCATATGCTGTTGGTGTAAACTTTAATATTCACATTTTTAACACCTACTTTCAACCGTCTTCATCTTCTGCTCCTCTGTGCATAGTCATTGTTATCATGACGAAGAAATATTGGCATTGTTTGTCTGCACTTGTCGTCCGTTACTACTTACCTATAAACATAAATAGAGGAACAATATTTTCACGTTTCTTCCCAGCTTCCTCAAGTCCAGCTCCTCCAGTTGACATTTCTTATATTCCTAACGTGTTCGGCGGCTGAATATCCTTTCTTGTCGGTTGGTGTTGCAAGACAATACAGTGACAGCTTTAGAGGGAGTACATTTACAGCGAACGGATTGGTTTCGGTTCTAATGTTTCTGTCACCGTGACGTGGAAAGGAACATTTCAAAAAGTCCAGTTTCGAATGTCGTTTATCTTGGCCCTTTTGAACATACACTTTTCATACACTTCACCTGGAGATTGTATAATAGAGAAGCTGTTCTTACGACCTGATTAGAGCTATGATCTGTCTTTTAGGAAAGTAGTTCTGCACCAGCTAATAACAAAGGCAAAGATCAGCGCAGTTCCAGTGACAGTGCTGTGATGCACTAAACCTTCCTGGGCGCCGAAAGAAGTCTTTGTTCTATGGCGTCCAGCGTTTCAGATCGTTCACTGGAAAAGGGACGCCAAAAATTCGACTACATTCAATAACAGTTTTCCTTTTCAGTAATTTAATGACTCGTGTTACTGTGGTTCAAACTTTTTTTGTACGTTTTAAGTCCGAGTCTGTGATGAGTTGCATCAAGGTTATTCTTTTCTTTCTTTTTTTTTTTTTTTTTTTTTTTTTTTGTCTGTCCCATCTGTGCCACCTCTGTGGCACTGCACCCACGCCGCTCATTCCGACACCCCGTCCACAGCCACAGCCCGGCCCTGCCTGCCACAGACCCCGGCACCGGCAATCCAGAAGGAGCAATCAATGTCAAGTCGTCAAGAGGCAACCCACCGGAGGAGACACTGCGCTGCTGCCGACTCACTTCGGTGGTGTTCAGTGGTGCCTGTTCTGATTCAAAATACGCAGAACATCACCTACTAAGCCCCCTACTGACGACAATAATTGCTTAGTCGCGGAGCCGGCGTGAGTGAACCCTCTCTCCGGAGGGCGCCACTACGTCCGTCCAACGACAGCCCTCACGAATTTGCGGATACCGGTGACCCCGACGGAATCAAACCTCTAGACGTTTAGAGGACGTTGAAACTGAGGTCACTATGACGGCAGAGCATGAACGGCCACAGAATTTGAGACCTTTTTTTTAATGCTGATCGATGAGAATGATGAAGATGATGCTATGGATTTCCATTCCGGTCTGAGACTGCATGACAGGGCTATACTCTACGCTTCTTTCATAATATATCCTGGCATCAGCCAGGTCCAAGAGATACAAACACCTGCAATGTTGGTCTGGAAATTTGAGCAACACTCTCAGAGACGTATCTATTTAGTGGATGAAACTCGGCTGTGTGGTCCCAGTCTTCCCAACTGAGCCTGTAGCAAACTCAGTTCTGGGTAGGAGCCGGTCGGGGCAGAAAAATTCCAAATGGCTCTGATGGGAATCGAACGCACAACCTCCCAGCCGGGAGTCCGCGACGCTAACTATTTTGCAACGGCGGCTGGTGCATTACGGTTGTTTTATGCCAACAGCCGAGTAGTTCACCCACATACTCTGTTCATTTACAATCTTTACCGTTTGTCATCAACCGTTTTAAAGTCGTCTCATGAGTAAACTTGATCATAGTAGTATATTCATGCTGAGTTTCGCGGTCATGCGTGAATTAAGAATGCAAACTAGAGACAGGACACATATTTGCAGGGTACCAGATGTACGAAGGAGAAACTGTCGTCAACTGTTTTCAACATATTACTCAGAAACAAACTTCAAAGAAACATTACTGTAGCGCCGAACCAAAGAAATAAACAAATTACAAGACAATGTCCACCCGGAGTCAGTTCACTTTGAAACTGTATTTAGATGTTGAAAATCCACGACAAAATCAGGTCAGGTAGCAAGAATTACTTCAGCGCGACACACAGCTGTGAAGTAAAGTAACTGGTTCAAGCCAGGGCATTAATTCATCGTTTGGAAAGGTTTTTTTTTTTTTTTTTACTTTTTAATAACAAAAAAAAAACCATGAAGGAGAGGGGGAGAGGTACACGTTTTGGGGAAATGCAAAGCTAACCGCTCGAACATTTTCGTGACAAGCAGAGTCGGATGAAGACCATCCAGACAAGGAATGATGGCTGGTTTTGTTTTGTTTGTTTGTTTTAAAGAAGTGAGGATACTGGATAGCTGGGCTGCACATTTAAAGACACACAGGCTGAACAGTCTTAGTGAGATATCATCGGTGCCTTCTGTTTCCTGGGCAACTAGACAGCGCAAGTTTGTCTAGGAGTCACTAACTTCATCAGCTCATAATCTTGTCTTCTTGGAAACCATAATTTTTCTTCGGACAAACTTACAACAAATGTGTTCATAACAACACTCATTATCTAACATTGGTGTTGTTACATTATAGTTGTTCTTGTGTGTGTGGTTGGGTGGGTGGGTGGACGTGGTTGTAGGTGTGTGTGAGTGGGTTTTTTTTTTTTCAATTTGATATGGTGGTCACACGTGATAACCCCGGAATCAGTAATTACGACTCATGAAAACAGACAGTTATGATTCATGTTCATTGGCACTGGAATTAATTAATAGTGTCAATGTGCAGAGTGTTCGCTTTTGAAATACTGCTTGCAAAGATTCCTCTCTCTCTCTCTCTCTCTCTCTCTCTCTCTCTCTCTCTCTCTCTCTCTCTCTCTCTCTCCTAACCACGCATTGATCAATACAGAACAAGCTTAGCTTACTCTGGACCATATATCTGGAACACACTTTCACCGAGTCTACAAAATACGAATACGTAAAAACTTTTCAAGAAACGTTTACATGAACATTTTATGTCTCAATAATTTGATTATTCGATTAAAATCATTAACGTCCATTCGCAAAGTCTTTTGTAAATCATACTTTAAATACACCGTCTAAACATGTAACCTACTCCATTAAATCGGTCATCCCCCACTCCCACTCTGTCTACCATCCCTCTTCTCCTCCCCCTACCTACTACTATCCCCCCCCCCCCCCCCCCCCTCCTCCGACCTCTCTCACTGCTTTTGTTTGTTTGCTTGTTTGTTTGTTTGTTTGTTTCCTTCTGCTTGACTACCCACCATGTCATCGTCACCTTTATGGATAGTCTGCTTGTCATTGTAGAATTAGATTACAATGTTGCTATGCTGAATTGTCAGTATGACTGATAAGAGTTGAAATAATGTATGCATGACAAGGACAGGTTGTAAGACTGGGCTTTGGCGTAGAATCTTCATCCTTGCGTATTAAAGGTCAATCAATCAATCAATCAATCATTCTCTCTCTCTCTCTCTCTCTCTCTCTCTCTCTCTCTCTCTCTCTCTCTCTCTCTCTCTCTCTCTCCATACACACTCGCACATCCTCCTACTACGTGCGGTCATCTAAAAATCTGAGTTGCGGTTAGGATGTTTGTTTGATCTCTCCCTCTCTCTCTCTCTCTCTCTCTACTCATTTTTCATGCAGATAATGGGATTCCACCACTTCGCCTTCCTATTGGTTCTGACTGTCACGTGGTACACGGTGCATGCGCAATGGGCTCAGACGCTGGGTTGGGGCGGAGCTGGAACCGGCAAACGCGCATCTCTCCCGCACGCCAGCCTGTCCCAGATGTTACGTCATCGTGAAAATGACTTCGCCGACTGTTCCCTGGACCCGGGCGTGCTGGAATGATCGTCAATATTGTAGAGGTGATGAATAAGTAAATAACTTCAGTAACTGGGGAATAAAAGAGCGGGGATAAGATGACTATTATCACCAGACACAAACTGTGGGCGTGTAGAAATAGAACAATGGAGGAGGGTGGGGTGAAGCGGAGGGGGTAGGTGATCTCGCCAAGGAAACTTGTAACAAACGGACCTCCAGTGTCATGGACTTGGGGGTAACAGCTTCAGTTTCAGTTTCATTCATCAAGGAGGCGTCACTGCGTGCGGACTAGTCCATATACGCTACACCACATCCGCTAAGTTTTGAGACCACTCTATGCATGATTTTAAGCTGATGGATAAATGAATTAACAATTAAGACGAGAGAGTTGAAGAAGAGGGTCTTGTGGCTGCCACTTAGAAGATGTCTGACCTACGCAATAGCCCAATGCGCTGGTCAGACCTTGAGTGCCTACCTAACATTGGTTGTCTTTTTGTTGTTGTTGTTGTATGTGTCTGTAGTGAATGTACACGTGTGTGTATGGATGTGTGGGCACGGGCCCATGTGTGTGCGTGTGTGCATGTGTGTGTATGTGTCTGCGCATGCGTGTGTGCGCGCTTGTGTGTGTATGTGTGCATGCACGTGTGTGCGTGTGTACGTGTGTGTGTGTGTGTGTGTGTGTGTGTGTGTGTATGCCTGCATGCATGTATGTGCTCGTGTGTATGCGTGTGTAGAAGTGCGTGTGCATGTGTGCGTGTATTGTGTGTGTGTGTGTGTGTGTGTGTGTGTGTGTGTGTGTGTGTGTGTAATTTGTGGGTTTGTGTGAGCACTCACACGTATCTGCATATATATGTGTACATATATGTGTGTGTCTTTGTATGTGGGCGTGTACGCATGTGCGTGTGTATATGCATTTGTGCGTTCATGTGTATGCGTGTATGTGCGCACGCGTGTGGGTGTGGACGTGCACATGCACGCATGTGTATATATGTGTGTGCGTAGGAGCGAGCGGACGTAAGCGCGCACGGTTGCGTGTGTGTATGTGTACGCATGCCCGTGTGTATGTGCATGCGTGTGCGCGCACGCGCGTGTGTGTTTGTGTATGTAGTGACTGCGTGCGTGAATGTTCAGAAAATGACTTAGGATCAAGAACAAAAACAAGACCATCAAATACACATAAACGTGCACGCGCACACGCGCACGCGCGCGCGCGCGCGCGCACACACACACACACACACACACACACAACACATTAAGAACAACAACTCCTCCCCCACACACACATACCCCCCCCCACACACCACACACACACACACACGCGCGCGCGCGCACACACGCGCACACGCGCACGCACATACACACTCACTCACTCTCTCACTCACACACTCACACACCAATGCTTGCACAATCACGTCCGTGGACTCTCTAATTAACACGCTGGCATCACCCCACTGATGAACACACACCAATGCGCACACGTCGACAGTATGCGCTGGGGGCCCTGAGAGATTCAAAGCCTTGTCTCAGTTGACATGTGCTTGATCATTTGTGTCTGTTACTGGAAAGCCCCAGTTTGAGTTTGCCCCAATCTCTAGGTGTCTTCGCAGTGTTGGCCTTGGGATCATTCCAATGTTTGTTTGGTTGGTGATGTTTCTTGCTTTTCCCTAAGTCTGGATGTGCGGCCACTTCCTCTCTTGATGTTCAGATCTGAAAGATGGTCTATGGTATAGTGGCTTTGCTCTTGTTTGCTTAAGTGATTCTTCAGATTTCTTATCACATTAGATCGGCCAAGATGTAATCTAGTTCTTATCGTTGTCTTGCCAGCCAGTGTGTCTGCTCCTTCGTTTCCTTTAACTCCAGCATGTCCAGGGCAGTACATCCATTTGAGTCTCTCCAATGGAAGGCTGCGCATTAGTTCATTCCAAGCAGGGCCTCCCATTCCACTTTTCACTTCCTGAAGTAGGTTCGTGGAGTGAGTCAGTATCGGGGCTTGTTGAGTTTGAAACTGGCTTGTGGATGAAAGCCAGTGGAGTGTTTGTGTCACTGCTTCTACCTCAATTGTTAGACTTGAAGTTGTTAAACTGTGCGCACCATTGTGTTCCTGGATAGTTCGGCCATTTTGCTTCACTGTGTATCCCCAGCCTGACTTACCTTTGGTGACAGAACCGTCAGTGTATATTACAATATCATCTTTTGTGCAAAGGTCTTCTACCTGCATCTGAATTTCTGCGTTGATTTTGCCTTCTGGGGTAACAGTAACTTGTAACTTTCGCCTGATCTATTCCTGAATGACTGTAGCTTTCACCTAATGTGCACCTGGATGATAGCTGTCTAAATGGCTAGGTGTTGACCATACAGAAGATAAAACTAGTCAACTGATACAGAATAATGCCTCTTGGCAGTGGCTTTATGCCTCAAGAGTAGTTCTACAGGCCTGAGCTCCTCTCGCCAGTCTCACTAGGTTTCACGGTCTGTATATGTATTCCATTGCTGGTGGCACCAGGCCCTACGGACGTCATACGCCCCCTCTTGTCAATGGTTCTAAGTCTTATGATCTTTATACATTCCCTCTCGCCAGCAGTGGCACTAAGCTTCGTGGTGATCACATACCCGATCCTGTCTGTGGCACTAGGGCTCATTGCCTTTATATACACCAAATTTTGTCAGTGGCAACGGCCCTCACGGCTTTTACACGCTCCCTCTTGCCAAAGGCACTGAGCCCCCAAGACTTTAATGCATCCTCTCTTTTCAGTGGTGCTAAACCTAACGGCCTTTATACGTCCCGTCTTGGCATCTGTCTAATAATCTCAGCTGGAAACATTCTGGGTCTAAATCTGTTAATTTGTGTGCGTCTTTATAAAAAAAAAATTTTTTTTAATTAAAATCTCCAGTTGCGACAGTTTCAAGTACCATTTGTCACTGCACCAAGGTTTTAGTTATTTTCAGTCAAGATATCATGATATGATTTAGGATCTCTATTCGCAACAAACAATGAGAACACCCTTAACCTTATCTTTACAGAAGAAATTTATTTCCTTATAAGGGATGTGATCTGTAAAATGTGTTGGAGAATAAAAAGATGAATGAAGTGATCTTCTCTAGAGCCATTTGTTTCTTGTTTCTATCTGTTCACTGTTTTACTTTCATTTATATTTGAAGATGTCATTTTAAAACAATGTTCAAGTCGATTTTTTTATGAGCTCTGTTTATTTCAGGAATTCTAAATGAAGCGGGAAAACGGATACCATAAAGAACATAATAAGGGACTCAACTTATGCTTCAATAGCGAGATAATTACATCACCAAAACTCCAGACTGGTGCTTTAATTGTTGTGAAATGGAAGTTTAAGACAGAGGTAATGGCGGACGAGAAGGGGTCATAAATAGTAGGCCTTAATAACAAAGAAGGCAAAAACGCAGTTATGAGCATTAACTGTCTCACTGTTGGAGTCAAACAGCCTGGTATTTGGCTGTTTATGTTAGTCTGTAAAATAATTTGTTTATTTATGCAGACTGTATAATCTTACATCTATTTATGTTTCAGGAGGAGGAAGCACGTGTGCGACAGTGCCGAAACCGGAGCGTCAACTGAAGAGAAACAACTAAAATAAATGAACAAATGATTTGATAATCAATCAAGTTACCGCCAGATAGGCGCTCGGATGAGCCTATACAGAACTTCGCCAAGGTCGACCACTCTCCCCCCTTCTCCCTACCCCCTCCTCCTCCCCCCCTCAAGCTCCCCACCCCGCCTCCAAGCCCACTCCCTTCCAAGTGTTATCTTCCTACAAATACGATCGTGTAACACACTACAAATACTGTTGTATCAAAAACACTACTGTACCATACCATGCTTACAGTTTAAGTTTTACAGTCTAAAATTGTTTCTCTGCGAACGCTGTTAACATAATGCGGTAAGAACTCTTCGACAACACGCGACATCTACCTACGCCATGATGATAATGATGATGATGATAGTGTCTATACGTGTGCGCACGGACTTTCTCATCTTCTCTTATCTTGCGAGCTGCTTGTGCAGTTCATTTCGGTTTGCAGCGCAGATCGTACCTCCGGTTTCAGCTACTCTTGCGTCCATGCAGCTGCGATTTTTTAATGACACTTGTCACGTTTGTTGCAACGTGAGGCGACTGCAGGCGGAGATCTAAACAAATTTTAAAAGGTATCTATAATGACTCCACCGAACAACGTGGACAAACGAATCACAAGACAAAACACGGCCTCACCCTGTTAGGCCTTCTTCAGGCAAGATAGACAACACTCAGAACAACAAAAATGAAGAAAGAGCAGTCATTTATCTTTGTCGAATTTGGCGCAAGGTGGGCGCGCGCACTTCTTGCGCCGAATTCGACAAAGATAAGTGGTTGCTCTTTCTTCAGTTTTGTCGTCCTGAGTGTTGTTTGTCTTGCCTGAAGAAGACCTAAGAGGTCGAAACGCGTTGTGTTTTGTCTTGTGATTGGTTTCCCCACGTTGTTCAATGGAGTCATTATGAATACTATTCAAAATTTGACACTTGTCGTGTTGTCTAGTCACTGATTCCACGTTGTCTGCGAAATAAGACATTTCGTTGCTGTTGTTGATGTTGTTGTTCTTATTAGCAGTTACGAGGCATTTTCTCATAGACAGATAGAAACATACATGCATACATATATACACACATATACATTTACATATATACACATATACACACATACACACATACAACATACATACATACATACATACATACATACATACATACATACATACATATATGCATTCATTCATACATCCATACATTTGCCTCAGTCATACGTGCGCTTTGCCTAGCCGATAGTCATGCCAAACTGGCCAGTGCGCTCGGCGTCGGCCGGCAATGTCAATTCACTCACTACCCATTGCTCTTCCAAACCAGCAGTTCCACAGACTGTGTTTTGACTGTCGCCGCTATTTTGGACAAATTAAATCTTAGCTTTGTTAACATCTAGAAATTCTTCAAGCACTTTCTTTAAAAAGAAACACACACAATCGCGCGCGCGCGTGCACGCGCATACACACACAGGCCACACGCCATGATTAAGATTTTGCACTAAACCACTATAACCCGTGTAAGCATTTTGAGGTGCAGCATATTTTGAGCCATAAATTGATATTAAACTTATTATAGATCAGATGAACAACCCCCACCAATCCTTTCGCTTGTTTTAGGGATTTCTCCTGATGAAATCATTAACAATCTAGAAGTACATGAGCAACCCCTTACCTAACGTCACATGTCAGGCCTTCACACTCACCCGTGACCCTATCTTTGCGCCAGGTGGTTTCCCCAAAATCGTCCTATTTCTTTCATTTTAATCTGTTTGCTTGGAATCAACTGGCATGTACCTTGATGGGCATATGAAAGAAAAGAAGGTAAATTAATTGTCAGACACAATAACAATTCTCAGAACAGTCCAATTGTGCCTGTCGATAAACAGTCGACTCTTAAGCAAGGCCTTTGCGCGCGCGCGCGCGCGCGCACACACACAC
>CM065716.1:43954275-43959275 GCA_033310375.1 Conus canariensis | reverse complement strand
CAGTATCCATTCAACACGATCCCATCTTCCTTTGCTTACTGGCATGTTTAGTTGGCTCTATAGTAAAGAACGCCGCCTTCTCAGTCTTGAGCCGTTAAAAAAAAAAAAAAGAAAAGAAAAGAAATCAAACGAAAAAAAAAAAAAAAGGAAAAGGGGTGGGGGCATTTTCGCTGCCCTCCTTCATTGACATGTTATTATATATGTGGCATAGATGTAGTTTTCGTTAGGCCCCCTTCCATCTTTCTTCCGAGATGGTTATCCCCCTTGTCTTATTATCTTTAGTGGATGTTGGCGTTGAACCTGAATGTAATTCTGTGTTTGAGTTGGGGAGGGGGCCGAGGGGTGTCTGGTAGGCTCAGAGGTGCAAATTATGGAGTTCGCAGTCATAGGTGATTATGTCATGCTCGAATCCCACATACCTGTCATAAAAATTGACATTTTTGCTGCCTTCTGCATGGTTGCTGAGATACTGAGCCCTAAAGTGATCAGAACGAACACTGGGTCTAAGATAACAGGCCTCGATCTGAAGGCATTTTGCTCTGGAATGACAAGAAAAACCATGTATGTGTCGCTGTTATTTCATGTTTTATGTATCTAAGATACCTCTCGTTTGTTCTTGTTGGAATCCCGAGCGTAGGTTCCGGTATTTTCTTTTGTTTTTGATGTTCATCGGTTGTTTTTTCCTATTGTTTTTGGTTTGTCACTTTCTTCCATTTTCCTTTTCTGCCTTTCGCTGGCCTCTGTAAGAGTCCATTGGATTATGATTTTCTCCCGGTAGTGTTGAGAATACAACAGAATTATATGTGATTTTTCGTGTTAAACCAAGGATGGACTGTCTCAAACGCAAGCAGCTGTGACTTACTGAGCAGTCTCATTCAGCAGACGAAAATTGACAGTAAATGGTTCTGTTCACAGAATGTCACAGTTCTTAAATGTTATCAGTTAAGAAACTGGCATGAACACTCTTGTGTTCTCCCATTCATCGCTTTTCTCGTCCTTCTCCCCCCCCCCCCCCCCCCCCCCCTCTCCCCCCCCCCCCCCCCCCCTTCCTCCTTCGTCACACACACACACACACACATCACGCCACTCTGTCCTTCCTCCTGAAATCTTGTTGAGTCGCATTGGACTGAGGGCTTGTTCACCTGCGCTTGGATTTCTCCCCATCACGAACATCTCGTTGTGTGTGTGTGTGTGCGCGCGCGCGCGCGCGCGCGTGTGTGTGTGTGTGTGTGTGTGTGTGAAAATTTCTCCCATTGCTTACTTTTTGTCTTTGGGTTTGTTTGTTTTGTTTTGTTTTTCATCTTTTCCAGAAAAAGACCAAAGGTTGTGGCGTGTTCTTTCATTGTGTGCTGCCTTCCCTTTGGCGGCCAAATATCTCAACATTTACTTCCATGTTTTAACTTCCGCCTGCAGTCATAATACTTCGAAACTTACTTCCATAACGTATACTTTGAAACTTACGTTCATAACGTATTATCAATGTCGTGTTAAACTAGGTTTCCTGCTCCCTCGCCCCTGGAACAGTTATCCCCCATCTGTTACATCACCTTTGGTGAGCGTTGACGTTAAACCTTGATATTACTAACCAACTACCCGCAATCCTGGTGCCTGTCTGGCTCGGTGGATAAGACCTCCGAGTTGGCAGTCAAGCTTTCTGAGTTCCAATCCTACTGACATTTTAAAAGCTACTTTTGCTGCCTAGTTCAACTCATTGTCCTTCTGGTGGAATCAGTGTTGTGCTAGATTAATCTCCTCCTTCGCTCTTTCAACGGTTATCTCCGTCTGCCGCACCATCTTTGGTGGGAGTAGGCGTCCGACCTGAATGTAACTAACTCCGACTGTGTTATTAGGATGTCTGGTTAGCTCAATAGAAGGGGGGTATATCATTGAGCTCGCAGTCAGACTATGCGAGTTTGAATGCCACTGAAGCTTGTCAAACTTCTTCTCTTCTTCTGTGTACGCAGGCTGATACTCCTGCGGACACCCCCTGTATAAGGAGTGGAGTTTTGTGTGTATGGCCGTTTTTTTATCCCGCGATTAAAGCAGCCATACTCCAACTTCGGGGAAGGTGCATGCTATGTGTAACGTGTCATCCATACCAACGGCCAAACTGGCCTTCTCTTCCAAAAGCTTGTCAATGAAACGGGTACTTTTTTTTTAGACCTATGTCTATGCCAGTGCGTTGACATGGACTCAGTGTCGTGTAAGATTCGTCTCCTGCTATCCCTCTTCCGAAACGGTTCTTCCCGTTTATAACAATTCCCTTCGGTGGGTGTGGATCTACAGGTGACAAACTTGATCTGTGCTAGAGAGTTACCGACACCCAGCTCACAGTCATAAATCTTCGCGTTGAAATTTGGTGCTTTTTCCTCAGCTTCATAATGATAAGGTAATGTTGCTTATAGCCCAGCTGACAGCAAAGGGCCATATCAGGGCTGACACCGCGTTGAAGTCAAATTACAAGTCATCAAGATGAAAAAAAAAAAAAAAAAACTCATTCACGCAACTGTTTAAAACACACCGGATATTTCGTCAAAAATCTTTCCTCCGTAAAACCTTAGATCAGAAGAAAAATGTTGAACTCTTTCAGAACTTCAAAGATCACATCAGGTGGGACATCTCTGAACAAGGTTTTCATGGAATCTGGTGCAAAGTGTTTATTTCTTGCATCATGCAAGTCCACGGTCTCGTGGGATGTCGTCTGCCATTTCGCTTTTGGTGAGGGTGGACGTCGGACCTGATCATAACGGACTGTTTTGGCAGATTCACAGAGCAAAGGCGCCTTGGGGATAACACGCTTGCTTAAAAAGCGAATAAAAAATATCCCACCTGCATACGTGGTTCTAGTCTTACACACACACACACACACACACACACACACACTGTGTGTGTGTGTGTGTGTGTGTGTGTGTGTGTGTGTGTGTGTGTGTGTGCGTGCGTGCGTGTGTGTGTGCGTGCGTGCGTGCGTGTGCGTGTGTGTGTGTGTGTGTGTGTGTGCTTGCTTTGCGCTTGTTTTCCCTCTCGGCGTCAGTCACACGTCGGAGAAGCCTCGGCTGCGAGGTGAACTCTCTCGCAAATTCCACAGCAAAAATATATTTTGATAGGTTTACACAAATGTAGGGGACAGCTGTCTACGGCTTTTCGCTACCAATGTCTGGAAGTTACTAGTTTTGTGCCCAACGGAGGGAGGTGGAGGGGGGAGAGAGGTAATGGCTGAACGTAGAAAAGCTTTTTAGTAACCTCTAGTCCTTCAAGACAACATCTGTCTTGTTGGTATTGGGGTTGACATCGACTTTAAACGGCGGAAAGGAGCTAAATTAGAAATTAGATTGTGTAGATTTCGTCTCTGTTTTTGTTTTTGTTTTTTTCAGTTCTTTCTCTTTCATACATATTAATACACGTGTCAGCCTACATCACTCGTTTAATTCTGGAAACTTATGTGCGATTGGCAGGAAGCATCCTCGGAATTCACCTGTCGTGATTTTCCAGCAGAGAAATCTGTTGAGACGATAAAGATTGCAAGATAAATCAGATTCCCTATGAACTCATATAATAAGAATAATGCTTTAAGATCGCCAGGTATTCACAAAACAAGTCTTCGAAGACAAAATTCAGACAGTTTTTTTAAAGAGTGAGTGCGTGCACGTGCGTCTGCGCATGTGTGCGTAGGGGAAGGGGGGGGGGGGGGGGGGCGCAAAGTAATGTTCTTCATTCTTGATCATGTCAAGCTTCCGTTTTAACCTTTCTTTGGAAGAATCTGCGGTTCAGATAGAGAAAACCTACTTTGCTTATAGAGAACAAGCAGGGTAACTCTCTCCCCCCCCCCCCCCCCCCCCCCCCCCCCCCCCCCGCCCTCCAATGAAATGATTATACAGTGTGTTGGCATTTCTCCTAAGCGATTTGGTGTCGTAAGCAACATTAGTTTGGAGTTATGGGCGTGTAATCATTTCATTGTGGGAGGGGAGGAAGAGTCGCTCTACTTTTGTTCGTTATTTGTTGTTTACGATTCCCTGTCTCATTTACGATTTCTTTTCTGCTTTTATGAAGCTTGAATTTGCCCTTCAAATTGGAATATGAATGCAAAGTGTGCAAATACATTGATACAACACACACACACACACACACACACACACACACACACACACACACACACACACACACACACACACACCACGCACGCACGCACGCACGCACGCACGCACGCACGCACGCACACACACACACACGACGTAGGTGTGGTTTACTAATAATTCAAATTTCAAAAAGCAAAAGCAAACCATAATATATGTTTCACTCTCCAAAATGATACAAATGTGGACATCCTCTAGCATAATGTACACCTAAGCCATATAAAGCTCGCCTGTACACTGCAACAATTAATAAATTTTAATGTAAATTTTGTCCGGTATTGCGCAGCCGACTACACAGCACCTTTTCACGACTGTCAAACTCACACTGGATAAAATTTCACATCAAAAAGAAGTCAGACCATCCAAAAAATATATCCTGTTAAAGAAATGATAATAAATAACAAAAACAGTCTATGACATGGTATCTTAACAATCGAAACCTTACGGCATATAAAATTAAGCTCTACTGAGAGCGCCGGGAAATTCCTTTGATTTTTTGTTTCACTCCCAGACTTTTTTTTTTTAATTTAGAAAATCATTTTTTTCAAAAACATTTAAATACAACAAAAAGACATAAAAGAAGAAATGTGGGAAAACAGACACAACTAGTGTCCATTCGGGATCGTGTGTACAATTTACCCAAACTAAATGCCAGATTACAGAAGAAGGACGAGAAGGAGGAGGAGAAGCTGGCACGAAATAGTTGCTATCAGATGACCAAGATGTAAAAGTTCCAGAACGAAGACAGGAGAACGGTCCACAAAAGCAGAAAAACCACTACTCAACGGTTAACAGGCATTTTTTTTTTAAAGGCGGAGTCCAAGAGAGTGATAAAGAAAGGGGAAGTTGAAGCACAGAACTTTCTTCTCA
>CM065716.1:43931775-43949275 GCA_033310375.1 Conus canariensis | reverse complement strand
GGTGGGAGTGTGGGTAAATTCATTTGACTCACAAAGATATAAGTAAAAAAATCCCAGTTGTCAAAAGAATTTGGTGGAGGGGGTGGGGGGGGGGGGGGTAACAGAGTGGAAATTATTTTGAAAAAAGGTGATTCAGAATTGTGTGTTGCCCCCAAGAAGAGCAGTCTGGATTTAAGTATAGAACCTGTATAGTGACAATTACAAAATCCAGTTACTTCCAACTCATTGAAACACAGCCAGTACAAGAATTTTGTTAATGACTCGTCTCTCTTTAAAGAAAGAGGACTATGTGGATTTTTTTTTTTTTTTTTTTTTTTTTTTTTTTGAGGGAGATGGTGAGGGATGTCTATCATGTCCTCATGGTTCAGTTATTTCCATGGGCTTCTACTTTTAGAGTCACTTTGTCGGACTGCCTGTGCTAGCTATCTTGGAAGCTCCATTGATTACAATGGGCATCCCTGCTGTGTTGCTGAATCACTTCAGTTATGTTCCTTGTCCCTTTTTTTACGACATTGCTTATTTAGAGCCAGGCTGAGCAGCCGTGGAACAGAGATTACCTGCTGCCACATTTCTGCACTCCCCACCCTAAAACTGTCAGCGTTCTACATCATATCACATTGAAACACATCATACCACACTGTATCACAGCACTTAGAATCAAATCGCAACCATCTGCTATCATGCACTACTTTATTCTATAGAATCAAATCGCAACCATCTGCTATCATGCACTACTTTATTCTATATGACATCACACCAGTTAACACTTGTTCATTCAGTTTGTTTTTTTCCCTTTGCTATGTTTAATTTTTGTTGAGAAGTCACACCCTGACTTCCAGCAGCTGTTTGCTGTGATAAACTGCTGTTGTCATAATTTTTTTTTTTCTGTCCCATCTTCTGTGCCACCTCAGTGGCATTGCATCCTTATCGCTCATTCCGACAACCCATCCACAGATGTAGCCCGGCCTGGCCCACCGCAGCCCCGGCACCGTCAATCCACAGGGAGCAGTCAGTGTCAAGTCATTATGAG
Organism: Conus canariensis; assembly: GCA_033310375.1. Taxonomy (NCBI): domain Eukaryota; kingdom Metazoa; phylum Mollusca; class Gastropoda; order Neogastropoda; family Conidae; genus Conus; species Conus canariensis. The sequence goes on along the minus strand of CM065716.1, from coordinate 43,948,245 downwards.
GCAACCCGCCAGAGGAGACACTGCACTGCTGCCGAGTCACTTCAGTGGAGTTCAGTAGTGCCTGTTCTGATCTAACATACGCAGGGCACCACCGACTAAGCCCCATACTAACAACAATAATTGCTTAGCCATGAAGCCAGCGTAAGTGAGCTCTCCTTTCGGAGGGCGCCACCACATCTGTCCAATGACAGCCCATGAATTTACCGATACTGGTAACCCTGAAGGAATCAAACCAAGGCTATAGACACAGAGAGGATATCAAAACTGAGGTGGCAATGAGAGCAGGGCATGAAGGGCCATAGAATTTGAGACTTTTTTTTTGTTAATACTTTTTGATGAGGATGATGAAGATGATGCTACAGATTTCCATTCCAGTCTCAGACTGCATGACAGGGCTGTCTGTACTCTACGCTCACTTTCATAATGTACTCCAGCGTCAACTAGGCCCGAGAGATACAGACACCTACAGTATTGGTCAGGAAATTTAGGCAACACTCTCAGAGACGCATCCGTTTAGTGGATGAAACTCGACTGTGTGATCCCAGTCTTCCCAACTGAGTCCCTAGCAAACTCAACTCTGGGTAGGATCCAGTCAGAGCAGAAGAATGCCACATGACTGAACTGAAGGGAATCGAACCCACGACCTCCCAGCTGGAAGTCCGCAAGGCTAACCACTTCGCCACGGCGGCTGGTGTTGTCTTGATATTTGTGTGCATAGTGGTGATCATGTTTCAAATTAGTAGTTGTAGTTACAGTGCTATGTGTGTATGTTTAAAATGGTTTTGCTAAAGTGCTAACTGCTTAAACCTTTCACCATTAAAAAAAAGATGGATTTACACAGCGACACAAGCACAAACACACAGTCATGCAGTTTGTAATATTGTGTTAACTGGCATTAGTGAAGTAGTGTATCCTACTGTATTGTTTTTCCCCCATAAATCCAGTCCTGTATAAATTATTGATGCTGTTTGCCAGACACTCAGAGAAGGACTGCTGGTGCTGGGACGGGTGAAGGATGTGCAAGACTACAAGGTGTTGGTGGCGCTGCCCCATGGCCTGCTGGGAACTCTCCCCATCACTGCTATCTCTCAGACATATTCCCAGTATCTTGAGGCTGTGGCAGAAAGTGATGAAACTGAGGTATGTTTGGTTCTTTTTCATCTTTTTGTGTGCCCTCTTGGAGGCTTTCTGCCTGCCCCATACACTATTACTCCCAGGTTTGACCTGTTACAACATTGAATGGAATGTTAAAATCAGGAGAGCAGAAATGTCTGGATATTCCGGATTGAAGCAGCTTTGGTTTCAGTCTGAAGAAGTCAGGGATGTATGAATATTCATGTAATTCAGAGTAGGTTTTGATTTCAAGTTAAAGTCAGAATGTTTGATTATTCAAAATTGTTGCTGTCAGAAATGTCTTGACTTTGGCTATGACTTTGGCTATTCCACATGGTGTAAGTTTGATTTCAGTTTTGAAGTCAGGAATGTCAAATTTTTTGATGTTTCAGACTGAATATGTTTGATTTTTGTGAGTAAGAAATGTCTGGACTATTGATGTTTTATTCTGAGTTAGTTTGATTTGAGTCGGGACATTGGTAATGTCTGTATTGTTAATAATCCAGATTGAGTAGGTTTAAATTTTCAGTATTAAATTCTGCAATGCAAGAGTGAATATATTCTAGATTTTGAAAGTGTGTGTGTGTGTGTGTGTGTGTGTGTGTGTGTGGTGTGTGTGTGTGTGTGTGTGTGAAAAGGGAGAGTAGGAGATGCATATTTTGTTTGTTTTTGTTCGGTTGGTTGGTTGGTTTGGGGGGGATTTGGGGGGGGGGGGGGGGGGAAGGAGTGGCAGTGGTGGTGATGATGGTTTTTATGCACACATACCATATGGGAAGTGTTCTTTCAGTTCATTTCCCATGCCCTTTTCTTGCACCAAAGATGGTATTGGTTACTTTCAGGATATTCCAACCTTAAAAACACATGTTTCGGGTTGGAGACGCCATCCAGTGTCGGGTGACCTCTGTCAAGGTCACAGGCGAATCCAAGAAAAGGCTAGTGGAGTTGTCAACCTGCCCTGAAGTCATCAACAAAGACCTTCCGCTTGCTGCCATTAAAGAGGGATGTGTGAGTAGTCTTGTCATGATTTTGTTTGATACAAAAGAAAACTTAATGTTTTTTTTTAATTCTCCCACTTCGGTCATTACATTGCTTGAACTAGTCTTTTGCCCAAATACAAACTGCAGACGGTGACTTTTTGGCTACTTGTTTATGGTTGGTCACATTTATGATTTAACGCAGCTGTTTCTGTCAGTTTCTGTAGATAAAATTTTCATACTTCCAAGTTTTCACACTTCCATCTTTATTCATGTCATATGGCAGAGGTCTTGTTCATGTGGTGTATAATTTTTGTCTCTGTTTGATGTGATGGTCTAGCTGCTGTATGGAGCCATACAGAGTGTGGAGGAGCATGGCTGTATGATGGACACTGGCATTCCTGGCATCAAGGCTTTTCTCCGTAGTTCCCAGCCATCAGAGGAAGGTACAGTGCGGGCTGAATAAGTGATTCTTTAGAAAACAACACACATACAAGACAGCGACCCAAATAACACTTGTTTAGTGCACAATACAGAACAGATAAATGGATTTTCAACTTGTTAAACACTGTCTTGTACTGGATGTGATACGGGGAGTGTTGTTTTAAGCATTTTTGAATGTCTGTTGTGAGTGACGTCTGGAGAAGATGTAAATCTGAAAAATTCACGTCTGTTTTTCATTGTGCATTAGTCTGTTTCAGTTTTCTTAAAATGAAAACAGTTCATGTATATAAATACTGATTCTCGTGTTAACTGCATTGTGTCGACCCATGTAAATTGAAATAATCTGTGAGGTTAGATGAGCATTTTTGTGTGGTTTTTTACTTAATTTAAGAAAATAGTGCCTCTTGTTTGCTGACTATTTTTTGTTAGAGCATCTTTTTTAGGCACAATTAGCGTTCAGTGAGGAGGATTGACAGTGAGTTGCTGTGTTTTAGGGCCCCAGTGGACAGAAGGGCAGTGTGTGTGGTGCACAGTTACCCCACAGTCCACGCTGGAAGTGATGTCTGGAGAAACGCGTGTGATCAAAGTCACCGATGACAATGTCTTGGAATCAGAGGTAGGACATGGAACCATCCTGTGCCCTAATGTTATCGTCAGTGCATGTCGATGTACCTGAAACCTGAATACAAATTGTTTGACGTAGGTTTTGGTCGTGGATTGCTTGAAGGAAAAGGCTTTGTGAGAAGAAATAATGCCTTGTTACTGTCAGGGCTGAAGTTTCTCTGGAATGAACCAGAAATCTGGAACAGAAAAAGGTGTGCATTGGCAATGGCCAGATCAGCAACATGGGTGTTTGCGCGGTTTCAGTGTTGGCAAGAATTTGTTGAGGTATTTGGCAATTTGGGCAGATGCAGTATACTTTTTGTTGTCCATCTTCCTTTTATGTTTCACACCATGACACAAACAAAATAGACATCCAGAAAGGAAATTGTTTGTGGCTGTCCCTGCTGTTTGTTAAATTTTGGTTGCAAAAATTGAAGGCACTGTTACATTTATTAGAAGCTTCTTAGTCAAGGACAAGAAGAATGTCTTAAACAGTGGACTACAAAAACAAACAAGAGATGTACAAAAAAATTACCCTAGTTAAAATGTACTTGGTTTACCCACCATGTTCTTGTTCCACATAAATAACAGATTCAAAACTTATGTCTATCATTACGATAGCTAAATAAAAGCCTGTTTCTCTTCTCTTTGAAAGAGGCTAACCTTCCTTTCGACATTATGAGATGAAGTGAGAAGGCTTAAAAGCTTCCAAACTTTAATGCACAAGCAGTTCATTATCATAAAGCTGAAATGCTCATAATCTGCAGATGGAAAGCCTTCAGCTCAGTGAAGAAACAAAAGAACAAAGATGGTTCAAAGATACATCTTTTTCCAAAATACAGTTATCAAACCATTGATGATACATACTCTAAAACAATTTCCATGGACAGATCTTCCTTTGACTGACACGTAAAGATGCCCTAAAACTGTACTAGATTAACTGTACTGTTCGGAGAGTGAATCTGTGGTGTGGATGTTTGAGTTGTATCACGTAGCGTAGAAATACATTGTACATGTTAGTTGTATGTTGAAAGAATATGTCGAGAATGATTTAGGTATGTCCTTGCCACTATCTTCTAGATACTTTGCACAAATCCTCAGGTTTTGGTACATACTTTTGATTTGTTCAAAGACTGATGACAAAGTTATTTGTTGGACATGTGCTTTAGACATTTGAGATTCATCTTAATCTGAATACGAAGTTTTCTGTCATACTGTGCTTTAGACATTGGGGGCATATCCTAAAATTGTACCATGAGTCTTTAAGGAATGTGATAAAACTGTGTCTCCCTAATTGAATTAAAAGTCAGGTTTTTATAGTACACAGTAAAGTGTAAATAATAAATTTGATGTCTTTTATAATGGTAATTTTTCAGGCCCTGAATAAAGAGGTCTTGTAGCGCACATTAGATTTCCTGGTATAGATACTTGCAGGACTTGAGTTACTCAGCTCTGGTCTGCCTCTGTTTCAGGTCTCCCCACAGATGGTGTCATCTGTTGAGTGTTTGAGGCCAGGCATGAAGGTTAAGGTCACTGTTGAAAAGGTACATCATGGATCTAATTAAGATAGAAGTTTTGTAGTGAAAGTCGTGTTTTTTTGTTTTTTTATAGGTCATTGAAAGTAAACCAGGCTCTTGATTGAGTTTTACAATGTGTTCTTGCTTCCTTTAGTATATTTTCAGAGAAAGAAGCATTTTATGAAAATTCAAAGACTGAATGGTGTTGTAATGTCAGAGAAACATTTGACGCATGAAGAAAGTAATGAATGGTAGTTTTAATTGAAGAACTGGTCTACCGACCAGGCAAATACAATACAAAACAGAAAAAACTCCTTCCTTCTTTCTTCTTCCCCATCCCAGTAAAAAGTAACACATAAGGCATTGTTGATTATTGCCAGCCGGGCTTCTTGTCACTTAAATGAAAGAGTTTTCATTCTACCAAATAAAAGTCTTGGTGGTTTTCATGTCCCCCGTTGAATTTGGAGGTAGGCTGGGTAAAGGGAAGAGCAGGGGAGGGGAGTGGGGGAAGGGGATCATCTCTGAACTTTTTTTAAAGTGAATAACACTTTGTTTTTGTATGCAAAAAAAATTTGGCAATCTCAAATCAACTTTTCAGTTCAGGAAAAAAAAAAAAATAGGCCATCATCATCATCGAAGCAGTACAATTAAGAAATTTGGTAAGTTTATTTTTCCTGTAACCATGACCAGGCTACTTCACCGGAGGCAGCGTTCCAGTCAGATCTTGTTTGTGTAAAAGCTTTAGCACTTAAATGAGAAATGCTTCACCCTCTGGGTGTTTTTACAAGTAGGAATCAAAGTATTTCCCTCCCTTGTCTCATTCCATATTCTCATGACATTGGTAGAAACAAAATATGAAGGATGTGTCAGGAAAAGTGTTGTGATTATGACTCTGTTGTTTAGTCATTGTCGTTTTATTATGTTAGAGCGTAACAGTACAGTCAGGTAAGTAGGGAAGAGGGTTGCGGGAAGGGGATGCGGGAAATGTGCATATGCCTGTTGTTTTGCTTGGCATTGTTGTGTCATTGCATGGGGCAGCAACAGGAGACGTTACTTGTCATGCAGGTTCTGAAGGAAGGGCTGTACGTGCGATGCATCAAGTACAAGGGCTGTGTCTACAAGACCCACATTCCTGAGGGCCTCAGTCAGTACACTCCAGGACAAGTGGTGAGTTTATTTTAAGTAACTGTGGTGGATTGTCGTTCATGTCAGGTTTTTCATTGTCTGGAAGATACCCTCTTCATCTTTTTTTTTTTAACAAAAAAGGTGAAAAGAAAAACAGTCAACAACTTGGTGAACTCGTATTCTTAAAGATTTTAAAACAAACACAGAAATGTGCGAATGTGTTGTTCATAAAAGGACGTGCAGACGTAAAGAAAGGGAAAGTTTAAAAATAAACAACCGAACAAAGAAACAAAGAGAAAAGAAAAAGTACATGTCTGCTTTGCGTTGATATGGGCACTGACCATGTAACAAGGGGTAGCAGTTTATGTACAGTGTATTTCTGTGGCTTTTTGGTTTTTGAAAGCTTCCTTTTGGTTGACCTCTGTGTTGTCCATGCAACGATTGTGATCCATCATGGTCCCTGAATCCTGGCCAAAGTACTCTTTTTTTCTTCCAGACCACAATCACTTCCCTGTATTCCACTGTTTAACTCTTGATTACTTCTACCAGAAATCCCATAGCATTGAGTCTTTATAACAGAGAGTCCTGGTTGTTAGGTAAAAATTAGTGAAGACAGAGGGGGAAAAAGAAAGTGTTTATAGGGTGATTGTCTTTATAATGTGGTGGTGGTGGTGGTGGTGGTGGTAGTGGTGGTGGTGCTGCTGTGTGTGTGTGTGTGTGTGTGTGTGTGTGTGTGTGTGTGTGTGTGTGTGTGTGAGAGAGAGAGAGAAAGAGATACAATCACTTTTCCATTTGGGTTAGATTAAAAGAAACGGAGAAACATTTCCTTTTTCAGACATAGGTGTGTGTGAGTGAGTGATGTTTGCACTAACTTTAATGCAGAAGAGCAGTGTGTTAAAATCGTAGTGGGGGAGACGGCTTTGTAAGCTACTTCCATCCTAGATGGTTACTGTCATGCTGCCATTTGTTTCGGCTGTTTTTGTGCTGCTCAGTGGCGATTGGCAGTTCTGTTGTAAATTTGTCACTTCATGTGTTTCAGTACTAATATCTGTGACACACACGATCTGCCCTTGTTTATCAAATTCTCTGCAGTATTGTCTTTTAGCAGTTGCCATACTGGGTTGAACTGTCATGTCATTTTTGTCATTTTATGCCTGGTTGTATTGTGATGTGTCATTTGCATTTCTGTAGCAGTGAATTTTATGCTGTTTTATTGGAATTGCATTCTGATGAACATCAAATGATAAATCCGGTAACATGCTTTTCCTGTATGAATTTTTTTCTCAGAATTTGGATCAACAATCCTTTAATGCATCTTTGAGGGACATTCATAAGAGTGTTTATGTCTCTGTGTGCATTTTTGTCTGTATGTTTGTTCTACTGTCTATTTGTAGTTAATAACCGATAGTTTTTGTCTGTATGAGTATGTTTGTTCTACTGTCTGTCTGCGTTTGATTACCTATGATTTGTGTTTTGACAACAATGACTTGTTAGGTTTGTGTTAGATTTAATGATTCTCTTTTTTTTCAGTAATTAGGAATAGGTTTGCCAGCTGCTATGTACGAGGGCCACCCCATAAGTTCTCAGATGGGAAAAGATGGAAGTACACTGGCATTTCTTTAGCCCATCTTTTCAAAGTATCCTCCATCAGCGTGTATGCACTTTTCCATCCTCCTAAACCACGAATCCATCACCCCAGCCCACTCTGACTTAGGTATACCAGAAATCAAGCCCTCGGCAAACGCTCGGGCATCTTCAGGGCTCTCAAACGGCTTTCCTTTCAGTTGTTTTTTCAAATGAGGGAACAAAAAGAGGTCACAAGGGGCTAGGTCAGGAGAATACGGAGGATGAGTGACGAGCTGCACGCTGTTCTCTTGCAAGAAGTCTGAAGTTGCAGCTGCTGTGTGGGCGCTAGCATTGTCGTGGTGGAGGAGTAGGTGGCGGATACCTGTCTGTGGTCGCCGTGCACTCCAAGCCTCGAACACTTTTGGCAGGCAGGTGTTGATGTACCATTCAGCGTTCACTGTCTTTCTTTCCAAAAGCGGTGCAGTAGTCACATGGCCGGATCTTGCGAAGAAAACTGCAATCATTTGCTTTGTGCAGCTTCTTGATCTCTTAAATTTCACAGGTGGGGTTTCCCCTGGAAACATCCGGGGGTCATACTGGTAAACATAGGTTTCGTCACCTGTGGCGATATTGGAGACCCTGTCTGATCCTCTGTCAAATTTTTGCAGCATAAACTGGCACCATTCAACCCTAGCCCTCATCTGCTCCCCAGTCAGCTGGTGGGGCACCCAACGGGCGCAACACTTCCGTACAGAGAGATTGTGCCGAAGAATGCGGTCTAAGCTTCCTGATGAAAGGTTTAGAGTATCCTTGAGTTCATCCTCCATTATTCGAGGATTTTCTGTAATCATGGCCTTCACTGTGCTCACGTTCCCATCGGTAGTAACTGAAACTGGACGTCCACAACGGTCACGATCTTCCAATGACATTGTACCAAACTGAAATTCATTGAACCACCTATGGACTGTGGATAATGATGGAGCCTTGTCGCCAAAACAGTTTGTCAAACTTATAAAACTTTCCTTGAAAGACTTCCTTTGAAGATAGTCATAATAAAGCATGGCACGAAAATCTGTCCAAGACAGGCTCTCTGCAACACTCTTAAAACCGTCCCCCTTGCCATCCATTTTGCTGTCTAGAACAAATTTGGCTCTGACGATCTTTATCATTTTTTGTGTCATAGCTATTATGACATCGCTTGTGATGATGATATAAAAATTGAAATTAAATTGAAATTATGACGTCAGTGGTTTCTGTGCATCCGAGAACTTATGGGGTGACCCTCGTATTCTTTTCTTTATTTTTTTTTAAAAGATAATACACATGCTTTATATTAGAGATGTTATAAATCATATGTAGTAAACTGCATGTTGCTGCAGTACGTAACACATTAACAATTTTTTTGTTCATTCATAGATGTAACTGTGTTGGTCTGTCGGGAAGAAATGTTCTATGTGATTTTATTTGTTGTTGTTTTTTGTCATCCAATGTATTCCTCAAAATTCAGTCAGTAAAGAAATATTCACTTGTCACCATACTGTCTTCAACCATTTTTTTTCCCAAATGATAACTGTCACCATGCAACCTGTGCTGATTGCCCTGTTTCAGGTGGAGGGTCGCGTTCTCTTCACACACCCAGTCACCAAAGTGATCTCCCTTTCTCTGTTGCCGGGCATTCTCAGATGCCTGCAATCAGAGGAGGGACTGTTCGGGGGACTGTCCGTTGGCGACTTTGTGGAGGAGGCGGAGGTCATGTTTGTCGACAAAACCAGTGCCGTCTTCTTCAAGCTCGACAACTGCACTGCGCTGGCACCAGTAAGACATGGACTGTGATGTGACTACTGATGTATTGGGTTAAATACAGAGGGTGGTGGTAGACGGATCAGTGATCTAAAGGTTAACCTGAGTGAAGACATGCGACAGACTCTGTCATCTCACGATGTAACGTTATGTCTTTTTTTTTTAATTTTCAGACTTAATCACCAAAAAAAGAAAAAGAAAAGGACCAAAGCAGGCAATTTGTTAAGGCTTAAAAGTTTATTATGTTAATTTTTAAGTCTAGACATGTTTGTGTGGAGTGCTGTTTCTGCTTTTTTTACTTTTTGATATAAGCTACACACAAAAAGTTAAGGATCACTTTCACAAACATTCATAACTGTCAAAATAAGAAAGTCAATGCGTTGAAGTTTGGCCAACATTTAATTCCATTCTTTAGTGATAACGATACACAATTGCCTTCAATCTCGAGCAATCGTTTGGTGTGTACATTTGATTAAAGTGGGTACGTATCCAAATTTGATTTCCCAAAGTCATTGAAATCACAAGACAGGGCATACTGATGCTCCCAAAAGCTCAGTAATGCGTGTAACCACCATGGCTGTTCTGGCACTCGACGCAGCGAGTCCTCATCGAGTTGACCAGGTTGGTGAAGATCCTCTGTGGAAGCGCCTGCCACTCAGCCTGCAGCATCTGGTAGAGGTGTTGGGCATCCCTGGGAGGGGGGTGGCTCCTCACTTTGCGATCCAGCTCATCCCAGAGGTTCTCAATCGGGTTGAGATCGGGACTGCATGCTGGCCACTCCATTCTGTTGACTCCAGACTGCTGCAGGAAGTCGTTGACCACCCTTGCCCTGTGGGGGCGAGCATTGTCATCCTGGTAGACAGCCCTCGGTCCCATCTGCTGCAGTGTAGGCACAGCCAGCGGTCGAAGGATCTCATCCCGGTATCGGATGCCAGTCAGGTTACCCTGTACATGATACAAGGGTGTTCTGTGGTGAAGGCTGAAGGCCCCCCAGACCATTACAGAACCTCCACCAAAGGCTACCTTTTCTTGGACAGTGGCGTCAGTAAAGCGTTGCCCTGGGCGCCTCCAGACCCTCAGTCGGCCGTCGTTGTGGTGAAGGGTGAAGCGTGATTCATCACTGAACAGGACCTGGGACCATTGCTGACGTGTCCACCTCACGTGACGTGCGCAGAAGGCGCGGCGTGCTGCCCTATGGGCTGGAGTTAAGCGTGGCCGTACTGCTGGGCGTCGAGAACGGAGATTAAACCATGTAGGCGGTTCCGTATGGTCTGCTGGCTGATGTTGATGTTAGTAGCCACCCTGAACTGCCTTTGAATTATGCTGGAAGAGGCTGTTCTTGTCTGCAGGGCTTGTCGTTCAATGAGACGATCGTCACGTGGGGTTGTCTTCTTCGGTCGACCAGATCTGCGTCTTTCATGGACAATCCCAGTGGCTGTGAAGCGTTGAATCAGTCGGACAATGACCGAGATGGACACATGAAGTCGCCTGGCCACTTCTCGCTTGGGAACACCATCTTGGAACCATGCAACAGCTCGTCCCCTATCCAACTCGCTTAATTTTCGTCGTGGAGGCATTGTCAGATCAGGCCTACTACTGGTGGAATATCTTCTTATATAGCCAAGCGAGCGACAGCATCTCACACATAAACAGCAGTGCTTGCACATGCATAATGGTTTTTCCATCTGGCAAGTGCAATGTGTTCAGGCAGAACGGTCCAAAACAAGGTCATTTTTCGCAAGTTTCCGCTTTTCCGTTTGCGGCCCAGCTCAGTAGTAGAGAATCCCGTGCAATTTTCGCACTAACACAACATCGCCCACTTACAGCTGAACAAGAATTCATGACAATTTGGCTGGACTAAGAAATAAATAACAGTAGCGAACTGAGTTTATTACGCACCTGTTTTCACATACCGATCCTTAACTTTTTGTGCGTAGTATATTTCATTAAAATCTAAAATATGTCTCTAATCAGTCAGCAAATGCATTCCTGTGACAAATTTGATGCCTCAATTTTGTTTAAGGAAAGAACAAGCTCTGACTTGTAAAAACTTATCAGACAGAAAAGTACATCATTTTTTGGTTCGTGGGAAAAAACTGCATAGGGACAAATCATCAAGCCGGTGACTTGCATAGTTTCCCTTTGAAAGAAGCAGTTCCACATTCAGCCGAAGTTATAGCTTCATTGCGTCATGGTTTGTGGTCAGGGCTCCTAAGTTTAAATTTAGATGCTAGTGCTGTCCTAGATAAGAAGATTTACCTTTGATTGAAATGTTGACATATGTATCTTGATCAGAGTTTGGTATAGAGTGAGCGCAGTTGTTGCAATGAAGTTAATTTCAACTATTCCTATTACTGGTATATTTCATTATGTGATGAGAGTACGTTTTACTTTGCGTCAAAGTACAAGGCAGTAGTCTTGTCATTTTTTGTAATGTGTCATGTTATTGTTTTAGATATCAACAGTATTTTTCGTATCTTTTGTTTTTTTATTATGTAATGTTACATGTATTAAACCGGCTGATCTTTCTGTGTGTTTGTGTGTGTGTGCATGCATGTGTATGTGTGTGTGTGTGTGTGTGTGTCGTTTTTCAGATAAAACATCTTTGTGATAACAGAATCAAAGACGTCACTAAGTCCTTTCCTCGGGGGTCTAAGCACAGGTAAGTGTGAGGTTAATATGTCTGGCAGTCTTCCTCTGAAGCTTCTGTGGAAAAAATCCCACATTTATATAGCATCCAATCTGCTGCCCTTTTTTTTTCTTCTCTTTTATTGGAACTGGTTTTTGACTTATATGGAAAAAAATATCCCAAGTACATACACAAAAATAAACAAAAGTAGTGTTGGAATCCTGGTTTTTTTTTTTTTTATTGTTCTGATAACATGTTGCTGATCAGTTTCAGACAAGCTTTATGCCTCCCATACAAGTGGAAGAAACTGTTCCTTTCTCTCCTTGTTCAGTATTTAGTATCCTTCTGTGTAGGTCTGACCAGAAGTGGATGACTATGACAATTACTCCTTATACCTTTCACTTACTTTTCAGCAAGCGCTTCCTTTGGTTTTGTTTCAAATTTGGTAAGGTGATTCCAGGGGATACTGGATTTTAAGGCCTGTGAAGTCCATATATTTTCAATGTCTGTTCCAGATGTCGGGTGATTGGATTTCAGCCTGCAGACGACATGGTGCTGGTGACACTGAAAGAGTGAGTGAAAAGCATGGGATCAGGCGTAGAAAACTATTGTCTGTATAGTCTGGTATTAAATTTCATCAGCTCCAATCAGTTCCATATCTTTACATGTTTTGAACTAGCTATAAAATTAGGGGATGAAGAAGATAAGAAAACAGATGTGTTTTTTTTTTTTTGAACAGCTACCTTCTGCCAAGGCTAGCATCGAAAGCTGAGAGGTCATGGGTCGGAGTCCCATCAAAGATGTTTTATTCGTGCCCCCCAAATTGAGTGTGCTTTGGGTTCGTTGGGGTGGACTAGAACCACACTGTCATATTTTATCTACTGAATGGATACCTGTCTGAGAATGTTATTCAAATTTCCTAACATTTGAGGCATTGTTGCCTCTCAAAACTGGTTGACACTGGAATATGTTATGAAAGGATGCGATGAGTACAGCTCTGTCATGTAAACTCTGACCAAAATTGAATTCTTTAGCATCATCCTAGTCATCCTTAAGTCTCAAATTCTGTGGTCCTTCATGCCCTGTTCGTGGGGCAACCTCAGATTCCATTTCCTCTTCACGTCCAAGTCCGTGGTGAGTTAGGTCACAGTTGCCAATTTTGGCAAGGTCATGGGACTGCCATGTTACAGGTATGGTGGCATGCTTCAGAGATGACTGCTCACACAGTTGGCTCCAGCAGGGAGTTTAGTAGATGGTGTCCTGAGTATTGATCAAATCAGGCAGCATTGATGTGACTCAGTAGAAGTGCAGTCTGTGGGTTGCTTAATGATGATCTTATAAGGTGTGCTCCCTGTGGACTGCTAGTGCTTAGGTTATAACAGGACAAGCCTGGGTGTGGATGTACATGGGATGGCCAGAACACGTAATATGGGCATAATGCCTGAGGGGTGGACAGCAACATGCACACACGCACACACAAAACCCACCTCTTTTCTCTCCTTTATCTGAACTTGCTGAAAAGAGTCAATAGCTGGTGATAATGATATATTAGACTCAGCAAAGGAACATTTTCTTGAATGCAGTACCAGAATCAGGAAGTATCTTGTTTTTATGTGAATGGGAACACAGACTGGTCCTGTGTAGGAAATGAGCAAAACGCTTCCTGGTGTTGCCATCAAAAAGAATCCTTTCTTTTTTAGAGCATAATTCAGAAATGAAAGAAAAAATAAGTAAACTGGCTTTTTTTTTAAAGGAATTAAAGATTGAGTTATGACTGCTAAGCAAATGGAACAGATAAATTACAAGACAAAAGCACAGTGCTTCAGTCTCCAGTTCTTTCCAATCTGTTTATCTTGCCTGTAACATAGAGATCGAAACTCATTGCTTCTTTTCGGTGATTTGTTTGTTCCACTGAGGAATGTGCTGTACGTATCACATTTACTGTGTTTTCCCAAAGATCTTAGGTTATGAGGATCACTTTCACCTTCTGTCAAATAATCCGGGGGTAGTTTGAGAGTTTCTGGGGATCCAGCTACAATTTTGAAAATAATATCTCATTTAGAACATGTTGTAGAGTGGTTTTGCTTTCTTTATGTGTGTATAATGAGAGAGAGATGATGAGTCGGTGAAACCATTTTTCTGTCGCTGAAATTTACCACATGGAATTCCTCATATTACTAGTGATTGTTGAGCTTCCTGCTCTCACATGTTTTATGTTGGTTGTCTCACTCTCTTTTTCAGTTGAGACTGGCTTGCCTATGGTTGCCAGTGTTGTTCATTGTCATGAGGTGTAATGAGTGGGTAGACCTATATTGTCATGAGATATGATGAGTGGATCTGCTCAAAGAGTGATTCTGATGATGCTGCAGGCATATTTATGTTCAAAAGAGTTCTAATTCAGAACTACCTTTTGTTGTTTAATGATATGGCAAGTGAACTTTGATGATTGGGAACAATTCACAAAGTACTGAGTGGTCATGAGAAACTTGCACATCACCTTGATTGTCAGTTTTACACAACAAATATATTAGGAAAACTGTAACAGCCAGCAGCAGTATTGAATCTAGTATGCGGCAATTGGCAAGAAGGTGCGGTGAGACCTTTTTTGTGGTAAAGGCTCACAGTGTGTTGCAAGCAGTCATGGTATGCATAGTTGCCAACCTTGTATTAGAAGTTACTGTTTCCCCCAACAGATCATTGAGCAAACTAACACAAAAAGCAGTGCACCCAGTGTTGGCACCATTGCCAACAAATTACTTGAGTGTCTCTTACAGTGTGGAGTGTTGCATGGATGGCCATTTGTGTGATTATCTCATTGCATGGACACAGCACGCTGCATTTGGAGGAAGTCTGAATCTGATTATGAACACCTTTTTGATTGCAGAAGCATCATGAAGCAGAAGATTATGTCCATCAAAGATGTGGAGCCTGGCCAAATTTTGGAGGTTTGTCACGTGATGGTTCTTGAATATATCAGCAGTCTGTTTTTCTATGGAGGGGGGAGGGGAATTGGGTGGGGGAAGGAGGGAGAAGCTGTGGGCAAAATTTCTCTGTGTTTTTTTATAAGTTTCGGTGTGTGTGTGTGTGTTTAGATTTTACATTTTCAACATTATGAAGTAAGTTTGGTGTTCCCACTTCATGCTGTTACTTGACTGTCTAATCTTATTTAATTTTCTCCCCTGAGCCAAAGTAAAATAGGACACTGGCCATTTCTTTTCTCCCATGGCGTCGCAGTCTGTAATTATCTGAATCTAGTAAATGTAGCAAGACACCTTGTTGTATGTTCAGTACTTGTTCCAACCCTTTTTATTCAGGACGTATTTGCACTCTTCCAAATTTGCCATGTATGTGATTTCCCGTTCTTGCACATTGTATGTTGATCAGTAGAGCTAGTATGCTGCATTTGTGTGGCATTCCACAATTACTGCATACATCAAAAGCAGTCTGACAGTTTACCATGGTTCTCTGTGTAACACCAGTGCACGGTGGAAGCCCTCCATGAGAGCGGGGTGATCGTGTGGCTCAGCAGAGGACTCACAGGGCTGGTTCCCAAACTACATGTGGCAGACGTTCCTCTGAAGAACTTCAGTAAGAAGTTTTCCAAGGGAGACAAGCTTAAATGCCGGGTAAGTACAATAGTACTGAAGTTGATAACAATCACTTAGTTAATGAAAATCAGTATCTGACTTTATTAGTTATTAGTTGGTGCTTATTGTTCTCTTGCTGTAATCAACAGGAGTGAGGATTTTTAAAGAGTACCTCCTTTTAACCCATAGAGTGCCTTTAAGCCGTCAGCTGACGCCGCATTAAAAATGCTTTCCCAGTGCCTATGGGCCGTCCACTGACGTCATGCATTTTTCTTGAATTTTCATTCGTTACTATTTCTATCAACGGACTTAAATAGAGTGTGCGTAGTAAGCCTTATATGTCTGTAGTATTAAAATGATATGTAAATGACCACACGTGAGGGGAAAGCCCATTTATTCTCATCACTGACTGGATGACCAGCCAGCACTTCGTCTCGCTTGCAAAGATGGCGGCGCAACCTTCGACAAGCGCAGCGACCAAATCAACGTATTTACACAGCTGAGCAGGCTCTGCTAATGATTTTTGACAAAGACAATAATCTTTTATTCAACGACTCACTCGAGCATGAAGGTGAGATGATGATAGTGATGGAATTGCCGACCGTATTCGTCAGTTATTGTGTCGGGCTGTGTGACCTCAATGTGTGTTCAGCTGACTGGTTTGCAGCGTCGAATGAGCTCGCCTAGTGTGTACTCTGCACTGCGTGCCAGTGGTCAGTGACGTGGTAGTCAGCGTGAGAGGGAGCGCGCCTGCTCGCGGCGCGGCACAGGCAGAGGGAAAGGTAGGGAAGAGGAGCAGTGAAGAGAGGGTTGAGTCCAGCAAGGGGCGTGGTGGGGAGAGGGGGGCGTGGTCGTGGACTGACCTGTCTGCATAGAGTGTGAGCGTCTTGATAGACTTCTAAACTGTTTTACTTTCATTTACAGGTGTGTGTGACAATACAAACTTTATTTTCAACTTTTTTGCTTTGTGTTTTGTTTGGATGTGAAGATGTAGTGGTAAATACATTTGCTTTTGATCGTGCAAAAAAATCTATCCAAATCTAATTGTCTAAATACTTTTTTATTATCAAAATTAAAACAAAAGAAGCCCAGATTCAAAATCTTCATTCATT
>CM065716.1:43921775-43926775 GCA_033310375.1 Conus canariensis | reverse complement strand
TGTAAGCAAGATATTTGTGGCATGAGCACTAAGTACATGTGAAAGAACTAACGGCAAATAAGAAATTTGCTTAATGGAAATGGATTAATTTCTTATCGAAATGGAAAGAAAAAAAAACAACTTTATGTGGCACTGCGTAATGACAATTATTCCTGGCAGTGTTGTGTTAGAAATCGCCTTTGGTTAGTGAACAAAAATACACAGGCAGAATAAATACACGGGCAGAGTAAATGGACAAAAAATATTATGTGGCACTGTGATGACAATCTTGCTCTTCCCAGGGAGATCTGTCGGAACTTCACACCGACATCAGTCATAGTCCAGTCTGGTTACATTCGACAGCTGCTGGGAGCCACAGTGAAGAGGAAGCTGGCCCAGAACTTGGAGCTGGAGCTGCAGCCGTCGGGGACCAAGGCCCTGCTACCGAGGGAACACCTGTCCGACTCAACAGATAATCAAGAGCTCCTGTGGCAAGCTCTGGAGCCTGGGGATTCTCTGGACGCTGTCATGCTGCTGAAACAGACCAACGTGCCTGTATCCTTGGTTGTCCTCCTCTGTCATATTCTTTGTGGGGTTTGGGTGGTGGTGGTGGTGGTGGGTTTGGGTTTGTTTGTTGTTGTGTGTGTGTGTTTTTTTTTGTCATGCTGTATATGCATGCCAAAGTGCGCTGGTTTTGTTGATTTGTTTGTTTTGATGTAAAAAATTTTTCAATTTGTGTTGTGTGGATATCTGAAACAGACCAACATGCCTGTATCCTTGGCTGTCTTCCCATCATTTTCTTTGTCGGGTTTTGATTATGGTGGCAGTGGGGATGGGTTTGTTTGGTTTGTGTGTGTGTGTGTGTTTTGTCACCTTGTATATACATGTCAAATCAGTCATGGAAGTACAAATTTAATCAGCTGTAAATCAACCATTTCAACCTTAACCTTCTTGAAGGTGGTGACTCTCAAAGAATCGTTTCTCTCAGCCTCCAGAGAAGGACTGATCCCTCACACAATTCAGGATCTGGAGGTAAGTAGCTTTCATAGTGTATATGTGTGTGCGTTGTTGTTGTTATAATTGTAAGCTTCTTCGTCTTTTTTAAAAACAGTTTTTTTTATCTATTTTAATTTCTGATGGGAGAGGTAGAGGGTTCTAGAACTTCCGAACCGTAGTGAAGTCTCTCATCAGTGTGAGCAATCAGTCAAATGACAGGTCATCTGCTGTTGTTAGTCCTGCTTGCATTATACAAAGTCTCCCACATACAGTGATTGGAGTCTGTTAGGTGCACAGTCTTTTTACACACAGGCGATGGATTAAGTGAGGTACAAACCTGCCTACACACAGGCAAATAGCGTTTGTGACGCGCAAAGTCTACCATACACAGTGGCTGGAGTCTGTATGGTACAGTGTATACTACACATGGTGGATAGAGCCTGCGAGGTACAAAGCTGTCTACTCACAGGGGATGGCGTTTGTAAGGTATAAAGTCTTCCATACATCGGGATGGAATGTGTTGGGACACAAAGTCTTCAACACAGGGGATGGAGTCTGTGAGATGAAAGTGAATATCGCAGTGAATGGGGTATATTCAAAAGAGTCTAAAGAATGTTTTATCATTGCCTGATATAAAGCCAGGGTTCATAGTGTTTGGGAAGGTTTGGGGAAAAAAGATGTTATTTTCCAGGCCCTGGAAAGTCTTTGAAAAATAAGAAAACATGAATATGGTTTGTGAAAGTTTGTGAATTTGGATTTATGTCACCAGTATAAGAAATCCACTTAGAAAAAAAAACGGGGACCATGAAATTTTAACATATAAGAGGAAATAACTATAAAATAAAATAAATGCGATCGGATGAACCGCAGCAAATTGAGCAGAAACGAACTTTTGATTTCTAGCGTAACACGAGTTACTTCCCTTGGAATATCTGGGTATCTCCGAGAAATCAAAATGCTGGGCCAATGCATTTTCAGCGAGCTTTGGCTCAAAAATCCATGATATAAACGATGGCTGCGGAAAAATGCTGGCAACAAGCGGTCTGCGTTCTGTGCAGCATACAGAAAAATCATCGATATAGGATTGATGGGTGAAGGAGCCCTCATAAAGCCATAATGGCGGTAAGTTAATACAAAGCTACTGGTCCTGATGGCATTCCTGCAAGCTCTTAAAATTATGTGCCAGTGAATTGACTGAGGTATACCAACTACTTTTCCAAGCTTCACTGGACCAGGGAGTAATACCTGATGAGTGGTGAGATGCTATCATTGTCCCTTTATTCAAAAATGGTGACAAAACAAAAGCAGAGAACTATAGACCTGTATCTCTTACATCCATATCAGCAAAATTACTTGAACACATAATATATAGTAGCATAATGGACCATCTTGACAAATATGACTTCTTAAATAACGCCCAGCATGGTTTTAGACAGCGAAGGAGTTGTGAGACTCAGCTTATAACAACTCTCAATGATTTTAATAACTGTCTTAACAACAGACAGCAAATAGATGCAGTTTTATTAGACTTTTCTAAAGCCTTTGATAAGGTTGACCAGGAGGGCCTGCTGCTTATATTAGAACACATCGGCATTGGCGGTTCTTTGCTAAAATGGTCTAGATCATTCCTTGTTGGGAAAACGCAGAAAGTTGTTGTGGAGGGGTTGTCATCCCATTGTAAACCAGTCTTGTCAGGTGTTCCACAGGGAACTGTTCTGGGGCCCTTGTTTTTTTTAATTTATATAAATGACATAAGTAGAAATCTCTCTCCTGGAACTACTATAAGGCTTTTTGCAGGTGACAGCTTAGTATATAGAACAATCAGAAGCAAGAATGATACACGCATTCTACAAGAAGATCTAAACGCTTTACAAGAGAGGGAAAGAACTTGGAAAATGGAAATTCATCCCCAGAAGTGCCAAGTGTTGCGTATATGTAATAAACGCTCACCAACTAGATCAGAATATTCTATTCACAATACTATTCTTAAAGAAACCAATGCTGCAAAATATTTAGGCATGATTATAGATAGTCGTCTCAAATGGAAAGAACATTACAATTTAGTGTGTAAGAAAGCAAACAACATCTTAGCTTTCTTATACAGGAATATCAACGACTGCCCCCAAAAGGTTAAGGACGACTGCTACAAAACACTGGTTAGACCAGTACTGGAATATGGTTGCTCAGTCTGGTATCCTTACAATGTAAAGGACATTGATAACCTCGAAAAGATTCAGAAGAGAGCAGCACGGTTCGTAACAGGGAACCATATCAGAGAGAAAGGGAATACTCGGAAGAACATGAGGAAATTAGAATGGAAACCCTTAGAAGAGAGAAGAGCTTTTATCAAACTTAATACCTTCTTCAAAGGCAGAGCTAAACTAATTGATATCCCAATGGAACAACTAGTATTGAATAAAAGTAGCACCAGGAGTGGCGGTCAATCTTATGCCATGCCTGCATCAAATATTGACAGCCATTTACATTCATTTTATCCTAGTTCTGTACGGCTGTGGAACTCACTGCCGGGTGCCATCAAGATTGCCACAAGTGCATTCTCATTTAAAAATCAAATTGATACGACAGTCTTGAGATCTGCATATTGACTGATTTTTCTATTTTAACTTCCCCAGATATTTTATGGTTACCTGGGCCTGAACCTGGCCATTGCTTTTAACTTTTTGAATATCGTGTGCGACCCCTTGTTGCCAAATTTTGCTGCAGGGGCCAACAGGCTGAGTCGCACTTTATTTTATTTTGTTTTATTTTTTAACATGCGCGCTGGTGACCTACTCGTTTTTGAGTGAACCTTTCAGGAAGAAGAAGAGAAGAAGAAGTGTTCCCTCACGCGGGATCACAGGTCACATTCTCTTGGCCACAGAAAGAAGAAAAATGAGACGAAGTCGGAATATGATTTTTGGTGAACCTTTTGTTTCAGTAGTTAGCCAAGCAGTCCAAACGCTCTCCCACCAGCCGTATCTCAACCTTCTTGTTTTTTTACATTGTTCAGGTTGACATTTTTGCCCATTAAAAAAAGAAAGGAAAAACGTGTGGCTGTGAATGAGTTAGACAAGGTCATTGCTGAAAAAACTGGAGGAATGTAGAGCCAGAAATTCTGCTATCCATGTTTGAAATATGTGTGTCAGTTCTTTTGCATTTAATTTTTTTTAATGAACTTGTGGTCAACTACAACACATTGACTGCCTTTGGAATTGACAGTTGTAATTTTTATGACATGTAGGACAGAATCCAATGATTCATTTTTCAAACAACGGCAGTGCATTGTGGCTGGAGAAAAGGAATATAATAGTCTACATTTTCTTTGGGTCATCACAAACAGACAGTGATAAGGTCAGAAGATTGGTGTGATAATGAGGAACTGTTCTATTAAAGGTAATCTGTCTGTCTGTTATGTGTGTGTGTGTGTGTGTGTGTGTGTGTGTGTGTGTATGTATGTGTGTGTGCTTATTTATGTGTCCCTTTTATCTACTTAATTTCAGTTTTAGGGCCGTTTAAAGGTCTTTGAAAAATCCAGAAAGTGGTTTTGAAAGTTTGGGAAAAGTTTGGGAATTTTGGGATGCTCTTAGGCTATGAACCCTGAAAGCAGATGAAGTATATCCATTTACTTACATGAGGTGGGTTTTTTTTAAATGGTGTGGTATGCCATATTTGAGAATATGTGCCCATGTACACACATACATGATCAAATACAGATACACTTTTGATCCCACATTCTCTCTCTCTCTGTCTCTCTCTCTACTTCCCCATCCCTCTCCCTCCTCTCTTTCTCTCTCTCCCCTCTCTCTCCCTTTCTCTCCTTTTCTTTCACACTCTATCTGTCTCTCTCATAACCAGCATAAACAACGCACGCACACACACACACACACACACACACACACACACACACACACACAAAAGACCTGACTGATCTGTACTTTCAGCCTGGCCAGCTGGTACCAGGAGTAGTCCGGAATCACCAGAGTTACGGCATCTTCGTGGAACTACCTGGAGGCCTGGGGGGATTG
>CM065716.1:43846775-43916775 GCA_033310375.1 Conus canariensis | reverse complement strand
GCCTACCCAGGTAGAGCCGGCCGAAGAGCAGCCTACTGGCGCTCATTCAGTCGTTTCCCGTACCATTCAAATATCAGTCACTCATTTTCATTGATCCCTCCAGTTTCTCACATAGGATGCTGCGATATTTATACGTGTCCTCCATTTCCACCGGTACACATTAAGTCCTTTTTAAATCATAATTCAGCCATGTTGGAAAATCATAAGCTGACGAAAATTGCCACTGGCAACAAAGAAAATCTTTATTTTTTTAATGTTTACTTTTACTGGAGTGGATTTCAGTTGTTAATATCATGTTAAAAGTCCTGATAAATGCCAGTTTACAGCTAATGAACTGCGAAAAGGTTTAAGGTTTGTACTCCTTATCTTGCACCGAATATAAGAAGATAAGTGATTGCTCGTTCTTCGTTTTCATTGACCTGAACGATGTTTATCGTGGCTGAAGAAGGCCTAAGAGGTCAAAAAGCGTCATATTTTGTCATGTAATTTGTTTGGCCTTGTTTGGGGCAGACTCGCTAAGAATTATTCTTAAAATTTATTTCAGTTTCCGCCTGCAGTTACCTCACTTTGAAACTAAAAGGTTTAAAGTTTCAGTGGGGATGTTGCCCCTTGACCCCCGCAGAGGTGCTGCTCTTTGACTCTGCCCACGGAATAATGCGACCCCTGGAAATTGTTCAGGCTTTTTTATTTCACCTGTTTCCAGACATGGGTGTGTGTGTTTCTTGCTTGTTTAGGCTTTGTGCAGTGAATGTTACTTTTTGTGAACTTGGTGTAGAAGGGAAGGGTCCATTCTGTTGCAGCACCTGAATGATGTGTTGGGGCTGACCACTTCCAACCTGGCCGTTGGGGAAGAGATTAAGGTGTATGTCCAGAAGTAAGTGCTTTATTTCTGATCATCCTCTCTATTTGTCTCTCAGTCTCTGCGTGTCTGTCTTTATTTGTCTATCTCTTGTCTGTCTGCCTCTCTGTCTGCCTCACTCTTTCTGTCCTGTCTGTCTCTCCTAAACCCATCCATTCCATCTTTCCCCGCATTCCATTGAGTAAATCTTTTCTTTAATGTCTTTAGCCTGTTTCTACTTGTATAGTTATTTTCTTTCTCTGCTGTGTCTCTCCTTCGTTGCACAACCCTTTCCCCAGCGCTTCTTCCCCTCTTCCCCTGCATTTTCCTCTCTCCCTTTTGCCCCACAGTAAATCCAGGTGATACAATGACAGCATTCCTCAGTTTTGGCCTATTGCATCCTTTCTGCCTCACACTGCAGACTTCAACAAAAGCTATAGACCCAGGCAGCTTCAGAAATGAAATAACCATTCCTAATTTCGCTCGTTGCTCCATAAAGTCTGTATCTACCTATCGCAAGTTTAAACAGAGTAATGAACTGCGAAATTTGGCGTGAGTGTGTGCTGCAAGGCTGACAGTCATGAAAATGAATAACTAGGAGGGCTGGATTTTTTTTCAGCTTAGAAATCTTCTGTTCACCAAGCAGTAAATTGGTACCTGATTCGGTTCAGAGAAGGTAAGGCAGCGAAAAAAAGAGGTTTTGATGCCACCGTCCCTAGTTTGTTTGCCTTAGACATGGTGTATCTCTAACAATTCACTGCTCTTACATCGTTAGGCTAGGGAGCCTGTAACCTTTAACATCTGTCTTTATGTGTTTGTCTTTGCATCCAGTCGTGTGAGCCTAGGTGCCATGTTTTGCTCTACACGTACATCTGTGTGCCCCAGGTGTGATGGGGACAGAGTGCTAGTGGTACCGGCATCACTGATCAAGGAAGAGCAGAGGACTCCCAGACACGACTTGCAGCTGGGACAGATTGTAACTGCACGGTAAGTTGTTGGCGTTTTCATTGTCGTCATCACGCTACATCTCTGCTCGTTGCTCGTCACTTTGCTCTTCTGCAAGTGCATTTCTTACCCCTCTTTCCTCTCTCCAACCTCGCATCCCCTCGCCCCCATACCCATCCATTTCCCACCTCATCGCTCCCTGTCTCCTTTTTTGTTCTTACGCTGTGACTTTTGTCTTTTCTTTTTACATTGTATTCATGACAACTTCATTTACTTGTAGCATGCCATTCAGCATAGCATAAGAGTGTGAATGCTTAAACCAGCATTTGGCTAATAATTTGCATTCTTCCCCCAGATTCTTTCTGTCCTTTAAAACAGTGTACACTCTCTCTCTCTCTCTCTCTCTCTCTCTCTCTCTCTCTCTCTCTCTCTCTCTCTCTCCCTCTCTTTCTCTCTCTCTGTCTCTGAGTGTTGGTATACTCTCCTTTCCTTGCTTTCTTTCTTTGTCATTCTGTCTCTCCATGGTCCTACCTGCTATATCTTCTCTTTGTCTTTGCATGTCTCTCATTTTTCCCTTCATGACAGTTAGATCAACATAAAGTAGTTGTCTTTTCTTTCCATCCACGTGATGATCTTATTGTTTCTGTGTACAGGATTCAGTCTGTTCTCCACGGTCAGCTGAACCTCAAGATTGGCTATGTGCGTGCTCGCGTGCACATCACAGAGGTGGTCGATAAAGTGGAAAATGTAAGTGTATGAAAACATCTATTTTGAGATGAGGATGAATTGCGTAATGAATAGCTAGTGGATGTTGTTTTTTTTTGAGAATTAGTTTGGTTAGGCTTTACATTTAGTATGATTGTTTTGTTTTTGTTTTTTTGCTTCTCCTATTCTCCGATTCAGCCTTTGTACACTTTCAGAGTGCGTTCTTTTCATTCTAAGCACACCTGCTTTCTGTGAGGATGTGATCCTCATTTTAGATTTAGATTAGACTGCATATGAAATAACTGGTATTGTTTTGTTTTATTGTGTTTGTTTTTTGTTGAGGGTTTTTTTTGGTTGCTTTTTTTTTTTTATTGTACATGTAGTCATTGTTCAATATCTTTGTAATTTGTGTGGTAGATTTAGAGAGAAGTTTTGACCTTCTCCCGACTTTAATATTTACTGGGAGGGCATGCGTCAATCAATCTTTTTAATTACACATACTATACTGTGGCTTACTAATGCAATAAGCGACAGCGGTTTGCTATCCCTGCCTTGTACACAAATAAATCCGTACGGACATGAACCCGGAAGGGGCCTTGTGCCTTGCGCATACCCAGATCATTCCTCTTTTCTCAGCAGCCATTTTCCAGCTAGCCTCATTCACTCCGAGCAGCTAAATATTTTTTACTTTTTCTTGCAATTGATTGATTGTTGCTGTTGATTTTGTTGTTCTTGCATGTGCTTTCGGTTATGGGAGAAATGTATGTGAAGCGTTTGGGTGGTAAAGCCAGGGTTTGGAAGATTTAGTCTGTGGATCTCTCCAGCTCACAGGCCGGTGCTTTTTCTAGTATACCGAAGCCCTCTCTCTCTTCCACACTCTCTCTCAATTCTTGTTCTCTTTCTTTCCGGGGGTAGTGCATAGGGAGCAGTCAGTATTGAGAAGATGTGAGGCAACAACCAGAGGGGACACTGCAGTACTGCCGACTCACGCGGTTAATCGTCAGTTGTGTCTGTTCTGGTCTTCGCAAGCTAAGCTCACTACTGATGACTATGATTGTGAAGTCATAGTGCTAGAGTGGGTGGTTATCCTCTCCCAGAGGGTGTCGTTACCTTGTCCATTGATTGACAGTCAGTGTGAGCGTGTCGAGGCAGAAGACTCTGACCCCATGTCATCACTGGCATGGATGTGGAGAGGAAATCAAAGCCACGTTGTAGAGACAGTGTCACGATTGCGTCACCTTTGACTCTCGGAAACAGTGTTTGGGAGGTTACTCCCTCATTGGTCTGTGGACCGCTTGAACTTGTATGAGGATTTCAGCCTGTGCATTACCTATTAAATGATTTTTTTTTTTTATGGTTTGAAAGATAGATGGTGTAATGCTTTTTTCAGGGCATGTTTCCATTCAGCAAATATGCCAAAGGCCAAGACATCAAAGTCAAGATTATTGGCTTCAGGCATACCAAGTCATTCAAGTAAGTAGTGTGTGTGTGTCTGTTTCTGTGTGTGTGAGTGTTTGTGTGTATGTGTTTGTACACATGCACATGTGTGTGTGAATGTATGTGTGTGTGTATGTGCATGTGAGCATGTGTGTGTGTGTGTGTGTGTGTGTGTGTGTGTATGCGCGCATGTGTGTGTGTGTGTGTGTGGTGTGTGTGTGTGTGTGGTCATTAGTTAATGATCTCCAGAATGTGTGTGTCTCTATAAATTAAGAAGAGTGTGCATATTTCAGGTGTGTGTTGTGTGCCCATATCCTTTGAAATGTTTTTTGAAATATATTTTTATGTGTTTGGGGGAGGAGGTTGTATGTGTGAAACTTGAATTATGAAAATCAATGCAAAATACGAAAATCATGATTGGTTATATGTTAAAGTATTTTGAGGTTATGCAATACACACACACACACACACACACACACACACACACACACACACACACACACACACACACACTCACTCACACACACACACACACGCACACACACGCACACACACACACACACACTCGCACGCACGCACGCACGCACACACGCACACAGAAACCCATAGAAACATCGTAAAAGCACACGTCATGTTCTGTGTCTCTCAGGTACCTGCCTATCTCCCATCCACGCATTCATAGGGCTTTTCCCGAGTGCACATTGAAACCAAGGTGAGCGTCAAGTATTTTGTAGTGTAAACAACTTCAGTGTAGGAATTCTGAATCCTTGTGTGTGATAACTGTGAATCCTTATGAAACAAAAGTGAGTTCTTTGTTAGCTAGAACTCAGAATCGTTATATAGTAACTGAGAATCCTTGTATATGAATGAAAATCATCATATGTTAGCTGAGAATCCTTGTGTGTGAAAACTTTGAATCCATGTCTGTGATACTTGAAGAATCCTTGTGTATGGTAATGAGGTTCCTTATCTACTAGTTTGAGAATCAGTGTGTGTGACTGTTTAGAATCTTTGTGTATGAGAACTTACAGTCTTTGTTTATGATAACTGAGATTCTTTGTGTGTGATAACTTTGAATCATTGTGTGTGAAAGTTGAGAATTCTTGTATGTGATAATTTGATATGCCTGTATGCGACCGCTGAGAATCCTTGTGTGCAGTAGCTTAGAATCATGTGTGATATTGAGAATTCTTGTGCGTGATGATTTGGTATAACTGTATGTGATACTGAAAAGTTTAGAGTGTGATAACAAAGAATCCTAATATATGAGTGCTGTGAACCCTAGTGTATGATAACTGAGAATCCGTATGTGTAACAGTTGAGAATCTTTGTGTGCAATGACCAGGAATCATTGTGTGTGACAGCTGATGATTCTTGTGTGTGAAAGCTGGGAATCCTTGTATTTGGTAACTTGAAATCATGTATGTATGTGTGCATGTGTGTATCTGGTTTGTATATGTGTACACATCAGTAAGTGTGTGGGTGTGTTTGAGTGTGTTTATGTTTGTTTAGTAAGAAGCTACAAAAAATAACAAATCTGTCGTAAAGTTCTTAATTTAACATTCAGATCTTTTGCAGTTGCAGTCGATGTTGACTGCAGAGTTTTCAAGTTATGGAAACAAGAGGTTGATATTTTGTTATGGGTAGAGTTTGGAAGATGAGCCGGGGAAAAATTTCTCCAACATTTCAGGTCGTAGACTCTTCCTCTAGGCATTAGATGGATACCTGGGATCCTGTTTCCCTCTAATGGCCAGAGATGTCAGATAACATATCCTACTGATCTTTCCAACACTATCCAGACAAGGTACCGATCTTTTGTTTCCATCTTCAAAACCTGTTCATTGAATTAGGTGTTTCTGATTTTTTCTGTTAAATTTCTTAATATTTGACAATTAAATGTGATCAATCAGAGATGGTCACTGATTCATTTGTTAGCAGCACAGAGTGAGAAGCAGCTGTTGCAGAACGAATTGCAATTGTAATACTCTCTATCTGTTTGTCTCTCTCTCTCTATCTCTGTTCTCTCTCTCTCTCTCTCTCTCTCTCTCTCTCTCTCTGTTTTCTTCTCTCTCTCTCAATTTGTTGCTGATCAACAGTAAGCTGCAAGCAGAGGGCTGCCCTCCAGAACATCAAGCATCTTTCTGTCAAGAGTACAAAATTGGAGACAAGGTTCCAGTGTATTGTGTCAAGGTCAGTCTTAATGTCGGGTGCTTTCTCTCAGTAGATGTTGTCAGAAGGTGTTCTCATGACCTTCCTTAATTAACCCGTTCGCTGCTTGAAAATGTTACAAACAAAGGCTTTCCCAGTGCCAGGGAAATCTAATGATTTGGGGGTAATAATTAACAAAAAATTCTAGCTCAGAAACTACAAAAGATATAACAATGAAATATATATGATTTTTGAAGGAAATTGAATGAAGATTTTGAATCTGGGCTTCTTTTGTTTTAATTTTGATAATAAAAAAGTATTTAGGCAATTAGATTTGGATAGATTTTTTTGCACGATCAAAAGCATATGTATTTACCACTACATCTTCACATCCAAACAAGAACACAAAGCAAAAAAGTTGAAAATAAAGTTTGTATTGTCACACTACACCTGTAAATGAAAGTAAAACAGTTTAGAAGTCTATCAAGACGCTCACACTCTATGCAGACAGGTCAGTCCACGACCACGCCCCCCTCTCCCCACCACGCCCCCTTGCTGGACTTCAACCCTCTCTTTCACTGCTCCTCTTCCCCTACCTTTCCCTCTGCCCCGTGCCACGCCGCGAGCAGGCCGCGCTCCCCTCTTGCGCTGACTATCACGTCACTGACCACTGGCACGCAGTGCAGAGTACACACTAGGCGAGCTCGTTCGACGCTGGCAAACCAGTCAGCTGAACACACATTGAGGTCACACAGCCCGACACAATAACTGACGAATACGGTCGGCAATTCCATCACTATCATCATCTCACCTTCATGCTCGAGTGAGTCGTTGAATAAAAGATTATTGTCTTTGTCAAAAATCATTAGCAGAGCCTGCTCAGCTGTGTAAATATGTTGATTTGGTCGCTGCGCTTGTCGAAGGTTGTGCCGCCATCTTTGCAAGCGAGACAAAGTGCTGGCTGGTCATCCAGTCAGTGATGAGAATAAATGGGCTTTCCCCTCACGTGTGGTCATTTACATATCATTTTGATACTACAGACATATAAGGCTTACTACGCACACTCTATTTAAGTCCGTTGATAGAAATAGTAACGAATGAAAATTCAAGAAAAATGCATGACGTCAGTGGACGGCCCATAGGCACTGGGAAAGCATTTTTAATGCGGCGTCGGCTGACGGCTTAAAGGCACTCTACGGGTTAAGAACCAGGAGTTAAGGACCTCAACTTTTCTAGGAGCTACCATTTTGATGATAATTTTTTTTTTTTTTCTCATTTGCAGCCTCTCCATTCCCACCACTAAACTAAAACAGGTGCCCATTTACAGTTGGGTAGACTGGGTTGGTGTGTTCATGTGAGAGCAGGAATCTACGAACAAGGGTTGCCCATGCTGAAACCTGAGGTGCTCGTATTTCATAGAAAGGAGAGAATAGAATTCTTATGAGTTTAGCCATTTCTTTACCACCTGTCAAAGACAGTGGGGCAACATTGATGACACATCACTAGAGTATCTTTGGGTTCTCTTGCAAGTGAGACATAATGATGACTCAGCAGCACACTCCTGATTGGTGCATGAAAAGTAGTGACATCCTCTAATTAGTGCATAAAACCATTGGAATTTACTTCATCAAAGACCCAGAAAGAAGAGTTTGAAGAGGCAGTCAGATTGTTAAAAAGGACTCCCTTGAATCCATTACTTTGCACATCTCACCTCTTGCTTCTCTCGCTGCAAGCAGACACCAGCTGCTTGCCGTTTCAGAAATCTGTGAAGCATGCCTTGAGGCCTCGATAAAAGATACTCTTACCAATGTGCCACCCTTTCCCTCCCTCAGAGACAGTGCTGTTTATATCCCCAGAATATAGCATCGAGTGAGCTCAGAGGCATATTTCATGTGCTTAAGCGAGAAGCCATATGGAGAAGAGGGAAGGTATACAAATGCTTACAATAAAGTAATTCCAACGGCATGAATATGAACAAAATTTACCATAACAGATCTTTTTGCCAACACTTTTCAGTTGAACTGGACAGTAATTTCGCAGAGGAAAGACTCCCTCTGTTTCAAGACTTGGTTTTTCTGTGACGTTTCTGTGTTTGTGTATGCCAGATCTAAATCCAAATAAAGATTCCCTTCAAAGATTTTCTTGTATTTCTGAAATGTTTTTGTCTCTGTACCAGATTTGCCTCTAAGTAAGGACTCCCAAGTTTTCTGGCATTTTCAGTGTATTGTATAATATGTCTGATCCCCAGCTGTGTGACTTGTTCACACTGGTATTCACAGAGCTCATAGTGTACCAGTGCCAGAAGAAAAGACTGTATACGTTACATTGAAAGCAAATGATTTGATGATAATGCTTCTGTTAATAGTGTATGCTTGATGATGTTAGATTTAATGAGGGGGTGATATTTGATTAAGATGTTACATTTGATGATGATGTTACATTTGATGATGATGTTCCATTTGATGATGATGTGGTTACATTTGGTGATGTGGGTACATTTAATGATGATGATGTTACATTTGGTGATGTGGTTACATTTGATAATGAGGTTGCTTTTGATATGTTAACATTTGATGATGATGTTACATATGATGATATGGTTACACTTGGTGGTTATGTTACATTTGATGCCTGTCTGCAGTTTGAGAACAGCAAGCTGTGGGTGAACATCACACCCACCCAGAGAGGTGTGCTGTCCGTCTTTGACCTCTCCAGGGACCTGGGGGTAAGTACACATCGTTTTGGGAATGCAAAAAGTGGGAATATACAACCTCACCCCCCCCCCCCCCCCCAAATCCCCCCTTCCCTTCCACTTTCCTTCTCCTAAACATCATACAATAGAGCTCACTTAACATGTGTTTCAGGGACAAGCCAGGTCTTTTTGTATTAACCAGTATTCATGCCAAACAAGCCAGGTCTTTTTGTATTAACCAGTATTCATGCCAAACAAGCCAGGTCTTTTTGTATTAACCAGTATTCATGCCAAACAAGCCAGGTCTTTTTGTATTAACCAATATTCATGCCAAACAAGCCAGGTCTTTTTGTATTAACCAGTATTCATGCCAAACAAGCCAGGTCTTTTTGTATTAACCAGTATTCATGCCAAACAAGCCAGGTCTTTTTGTATTAACAAATGTTCATGCCAAACAAGCCAGGTCTTTTTGTATTAACCAGTATTCATGCCAAACAAGCCAGGTCTTTTTGTATTAACCAGTATTCATGCCAAACAAGCCAGGTCTTTTTGTATTAACCAGTATTCATGCCAAACAAGCCAGGTCTTTTTGTATTAACCAGTATTCATGCCAAACAAGCCAGGTCTTTTTGTATTAACCAGTATTCATGCCAAACAAGCCAGGTCTTTTTGTATTAACCAATATTCATGCCAAACAAGCCAGGTCTTTTTGTATTAACCAGTATTCATGCCAGACAAGCCAGGTCTTTTTGTATTAACCAATATTCATGCCAAACAAGCCAGGTCTTTTTGTATTAACCAATATACATGCAAAACAAGTTAGGTCTAAAGAAATGTTTCGGAGCTGGAACAAATGATTTTGAGGACACGCAAGAAAGCTGATTACCAAAGATGATAATGTACACTCACTGCCTTCATGGTGATACAAAGCCAGGTTTAAAGAGAAAGCCCATATGGATTTCAAATCTTAATTTTTTTACTTCTACACCCAGGGAAACTTAAAGAGAATCTAAAAAATTAATCATGGCAGCATTCCATGTTGATAGTTAAATGAAGAGACCATCTAGCTGTGAAGCTGGACTTGAAGTTGTCGACCTTCAATCTGCTTTTAACAGTGATTGCAGCTGTGGAGTTCAAGGCCATTAATATGAGTAATATCTCCACAGCACTGACGGCTGTCAAGATGAGCAAGAATTTTCTTTTCCAAACTTTTTTCCTTTTCTTTTTTTTTTGTCTTGAATATAGACGTGTAGAAATTCTTTTTCAGGACAACTATCCACATTGGATGGTGCGCACCTACTGAAAAATCAAAAAAAAAAAAAAGGAGAAATATTATGGGGCCATGATGGTGATTTTCAAGACCTGTATGGAGCTGACAGTGAGGGTTCCATCTGGGACTTGATTCCACAGCATATTGCAGGGATCAACTCACACTTTCACTTCTTTTTTAGGAGTGGAAGTGTAAGTCTTCCTCGGGTGCAGCCTCGATGAGGCCACAAAGCCACCTATGATTTTGTACGTTGTGGTGGCCTTCACTGCACTGTGACGCAGCTAAATTTGGCTCAAGATGGGCGTTGATTCGTTTGTCCGCATTGTTCGGCAAAGTCATTATAAATGGGTTTTTTTTAATTTGTTTGGATTTCCACCTGCAGTCACCTCACTTTGTAATTAATTCTAATTGTCAGTTTTTCATGGTAAATGTGAAGTTTATTTTGGTTCATTGTGCTGTAGAGATCGTATTATCTGGATGTCAGTATGTGTGCTTATTTTTATAGATAGATATTGCTAGTTTGAGAAAGCCCCTGCCACTCCCTGTCTCTCCCTCACCCCCTCACCCCCCTCCATGACCCTCAGCAGAGGACGTGGCTGCCCCCTAGGTCACGCATATGTCAAAACTGCTCTGCTCTCTGTATTTCATGCTTTTCTTCAGCTCTGTCTCTTGTCTTCCTGTCCTTCTCCCACTCTCTCTTCTCTCTTTCTGTTCCCACTCCCCTCATTCTCCCCCACCCCGCTCTCCTTGCTGTTTCGCTGTCTTCTTCCTTCGTATCTTACATTTGTTCTTGTGTGGTGTAAAGTTAGCATATAGGATAGGTTTGCTGAGGATGGGGAAAAAAGACAACAATTAAAAAAAATGATATTTCAATAGCTGTTTACCTTTTGAAACTGGCAAGAATCATGGCACATAGTCTGATCAGCCATCCCTGCCCTCTCCTCCTCCTTCCCCCACCTCTCTCTCTCTCTCTGTCTGTCTGTCTCTCCCTCTCTCTCTCTCTCTCTCTCTCTCTCTCTCCTCTCTCTCTCTCTCTCTCTCTCCTCTCTCACACACACACAAACACATTTTTTGTTGTTTAGGGTTCTGTTATTGTTTACCAATATTTTTATGACTATGCATTATTAAACAATCTAAATCCCAAAAATCATCTCAGTAGATGAACAAACTACAAAATGAACCAACCAGCTATGACTGAGGACTGTGTGTTTTGCAGTGGCTGAAACACGCAGAGAAGCACTTCACCGCCGGTCACGCCTACATGGCTACTGTAGTGGGGGTGGAGGAGGAGGGGGGACTGGTTCACCTTTCCCTCACAGGTCAGTGCACTTCCTTTACGATGTGGTGGATTCAAGAAGTCTTTGAGTATGAGATGAAGTAAGTTTGTTCCAGGATGCAGAAAGATGAAAATGGGTGTTTTTGTAGGTGTTTTAGTGCTCATGATGCTCATGAGAAAGAGAGAGCGCGTGTGTGTGTGCGTGCGTGCGTGCGTGCGTGTGTGCGTGTGTGTGTGTGTGCTTTGAGTTAGAATTAGTATTTTATCGTGTGTGCGTGCGTGCAACTCATTTCAGGAAAATCTGATTTTGTTGGATGCTGTCCCTTCAGATGTCTTTGTAAGAAAGCATGGTGTTATGATACTGGTCTTAGTAACTGTCAGCATGATTATCATCATCGTCATTATCATCATCAGTGTTACCATTATCCATCGTCTGTGGATTCAGGGCACAAGGAGGAGGTCAAGATGAACAAAGTGGTCACGTGCAAAGTCACCAGTGTGACTGACAAAGGGCTGGCACTCCGACTGCCTGGAGAGTTCAGGGGCATGGTACCCGCTGCCAGTGAGGAGGGCAATGCCTGGAGAAATGTCGCAGCGGGCTCCTTTGTGCGTTGTCTGGTGCTTTCATCCAAAGAGAAGGAGCAGTGTGTGCTGTCGATGAATCTGACACACAGGTAAATGTGACAGTGCACTTATTTCAATGTTGTTCATTGTTCAGGTTTTTTGTGTGTGTGGGTTTGTTTTTTGGCTGTTATTTTTTTTATTTTTTATTTAGTAAGGTAATTATAATATCTGTGTTTGTTTACACATCTGTTGCCCCAAGTACTGTTTTGTATTCGAGTGTGCTTCTGTAAAATGCATATTAGAATTTGTTCATCCTTTTCGAGTACCTTTGTGCGAGGTTTGGTAAATCATGTATTCTTATTAGTGAATTTTCAGTCTTTTTTTCCATTTTATTTTTCATAATTCCCTTTCCTTTCCTTTTGTTTCTGTTTTTTGTTGTTGTTTTTTCAGTGTGTGTTGTGTCTTTGTGAGGAAGAAACATTATGAATGATTATTTTAAACCATCTTTCCAGATCTCAGAAAGAGCTGAAGAAGATACAGAGGAAGGAAAGAAAACGACGATGCTCAGAAAGTGAAGACACCTCAAGAAAAGAGGATGGGGACAGGTCCTTGGCGAGCGAACCCAGTCCCAGGAAGCGTAGAAAGTCTTCAGAAACTGAAGGGATTCCCAGAAAGCAGCACACATCTGAGCCTGATCCTGAGGTGAAGATGCTCCTGACATAGCAGAGTTCTTGTCTGTATTGTTTGTGAATTTGAGTGTTTTGGTTCTGTAGTGTCCAAGTGTTCATGTTTGTACTTCCTTAAATATTTTTGAATATGTGCATGTGTTGATTGTGTAGCATCTGAGCATTAATGCATCCATCTGTCTGTATTTTTATGTACGTGTACATGTTTATTCATGTATTATCTAAGCATTTGTGTCTGGTTATCTGTATGTTATATATGGTTTCTGGGATTCCAATCTCTTGTGATCTGGTTTTTCAGAGCATGGCTTTATACCCCACCCTGTCTGACAGTGAGAGGGGGGCATCAGCAGAGGAAGCGGCCACAGACCGATGTTTGAGTGTGGCCAGTGGCTTCCGCTGGGAACAGACCTCAGAGGATGATGCAGACCTCACTTCGGACAGTGAGGAGGAGGCGGAGGATGAGGAGCAGAAAGTAAGATGAAAAGATGAGATGGGAAAACAGTGTCTGGGCAGTAGGTGATACAGGGAGAGAAAAAGATTACATGGGAAAACTTTATCAGGGCAATATGTGATGGCATTTTGTCTTCAGGATGACAAAGTAAGCCAGAAAGGAAAAGTTCATTCAGGCAGTATGCCATCACAGGAAATCTTTAAGGATATCATATCGAAACGCTATGAAAGGTCAACTTGATTTTGATCATTATGAATTCAACACAAGATGGGCAGCCAATGTTTGCCCATATATGAAAGCTGGAATGTCTTGTTGGACTTGTATGTAAATACAGGGAATCTTCTTGGATGTGGAAGAGAGACAAGTTTATTTAGCTCACATTTGAATACAAGAATCTTTTCAGAACAAGAAAGTGAGACAAATTCCAAAAAGGGAAGTACAGTAAAATAAGACAACTTAATTTACCTCATGTGTTAATATGAGAATTCCTATCATTCCTTTCGGTCATTCAAATTTAAATGATCACATGTAAAATAATATAATTACATCATTTGCTTTCAGTACAGAATGGAGAAACACACTAGACTCACTGACAGAAAAAAAGAAATGTTTCGTTGATTTGCTAGTAAGGAATGGTAAGAGGGATGCTTTCTTCTCACTCATTCTCTTGTGTAATTTGCTGACCTTTTTCAAAAGGTCATTTTCAGTGTTACAGTAAAGCGCATGCTTGATCGAAATGACAGAAACAGCAAAGAGGGGGAGATTAAAGGAAATGTACATGGCAATACTCAGAGTGTGCATGGTTGTGCTAAACCACGTGGTAATTAAAAGTTTCTTGTAATATAAAAGTTTGCAATCCATGTACTCTTCAGTCTCATATTAGTGTTTCATTTGCATGTATGTGTATGCAACTTTCTTAATCTGACCATTTGTGCATCTCTCTCTCTCTCTCTCTCTTCACCCCCCCCTTCCCCCACACCTCTCTCTCTCTCTCTCTCTCTCTCTGTTGTTACTTTCTTGCTCTGTTAATTTAAAACTTTTCTCTTTTTCCCTCACCCCATCTCTCTCTCTTATATATGCGTGCTTATGTGACTGAGAGAGAGCACTCTGTCCATGATGTGTTCTGGAGTGATGTAATTCAATGTGCATCCATTTGTTCATATCATTCATTTGCATGTTCTTTCCTTGAAAAAATTAACTTCATGTCTTCATGAAGTGCATTGAACAAGCTACTTCAGTTAGCTATTCAGAAGCGGTGCATCATTAGTGTTCTTGTTGTTAGAAAGACGTCATAAAAAATATACCTTTTCTTCCTGTGTAAGACAAATCTGGTTTAACTTTTATCATGGTCTCCGTTACATTCACTGTAAATATATCCCTGTCTTTTCCAGCCACCCCATGGCAACAAGAAGCAGAGGACAGGAAACGTTGTAAAGACCAGTGCCGTTAGTAAGGTAGGCAGACTTTGGGTCTGTTGGATTTCCTTCCCTTTCCTCACCCGCTAGCCCTGCCGCTTCCAACACACACACACACACCCCACACGCACGCACGCACGCACGCACGCACGCACGCACGCACGCACACCATATATACACCAGTCTGCTCAAAGGTGTTATGTGTTGTGACAACTCCTAGGTGTGGCACAAGATGTTGATCTTGAATCCTGCAGAAAATTATTGTGAAATTGTTTTTGTGCACTCCACAATATCCGGTAACCTACAATCGGTGAGAGGACCATTGATGTGGAAGGGGGAGGGGGGGGGGGGGGGGGACTGTGCACACCACCATGTATGAAAGTTGTCAGCTTTCAGCTGAAATTCTGCCTTTTTTCTCCTATTTTTTTTGTGAATGTTTCTTTCTTCTTCAAAATCATAACTGTGGAAGGCACTAATCAGCCAAGTTTTGTTTTTGTTGGTCTACATGTTTTGATCGACATGGAGCTGACAAATCTTCATAGTATTAGATTCTTTGCAGACGGAGGCCGCAGGGAAGGATTACACCCGGTTGGTGGCCAGCAGTCCCAACGACTCGCGCCTGTGGATCGAGTTCATGGTGGAGCAGCTGAACCAGGGCAAAGTGGACAGCGCCCGCTCTCTGGCCAACCAAGCCCTGCAGACCATCGCCATTGAGTGAGTTCTGCCCACACCATGTCACTGAACATGTGTGGAAAATTGATAGATGAAATGGAAGAATGGGTATGATCCTCTTGCACAGAATGACTTCATTTTGTATGATGTTGTTCAGAAAACATCAGATGGAAATTGATGAAATTGTCTGATTTTGGTACATTTTGATCCTAAATTCACTTTTTAAGACTGTGTCCCTGGCACTTTTTGTTTGATTTGAAAGTGACTTGAAATAAATGGTAAGGTAATGTGTATAGCCCAGCCAACTGCAAAGGGTCATATCAGGGCTGTCATTGCGTTGAAGTCAACTCAAAAATATGAAAAAAAAGAAAAGAAACTCATTCACATAGCCCTTTTTAAATACATCTAAAAACACACCAGAAATTTCGTTAAAAATCTTTCTTCCATAATATCTTAGATCGGAGGAAAATGTTTATCGCTTTCAGAAATTCAAAGATCACATCAGGTTTGACATCTCTGAACAAGGTTTTCATGGAGTCTCCTGTAAAGTGTTTATGTCTCACATCGTGCAAGTCCCAGCACACTAAAAGAATATGTTTCACTATGAGTGGTACATGACATGGAATGCACCATGGAGCTTCTTCACCTTTTAAAAGATAAGAATGGGTGTAAAAGGAGTGGCCTGTATGCAAACGGCACAAGACTTTCTTCTTACGGCCGCCCGTTGAACATGGTTAAAAACTCTTTCAGGTTTGGATGGATTCGAAGTAAACGAGATCAAACCAACTTTGAGGAAGTGTTATGTAAGAAGTGAAAGTGATGGTTTGGTGACAAGAGTCGAGAATTGAAAACAACGGTTAACTGTCATCCCTTATATTTCATTAAAGGATGGACAAATCAATATCACACAATAGCATGTCAGTTTGTTCATACAAGCACATCATCAGGTGAGTTCCTGTGATCTTGCTCAACCGAAAGTTGTTGCAAAAATAGGTGGAAATGGAGAATGAAATGATATATACTACGCACAAAAAGTTAAGGATCGGTATGTGAAAACAGGTGCGTAATAAACTCAGTTCGCTACTGTTATTTATTTCTTAGTCCAGCCAAATTGTCATGAATTCTTGTTCAGCTGTAAGTGGGCGATGTTGTGTTAGTGCGAAAATTGCACGGGATTCTCTACTACTGAGCTGGGCCGCAAACGGAAAAGCGGAAACTTGCGAAAAATGACCTTGTTTTGGACCATTCTGCCTGAACACATTGCACTTGCCAGATGGAAAAACCATTATGCACGTGCAAGCACTGCTGTTTATGTGTGAGATGCTGTCGCTCGCTTGGCTATATAAGAAGACATTCCACCAGTAGTAGGCCTGATCTGACAATGCCTCCACGACGAAAATTAAGCGAGTTGGATAGGGGACGAGCTGTTGCATGGTTCCAAGATGGTGTTCCCAAGCGAAAAGTGGCCAGGTGACTTCATGTGTCCATCTCGGTCATTGTCCGACTGATTCAACGCTTCACAGCCACTGGGATTGTCCATGAAAGACGCAGATCTGGTCGACCGAAGAAGACAACCCCACGTGACAATCGTCTCATTGAACGACAAGCCCTGCAGACAAGAACAGCCTCTTCCAGCATAATTCAAAGGCAGTTCAGGGTGGCTACTAACATCAACATCAGCCAGCAGACCATACGGAACCGCCTACATGGGTTTAATCTCCGTTCTCGTCGCCCAGCAGTACGGCCACGCTTAACTCCAGCCCATAGGGCAGCACGCCGCGCCTTCTGCGCACGTCACGTGAGGTGGACACGTCAGCAATGGTCCCAGGTCCTGTTCAGTGATGAATCACACTTCACCCTTCACCACAACGACGGCCGACTGAGGGTCTGGAGGCGCCCAGGGCAACGCTTTACTGACGCCACTGTCCAAGAAAAGGTGGCC
The DNA here is from genome assembly GCA_033310375.1 of Conus canariensis. Lineage (NCBI taxonomy): Eukaryota > Metazoa > Mollusca > Gastropoda > Neogastropoda > Conidae > Conus > Conus canariensis. The sequence goes on along the minus strand of CM065716.1, from coordinate 43,899,734 downwards.
TTTGGTGGAGGTTCTGTAATGGTCTGGGGGGCCTTCAGCCTTCACCACAGAACACCCTTGTATCATGTACAGGGTAACCTGACTGGCATCCGATACCGGGATGAGATCCTTCGACCGCTGGCTGTGCCTACACTGCAGCAGATGGGACCGAGGGCTGTCTACCAGGATGACAATGCTCGCCCCCACAGGGCAAGGGTGGTCAACGACTTCCTGCAGCAGTCTGGAGTCAACAGAATGGAGTGGCCAGCATGCAGTCCCGATCTCAACCCGATTGAGAACCTCTGGGATGAGCTGGATCGCAAAGTGAGGAGCCAACCCCCTCCCAGGGATGCCCAACACCTCTACCAGATGCTGCAGGCTGAGTGGCAGGCGCTTCCACAGAGGATCTTCACCAACCTGGTCAACTCGATGAGGACTCGCTGCGTCGAGTGCCAGAACAGCCATGGTGGTTACACGCATTACTGAGCTTTTGGGAGCATCAGTATGCCCTGTCTTGTGATTTCAATGACTTTGGGAAATCAAATTTGGATACGTACCCACTTTAATCAAATGTACACACCAAACGATTGCTCGAGATTGAAGGCAATTGTGTATCGTTATCACTAAAGAATGGAATTAAATGTTGGCCAAACTTCAACGCATTGACTTTCTTATTTTGACAGTTATGAATGTTTGTGAAAGTGATCCTTAACTTTTTGTGTGTAGCTTATGATGATGAATGTAGGCACACAAGCGCGCGCACACACTCACACACGCACACACACACACACATGCGCGCACACATGCACAGTGTGTTCTTGCCTGACACAAGTTTTTTGAAAAATAGTAGGAAATGGAAAATAAGATAATGAATGAATGCACATGTACGCACGCACACACACACACACACACACACACACACACACACGTGCGCGCACACATATACACACACATACACACATGCTTGCTGTTTGTTCATTCAATCCATATTCAAGCACAAATGTACAGTACACACACACACACACACACACACACACACACACACACACACACACACCAAGGGGTGCACATTAATCAATTTTTTAGGGCTTTTGTGATTGGGAGGAAACATAATTATACATGCATAGGTATGCATGAACACACACACACACACACACACACACACACACACACCTGCATACACAGATAAGCATGCAAACACCATTTATGCTTTTTCACACAAACGCACACCTACAATTTATCAACAGAAAAACAGTGAAACATCCACACTCAGAGGAAAGAATGTTGAACTGCTAGAAAGACATCAGTTGTGGAAGCATGTCCTGGAAATTCAACATGAACATGGATGCTTGTGGTCTGCGTGTTCACAGAGAGGAACAGGAGAAGCTGAATGTGTGGGTGGCATTGCTCAACCTGGAAAATCTCTACGGCTCGCAGGAGGATGTCAGCAAGACCATGCATCGTGCCCTGCAGGTCACCGACCCCCTCAAGCTCTACCGTCGTGTGGCAGCCATGTACACCGCTTCCGGAAACATGGGGGTTAGTGATTGGGTTTGTGGATGATGTGGACACGGCAAGTTTAAAACCTGAATTCAGGCATTTTTATACAGATTTAATCAGGTATAACAGGGTTCTTACGTTCCTTGAAACTCCTTGAATTCTGACAGTGAATTTCAAGGCCTTGAAAACCTTTGAAAATCAATAAAATGTGGTTCTGTTGACCAGACGTTCTTGAAAACCTTTGAAAATCAAGCCATCAGTTCCAAAAATTTTTAATGTGGCAAAAAGAAATGGCAGTTTGATTTTTCTGTGTCAAGGTTAATGAAAAATTATTAAAAAATTTTTTTTTACAAACATGGTTGCAAGCCTGGATTGTCGACTGCTATATAACCAAGGGAGATAATTTGTAACTTCATCAATTTTGGTGAAGTTGCAAATTGTTTCCCTTGGTTAATAGCGGACGACAATCCAGGATCACGACGATGTTTGTAAAACTGTTTTTAAATAATTTTTTTCATCAACCTGAACGCAGAAAAATCAAACTGCCATTTATTTTTTCAATTTTTAGGCAAGTATTGTAGCCTTGAAATAAAAAAAAACACCTCTTGAAAACTCCTTGAATAAATGAAACGCTCTGTTGGAAGCAGGTTGCAAAGTGAGACGACTGCAGGCGGAGAACTAACCAAATTTTAAAAGTAATTATTATGACTCCACCAAACAACATGGACAAATGAATCACAAGACAAAAGATGACACGTTTCGACCTCTTAGGTCTTCTGCAGGCAAGATAAACAACACTCGGGACAACGAAAATGAAGAAAGAGCAATCACTTATCTTTATTGAATTCACTTATCTTTGCTCATTCTTCATTTTCATTGTCTTGAGTGTTGTTTATCTTGCCTGAAGAAGACCTAAGAGGTCGAAAGGCGTCGTGTTTTGTCTTGTGATTCGTTTGTTCACGTTGTTCAGTGGAGTCACAGTAATTACTTTTAAAATCTGTTGGAAGCAGTCGCATAGTTGATATAAATATATATCATTTCACATATACCGAGTGGCTCCGGTCTTGAAAAAAAGGTGTAGTTCTGGACCTTGTAAGCAACTATGAATACACTCTTCCCATCTTGTCGTCACTCCACCAGCTCCCTGCCATGCTTAAAATGAAATACAGTTCACCAGCCATTGGGGAATTAGCTGCATTCTTCTGTAGTGGCAGTGACCAGATCAAGTTCTCATGCATGTGGCTGTAACTAAAGAAGGTAGTGACTTCACAGAATAACCAACCAACCAACCATTAGATTGTTATTATTAGCACGTTTATTTCAAGACCATTACAGACTAGTGTTGATCGCATGTTTATTTCAAGACAATTACAGACTAATGTTGATAGTGAAATTTCATGTCATGAGATGAGGTTAGGTGTGTGTTACAAAGATCGGGAAACAAATTTCTGAGGTGAACTGTGATTGACAGGAAGCTGAGCATACCCACAAGACCATGCTGAGGCGGTTCAAGCAGGACCGTCACGTGTGGATCGACTATGGCCTCTTCCTGTACAAGAATGGTCAGCAGGATGCTGCTCGTAAGCTGTTGCAGAGAGCCCTGCTGAGCATCGATCGCAAAGACCGTGAGTGTTACTTCCTCAAAGGATTTTAAGTCCATGGCCTATACTTCTTCAGCAGATTTATGCGTGGTGTGTTTACGTTTACTGATCCCTGCAACTGTAATATTGTACCTGTATAATAACAATTATGTCGTTGTGAGAATGATATTCAGAAGCAGGCCAGCAATCTGTGTCGATTGATTATTGTGTGAGTAGTCAATTTTTTTTTTTTTTTTTTGATGGATTTTCCTCCAAGTTTGCCAATGGATTCATTTCATGACAAGTCTTATCAAAGTACCATATCCAATTCATATTGTATTGAAGACTTTTTTGGAAAAAGGGTGTGCTGAGCCTCTGTATCACAATCATCGGTGAGATGGCAATAATCACAGCAAGTCTGGACCTTTAGTTTTTTCCTTTGCTGCCCTCCCGAAAGTTTTAAAGATAGGGGTCATTTTACATATGTGTGCAGATGTTACAACCATCACCCAGTTTGCCAGCCTGGAGTGCAAACATGGGGAGCAGGAGCGGGGGTTCACCATGTTCGATAAAGTCCTAGCCGAGTATCCCAAACGTCTGGATGTGATGGCAGTGTACACAGACATGGTGATCCTGAAGGGAGACCTGGACAAAGCGAGGTGAATGATTAATTAGAGGATGCAACTCACTTTTTGAAACAAAACTATGAATGGGGTTTAGAAATTATTTTATTACATCTTCTGGTAGCTTTTTTTCCCTTAAGGCTCTTTTAAATATGTGATGCTTTCCTTGATTTCTGTGAAATCATTCCATTCACAAATAAGGCACTTTGCAATAGAAGAGGCATATATTTTGCTGAATATAAAACAGCAGTTTCCAGTTGAATGCCTGACATGCAAGAAATCTGAAATGTGAATTGTCACACAAAGCTAAAACAAGGTGTGGTATATGCGCTGGACTGATCATGTACCATTAGATGATAAGAGCTTTAAAACTTATTGACACAGACCTTTATGGGTTATGTGCACAAGCTGGCCACACAAATGGATGCCAGAACTGATTAAATCATATACAAGGCACTTCAGAATGTGAGAAGCTTAGACTGGACTCGAGACGAAAGAATCAACTGGTCCTGAAATTGAAGTAGTGGTCAAAATTCTCCATACCAAGATATCTGCAGAAACTAAACATGTTATACATTGTACAGGTGATGATGTCTTATGTAACTTATCCAAGATAACTAGCATTGCTTGTCACATTTATATTCATGGTTTTCTCAAACAGTGTAATGTGATAGTCATGGTTTGCATCCCAGAAGTTAAGTGTTCCTGATGGCAAAGGGCGAGCACAAAACAGTGACTTGTTTTCATTTTAATTATGTTTTAACTTGAGGAACGGTTAGAGTTTGCAGTGTTTTTAGTTTATTAAACTATTAAGGCTGATTCTGGTTGAAATTTGGGAGTTGTTTTAGTCATTCTTCTGACATGTTTTGTCAGATGTTGGTGTATTTTGTGAGTGGCATCTTTCCATTTTAGAGTGTGGCTTTTTCTGATGTGACTTGTTTTGCATGCCACACATTGACCTAAGTTCACATTGTTTTCTTCTGTAAAATTCGATCGGAGTTCAGATTTTCAATAACTTTTGCGACATTCTCCATGCACAATAGTGACTGGTATTTCCATTGATGAATGAAGTCAGTTATGACATGCTTTGGCAGACAACTGTTTGTGGTCACATTGTTAGTGTCAACTGCGACATTTTTGCAAGGCAGATAGCGATTTACATTCATACTGTTGGCAACTCATTTGACATGTTTTGCATGGCAGGCAAACGACTCGCATTCATATTGTTGCAGTCTCTTGTGACATGTTTTGCATGGCAGACAACGACCAACATATTATTGGCTTCTCTTGTGGTATGTTTTGCAATGCAGACAGCAACTAATATTCACACTTTTGGTGTCTCTTGTGACATGTTTTGCATGGCAGACAGCGAGCGACTTATACTCACATTGTTGATGTCCCTTGTTGCATGTTTTGCACGCAGGCAATGACTTGTATTCACATAGCTGGTGTCAGGTGTGACATGTTATGCATGGCAGACAGCGACTAATATTCACACTGTAGGCGTCTCTTGCAACATGATTTGCATGGCAGACAGCGAGCGACTATATTGACATCATTTAGGCAAGTTGTCAAATACTTTGTATGGCAGACAATGACTGGAAATCACATGTTGGTGTCAGTTGTGACATGTTTTGCATGACAGATGACTTTCACATTGTTGGTGTCAGTTGTGACATGTTTTGCATGACAATGACTTATTTTCACACTGTTGGTGTCGTTTGACATGTTTTGCATGACAGATGACTTTTCACATTGTTGGTGTCAGTTGTGACATGTTTTGCATGACAGATGACTTTTCACATTGTTGGTGTCAGTTGTGACATGTTTTGCATGACTGACTTGTTTTCATACTGTTGCTGTCCGTTGTTGCATGTTTTGCATGACAGACAATGACTTGTTTTCACATTGTTGGTGTCAGTTGTTGCACTTGCATGATAGACAACTTGTATTCTCATTATTGGTGTCAGTTGTTAAATGTTTTGCATGTCAGATGACTTGTATCACATTGGTGCCAGTTGTTACACGTTTTTGCATGACAAGACGACTTGTATTCACATTGATGGTGTTAGACACGTTTTGCAGGACAGCAACAACTCATTTTCACACTGTTGGCGTCAGTTGTGACATGTTTCGTGTAGCAGGTGATCACATGTATTCATGTAGATGGCATCTGTCTGCAGGGAGCTGTTTGAACGCTCATGGACGTTGAAGCCTTCAATGCGGCTGTTCAAGAAGTATCTGCAGTTTGAAGAAAAACATGGAACCGAGGAAACACTAGCAAGACTGCAATCGCGCATCGAGAACGAGGCTTTGTAATTTTGGCAACCTCCAACGTGGCCAGGACTTTTCGTTAACTGTGAAAGTGAATACAGGGTTGTCACATCCCTTACAGTGGCTTATGAACTTTGGGAACTGGACTGGAGCGTCCACAAGACTTTGAAGATCCTTGGATATGATTTGAAAGACCTTGTGTTTTGGAAAGACGGTCCTGCAGCAATTGTGGGCATCTATGCTGTGGGGCAAGAAAACTTTGTAGCTGTGTCATGAAAAGATTATTCACGGTTATTTCCAGAGATGGTTGCAGTGTAAAGGATACATCAAGAGAATGGCATTAGAAAATGAAAATTGCCTGTGTGCAGAGGGCTAAAGTCTGTGCATGGCATGCAAGCAGATGCGCGGGTTACATTATAAACTAACCTGAGAGAAAATTCCAGTAAAGTCCTTGTGAGGTCCTTGAAAGTTCCTTAGGTTCCATGTGTGTGGGAACCCTGTGAACTGTATAGAAACAAGTCATGAAAGAACGATTGAATTTGTGAAGCTGCTGAAGTGTGATGTATGGTTTGTTACATTGATAGATGCCAAATTTTCTTCGTCCTCGATAGTAATGACAACTCCAGAGAAAGGATAGGGAATCAAGTAACAGGAAAGACTGAATACTTTGAAGGGAAACATTTTTGTATATATGTCACAGGATGATGATTCGTCATCTTGACGCTGGACAGAACAGCAGTGGTGCAACTCCATTAATGAAGTCGACTGTGAAGAATGGGGTTGATAAATTATGTGTGCATTGTAAACTGCATATGTAAAAGAATGCATGTTGTAAATGATGGGAGCTGTTGAAGCAGATCATGTTAACATTGATAAATAAGATTTTAAGGGCAGAAACTTGTGCCTGTTTTGTCAGCGCTTTTTTGTGACTACACACACACACACGTCTGGAATCTTAGTATCAGAAATAAAGTTACCAGTCCTGAAGCACACTGGAGTGGCAATGCTCCTGATTTTGTTGTTAAGGTACACTGCATGGCTCTAATGGTCAATTTAGAATACATAATTATATCCACTGACAGTATATTGAACTGAAATGATGAAAATTAAAATTTTGTTTAGGTAGACTACATTTCAATTTGAGAAAAGCAATTTGGATGACTTGATAAATACTGTAACACCTCAAATCTACTAAACAATCAACACACTTCACGCTCGATTTTCAACATACACTTCGACATACGCTTCACACTTCGACATATGCTTCACGCTTGATTTCAGCATACGCTTCATGCTTGATTTTAAACTATAATTATTTGAGTACGAGTGACACAGCCTGATAAAATCTGGTTGACATTCGAAGTGTTAGGACTGCCAGCTCTGGCAAAATGTGGTGGAGCTCCTTGATATGGATATATATGAGAAAAGCATTATGTAATATTAAGTTTTCATGAAGAGGAAATACCTGTTCCTGGAAGAAAAATGACAGTTCTACAAAGACCACAAGTTCCTCAAAGACCACCAGTCACACTTCATTATCACCTTTTCGTTTACTTTTTTTTTTTTATATAGTTCTACATTATTCCGCAGATATGTCCATCAAAAACAAAAGACAGTTAAAAATCATAGTCATAACCAACAGAAACATGTCAAGTCCAAAAAATATTAGCACATTTTTTTTAAGAAACAGCAAAGGTTAATAACCACCCTGTAAAATAAATTCCTAACAAAAAGAGAACCAGCAAGACCGATTCTTCCAGACAACCTGCAAAGCTCGTACAACTGTCAAAAATGACTTTGTTCTCTGGTCAGCAGACGTGGCAAAAATATATGTGCATAAACTACACACAGTCTGCCTTTCACGTTTCAGCATGCAAATCAACAAGAGCATTTATGTAAGCTCATTCACAAACATCACATATATTCTTTATCCAAAAAAACAACAACAAACAGTATTGTGCAACAAAATGTTAATATTTACACAGAAAGAAATGGAAGGGTGTGTGTACAGTCAACTGTGTGAATAGTGTTTGTCATGTGATGCTTGTCTAAGCAATTATGCATGCATATGCAGGTCAGTGTTGAAACGTATGAAGGGTTCAGTCTGATGTTGACTAGAGTTGATGCAAGCATTCACAAAAAAGACTAGTTTTACAAGAATTCATTACTTTACATCATCATTTATACTGAGAACAAACTTTACATCATCATTTGTACTGAGAACAAATGCCATTTCTTTGGCAGGCACAAGCACGCCATCATAGACCGCGTGAACTTCAAATGAAGTTGATCAGCGTAAACTAGCGTTTTTAACACAAAACTAATTCAGTCATGAATCTGAAATGAAGCAGCACAACCATCCTAATATTTTCTTTTTAAACTGTTCCCATTGATATGCTTTATCAAAAAGAAACATGCGCAGTATCCAAGATAATGACATATACCAGTATCTTTCGCAGCAGTACTACCTGTACACGATGAGGGCATTTTCTTGCTCCTCTTTCAGACAACTTGCTCCTCTCTCTGACAACATCACAGATGCCTACCCACCTGCGTCCTTTCCTTGTTACACTTGTAGCAGAAACACCTCTATAAGTCAACTTGTCCAAGATAAAGGAAAAAAAAGATAAATGAATAAAGAAAGAAAAACCTACCTTCTTTTCAATCCGAGTGTTACGCGATTATTAATGAAAATGCAGGTATTTCCATTTAGAACCTAGCTGTTACCTTTCTTTGCTGCATGTTTTCATGGACCCAGCAGCTGTTTTTTTTTTATCAAGTTACTCTCAAATATGAAGCAAGCTTGCAAAGTACATAACTCGAGAATATTTCCAGTTGTCTGTCGATGATCGAAGTCATTTTCATGTGTACGCATCATAAAAAAGTGCTTCATTTCAAAGTCAGCAATTCTGTGCTTAAGCGCAAACTAAGTCAAACATCCCAAGCCCATTTAGTATTAAATGGGGAAATGCATCCTGCGACAGCTGTACTGTGTTAATCTTCCTTGCTCTTCTTCCTGCATCCTCATTTCTGTATAATGTGCACAGTTCTTCAACATTCCCATTCTGTTAAGAAAAAAAAATTGTGCCCAACACACAAATTGAAAGGGAACAAATAATCCTCACATTCTGGCATGTGGAGAGAGTCACTGCCAGATTGTTGAACATCTTGTTTGATGAGCAAATGCCAGTGATCTCAGAACCATCACCATGAAATACACCAAACACTTTACACCTGCTGACGAAAACCTCCACCCAGGCACTTCAGATTGAACAGAATTATCAATATCCAGCACCATGTAAATAAAACAGGAAAAGTTTTAACAAAACTTACGGAAAATTCAAATTGCTAAAAACATATTCAAAGACATCAGATCAAACGGCATTTGAATAAAAGAAGAAAAAAACAACCTTGAGTCACATACTTCACTCACACATACGACTGTTGAGCACCGTCTCTGTAAAGCAATGTCGCAACATCACACAGATGCAACTCGACAATACATGATCTACCAATGTCAAGTGTATTATAGCATATTTAAGACCTTACATGTCCCACTGTCATATGACATTTCCAGCACTTACCATATCCTGGCATGTCCAGAACCTATCATGACATAGTGTGACCGTAACATATGACATGGCTTATGGCTTATACAGAATCTATAACGACATTACATGTCCCAAACGTACCATGACACGGCATGTCCCGAGCCTATCATGACATGGCATGCCCAGAACCTACCATGACACAGCATGCCCAGAACCTACCATGACACAGCATGCCCAGAACCTACTATGACAGCATGTCCAGAACCTACCATGACAGCATGTCCGAAACATACTATGACACAGCATGTCCAGAACATACTATGACACAGCATGTCCAGAACCTGTCAAGACACGGCATATCCAGAACATACTATGACATGGCATGTCCAGAACCGACCATGACACGGCATGTTCTGAACCTACCATGACAGCATGACCAGAACATACTATGACACAGCATGTCCAGAACCTGTCAAGACACAGCATATCCAGAACATACTATGACACGACATGTCCAGAACATACTATGACACGGCATGTCCAGAGCCTGTCAAGACATGGCATATCCAGAACATACTATGACACGGCATGTCCAGAACCTGTCAAGACACGGCATATCCAGAACATACTATGACACAGCATGTCCAGAACCTGTCAAGACACGGCATATCCAGAACATACTATGACACAGCATGTCCAGAACCTGTCAAGACACGGCATATCCAGAACATACTATGACACAGCATGTCCAGAACCTGTCAAGACATGGCATATCCAGAACATACTATGACACGGCATGTCCAGAACATACTATGACACGGCATGTCCAGAACATACTATGACACGGCATATCCAGAACATACTATGACACAGTATGTCCAGAACCTGTCAAGACACGGCATATCCAGAACATACTATGACATGGCATGTCCAGAACCGACCATGACACGGCATGTCCTGAACCTACCATGACAGCATGTCCAGAACATACTATGACACAGCATGTCCAGAACCTGTCAAGACACGGCATATCCAGAACATACTATGACACGGCATGTCCAGAACCGACCATGACATGGCATGTCCTGAACCTACCATGACAGCATGTCTAGAATATACTATGACACAGCATGTCCAGAACCTATCAAGACATGACATATCCAGAACATACTATGACACGGCATGTCCAGAACCGACCATGACACGGCATGTCCTGAACCTACCATGACAGCATGTCCAGAACATACTATGACACAGCATGTCCAGAACCTGTCAAGACACGGCATATCCAGAACATACTATGACACGGCATGTCCAGAACCGACCATGACACGGCATGTCCTGAACCTACCATGACAGCATGTCTAGAATATACTATGACACAGCATGTCCAGAACCTATCAAGACATGACATATCCAGAACATACTATGACACGGCATGTCCAGAACCGACCATGACACGGCATGTCCTGAACCTACCATGACAGCATGTCCAGAACATACTATGACACAGCATGTCCAGAACCTATCAAGACATGGCATATCCAGAACATACTATGATACAGCATGTCCAGAACTGACCATGACACGGTATGTCCTGAACCTACAATGACACAGTAAGTCCACAACCTGCCATGACACAGCATGTTCATAACCTATCATCACATGGGATGTCCGCAACCTATCATGACACACCTATCATGTCAAAAAATATATCCAAATCCCGTTATGACATGTACATCCAAAACTATGACATGGCATGTCCAGATTTTATCCTGACTGCATGTCTAGAACCTTATCATCACATGCATTTCTAAAACCATTAAATCTTTCATGCCAATGAGTCCAGAACCTGCTATGACACAGCATGTCGAGGACCTATCCAAACAGTGAGCCAAGAACGCACAATGACATGGCTTGTCCAGAACCATTGCATGTCCAGACCTTATCAATGACACAGCATGTCCAGAACCTTATCACGACATGTGTGTCCAGGATCTATTATGAGCAGCCTGTCTAGATCCTCTTGCCTCACAGAACACACACACTCTAGTGTACAAAAATTTCATCAGCAGCAACATGTGAAATTAATCATTACAATCAACAGGCATGATTACTATATACATAAACGCATATGCCATAGATGCACTTCTTTTGTTCACAGATAGCAGTTTTTCACCTGAAAGAAGTTGTGGAAAAATTGTCCAGCTGTCAAAAACAAACAAAATACCCTTACACTGAAACAGCTTTGTACTGTTTCACTGTCTGAAATGTTGCCAATCCCAGACAAACATAACTTCTTATCCAAGAGGTATAACACGTTATCAGCACCAAACACTTGTTTGCGTAACAGAATTATTCCGTCATGTGGTAGCTCCTTCAAACGCTATCTCTAAAGTCTCACTGATAATGTTGGCACGCTGCACCATACCAGGACAAAAAAAAAAATCACTGTTAGTGTACAAAAACAAAACAGAAAAAAAAAGAAAAGCAACCACTAGCAACCTGATACAAGAGTGCTTACTCCCTAAGAAAATAGAAAATCAGTGCCCCGACTCCCCTAAGAGAAAAACAAAAATAGCGGAAAATATTATGAAAGTATACATCCAAGCAAATGCACATAACACATAAATTGACAGGTGGGAATTGGGAGAAGGGATGGTGGGATGGAAGACTGGGGGGATAGGTTTCCTATTCTGCACCCATTTTCCCTTGCAATTTTTTTTTCTGCACCGTTTTCGCACTTCTGGGAGTCTGTTGTACTTTCCGAAGAAGTACTACCACTTCCTTTCATTTTAGCCAATTGGGAACTAGCTCTTCCCAAATAACCATTTCTAATATAAACTATTTTTGGTGTACGTGTCTTAAAGTAGTATGGTGTTGGAACTGTTCATATGTGTGTGTGTGTGTGTGTGTGTGTGTTCCCCCAAGCAGAAATTGGCAGGGAGCAGGATCAGGAATCTAGCAAAAGCAGGATGTCTGCATCCCACTTAAACAGTCTAGACAGGTAACCAAGAGTCATGGGCTGACAGAGGTTTACAAGCATATCAGTGTGTTGCCATGTCACACACCAAAGTATCTGCATCACCATTGATCTTCCCACTTGCCAAATCACAAGGTCTCATGTGTGTCATAGGTCAACATATTCCTGTTTTTCACAGATCACCATCACCCACTTCTAACATCCCAACAATTCCCATTTTTACCAGCCTCAGCTCAGTTTACCTATCTACAATCTAATATGTACCATGAGTGATGACCAACTTTTAAAATGCTATCATTAAATATGAACATCCATTTATTTTCTCTTATGCATGAAGTTCTATGAAAAATGGAAGCCAAGCGTATTACTATAACATGCTCTGCACATGTGGATTCATATCCCCACAGCAAATGGTCTTCTACTTCATTGTGTCCACAGTCCTCAAGTCTTACTAGATTTTACGCACACACACGTGCATCACCGACAGGTATTGTGCACTAATCGTCACTGACAGGTATTGTGCACTAATACCCCAATAGAAGACTGGCGCAGTCAAACCTGCATACAGAGCATACTAGTACAACTACAACTGGCACCAAGTTTTAATAAGAACAACAAACAAAAAAAAAAACAACTGTCACACATCCCCTACCCTGGAAACAATGTTCAACAAACCTTAAATCAACGAAAGATAGCAGACAGAAAGTTCTGCCAGACAACAGGACACAGAGACAGTAAAGATTATTGTCCTTTCCATTCCTTTCAATTTAAGCCTTCAAATGTAACGTTGATCTATAGCAATGGAAACCTTGTATAATGTTTTGTTTCTGTTCTGTTTTTTGTTCTGTTTTACTACTTTCATCAACTTCAGTATACCTACCTTATTTGTGTGCACTTCAATAAAAGTAGAGAGAAACTCTAAGGACAGCCTGATAACAGTAGGTCCACAGAAGAAAACTCCCTCGGAACAATTGTTTCAACCCTGAAGTCCTTATGATATTCATTTACTTATTTGTCCACATTTTTAACCATTTCAGGATATCTACATTATTTGTTGCAAGCACTTAACAAAATGCAGATGTTTTATGTTAAATTCATCATCCGTACATGTAGCCAAGTTTTAAAAAATGTGCAAGTCCTCAATATCCCTACTCACACTCCCTTTTCCCTCTCCGCCTTTTTTCCCCCCTGTTAAATCTTAACTGAGGGAAACTAATGTATTAGTCAAAGCCAACACTAACATGCAAGGTGCAAAAACATCACCCTACAGTGGTTCTATCTTAATTGAGGGGAACTAACGTATTGGTCAAAGCCAACACTCAAATGCAAGGTGCAAAAACATCACCCTACAGTGGTTCTATCCAGAGTTACATGAAGAAAATCAAAGAATGTCTTTGACTTATTACCTCACACAATCATAAGCTTCAAATAATGTGCTTCATAGATTGCACTTATTAAGATATCAAATGCCAAGATTTCTTGGAACAGAGACCAATTCTCCTTGAATTTTTTTTTTTTTTTTTCTGTTTTTCTAAAGCACATTAACTGATTAATTCATACAAGGTAAGCCGCTTCCATCAATCACCGACGACATACATCCTTTGTTTCAGTGGGCAGAGAAACATGCCATCAGATGAAGCAACAATCTGAAAGATGAAGCATTTCTATCTTCATACACCCTGACCAGGGATACTACCCGCTATAACACACTTGATGATGTTTGTAAAGAAGACTGTTGAAGCAAGACAAAAAACAAACATGTGGAGGACCTGAATTTTAGTATCCTACCACACATTTGTAAAAAAAAAAAAAAAAAAAAAAAAAGACATTCAAACAGAAGCACTTTTGAATACAAAATGTTATCACTGACATTAAAAATAAATGATTTCTTCAAAGGCAATTCAAACAAGGCATGTGATTTCCAAATCATTACTCTTTATATTGGGAGTCAAACCTTGTAACAAAGCCAAAGAAGTGTCAGCCTTATTCAAGTTAATATTACTCTCAATACTGAGGATCAAACCTTGAAATCAACCATGTTCACAAGGGGTTGACAACACGTCAACAACAACTGTTGGAGAGCCAACCAGAGCCATTCAAAAAGGCAGTGGCAGAAAGCAGAGCATGACTGTCTCTTGAACAACTTCACTTGTGTGTTGGGTATTTTCATCTTTCTATAATCAACAGATGGTTGATATCAATTACAGGAACATTATCATGGTCAAATCTGCATCTGAAATTTTATCACACGAAGGAGTTTCAGTGAATACATGCTGACTTGGAAGATCGAGAAAATTCTGCTCCACTCTTCCAGCAGCATTGCCAGGGCTTGAACCAACAACCCTCAAATACACAGTTTTATCCATTCAGTTATTGCACCCGTCTTAAAGACTTAACATAAAGTCATTGAAATACCAGTCCCTCCATTACACTGTGTACGGTAAATCAAATCTCAAAGTACTGCTTTAAAATGCCAATCCTGTCATTAGTAAATCTGACGAATCAAACCTTAAAAATACAGTCACAGACACGTAAGTCCAAGCATTACACTTACACCAGTAACAGGTTTTGGAATCAAATCTCAGAATACAGTTTTTAGCAATGAGACCCTTTGTCAGGCTTTGCACTGGATTACATTGCATGCTTGGAGCAGGACACAAACTGTGATTCAATCCAAGCCTTTATCAAACAGCACAAACCTCACCAAGAGACCTATACCATGTCAACAGCTACAATCAACTGGAAAGAACAAGTATATTAGTAGGAGGGCACAGGGAAGAGAGCACTACTCCACCAAGAACAATCTAAACCATCACCAAAATCTGGAACACCTCATTTTTTCACCTAGTTTCATTGAAATTGGTTGTGTACTTTCTTCCTGACCTTGCTGACGTGACAGACAGACCTTAGTGAAAACTGCCTTCTTTGGCAGAGGCGTTAAATTAGTAAAAGGGGAAAGTTACTGTGCCCAGTGGTGGTTCCATTCTGCTTTACACAGACATTTGACACTTGAACTAAACATCAAACCATCATTTCAAACTTTCAATGCCCATGTTCACAAACCACTCATTGGTAAGTGATCCTGGTATGTTCTACGCCAATGTGCATGCAACTGCTAGACCATTACCTACGATGACTCCATTTACAGGATCTGTTTTCACTGCTTTCACATACATAATACAAGATCATTTCCAAAGAAAATTTTCACTTGGAATCTGTTTTCTTGCTTTTATATTTATGACACAAGATCGCTCCCAAACAAAATGCGCATATGACCACTTCAGATTGGCTCAAAAAGTCTCCCAATTCTGAAGAATACAAATTAACAAACATAAACCTGAAATCATACTTCATTTTCCATGGTTCACTCTCAACCTCTTTTTTTTTTATGTAGAATATGACTATCATATTGCAAGTTTGTCCAGTAAAATTGGGAATCCTTCCTTCATTCCCAAAAATTACCTCGCATGAATAAGAATCACCTGTGCTCTGGAAATGGTCTAAATGAAGACTACAGATAGCTCTACAATTTTGCCACAAGAGAAAGAACAACTGTACAATCAAACCATGAAATTAATGATACCATTTTTACCAGGCCCTCAGAGATACATATATCTGTATTAACAAACTAGATGATGAGATAGGTGGACTTGTACACTCAGTCATTGTAAAATGTATAACAAATATGTTGCATACATATTTATATCTGACACCCAATAATTCCACTGGTGGGTTGTTTTGAAAAAAAAAAAAAAAAGATGAAATGGTGGGACATTACAATACGTGTTGCAGGCATTCACAACAGGTCAAAACAGTTTCCAGAATTTTAGCCGCATGTAGATCTATGTCCTATCCCCCAGTCCACAAGAATACCTGACAAGCAATAGTGACCAAGCTCAACCTCACCTACCCATGCGCTCCCCACCATCTCCTCTCCTTTTCTTGTCCCCATCACTTTTCATGACCTGTCCTCAACCCAACCTCCTGTTTTCAGCTCCACTACAATTCAGCAATTGTTTCACCATCACACTGACTGTTTAACCCAGTCTCCAGCAATACTTGTAACGGTTCACTGGAATTTCCAGTCGAAAGTTAACGGAAAACTGCATACAAGAGTGGCAGTTAAAAGTAATTCTTGTAGCAGTTAAAAGTAATCGGTTAAAAGCAATTCATTATTTTCATTTGGTAATAGGGGAAAGAATACAACAAGCATAAATCTCAAAATGACCAACACTTAAATGTTAGCAATTACGATATCGCATGCACACACACACACACACACACACACACACACACACACACACACACACACACAAATGCAAGCACACAAGCACAAAGTATCTAACTTTGTGTAAGACAAAGGAACAGTTTATCTCAAAACTTATCAAAACATGCAAATCCTAAGGCAGACACAAGGCTTCGGACAGCTGTTGGACACAATGACTTACTGGGAATTTGAGGATCGCCAATTAAAGACTTTTTGGGAATCTGAGGATTGTAAGGAACCTTCACTGAATTTCAGACCCCAAAACTGGAATGGGGAGTACACATAGATTGATAGATCTATAGATAAGGACTGGTGCACGATTCCCAACAGGCAGTGGAGGGAGTGATGCAGGGGGTGTGGGAAAACGAACAAGACAGATGAAGAGAGAGAGAAAGTGTGAGTGTATGCACGTGCGTTTCTGGACAGAAAATGAGAAAAACAGTCAAAACAGCATTTTCTCCCCTCAATTATGACTTCATTGTTCACTACGTATGGGTTTGTGCACTTCTTCAAACAAGGAGTGTTTTGAATTTACTCGTCTATAATCATTTACATAATTTAGTCCCTTTTTTTTCTTACAGTCATTGTCCATTAAACTAAAAAGGTATGGGCTGTCTGGTGTTGGCTGACAATTCTGAAGCAGAATCTGGGGGCTCCAAGCACTACTAGCAGAAACAATCTGATTTGTAGATGTGCTGCCATGGAAAAGATCAGCTTTTGTTATTTCCTGTTTTCTAGAAAAATCCATAACTTTCAGACAACAAAGTACCTAGGACCAAAAAATGTTTTTCGCTGACAGAACTTATACAATACTGATTTAAGACAGACTTTTTAGTGAAAATTTTCAGTTTCTGGAAAGTCACAGATGTATAATTCAGTAACATACAATCTGAGATAACTCAGAAATCTTAAAATCTTTTGTCTTTGAAAATCATTTTTCCCTATAAGAAAACCCCACCAACATTCTTGATCTTCTGTGCAGAAGACACATACATTCCCAGTATTTCCATGCCCTACATAAAATAAATTCCACGCAAAACAAGAGTACATTTGTCGAAAGACTGGAATGGGAATTACAAGTCTGATATGATAAGAAGAATCACCAAACATGGAGTAAATTCATACTCCCTGGTTAGGCATTGCATGCCACACAATGTCAAACTTGTGTAGAATTGAAAGCAAAAGGAGGCAGCTCTCTTCCTGAACAGCTAATGGTTTATATGAAGTGCCCCAAAGGTGGAGATGGCCACACATGCTGCAACAAAAGAAATAATTCCCTTGGAATTAACAGCCCTGGTCAAAGATCCCCTACATAATAGTTAATGAATGGGTTCCCCAAACATCTTAAGTCTGCCTCCAAAACATATAAATTTGTGTCTGCTGGAAAGACATCAAAGCGGTTATGGCTCAGACCTCAAGTACTCATGGATTAGACATGCCGATATCTTTATGTGTTTGCACACAACAGAGTGAAACAGATTCTGACTGTGCATGCATGGGTTCCATGAACAGATGAAAGAGAGCAGACGAGTATGCATACATGCCAAAGGGAGCATTTGTGCGTTTGTATGTGCATGTGTATGTGTTCTGTGTGTACAACTGAGTATACCTGTTTTCTTTATCTATGATAATGTTGCTGCCTTCAGACTGTCCATAATAATGCAATGATCCCTTTGACAGAATGCAAGAGAATCTTTGTCCTGCCATCTAGAACATCAGTCCCTAAAATGAATATGATGGATCAAAGAGTTACATTCAAGCACCTGAGCGTTGAGCAGCAATCAATTTTGTAAAAAAAAATTGCCGCTCAATGCTCCCAACGACAGATGGCCATAGCTTATTGTCTGGCCACCTTCACAATAATTCATATACTCCTTTTCACACGCAGCTGGTATCTCATAGCATGGCCGCAAATGGAACAAGAACAGTCAACAGTTACACCTGCTCAAATATTGTAGACATCCTGAAGCGTGAAAACCACCTAGTTTTACAGATACACACATTATCTCCACATAAGTATACATATCCAGAGACGAGTTTCGACTCTACAGTAAATGCAACAAAAACAACAGCAGTTGTTGAACTTAGTTCAACTATCAGAAGGGAAAATGGTTAAACTGCTTTCAGTAATTTGCCAGCCAACCATGCAAACAACAAACCAACAGTAAACAGAAGAAAAAAGACCAACAGCAACAGTTATCAACAAGCCAGCCAAGCAGTTCACAATAACAGCAGCACCAAAAATAGAAAAAGTAAGAATGCAACAAAACACATCATGTTCAATAAAATGATCATCAATACTCCTATTCTAAACCTTTGGCACCTATTAAACCAGACTCATGGTACTACAAGCACTACCCATTTGATTCCTGTTTAAATGCTCTCTCTCTCATGTCACACACACACACACACACACACACACACACACACACACACACACACACACACACACACTCTGTGGGGTCAGCTTCATTGATCTAGCTGTTTTGAAAAGTCACAGAGTCTGTCAGCAAAAATTCCTATCATGGGATTGTCTTGCTATGACTGAAATCCCGGAATTTAATTTGATTCTCAAGACTTTTTCTTTCTTTTGTAATGTGGATGGTGTTCCTGTTCATGTGTATAAACTGTCAAGGCAAGAAGTAATGCCTGCTCAATAAATGTATTTGGTCAGAAACCTGTAATGGTGTTCAACAATGTCTACCTCTGTGATTTGAAACTAAACACATACAAACTAAACACATTTTGAAAATTAAATCAAGTCCAATCTGTATATAGTAATAAAAGATATATATATCTCACTGTAAAAGGAATTTATTAAAATAATACCATTAACGTTGCAATCCAAAAGAATCTATTTTCTCTGCTTGACAAATGCCTACCAACTTCTAACCCTAATTTAAATAAAATAGTACAAGAGCCAAAACACCAACAAACACTATGATAGTATCCTGCCTCAAAGATTATTGTTGATTACCAATCATCTTTTTCTTTTTTTAAACATTTTTAATTTAGATGTGAATGAAAATGCTATGTCACTGATTCTTAGAAGACATAATCATCAGATGCAATAAAATGGGGAACGCAAAACCCTTGATTAACTGTTTGTAGTGTTGTGTAAGATAACTAACTATATATACATCATTTTCTGGCTAAAATCAGGACATTCCTTCAACATGTATTCTTGATGTCTATTGAGAAAGTGGCTTGCAGATAAATAAGGCATCTTCTTCATTTCGTAACTTCAGGAAGTATAAAGGACCCAGCAGTTCATACTTTTTTTTTTTTTTTGACACTTCAAGTTGCTTTGTATGATTAAGAACTGGCCGAGACTTGCAGTTGCACAGTAGGTTGCCATACATTTTTGTCCACATCAATGAGCAAAAAGGTTGTTGTCATCCCCGACTCTTTACTCTATACAAAATCATTCCTATTCATTTTAATGCCTTCACAGATCACACACTATGCATAAAAATGTTCAAAATAATTCATTTTTACGGAGTTGTAGCTGTAGTTGTAGTTGACTTCAATCACACGTCTGTTTTCACTCAATTGTCACAACCATTTTGTATCATGTCATGGAAGCACTGTTTCTGTTTTTTATACTTGAGATTCAGTTAGAAGCTGCATCATAATGTTTTGATCATTCTTTGTCAAATGTTATTTTGTTGTTCTTTGAGAGTATGGCAGATTTTAGGAGATAAGAAGGTGTATTCTTGTACACTTTATGGAAACTGTCACAACCAACCGTGTCACAACAAAGCAAAAGTACTAGGAGTATAGCATGTAATGGACATACGATTTTTTTTTCTTTTATCATTTACTCAGTTTTTCATTGGAGAATACAGCCAATGATAAGAAATTATAAATATTGTGTGTCAACACACATCTGTGGTACGGAAGTTTCTATGAAGTAGGACCCATTCACTGTGTAAAGAATATTACTATTCTGTTCTCTTCATGACTTTGTGTGCCTACAGTTGTTAAACCAAACAGAAAAAAAATCACATATCAACTATGTGGAACAGACCGTCTTTATATTACTAAAATGACAAAATGTTTGGTGATGAACAAAATCATGAAGCAGCAGAACAATTTACAGTGACACCTATCCATGTTTGCAGTGTGTTTAACAGCTGATATTAGATTTTTTCTTTTTTCTTCTTTTTTTTTTTTTTTTTACAGTGCATTCATGGAATTATTTCTACCATGGTGGAGCAGTGAAAGTGCAAATATTCACAAAGAAATCATCAGGTCTTAAAACTTCAACATCATAGTTTTCATTGGGAACAACACATGCCGCAAGAACCACAGGAGTTATTTTTAGCACATTCAGCCTGATCATGTTCACACTATTTATACAAAAGGCGAGAAGACTTTCTTGACATTCTAAAACTACTTTTTGGATTAGACAATGAAATCATCTATCCAAAAATGCTAATTCTAAAACTAGATCAAAGGTTTAATACCGAAATAAAAATACAGAATGTGTGTACAGGGAAAGACCAGTTAGGCTGGTATAGGGGGTGGTGAAAATATCAATTTAAACCAATGAGGGACTAAAAAGTCTAAACACTACTTGAAACTTTTGTTTTCAGCTGATCTGTCATTCTATAAATGTTATTATCATTCAAAATGAAAACATACATTGTCCTATTTGTTCTTATTCTTATTGTGTATAACATGATGTTGTTTGTTTTAAACTTACTTGAAACTTTTGTTTTTAGCTGACCTGTCAATCTATAAATGTTATACCTGTCAATGATACATTATCTTATTATCTGTTAATTAAAATATTTTAAATTCAAACAAATTTCTAATTAACTTAAAATCATTTGAATTACCCAACTTAAAATAAAACAATCACATTGAAAACTATAAACCATTAAGTAACTTTAAAAATATCAAGATCATTACAGTAAAATATGCTTCAGAAAACATACAAGTACATGAAACTTTAACTGGAAAAAGTTATTTAATTCAGATTCTAAAATGTAATATTGAAGACAAATCAATGTACAAGCTGGTAAAACAAAACGTGCAAGACAATCAAAATTTACCAGATTCTTCATTATTCTTATTCCACTGTAAACACTTGTTCAAGAAACTCACAAATGTATTCTGTGAAATCCATCAAACAAAGAATGCCAAAGAACTATCAAGATTCATACGCAAATGATGGAAGCATCGAACCCCAAAAATTTGCTTTTTCAGAATCTAAACTGACAACTCAGCTGTGGCGTGTGGGTGATAATAAAGTGAAAGGAACAAAAAGTCGGTTGATCTAAAGACCCTGACAATTGAAACCGCTGAACATCAACATTTTTCATCATTCTACAGCAGGAAGATTTTTAACAAATTTTGTATGTGTTTTTAGAAGGTATATTTTAACGGGTTGTGTGAATGAGGTGGGTTTTTTTTTATGACTTGTGTGCTGACTTCAACACAGTGACAGCCCTGATATAACCCTTTGCGGCCAGCTGGGCTATAAGCAACATAACCATACCAAGTTACCAAAATTCTATGGCTGCATAAAAGTGTTGCGTACAGAGCAAGAGTGAACAACCTAAATTTCATCGCTTACCTCTTGTTTGTCACCCGGCTTCCGATGGTTATGTCATTACAACTGGAATTTGATCTGGCAATAAAATATCTCAATACTGATGGCAATGGTTTACTTAGTAGAAATTTTGATAGACACAGCTGTGATAATAATCGAAGAGGACATCCCACATATTAAGTTTAACTGTTCAAATCCTGACAAGTGTTTGTGCTCAGATTTTTTCACTTGATAATTTATTATGAGCAAAACATGAATCTTAATATGATAAACTGATGTTTTGCATGATCTAGAGTGTTTTATGGACTTTGTCATTAGCTCTACTTTTCATATCCATTTCTGTCCCATTTTCTTTCTCTGTGGGTTTATGTATGTGAGCCAGTCTGCCTGCATGCATGTGTGCATGTGCGCATGTGCGTGTGAGTTTCAAATAGTTATATAGTGTGACCCCCTAAGTATTTTTGTAACCCTCTGAAAATTTGGAACGATGTTTTTCGCATCAAGTCTGACCCTCCTGTTTGTTGGAAATAATTATCACAGTTTGTATTCAAATTAGTGATGCAAAGCACAGCAAATCATCTTTTAACCTATAGTCCATGTACCTATTTTCAAAATGCTATCCTGATGTTCTCTTTTGAACTTTAGCACTTGAGACTGCCCCATATTAACGCGTGCATGAAGAAATTTCAGTATCTTAATAATAAACCATAATAAAGAGGAAACAGTCAATTACAATTCTCAGAAAAAATAATGAACATTTCATTACGAGATTAACTTGAACTTGTTCAAATGTCATCACTACTTAAAAAATATTACAATCATTGCTATCAAATTGAAAGGCAAAAGATTAATTACAAATATTTTTTCATGTTATGTGAAGGGTATCATATAGCTAGGAAATAAACTGAACAAGAGATCTCTTTTTCTTCAAATAAACTATCAGTTCAACTATAATTATTATGCATCTAATAAATTTTCCTCTCATGATCAAATGAAAGAGGGAACAGTTAATTACAATTGAGTCATTCTTTGCTTCTGGTCACTACTGGGAGTGACTCTATTTGTCATGCTTTTTAAAAAAAAACTTGCCGCTCTCACTCTCAGACTATACTTCTAAAATGAAAGTGTTCTTATACGTTATAGTTTTGAAGAAGCGACACCATCAAGAAAAACTTTGGCAGTTTCCATGATTTTTAGTAATGTTAATTAAAACATCGAAAATGCCTTCAAAATGGCATGGGGACCAAGACATGTTGCCCGAAACAATGGCTTCATACAAATTACAATGCATGACAGCTGTTAAAACTTTTTTTGAGTGTTTGTAACTTATTTGCTGAACATGTTTTTTTTCTGCACTATGGCAGTCAATAATGTCGCACTGCTTCTTTCGTTTTCATAACACATCGTTAATTTGCAACCGTTACCTGCATTACCTTTCGTGTCACACATTCCGATCGACGATTGTCGTCGCCAGTACAGCATGTAACATCATATAGCAAAAGGCAGATTGGTAAATGCATGTAGTCTAAAAGAATATGTTGAAGGAATGATTTGGCAAATAAACGCTAAAACAATCGAAAACAAAACATTCGAAAATTTCGCGTCGCATGTGAAACGCAGGTAACGCTCCAACATTCGAAAGCCTCACTTCGACAACAAAGCTCCAAAATAGTGCTCAGATGACATTCACCTACACTGTTCATGATTCAGCACGAACCTGTGACGTTTCACACAGAAATATCTACACACAAGCTTGTACGACACAAAATAAAGTGGCGTGTCACACTTCTTCCTCTAACTTAAGTGAAACACGGTAACGCCAATCTAGGATCTTCCAGTTTTGGCCAGTGTTTTCACAGACCTATCAACTAAAATATTTGCTTTAAACTGCACAATTTGATGTTTCTTGATCATTATTCCTTCGTTTCACTGTCATTAATAAGACGATAGTCGTCTTGATCTTTTAAAAACGGTACATAATCGGCAAATTTCGACTGTTGTTTGCTCCAGCACATGGCGTCAAGTGTAACACAATTCAACATTTTATCAAATTCATTGTTTCCACAGCATGATAGCAAAGTTTGAATGCATGGATATGTCAGTTGTTTGAGAAACTGTCTTGTCTGTCGCATCAAAGTTGATGATTATGGCGTAAAATACAAAAATCTCATTTAACACAACCTTGTTACTACACATGACACGAAATCTGGTTCATCATTGTGTCACAATGTAAAGTTCTGTGTGAATCCGCTTTCGTATCGAATGAAGCGCTGGTAACACATTATGTTTTAATTTTGCATAGGTGTGTAATACTTGATGCACTAAAGCCACTTACAATTAAATTATTTCTATGCGAGGTGCCAAAAACAACGTCACTGCCAAGTGATGAAATGTGTCTTAATTCAGCAGAATTCATGGTTACTGTCACCTACACTACACTTGACACAAAATCATAGTGTCTCATGAAACTCTGTTCTTCCAGTTATGATAAGTACATCTATTTTTATTTCTGAAAAAAAAATATGTAAAATCATTACAATAATCATTGCACAAAGACCAAACTTTCTTAGTATCTAAAAAGGACACTTGTAATAAAGATCGACACGCCAGCAGTTGACACCCATGACCACTACTTTTTTTTAAAGAACTGCAAGCAGAAGCAACAGATAGTGTGTATGTGTGTGTGTGTGTGTGTGTGTGTTGTGTGTGTGTGTGTGTTTTCTGTGAAGAACAAGAAATCTACAATGCTGATTAAATGTGGTTTGTACAACATTTCGACGATTGCATTTCTTGTTCGTTTCTAATCAATGAAGCCAAGTGGGTGGTGAATGGGGGGGGGGGGGGGGGGGGGGGAATTAACAGGATTTGTAAAGAGCTTTCAGTCCTAGACAATGATAAATGATTAATTGCTAAAATTCAGTGCGCTTCCTTTGAAAGTGATGGTGGTGTCATATGTAACGCAGTTACACTTTATGGAAATGGTCACATACTTCTTGAAAGAAAATGAACAATCTTTATTTGCCATATTCATTTCATTTTTTGGATCAGGAGAAAAGAGCACATACCATATTTGGCAAGCAGTTGTTCTTGCATGAGTCACAGTAAATTACTAATGAATGAAGTGTAACTGTGTTACTGTGTCACATAAACGAGTCAATGCTGGTATCACAGGCAGAAGGGTGATAGCATCTAATCTGTTCATGCCCACTTCTAATGTCTGCTAATAGGCAGCCTATGACCAGTTTTGATTTTTGTACAAATAAAGTATTTTACTACTGATGTGGTGTCAACACGTAACGCAGTTACTGTTCCAACACCTTAGGTCTTCCCATGGGCATAACATAGCAACAAGTAATGTCACCGACTCCTTTCTTTTAGGGGATGCCTTTGCTTACCTTGAGATAACAAGTTACAAGTTTTCACACGTATGTAGCCATTTTGAATTTTGATACTTGGTCGTTCCTTCAACTACCAGAAGCGAAGAATGACTCAATTGCCTGTTTTAAATGTGCATACCCATATGACAAGAAATCATAGAAACAGTCTGATGTTGTAAAAACTGGATTGCATTCTCCGAGTCTAACACACAAAGCGGACTTCACTAAGTTCCTTGCTCTGTGCACTGAGTACATTACTCTGTCACACATGACTCAGGCCTCTAACGGAAAATGACTTACAATATTATACCAGGTTAGTGATGTCGCTTTTTTTTTTCTAACACCATCACAGGCTCTGACCATTCTATTCAGTGAAATTTAACTCTTTTCCGAGACTAAATTTTCAAATTTTCACAGAAAAGTATCTCTTCCTATGCCTCCAGTCCTGAGTTCTGTCAATAATACCTACATTAAAAATCAGATCATATGTGAACAATGTTTATCTCAACAATACTGACCACATCAAATGATCATTTCCGCTTCAGCTATCACCTTACAAAAATCATAATCATGAACATATGAAATATGGTAATTCTGACTCTCCTTACTCAACCATATACTGATCCTCGACTGACCAATCATCACACATGAAACTTACCAAACATGCCCTGTGGACATCCGTGGCAAAAGAGGCAGAAACACTGTCAAACATTCATGACCTGTTATTCGTTTCACAGTATGGTGGCTGTGTGAATGGCAACCAGCAGATACATCAGCAAACAAAACTAGACTTCACCCCATCCATCTCAAAAACATAAAGTTCTCCATTTCATCAACTGATCAGTATCCATAAGCCTATGTCCTCTGTCCCTAAAAAAAATCCCTGAAACAATAACAGACCATCAGACCCTAAATGACTCCAAAATAGTCACCCTCTTTCCCAACCGATTCTCTAAATCAATGCAGTTGCCCCATCTCCTTGCAGTTGCCCTATCGCCAGCACCAACACAACAGCACTGCAACTCCATGCTGACATATTAACACTCACTGATTTCCTCCAATGAATGCTATCCCTCACTCAATGCCATCACCCCATTCCTCCAATGATCCCCCTAGCTTGTTGTTCCTCGCGTATCTCCCGCTTCCAGCGATAGAAGGTACGCAGGGACACTTTTGGAAAACGGGCTAGGAACTCCTGAACATCGACATCAGGGTTCTGTTCCACAAACATGTACTCTTCCCGCTGAAGTTTGCGCTGTCGCTGAGAACTGTGCCCCGAAGTGTCCAGCCCTGAAGTGTCCAGCCCCCGTTCTTCTAGGCCAGCCTGGGCCTCCTCAAATCCCACACTTGCCTGAATGTCCTGGGGACCACTGGCCTCCCCTTCTTCTACATGATACAGGCTACCACTGGGTGGTTCTGAGGGTGCTGAAGGAGAAATGGAGGGGTAGAGGTGGGAGGTGGTAGGATACATGGGAGTAGGGCTGGCACTGGTGCTTGAAGCGGCCATTGCTTTTCGCAGAGTGTTTCCAACAATGCCAGCCAGGGCTGTAGAGAAGTTGCTGCTGATGGCAGTGGAAGTGGTGGTGACGACTGTTGTGTGGGGATAGAGAGGAACAGGGGGAGCGTTGGCAGTGGAGGCCACAGGGGTGGTTTGAGGAAGACGGTTCTGAAACATGGCGTTCAGACGACTGAGGTTTGACAAGTTGGACACAGTCTCTGTGAAGGAGGGAAGTGGGGTGTTAGGAGAGGTCTCCTGTTTGATGCTGACAGCAGTTGGGGTGATTACACTTAGCCCCTCCTTGCTCCCCGCTGAATGACTGGACTGCAAGTGCGAGGACTGGGTGGGAACAGGTGTGGTACCCGAGTACACTCCCTGATGAGTGGACTCTCCTTCAGCTGCATGCAACACAGTGGAATCAGATATTCCATCCTGTTTATCACTGGTCCTGGTGTTCGCCGCCTGTGCAAACGAAGCCTCTGAGCTGGATGAGTAAGCTGACTGCATAACAGGAAGGCAAGAGGTGGCGGTGTCCGGAACTGACTGGGAATGAGACAGGTAGTATGTCTCTCCACCCGACTTTTCACTGAGGACATTGGCCTTGAGGATGTTGAATATGTTCTCTTTCACATCAGGAAAGAGCCTGTTAAAGTCTTCAAAGTTGGTGGAGGGGATGTTGCGGATGTACTCCATCCGGACATCCACACCCTTCTTCCACTGCTGAAACATATCCATGGACACAGAGGGGAAGAGAGCAGACAGGCCTTTGAAGTCTATTGTGGGGTGACTCTGATAGTAGTCATAGGCCATCCACATCAGCTCCAACTGTTTACTGTTACGAGACTTGCCCACTTCACTGCTACCTGACCCACCTCCCTGGGAAGCCGTTGATGCTGCAGACTGAGCATGCCCCCCAGATGATTGAGACAATTCACTTTGAGCTCTTTCAGAATCCTCCCCAGTGCTGTGGCTACGAGAACTGTCCATACAGCTTTCCCAATCACGCCACACCTTGAACACATACTCTGGTACATCTCGGGCATGACGTGAAAAGGTTGCATAATCTAACTGTGGGTCTGCACGGATGGCAGCGCGCCAGTCTCTGATGTGTGCCCGCCAGCGGTAGAAAGTTCGCTGAGACACAGTGCCAAAGCGTCGCGCAAACTCTGCATAGTCCATTGCAGGATTCAACATCACTTCAATGAACTCATCCCTGGTTTGGCGCCGTGCTTTAGCAGCATAAATTTCATCTCCTTCACCACCCATTAATGAGAAACTCTCCTCTGCTGATTCCACTGAAGGTCTGAGTGCAATGCTGGACCTGTCTTGAGATGACCCATCCACAGACCCACCATCAGACACAGTCTGAGAGTTCAGCCTGGAGCTGTCTGTGCCATCATGCTGCTCTGTGCCATGACTCCCATAGCGACTCCCCGGGTCACTGTCCATCTTGCGTTCCAAGTGCGGCTGAATTTTCTCCGCCTGGATCATCTGCTGCCACATGCTGAAAGCCTGGAATGACACCCCAGGCACAGCTGATGCAATGTCATCATACGAAACGTCTGGGTGCTTCCTCATGTACTCCATCACATGCCGCACCTCTGCCTTCCAGCGAAAAAAGGTGCGTTGAGTTACACTGGGGAAGGTGCGGTTCATCTCAGCATAGTCCAGAAATGGGTTCATGTGCACCAGCAGCTGCTCCTGACGACATGGACTCCTTCCACCTGCCAGATCACTGTGAGACTGACGGCTGTCCTCAGAAGGATCGTGGCTGTCATCATGGGCAACACCAGAACCTCTCTGACCGTCGGCCACGCACTGCTGGATGGCAGGCTCCCTTTCTTCAGCCACAGATTCTACACAAAAACAACATTCAACTCCTATGAATGCAGAGTAATGTATGCATGCACTAGAGTACAATTTCAAAATTGACAACAGCACCATTTGTTATTCAGAGAAGCAGAACAACATCAATTAGTTTTCATGCCTTCCATCCTTTCAAGTTACTGTTCTTGGTGTGTCATACCCCTGATCCTTTTTTATATAATTTTGTCTTTTTTTTTTCTTCTAAAGGATGACGTTTTGTTTCACTGCAGTGTATAAAAAGTGGAAGCACCAATCATTTCATTTCAAACAAAAATGTAAGAACTTCACTGACGAGCTAAACAAACAAATCCCTCTGATGCAAATATAGGCAAGCAAATTAAAGGGAACGCACAGTGTGATCATACTACTCATACAACCAAGATATCTCTAATCACAAATTAAGTAAATCAACCTTTACCTTTGAAGTATACACAGAAAAAAAAAACATACACATAAGTGGGTGCGTTTTCTTCATGCCCCTTCTTTGTTTATAGATACACCTTAAAACTCAGGCTTTCCATTAGAACATTTCCAGTTTCAAGGTGGTGTACCCCTATTCTCACTTGTACATGATGTGAAAAAGGGCAACTGGAGACACTTGTCTATATCATCATGTCCAAGCAGAGGTTCCTATAAATCAGTACATAACCAGTTTTTTATTGGTAAATTTTTGCCGTGTACTTCACTTGTACACAATGACAGCTCTGGTACCACTTACTGGCTTGCAGATACAACCCCCCTATGTGGCTGGCATGTTGTAAGCAAACAAAGCTTCCCTCTCATAATCATATTGTACCCTACAGCTTCTTTTTTGACGCTGGAAACTTGCTCAGAGGTATTGACCACTACCCTCTTTTCCTCGCATCCCTCCCTTCCAACCACTACCCCTGCCACCCACCTGAACCCTTCCCTCCTCTCCTTCCGCTAATCAGACGGATCTTCAGGCCTCATCTCTCGCCGTCAATGTTTCATTTACTATCTATGGGTGAGGAAGGGGACGACAGGAAGTATGGGGGAAGCAACAGGAATTTGTATTTCAGTGGAATAAACCTCCTGTGTAGCTTTTCTTGCAAATTTTATTTTGTTTCTGATTTCAATCGTTTTAAGCCCATTTTCCTTTACTCTAAAACATAGAACATGCATATCAAGTCACATATGGAGCAACAACCTTTCAAATCAGACTGATTTAAGCTTAAAGTTTCAAAGTTACACTCTAAATCTACATCAAGCCTCTATTTTCAGTGTTTCTTATTAATTTTGGAATCCCTCCCACCCCACCCCAAAAAAGACACATCTAATGTAGGTAATATGTTTGCATTGAAAGGTGACATAATCTTTCTCTCTCGTGCGATGTGAACTTGACTCTGCAGGAGTACCTGCAGAAGCATGCCCAAACACATACACATACACATGCACACTAAATTTGCGCACATGCACACACTTTTTACAACACACACAATCAAAGGTGGGTGTTCTATTAGAGTTTAAATATTGTTAACACCTGTTTGTCAGTGGACTGACAGAGGTGATAACTCATTCACAAAATCAATAGCAAATCATGGAATTATGGCAACTTCACACGCTTTTAGCAACTATGGTTTGAGAAGTTTCACCATACAAGTGACGAAAAATAGAAAAAGTACAAGTTACTTTGCTTTGGAGTAAATGGAAACAATATACAATAAATTTTGAATTAAGTGAAGCCAGAGCAAGTTTGGATAGGAAGCTGCTCTGGTTGTTTACACCACCGATCCAGAATTTAGCCCAACAGTTGGTTCTAAGTTGATCATACCAGCTGTTACCATGTACCAGTAGTTTTAAAAGCTTAACACAAGTTACAGGTTTGCCAATGCTTTCTCACTTCACCACCCTTTTTTCTGTGTGTGTGTGTGTGTGTGTGTGTGTGTGTGTGTGTGTGTGTGTGTGTGCGTGTGTGTGTGTGTGTGTCTAAGACAGAACTCCTTCAAAATAACTTCATTCATTATCAACAACACACACAAAGGAAAACTTTTTTTCTGTCAGCGTGTCTGTTTGTCCAAGACAGAATTCCATCAAAATAACTTCATTCAATACCTACGATGCACACAAAGGAAAACTTTTTTCAAAATGCAAGCAGTTGCATTCTACTGAGAAAGGCATATTTCCTCAAACTAACATTGCTGCTTCTGGTTGAGGTTCAAGCTCTCACATCAGTCTGTCAAACTAGATGTATCTGACACATACGTGACGCACAGACGTACCTACAGGCAAACGTTTTGTTGCCGTTTTCTATCCTCGGTCTAAAATTTCAAAACATACATGTGGAAACTTTCATTACATGTATTACAAACTAACACGCTGCATGGGAAGCCCTGCCTACACACTGTGTAAGATACCTCCCTGAACACTGTTCTGGATATCATATACAGTGCTCTACACAGTGCCCAGTACAACAGTGGCTCAATACAGTGCCCTGCACATGATTTCCCTTTACACTGACCTGCACCACCTGTGGCACTGTACACTGCTATGCATACTGGGCTGTGCACCTCCCCATATGCCTGTGGTCCTGACACACAAAACGACCCATGCACTTCGCCCTGTTTACAGCTTTTTACATCAGTATCCACTGCCCTAAACTCTGCCCTACACACTGTCTTGTTCCATACACCATTACGCACACAAACCTGCATGTGGTTGTAGTTGCTGCTGCTGGGACAACACAAGTAAGCTGTCAGCTGCTTCCTCCCCTCTCACTTGTGCTGCACTGCTGCCCTCTGCTTCCTGTTGACTCTCCTCCTTCACCAGCCTCTGCCAGGAGGCAAACATCTCCTCCGTCAGCTCTGGGAAACGCTCCCTCAGCACAGGAAACTGTTCCTGGAAACCCTGCAGACTGAGGGTGGGTTTGGAGCGCAGCATGTTGATGGCGTCACGAACCTGCCGGCGCCAGCGGTAAAATGTCCGCACAGAGATGTTGGGGTAGTATGTGGTGAACGTCGAGAAGTCAACAGAAGGATAGCGCTGAACAAACAGGTACTCCTCCCGACTGCTTTTGTATTGTTTCCTAGGTGACGGACCCGCTGGGGATTCGTGTGCCAGCTCTCGCAACCTGTCCTCATGCAGTTTGTCACTGTCCCCATTTCTGGCAACGCCTTCTTCCATGCTAATGGCGTCTGCGCCAACGCTGGAGTCTCGTGACTGGCAGCCGCTGGGAGCAGGACTAGGTGAGGTCAGCTGAGGGTGGACTGAGGCTGGGGGCTGGGTGGGGGCCAAGGTCTGCACAGAGGGCTCGTCTGATGAATCCTGGACGCCCATGATCAGGCGGGAATGTCCTTGCTGCACCCGTTCCCGCCAGGAGCTCAAAATCTCATCAGGTACGTTGGGGAAGTAGAGTTCAAAGCGACCGTCACTGCAATTTGGTTCCCTCTCCAGAAACGCCAGTGCAGAGGATACCTGCGCACATACACACACAGAAAAACACACACACACACACACATGCACATACACATGCACACACATATATACATCCATACAAACTGTTATATGTGCATATGTGTACAGTGTGCATTGTTTTCTGACAACCTCATTCCAACAAAAATTTGTTCTGTATTCATGATGAAACTGCTCCACATCTCGCCAACAAAACCTGTGTGCAGCAAGAAATAGTTATATTCTAATAATCCCATAGGTGAGGCAAGAAGAGATTTACAGTAAACAGAAATACAGAGAATAAGTATGCTCCAAAGGGCAAAGGGTAAAAAGGTACACAACTCCATATAAATATTTTTGATGAACTGAAGACTGGGGGGGGGGGGAGAGAGGACAGCAGTCTCATCTTCCTTGCCACCTCCGTGGCTTTGCATCCATGCCATCCATTCCAGCTCCCTGCCCAATCAGGTTTGCCCTGCCACAGCTCCAACACCAGCAATCCACAGGGAGCAATCAAGTCATTGTGAGGCAGCCCACCAAAGAAAGAATTTGGTACTTTTTTGATGCTGATTAATACGGAGAGGGACAATGAAGATGATGCTGTGGAGATCCATTCAGTCTGAGAATAAAAGACAGGGCTGTTCTTTACATTTGCTTTCACAATATATCCTGACGTCAATCAGGCCTGAGAGACAGACATCTGTAGTGTTGATCTCAAAATATGACCAACACTCTCAGAGATGCAACTGTTAACCGTAAATGTGGATGAAACTCAACTATGTGGTTCCAGCCTTCATCTGAACTCATTGCAATCTCAGCTCTGGGTAGAAACTATTCAGGCAGAAACCCCCCACAAATAGATGACTCTTAAAGGATTCAAAACTATTATTTTCCACCCTGCAATCCACAACATTAACCATTGCGCCACGGCAGCGAAATCAATGTTCCTTACCTTTGGAGTTGTATGCCTTTCACGGTTTTGTAAAGGGAGCTACAGTTTAATAACTTTATTTTCTGTTTTTCATCTGTAATAACTTACGTTTCAAAAGACGTATATATATAGGGATACAATTTGTTCAAGTCAAAA
Organism: Conus canariensis; assembly: GCA_033310375.1. Classification (NCBI taxonomy): domain Eukaryota; kingdom Metazoa; phylum Mollusca; class Gastropoda; order Neogastropoda; family Conidae; genus Conus; species Conus canariensis. The sequence continues at coordinate 43,866,181 of CM065716.1, read as the reverse complement.
ATATAACTTGTACATTAACCCGTTCACTGCCTGAAAATATTACAAACAACGGCTTTCCCAGTGCCAGGGAAATCTAATGATTTGGGGGTAATAATTAACAAAAAAATTCTAGCTCAAAAACTACAAAAGATATAAAAATGAAATATATATAATTTTTGAAGGAAACTGAATGAAGACTTTGAATATGGGCTTCTGTTGTTTTAATTTTGATAATAAAAAAATATTAGGCATTTAGATTTGGATATATTTTTTTGCACGATCAAAAACGTATGTATTTACCACTACAGCTTCACATCCAAAAAAGAACACAAAGCAAAAAAGTTGAAAATAAAGTTTGTATTGTCACACTACACCTGTAAACGAAAGTAAAACAGTTTAGAAGTCTACCAAGACGCTCACACTCTAAGCAGACAGGTCAGTCCACGACCACGCCCCCCTCTCCCCACCACGCCCCCTTGCTGGACTTCAACCCTCTCTTTCACTCCTCCTCTTCCCCTACCTTTCCCTCTGCCCCGTGTCACGCCGCGAGCAGGCCGCACTCCCCTCTCGCGCTGACTATCATGTCACTGGCCACTGGCACACAGTGCAGAGTACACACTAGGCTAGCACGTTCGACGCTGGCAAACCAGTCAGCTGAACACACACTGAGGTCGCACAGCCCGACTCAACAACTGACGAATATGGTCGGCAATTCCATCACTATCATCATCTCACCTTCATGCTCGAGTGAGTCGTTGAATAAAAGATTATTGTCTTTGTCAAAAATGATTAGCAGAGCCTGCTCAGCTGTGTAAATACATTGATTTGGTCGCTGCGATTGTCGAAGGTTGCGCCGCCATCTCTGCAAGCGAGACGAAGTGCTGGCTGGTCCATCCAGTCAGTGATGAGAAAAACTGGTCTTTCCCCTCACGTGTGGTCATTTGCATATCATTTTAATACTACAGACATATAAGGCTTACTACGCACACTCTATTTGAGTCCGTTGATAGAAATAGTAACGAATGAAAATTCAAGAAAAATGCATGATGTCAGTGGACGGCCCACAGGCACTGGGAAAGCATTTTTACTGCGGCGTCAGCTGACAGCTTAAAGGCACTCTTCGGGTTAACTTCCAAAGACAGCACCATAACTCTTTTGCACAATGAGTATACATATGTACAGAATCAGAACCACAGAAAGAAAAACAAACCTTGAGGTAAATTATCATTACTCACCAGCCGCCATGGCAAAGTGGTTAGCATCATGGACTCCCAGTTGGGAGGTCGTGGGTTCGGTTCCCATCAGTCACGTGGGATTTTTCAGCCCAGGCCGGCTCCTACCCTAAGTTGAGTTTGCTACAAGCTCAGTTGGGAAGACTGGGACTACAGTCAAGTTTCATCCACTAAATGGATGCATCTCTGAGAGTGCTGCTCAAATTTCCTGAACATCACTGCAGGTGTCTGTATCTCTGGGGCCTGGTTGACGACAGGATATCTTATGGAAGTAAACGTAGAGTACAGCTCTGTCATGCAGTCTCAGACTGGAATGGAAATCCATAGCGTCATCTTCATCATCCTTTTTCTCATTGATCAACATTTTTTAAAAAGACTTAAGGCCTGTGGCCCTTCATTCCCTGCTCTCATGGTGACCTCAGTTTTGATATCCTCTCCACGTCTATGGCCTCGGTATCGGCAAATTCATGGCAGCTTTCATTGGACGGACATGGTGGCGCCCTCTGGAGGGAGAGCTCACTCACCCCGGCCCTGCGACTAACCAATTATTGTCATCAGTAGGGGGCTTAGTAGGTGGTGTCTTGCGCATGTTGGATCAGAACTGGCTCTACTGAACACCACAAAGTGACTCGGCAGCAGTGCAGCGTCTCCTCCAGCGGGTTGCCTATTGTTTGACTTGACACTGACAACTCCTTGTGGATTGCCGGTGCTGGGGCTGCAGCAGGACGAGCCCAGCGGTGGCTGTGGAAGGGGGGCTCAGAATGAAAGGCGTGGGTGCAATGCAAATGAGGTGGCATAGAAGACGGGACAACAACAACAACAACAACAAAAAATCATTACTCACTTTGCGCCTCCAGCGCCCGTAACGCTGTGCAGACACGCCAGGGAAGATACGAGTCAAGGCAAGGTAAGGCGTGTCAGGGTTGAGGAGGTAGAAGTAGTGCTCTGGCTTCAGACTCTGTCTCCGCCCACGATGGGTTATTGTCCCCTGCCCATTTCCTCCCGCTTCCGCAACCTGGGGACTGGGACTTCCCTCATCATCTCCCACCTTGTCCGAGACATTGGAGAGACCAGTTTCAATGGTGCTGGATGATTCAGATTCTACCCTCCTGTTTCCGTCACTGTCTGTGAATCGATCGGACACTGAAGCTTTCTCCATGGACTGGTCCTTATCTGTGTCTTGATCTACACCAGAGCCATCTCGCAGACTTGAGAATGTGGCCGTCAGTGAAGGATTGGACATGATGCTCAAGGGAGACCAAAAGGGCAACGCTACCTGTCCCATCAAAGGGGCGTAAGAGGCATACCAGGCGGCTAGGTCAGGATTGATGCTCTTGCTTCCTGTCTGGCTTGCCAGAAGACTAACAGGGGGCAGGGTAGGGGCAGCAGCAGCAAGGGTGGAAGAGGCAGACACCAAGCTGTTGCAGGTGGATATAAAGTGACTGGAGTTTGTCATCAGCATCAAGTGGGCTTTCCACAGACTGTACACGTCCTGTGTCACCGATGCCTGCTTCCGGAACTCCTGATAGGTCATCTGACAACACACAGCATGGCATGTGTGTGGTGCTACGCCATCCATGTGGACAATGCATCTCTTTGTGCGCCAGACTTTTACTGATTAAAGGGTGATACAAGTGCTAGTCTTGCCAAGTTCATTCAGGTTCTGCATGCAGCTCAGACACACGCATACACAAACTAACCGCAGCAAGGAAGTTGTTCTTCATTTCAAAAGAAAAAAAAAAGTTAAAAGAATTCACAATGATTAAAAAAACTCAAGGCAGACAGGGAAAAAATGTGTCCAAGGTTGTGCTCCAGATTATCTGAAGGACTTAGTCCATTTAAAACATCATCATCATCAATACAAACTGCGTTCATCTGTTGATGCAACCGCTTTACAAGATCGTCCTGCCAATAGCCAAAAGACATTAGGTGACAGATGCTTCTCGCATGCTGCCCCCTCCATCTGGAACACTATCCCTGCAGAAATAAGAGAAACTAATTCCGCTGACTCCTTCAAATGCTCTCTGAAAACCCACATCTTCCAGAAAGTTTACAATTAGTTCCATTTCGCTGTCAATCTATGGGCACGTGTGTGTGTGTGTGTGTGTGTGTGTGTGTGTGTGTGTGTGTGTGTGTGTGTGTGTGTGTGTGTGTGTGTGTGCGAGTGTATGTGTGTGTGTGGGTGTGGGTGTGTGTGTGTGTGCGTTGTCTATTTTTGCTTTAATTGTTTATATATATGAAATTTGTAATGGGCCGCGTGCTCTGTTCAACAGAGAAGTGTGCACATAAAAATGTTCATTATTATTATTATTATTATTATTACTACCATTTAAGGCTTTAGCACTCCCATGACAGCAACCTGAGCTGCATACTCCAGGCTGTGTCCCAAGAGGCGTCTGTCAAGGGAGCAAAACCTCTCACAAAGGGGCCTCAAGCGCTTTAATTAGTTTAAACAACAAGAATGTGCACGTAGTGGAGAGACAGGTGATCAACTAAATGGCAGCAGAGCCCTCCTCTACCACATACAGTCGAACTGTGTCAAGGAGATTGAAGTGGTTAGGTGATAGTTGGCACTTAAGGTAATTTGGGCCCCTCCTGAGTTTGAACTTTCCAGATAGCAAAAGGGCAGAAAATTTATCCAACAGGACCTCAGAGTATCAACTGAGTACCAAAGACACAGTTGTTTTGTAAACAGACCTTGGAGAACAGGAGTCTTGGGCTTGTTCAGATGGTAATGCTGTGGGGCACCGTGTTGATGCTGGCTGAATGCATGTGGATGTCACTGTCGTAGCTTTTATAGGATAATTACTGCGTGAAAGTGGCTTCCGGAGTCGGCAGGAATTTTCTATGTCCATTCGGTGCAAAGTGGTAGTTTGCTAAGCAATTTGGTAGGAATGTGTGTAAATGCTGGAATGTGGAGGAATGTAGCAAGAGGGGAAATCAGTGTACTTGTGAACAAGGTGGTAGAGAAGCAACATGGACAAAGGCATGCCCAAAGGGATATCCTTTGTGTCCATCCCTATATAAACTGAGGAGAGAACAACACCAAGGGAGAGAAGAGAACACCACCACAGTAGAGAGAAGAACAGAGGAGAGTGAGAGGTAAGAGTGAGCAGGACAGAGCAGGGTTGGAAGAAACATGGTCTGGGCAAGAGAAGTGACAGCAAGGTCTTAGGCATAAAAGACAAGCTGAGAAAGAAAGACCAAGTTCAAAATCCAGGGGAGGGTGAAAGAGATAAAGAAAAAGATTTCTATGTCGAGTTCACAGAGATGACTACGGAGACCCAGTCCTGGAGCCTGGTGCCAGTCAACCAAGGGCGTCATGATCACCCAGTGCTGAAGAAACTTAGAGTGACTTGTTTGAGAGCTGTGGTGTGGTGTGCAAGTGTGTGTGTGGAAACCTGGCCAGGTACGAAGCCTTTTTAGTTTGAAACCCAGGATTAGGAAGTATTGATCTCTTATGTTTTGTTTATTCCATTTTATGCAATCAAATTTTTCATGTGTAATTATAAGTCATGTAGAAACTGTATTACTTGTTCTCAGTGTGTTACAAGAGAAACGAATGCATGACATCCCATTCCCAGAGACAGTGACTATTTGGTGGGTGCATGAGTGCGCATATGCGTGCATGAGTGCAGAGATAACCTTTGTGTGTTAAGCCTGACTAATACATCAACTTAGTTCACTTAGTTAAATAAGCAAGACCATCATGATTTCCCCCTTCATGGACAGCGACCAACTACAGACTCTCCATGACCAACTTGCAGCCACTACAGGCCAATTAGAGCAAACTTCCTCCACAGAGAACACCCTCTACTGTACAGCAAAGACCGCCTTCGATACCAAAGAAGCTCACAAGTCATGGCAGGAGAAGACAGGCACTCTGAACATGGAGAAAGACACACATAAATTCTTCTGGAATCTGACAAAGATCCTCAATGGTGAACAGTACCATGCACCAAGAGCAGCTCTCCTGAAAGATGGCGGCCAGATTTACACAGGAAGGAAGGCACCTGCCCTGCTTGCAGACAACTTTCAACAAGACAGCTTTCTCAATGTGCCCAGGGAGAAGACTGCTGACATCAGAATGAAAATCAAGACGGGACTGAGGAAGCAGATACCAACTCCCAGCATGACCTCCAAACTCACCATCAAAGAACTAAACTGTGCCATTAAGCAGCTGAAGATGAAAAAAAAAAATCGCTAAGCAAGGACGGGATAACCAACGAAATGATTCGTCACTTGGAGACTATACCTAGGTAGCGGCAGCCAAAATTTGAATTGCAAATTGCATATTTCTGTTTGTGTTTTTTAAATAGAACTTTTAAAGCAAAACAAAGTAAAAAAAAAAAAAAATTACTGCTCTATCTTTATTACTTTTTGAGATATCGACATTTTAATATTGCATTTGCCGAACCTTTCGCATGTAACAGTGTGACATGGCATCTTTGAAGCCTCCCAGCAAGAACACTGTGCATGTGAGACATAAGATATTATGCATTTGGAGAGTGTGTACCATATACTCTTAGCACACAAATTTACAGGGCTGTCCAAAACAAATTGCCTCTTTTGCTTGTGGTAAAAAATGGCACTTCATGCAATTCCGGAAACGTCAAATCGGCACGAGGTGCCATGTTTGGGGACCTACAGATTTTAGAGAATGACATCAAATAGTAATTTCTTTAGATTTTTTGAGTTACCAGTTTGCATAGACAGCCTAATTTTTTTCAGCTCAATGGGTCTGTAAATTTTCTGTCTAATGAGGTGTAAATATGCTTAGAAAGGCCAAAACGTACAGTGGCAAATTGGCCGTAGATCGACAAAATTAGAAAAATGGACATAATTCCTGAACTAATACAGATTTTCACTTCAAACTTGGTGGTTGTATTCTAAATGGTATCTTTTGTCTTTTAAATGTTAAATGACAGAAATCAAGCAAAAAATACCTGCATTATCCATTTTAAATGATGCTTAGGGGACCTAAAATCCACAGACGTCAACAGGAAATTGCAATGTTTTCCAAACCACTTGTCATATCCCTCTCAAATTTTAACCAGATATCTAAAATGGTGGTATGCATAATTTAAACTATTGAAAGCCTTCACAGACAAAACTTTTTGCTTATTTAGATTGTCTTAATAATCTACTACCAATACTAGTGTAAAGATCTCAAACCCAAAATCATTATTTTTGAAAATGATGTCAACAGGCTCACCGATAGCTGAACTCACTGAAAAGAAAATTCTTCACAAGTCCTACCTTTCAAATAACACCTTAGGTCACTTACAACAGACATTTCTTGAAAGAAGCAAATCAGAGATGATTTTCAAACAGGAAACGTTTGAAAGCATCATATCTCTGGCTTAGATCATTTGGCCAGTCCACAACAAAAGACCTCCCAGATGAAGATGGGGCCAGGGTGAGGTTGGAAGCAAACACCACTGAGGAGCTGATAGGATATACATCAAGTGAGTGGGGCCATCGGTACACATGGCGGCATTGGCACCGCTACCCACAGTCGCCTTGGTCATGAAGTTCACCTCCCCTTGATCCTCACTCAGTGTTGTGCACTGCCCCTATGAAGAAGTCATCTTCAAAGTAGACAGCAATGAGCTCCTCTGGCTGCCTGAATTGATATTTGAACTGCTCAAAGTTGTGTGCTGTCTGCTCTTCTTTATTATGATCCTCATCAGAGTTGGGATGATCTTCACTCTGATCAGAGTCATCCTCAGAAGAATCTGATATTTCTCTGCGTGGACGCTTGTTCGGCTGAACTTCTGGCTGGATTGCTGAAAGGAAAATTTCAAGCATTTGACTTCCATTGTTATTTTGCATGCTTCTCAGATGCGTGCACCTGTGTCAGTGTGGGGGAAAAAAAGAAAGGATGGGAGGAAGAGGTGTTTGTGAGCTTCAGTGTGTGTGTAGTGTGTGTGTGTGCGTGCAAGTGTGTGTGTGTGTGTGTGTGTGTGTGTGTGTGTGTGTCTGTGTGTGTGTGTGTGTGTGTGTGTGTGTGTGTGTGTGTGTGTGTGTGTGTGTGTGTGTGCAAGTGTGCGTTTGTGTGTGTGTGTGTGCAAGTGTGTGTTTGTGTGTGTGTGTGTGTGCAAGTGTGTGTTTGCGTGTCTGTGTGTGTGTGTGTGTGTGTGTGTGTGTGTGTGTGTGTACATGTGCACCTATATCATGTGATTGTGAGTGTGTTTTCAAGACATTATAGACATTTGCTATATAACCTTTTTACAATGTTGAAGTGAATGAGATTTACTGGAGGATAATCTAAATGATCACAATTTAACACGGAACATTTCTTTAGTACTTTTCTCACCATACATTTATATAAATACTAGAAAGCTCAAAGTACCTTAACAACAGCAACAAGAAAAGCAAACTAAAACACTCATTCACTCACACACACAATCGATCATGTATTTTTTTAATGCAGTCTTTTTTCATAAAATGTATGTTCTTTTCGTGACCGTGTTGTATAAGGGGGAGAGGGAGGGGGAGAGAGAGAGAGAGAGAGAGAGAGAGAGAGAGAGAATAAACGGAATGATGTGGTGGGCTCATACACGTGAGAAAAATCCAACAAGTACTACTGCTCCTTCTTCAATACTATTACAAAATACACAATCGATGACAGAAATCAACAGACCATTGCATGAAAACAAAAAAATAAACAATCACTATGCGCATTAACTTCGAAGAAAAATGCACGAACACGGCCGTGCAAGATCGACCAGATCGTTTTGTTACTTGTGACCAAAATCATTCCACTTCCGGTAATCGATACTGTCAAATAATTTAATAAAATATGCCCCAAACTTTTATTATATAAAACATAACACATACGATTTGACAATGTGCAATCTTGAAATGATATTTAGTTAATGTTTAGGTAAAATGAGCCTTCCAATAAAATTAAATCAACTTCGATAGGAAGACAACAAGAGTACAGCACGTGTTTCCTAACACTTTCACTTGATCACTTCTAATTCAAAACTAACCATAATCTGGTCATTCTAAACCGATCATTTATTTGAAAGATGTGCTAAAATAATCGATCTGCCATTATCACAAATAAAACTTACCATAAAGATCCTGAACACGGAGTCCCATTCATTCGAAGCGATGTGTCGTTCCGACGCACTTGCCATGTTGGTCGCCATTGTGATTGCATTGTTGTGACTCGCGAATTTCCGCACACTCGCTTTTCCCGGCTTGCGATTGGTGGATATTGCACGGACAGAGCTAATTTGCATACCGCTGTGTAGCACTTGAAATCCTCTTTCCAGCGCACCCTAAGATGATATATCTTTATTCAGTATTTTTTGGAGATAAAGTAGTTTAAAGTTTACCCAATTTTTCAACTCATTTTCTCAAATTAATACTGGACTTTAATTATTTTGAAACTTATACTGTTTTAAAGAGGAATCTTTCATCTTTATTATGAAACTATTTTTAGATCACTCTGTCCAGCATGTGTAAAGCGAGTCGAGATTTTCCAACACGTACCAACTTTGGGTTCGGCGGACATCAGCAATTTCGCTGACGGCGAAGCTGACTTTTCTTTTCAGGGGTATTTTTCATTTAGATTTTCTCTCTCTCACGCATTCATGACAAAAATGAAAATACATGAGAATAAAAGTAGATAAATAAAGGTTTATTCAGAATCAAAAAGCATCGTTATAGATACAGTATTACACCAGTACTGCCTGATTGAAGTTGGCCTATTTTCACCTAAAATCAGCCTTTCCCTCACTGCTGACAGAGGCGTGCCGCTACCTACTATACCAAAAAGAAACTTCTGGACATTTTCAATCAGTCATGGGATACAAGGTATGAGCCTTCTTTCTGCATTAGTCAAAGCCTCTCTCAGGACTCAAAGAACATAGTCTTTGATTCAGGGAGAAGTGTCCTCTCATCCTGGCAGGAAGTGAACTGTAGGATGGCAGTGACTTGGTCATATGTCATAGGATTTCAGCTTTCTGTCCAGCTCAGGATAAAACTCTGCCTCTTCAATCCGTGCTTCATCGATTCATCCTTACATGCTTAGGATTGTCTTCCAAATTACTTGAATTTTGCAGCCTCTATTGACAATCTTTGTCTTTCTTCTCAAGACCGCAGTCCTATCAAGGTGTGCATGGCATGCTGTTGATTTTATTGAACCAGTCATGATCCTCCAGGCAGGCTTCTGCACTTGGGTCAATTTTTCTAGGTATCTTAGATCTTGCTGGAGTTCCCAATGATGCTGATTCACACTTAATCTGATGAACCCTAATGAGCATGCACCTGTATGTTGGTAATGTTTATGACTGACTACAGTCATCATTCTGCACTTTGAAAATGAAGAATCTCAAAACTGATTTTAGCATTAATGTTGACACACCACGTTTTTCTCACTGATGTCACTGTCAATTTAAGCTTCAATCGATTTCAAACACGTTTGTATAGTCTAGAACAATGTCTGACACACTGTCACTGATTAGGCAGAGCCAGGACCACCAAATACTCTAAAATCATGTTGAACACACTGTCATTTATTACTGCCAATTTTTGTTTTCGTCAATCACACTCAATGCAAGGTGGATAAGAAATACCGGGATCAGTCTCATGCATACTGCAAACAGCACCCACAAGAACTTAATACAACATACTAAAAATGCCCTATCTCAACACTCAACCCCTCCACAATAATCCATCTGGAAACAAAATGAGACTTGCCCTAAATAGGCAAACTGGTATATAAAAAAAATGGCACACATTAGATCAGAGGTCAAGGATAAGCAGAGCAAAGCATCTTTTGCTCTCATAGTAAAACAACCATGTAACCGTAAGTATAAATATAGGCATGCAAAACTGTTTACCATCCCTGTCTCATTTTAATAAATGAATAATGAATAAAACATACCTTCGGATTGGCTTGAAGCTTGAGGAAATCGGAGAAAATTTGTTTCTTCCACATGTAAAACATATGCCTAGGCACTTCTGGGAAAACCTGGAAAAATGCAGATGATAAAGCAGTCACAATTAAAATCGCATATATTATTCCTTCAACACACCAAGAAACAAAGTTATCTGGTCAAAACAGTTTTATATAATTATAAAGTGAGTGAGTGAGTGTTTGTATTGGCACTCTGAATCCCAAAACTTCTTTACTATGCTGTGCAGCTGAATAAATGTAACTGTGGAGTCCCATTAGAATCAGAGTCCCTGCATGTGAGCGTGTATGGGTGAGTGCCTTAGGCCTCCTGGTAGAGTCAAGCGGCAATGACCTTTGTGGGGGTCAGGGGCCGAAACCCCCTGAAGCAATTTTAATTAGTTTTTATAAGCAAGAAATCTTCAGGGTCTGAATAAAAATCACTTCGACTGCTAACATAACATCAAAGTGACATTTTCTTTATAATCTCTTCTGCCTTCTTAATCATAAACTCTTCTGCCCTCTTTATGATAACTGGAAGTTGACTGTGTTCACTTACCTGTACCCAAGTAAAAAGGTATTTGATGGTAGTTTTCAAAATCTCCACACTGCTTTCCATATCACGGAATTTGAGGAAAACCACAACTCCCCTATTTGCATATTTCGGCTCTGGGCAACAAACTAAGCAGCAAGCCTTTCTTTCTACACTTAATTTATGAAACCAAAATGCCTAAGGGTCCAACAGATACAAAACTTCAGACTCTGTGACATGGTCCTTTATTTATAAGGGCAATAAACATGTGCAGACCATTTTAAATGGAAATGATGCTATTCCAACAGCAGTCCAAAAATGGAACAACTTGTTTGAAAATCTGAGCTGGAAACATATTTTTTCACATTATTATAAAACTACTAAAGATGTCAGCTCAGATGGTTTCAAACCAGACTATTACATAGACTACTCCCCACTCAAGAGATATTTATTCAGGATTAAAATTACCGATTCCCCTATTTGCAACTTTTGTAATATGGATGAGCAATACATTTCACACATGTTGTATGACTGTGCTATTGTCAACAGATTTTGGACCGGTTTTGAACATTTGCTTAAAGAAAAATGTCCACATTGCGATTACCTTCAAACTGATAAAGAATTGGTTTTGTTTGGAGTAAAATAAAATATTACAACAGACAAGCCTCTAGATTTTATTCTGCTTCTGGCTAAATTTTATATATACAAGACAAAATTGCAAAATGTACACCCAAATGTCCAGTTATTCATAACATTTCTTAGAAACAGATTGGAATCAGAAAAATATGTATCTTTTTTGAACAACACATATAGAGAATTTGAAGAAAGTTGGCTGCCTTATTCCACAGTTTTTTCTTGATCTTTGAAATACTGTTTCTTTTTATTAACAAAACTCGATAGAGCTCTATGGCTGCTGTCAAAGAATTTTATTTTATTACTTTTTTTTTTTTTCTCTGTTATGGTTATTATCAATCATGCAATCTGTTTTCAATATTTATACTATGTTACAGTACTTAGTCGATTCCTATCAGTATCATACAAGCTGTGTGTGGCATGCCGTGAAAGAAGAAAAGAAGAGAAAAGAGGATGTTGTAGAAACCTACCTTGAGCATCCCGAAGAGGTCTCATCATGCTCTAACTTGTTTCACTCCACATAACTTACTAGGATAAAAACTATACTATGTAAAGATCAACTTTAACTTCTTCTTCTTCCTCGTTCGCCATCCCGTTAGATGAGCAGCCCGGTGTCCTCGATGAAGGCTGCCGTCCGTCGCAGCTCCTCCAGGGTGCCATACAGCTTGGCTTCCACTGCTGTCGGTGTTGGCCAGTACTTTCTCCTGGATGCTGCATACGTCGTACAGACTTGAAGGATGTGGTCAGTTGTCATTGGTCCCTCACTACAAGGGCACTCTCCACTCTGTCCAATGCCAAATTTTGTGTGCATGTGGTGGAGCAGGCGATTGTGTCCAGTCCTCAGGCGGAAGATCTTGACCTGTTCCCGTCGTCCCAGCAAATGGTATGTGTCTTCTGGGTTGTATTTGGGATGCAGGAGGCGCCATTTTATTCCTTGTTGTGCCTTGATGATTGTCTTAATTTCATCGTATGACACCAGGTTGTTGGCCTGCTCCTTCTGTGCACCGTCTTTTGCCAGAATGTCCGCTTTTTTCGTTGCCTCTGATGCCACAGTGTGCTGGTACCCATTGTATCACCACTTTCTCCACTCTGGCACTCAGGGCAACAAGGGCTGAAGTGATATGGTTCTGTTCTTTGCAGCGGGAGTTCTTGAGGGCTTGGAGCACGGAGAGAGCGTCAGAGAAGACCACCACCTGCCCTGTTGTTCTTTTGGAGTTCTGCAAGACTGTTGTGGCTGCCTCACAGAGGGCTTCTCGCTCAGCTCGGAAGTTGGTGGAGTATTTTCCTGTTGGAATTGCAATTTCTTCATCTCCGTCTTTGTATCGGAGGAAGATTCCAGCTCCACCATCCCTCGTTGCCTCTGTGGCGGAGCCATCTGTGAAGACATGGGTCCAGTCTTCTTGGGGATATTGGTTGCAGATGTACTCCATGGCCAGGGCCTTCCTTTGGGTGTCTGACTGTATTCCTCTCTTCTCCACTCCGGGAATGCTGGTGACGACTGTTGGGAACACCTGCCTCTTCCAAGATGGGTGGGTGACATTTGCCGGGATAGGCTTTGCTTCGTGTTCCATCAAGACTGGGCTTTGTCTTTCAAGGCGTCTTGACTGGCAGATGAAGCTGCCTCTTTTCAACCGGCTCTTGGTGGGTCTGCTCATTCTGTTGTTCATTGACTGATACTAGTGATAAAAATATCATGTATATATGCTGTATCGACTATGATAATCAATCTGGTTGCAAAGCAAGAGGACTGCAGGCGAAAATCTAAACAAATCTTAAGGTTCTTGCGCTGAACCCTGTGAAGTGATCTGAAGCGATCAAAGCTAAGTGAATTTTCGTTGTTTTATTCGTTTATGTCTCACCTGATGAAGACCTAAGAGGTCGAAACGCGTTGTGTTTGTCTTGTGACTCGTTTGTCCACGTTCTCTGGGCGGTTCGCTAACATTTATTTAAGATTTGTTATGATAATCAACTAATAACTCTCTCCTGTATCCTACACCTGTGTGTGTGTGTGTGTGTGTGTGTGTGTGTGTGTGTGTGTGTGTGTGTGTCCTTCCGCCTCCTCGTTGTAGTCGTGTATTTGTATACGTATTTATTTATATGTACTGGTATGTGTATTTGTATATACATGTGTGTATGTTTGTATGTGTATATATGTGTATGTATGTGTGTGTATATGTGTATACATATGTGTGTATATGTATGTATGTATGGTGGCTGCTTTGGGGGTGCTGTTGGATTCTCTTTTGAACCCTTGGTGGTGAAAACACCACAGAATTATGAACTGTGGTGGGTCTCTATCTGACACCAAGAGGACAGACACAATCAGCCGTGTCTCCCTGATGAGTCCAATCCAGCGGACGAAAGGCCTAGGAGCAGGCAATACAAATACATGTGCTTTTGAGAGGGATTACGATGGTTCCCTCAGGCAGCTAGTGAAGGGTTTCTCATATTCATAATATATTCCCCCCCATTTTCTTCATTTTTTTTTTCTTTAAAAGTTTAAATCTTTGCCAAGTCATTACTATAATGATTGAAGAATTGTTAGCCTGCACTTGTTTTCCCCCGCTACTTAATTGTTCAGCATTATATATATATATATATATATATATATATATATATTATGTGTGTGTGCATGCTATTTTCTCAAATTCATAGCACCTGGTATTATTGTATTGTCACTATAATGTTCTGTGTTTGTCTGTTTATTTGTAACTGAAAATGCAAAACAAACCTCCTTGTAACTACTACTTTTTTTTTTTTTTTCCTTTTCTCATTCACTCGTTCAAACTGAGTAAAGCGCAAAGAAAAACTGCCACATTGTAACGATTGTAAATTTATTATTCATAATTACACATTTATATATTGGTACATGTACTAGACATGCTCATGTCAAATTATTTGCCAAATCCATGTCGAAGGACGAGTGTGTGGGGAAAGAAAGAGTGAAGGAACTGTGGAGTGGAGGGATAAGAGAGGAGGAATAAAACATGTATTAAAAAAAAAAAAAAAAAAAATGCCTAAGGGTGTGTGACGCATGTTTCATGAACACACTGACTCAGGAAGCTGCCATTCCATATCCAACCATAGCTAGGTCCACTAAAAACGACACTTTTTGTTGTCAAAATGCCCATCTTGCTCAATACTTGTCCTTCTTCTAGCCACTGCCATCATGAATGAAAGGAATGAACAGCGCATGTGTCCAAGTTCTAACAGAAGCAGTAACACTCTGGATAGCCAAGAGAAAGTTTCCCACAACAACACATTCACAGATGATTTTTCTTTCCTTTCTTTTTTTTTTTTTTTTTTTTTTTTTTGTATTTCCTCAAAAGAGCCCTGGGGCATACAGGACCCACATGAGGTGGTAAAAGGTTTATCGTCAAGCGTGTATAGGCCCAAGGCATACTATTCCCATCCCTGAATAAAACTAGCAATGTAACTGACGGTCACATGCTGCCCTAGGCATACCATCCCACCCTGAATAAAACTAGCAATCTAATTGACGGTCACTGGCTCCCCTTGGCATACAATTCCCACCCTGAATAAAACTAGCAATCTAATTGACGGTCACTTGCTGTGAGACCATCATGAACTTTTATAAAATACTCAGACCTCCAAAGTTATCAGTCCTCACCTTGGTAAACTGCTCCACCTCCAAGCTGGGATTCTTCTGCAGGAAGATGTACTGAGAGACAAAGCTGTCTGATGTGGCGCCGCCATCCCCATCCTTCACAGAATCACCACTCCCTCCTTCTCCCCCAGCAGTCTTTAATAGAGCGCTGGACAGACTGCTGCTGTCCCCAAATGAAGTCCCCAACTTGCCGGAATCTCCCAGAAAGCGATGGCCATGAGTGAGCAGGTCCAACCAGTGTTGAAAGACATGTTCTCTGACCTGAGGGAAGTACTGGGAGAACTGTGCGTAAGTCATGGTGGGCTGCTGCTCCAGGAACATGAACTGGTCTTTAATCCTACGCTTCCAACGGTAAAACGTCCGCTGCTGCATGTTGGGAAATAGACGGGTCATTTCAGCAAAGTCCATGAATGGGTCCCTCTCGAGAAACTGATATTCCTCTTTCTGGGTCATGTCTTTTCGAGGCCAAGGGCTACCTTTTGCCAGTTCTCCATCGTCTAGTTCTGACAGTTTGCGCTTTCTTGATCTTGTGGCATCATCCATGTCTACTGAACTGAAGAAAGAGGAGTGAAGCAAGGACAGATCAGTAGTGATGTGACGCTGCTGTAACAGCCGGTCTGTGTAGCGCTGCAGATGCTCCATGGAAGATGACGAAGACAGCAAATGGGAAGCATCGCCAACCGCTGCTGTAGTAGTTGCTTCACTTGGCATACTGCATGGAGGTGAGAGAGAGCTGGAAGAGGCATCCTGCAGAAAAACAAGGCATTATTACAAGTACAGTGTATTAAAATAAATGCTAATAATATTGCTCATTTTGTACATCTCTGAACTTTATTTTTAGCAAAAAAAAAAAAAAACATGAAGGATATACCACCCTGTGTGTTGTCTATGAACACTAAAAATCGATGAGTTCATTTTTGTTTCTCAGGGAAAAAAACCTAAGAGTTCATTTTCGTTTCTCAGAAAGAAAAGATATCTAGTTATTTCTAGTGCCAAGAAAAAAAATACTGGTCATTCTTAACCAGAACCCCAGCAGCTTGTAATGTTTCAAAATTATACAAGTTTTTGAGACATCTGAATACAATAGATAATTTACACACAAAAAAAACAACAACCACAACAACAAATAAACAAAATGCATTTATTTTACAAATGGAAGTACATCCACCTGTATGGGGTGATCAGTTCCTAATATTGTTACAAAGGAAACAATTAAAACTACTTCATACCTAGAGCATGTTTCTCTGTTCCACTCTTTCAGGTAACGCTTCTTGCTTTAGACATCAAGAATACGTTG
Source organism: Conus canariensis (assembly GCA_033310375.1). Lineage (NCBI taxonomy): Eukaryota > Metazoa > Mollusca > Gastropoda > Neogastropoda > Conidae > Conus > Conus canariensis. The sequence goes on along the minus strand of CM065716.1, from coordinate 43,849,969 downwards.
TGTTGAGTGAGATAACAAGTTGCAAGCATCTTGAGTCTAAAACTGCTTAGCCTCAAACTGATTTGTACAAGACACATTTCTCCATTTTATACATTACTGAATACCAATGTCAATCACAGAAAATAGCTTAAGAATGCCGGAATAATATCAGTGTTCCTGATAATTCACAATGACAGATGTAGTATAGAGGTTTCAGATCTGACCAATAGTGCAGAACATGATGATGCATCTATATATAGGTATTTCAACTATAACAGGTAAATTGATCAGTTTTTAAACTTCCATGACTAATTTGCAAGATTCAGAAACAGAAACCTATTTTGCTCTTCACATTCTGCATTCCAGCTAGTCCTTTCACTTCTGGTAGATGTAACAACCCTTTTTGTGTCTGTTTTCTTATAAAATAAATTTTCGTTCCATAACACACACACACAAATGTGTCATGCTGGAAAAATCAGACATCCTCACACAATCACAAAATAAATTATCAGCAAACTACAGAGCGCATATTTGTTGAAACATGCAGCCATCAGTCACAGAGTCATCCACTGCTTAATACAAATGCAGATTAACTCCAAAAATTTCAAGCACCAACACCAAAACAAACAAATCGTAACTTCTTTCATTTTAATAAACAATCTTGGTACTAAAGTAAATATGAAATGAGGCAGGGAACAGAAAACAATAAATAACGAACAAGTATGGTAACTCTTGCTCCCACAAGAAAACAAATTTTGTACACACCCATAAGAAAACCTAACACAGAATAACTTTTATTCAAGCCTGGCACAGCATTTAAAACTTGAATAAAGTCAGACAAATACAAAGACAAACAATCTAATAGTGGGGGAAAAGAAGCACAGGCCGACAACCCCTGTCATCACAGAAATGGCTTGGCAAAGATTTGGGGGGAAGGGGGGGTTTAAAAAATGAAGAAGGCGGGAACATGACATTAAGAAAATATATTATGAATATGACAACTCTTCACTAGCTGCATGAGGGACCCATCGTAATCTCTCTCGAAGACAGATCTATTTGTATTGTGTGCTGTGTGCTGGGGTGCTGTTGGATTCGTTTCTGAACCCTTGGTGGTGAGAAAACCACATTATTATGGACTGTGGTGTGTCTCTATTTGACGCCAGGAGCACAGACACACACAACCAGCCGTGTCTCCCTGATGAGTCCGATCCAGCAGACAAAAGGCCTTGGAGCAGGCAATACAAATAGATCTGCCTTCGAGAGAGATGATGATGGTTCCCTCATGCAGCTAGTGAAGAGTTTTCATATTCATAATATTTTCTTAATGTCATGCTTCCGTCATCTTCATTTTCAACCCCCCCCCCCCCCCCCCCCCCCCCCAAGTTCAAATCCTTGCCAAGTCATTTCTGTGATGACAGAGGGATTGTCGGCCTGTGCTTGTTTTCCCCCACCATTAGATTGTTCGTCTTTGTATTTGTCTGACTTTATTTAAGTTTAAAAGGCTGTGTCAGGCTTGACTAAAAGTTACTCTGTGTTAGGTTTTCTTATGGGAGCAAGACTTATCCTACTTGTTTACTGTTTCCTGCCTCATTTCATTTTCAATTTCGTTTCAATTAAATCCGAGGTTATTTGTATTTGTTTCTGTCCGTCTTTGTGTTTGTCTTTTGATCTCCCTTGCATACTTGGGTGGATCCTCAAGCGTTGGCACAAAGACTGTCCCTTACATTTTATACTGTTTGCATATTGTCTTCAGTTTTTCAGCAATTTTTTTCCTCCCCACACTTCCATTTTGTTTCATTTACTACCCTTCGCTGGCTGCTTTTGGGGGTGCTGTTGGATTCTTTTTTGAACCCTCGGTGGTGAAAACACCACAGAATTATAGACTGTGGTGTGTCTCTATTTGACGCCAGGAGCACAGACACGCACAACCAGCTGTGTCTCCCTGATGAGTCCGATCCAGCAGATGAAAGGCCTAGGAGCAGGCAATACAAATAGATCTGCCTTCGAGAGGGATTATGCTGGTTCCCTCATGCAGCTAGTGAAGAGTTTTCATATTCATAATTCTTAATGTCATGTTCCTGTCTTCTTCATTTTCAACCCCCCCCCCCCCCCCCCAAGTCCAAATCTTTGCCAAGTCACTTCTGTGATGACAGAGGGGTTGTCGGCCTGCGCTTGTTTTCCCCAACTTTTAGATTGTTCATCTTTGTATTTGTCTGACTTTATTCAAGTTTAAAAGGCTGTGTCTGGCTTGACTAAAAGTTACTCTGTGTTAGGTTTTCTTATGGGAGCAAGAGTTACCCTCGTTGTTTATCGTTTACTGTTCCCTTCCTCATTTCGTTTTCAATTTCGTTTCAATTAAATCCGAAGTTATTTGTATTTGTTTCTGTCCGTCTTTGTGTTTGTCTTTTGATCTCCCTTGCATCCTTGGGTGGATCCTTAAGTGTAGGCACAAAGATTGTCCCCTACATTTTATACTGTTTGCATAATGTCTTCAGTTTTTCAGCAACTTTTTTCCTCCCCCCACTTTCATTTTGTTTCATTTACTACCCTTTGCTGACTGCTTTTGGGGGTGCAGCAACTTTTTTCCTCCCCACACTTTCATTTTGTTTCATTTACTACCCTTCGCTGGCTGCTTTTGGGGGGCTGTTGGATTCTTTTTTGAACCCTTGGTGGTGAAAACACCACAGAATTATGGACTGTGGTGTGTCTCTATTTGACGCCAGGAACACAGACACACACAACCAGCTGTGTCTCCCTGACGAGTCCGATCCAGCGGACGAAAGGCCTAGGAGCAGGCAATACAAATAGATCTGCCTTCGAGAGAGATTACGATAGTTCCCTCATGCAGCTAGTGAAGAGTTTTCATATTCGTAATACATTTTCTTAATGTCATGTTCCCGTCTTCTTCCCTTTCAATCCCCCCCCCCCCCCCCCCCCCCCCCCTTTAGTCCAAATCTTTGCCAAGCATTTCTGTGATGACAGAGGGGTTGTCGGCCTGTGCTTGTTTTCCCCAACTTTTAACTTTTTGATTGTTCGTCTTTGTATTTGTCTGACTTTATTCAAGTTTAAAAGGCTGTGCCAGGCTTGAATAAAAGTTACTCTGTTTTAGGTTTTGTAATGGGAGCAAGAGTTACCCTACTTGTTTATTGTTTTCTGTTCCCTGCCTATTTTCATTATCAATTTCACACACCCATAAATCTTTCAATCTTGGCACA
>CM065716.1:43819275-43841775 GCA_033310375.1 Conus canariensis | reverse complement strand
GAAAACTTTCTGTCAAAATGCAGTCTGTTGTAGTCTTCTATTGTTCTAAGGAGGGTGCATTTCAAACAGAATGTTGCCAAGTTTAGTAAAGTTTTAGGTTCTCTGTCTCGCGTCAGCTAGTCAAAATGGACACACTCAACACTGATGTGATGTGGAGCAAATATTTTGTTGCTTGTTGACACCCTCAGTCTGAAACACTTTTGGCAATATCAATGCATGTGTGATGTGCACATGCACGCACTGTGTGAGCAGCCCTGGCTACTGGTTTCAGTGAAAACAGATTCATGCAGTTTATTTTTGTGAAGAATCCAATAATGAGATAGTCAACACTCTACTCGGCTATACAGAGAGGAGAAAAGGTGGGGATGGTGGATGGGTGGCACTGACAGAGGCTTACATGAAATGAGAGGCAGCTTAATTAATTAAGATGGGGATGGATATACTGGGAGGGACGAGGGGAGAGGAGGGGGGGGGAGAGTTCAGAATCAGTCTGGTTCAAAGACCACTGAGTTGTTAAGATCAAGTTCAAAGACTAAGCAGATGACTGTGCTAATTCATACAGTAGAACTTTATGACAAGGTTGTTTATTGTAAGTTCGTATGTTTTAAAATAGATAAAACGCCTTTAAATGAAGATCACCTAATTAGCAGAGTAGAAATGCAAGGTCTCCTCTGCAAGTCCCTGTAAAGTAGCAAGTTATATCAAAGAACTCCAGTGGACAAAATGCCAGCAGAGCGGTTTAGGCATAAAATGGTAAATAGCTCCAGTAGACCAAGTGCTAGCACAGTGGTTCAGGCATAAATAATTCATGTAATTGTTAAAGAATGTGTACACCTACATGGGAGAGGAAAAAGTACAGGAGGCAGATCTACACCAGTATTTTGATCTCTGTGTGTGTGTGTGTGTGTGTGTGTGTGTGTGTGTGTGTGTGTGTGTGTGTGTGTGTGTCTGTGTGTGTCACTGTGTGTGTGTGCGTGCGCGTGTGCATGTTGATTAGGGTTAAAATGTCACCAGCCGCCATGGCGAAGTGGTTAGCGTCGCGGACTCCTGGCTGGGAGGTCGTGGGTTCGAATCCCATCAGAGTCATGTGGGTTTTTCTGCCCTGACCGGCTTCTTCCCAGAGTTGAGTTTGCTGCGGACTCAGTTGGGAAGACTGGGACCACACAGTCAAGTTTCAACCACTTAATGGATGTGTTTCTGAGAGTGTTGCTCAAATTTCCTGACCAACACTGCAGGTGCCTGTATCTCTCGGGCCTGGCTGACGCTGGGATATATTACGAAAGGAAGCGTAGAGTACAGCCCTGTCATGTAGTCTCAGACCGAAATGGAAATCCGTAGCATCATCTTAATCATCCTCATTCTCATCGACCAGCATCCAAAAAAAAAAAAAAAAGTCTCAAATTCTGTGGCCCTTCATGCCCTGCTCTCATGGTGACCTCAATTTCGATGTCCTCTCCATGTCTATGGCCTTGGTTTGGTTCCGTCGGGGTCACCGGTATCAGTGAGTCTATGGGGGCTGTCGTTGGACGGACGTGGTTGCGTCCTTCGGAAGGAGAGCTCACTCACGCCAGCTCCGCGACTAAGCAATTATTGTTGTCAGTAGGGGGCTTAGTAGGTGGTGTCCTGCATATGTTAAATCAGAACAGGCGCCACTGAACACCACCGAAGTGAACTCGGCAGCAGTGCAGTGTCTCCTCCAGTGGGTTGCCTCTTGATGACTTGACATTGACTGCTCCCTGTGGATTGCCGGTGCTGGGGCTGTGGCGGGGCCGATCAGGCTGTGGCTATGGACGGGTGTCGGAACGAGCGGCGTGGGTGCACTGCCTCTTAGGTGGCGCAGGGGTTGAGACAGGAGGAAAAAAAAAGGATTAAAATGTCTTTGAAGTCTTTAGTTTTACATCTATCCATGAAAGTGTGACAACAGAGAAAAAGTTTTTAAAAAATCAAAAAGGCTGGAAAGAGCAAAGGGGAGGAGGATGGATGGAAAGGGTGGGTGGGGTAAAGCAAGAGGTCGAAGGTAGGGGGTCGGGTTAAACATGTAGAACAAGTTTAATGTGTTTGCACACACACCAAGTATGTGTTCGTGAGTTTGTGTGACTAAATATATCAATAACATTTATGATTTAATGTTTACTTCATATGGTTTTGAGCAATGCTGCAATTATGAAATTATGAATTCATAACAAAATAAATCACTGTAAAAACTGTCAAAAGTGACACATTGTTAAATGTCTGTAATGTCTGATTAAGTAATAAAAATTTTAACATCCACCTATTGATGACCTAAAACGGTTCTGTAAAGTATGTACTGAGAGAACTGGAATGATTTGTTTTCCTGCTCATGCATGTGTGCACACATGCACATGCCCTGGTGTGTGCATGTGTTTTATAGTCAATTACAGTACACTCTTAACACATGTTAGCTAGTTTTAGATATTAGATACCTGTAGACAATATGATTACACAAAAACAAATAGTGCAAATCAACATACTCGTTCAATTTACTACTGTCATACTAGTTTTGCACACATGTATGCAGATCAGCTATTGTCTTGAAGCTCTTCTGAATAATCAAGACAGGCTGCTGAATACACAATCTATTATTGGATCAGACACAACTGAATAATTTGAGATTTCTAGTTCAAACTTTTAAAAGTCAAAGGTTGTAAATCATACTGACAAACACACAAGCGCGTGCGCACACACACACACACAGTCAGGAAACAAATAAAAACAAAGGATGTCATTGTAAATTCAATTCAATTAAAGGCATGACCTACAATTCACAAGATCACAGTGGGAAGTGAGAGAAAAAAGAAGTACATATTAAGAACAGAAAATTTCCACAAAGTTCTTGATTTTACCTCCAGTTCAGAAACCTTTTTAAACTGATTATGCTTAACAATTTATTAACCCGAACAACTTACCACACTTGAAATAAAATGAGCTACTTATGTTTCCACACTGGATCTTAATACAAGTTTGTTTTAAGTTTCTTAAATAGGTTAAATGTGTACAGAACGCAAATGACTCAAGTGATGCTAGATTTTATTCTGTTTTTCTTTTTTTCCCCATCAGAAGGAAATCCTAGTTCTATTCTATTAATTATAGCCCTAGATAACATACAAATCCTTTATTTCATAGAATCTTTATGCTTGCAATAAACATGTACTGATTTACAATGATATGATCCAATACAAATAACTTAGCACAACATTTTTTTTGTTTCTACTTTATGTGTACTGTTCACTCTGATCTTGTGCTCAAGGCTTCATATATTTTTGAAAAAATCAAAGATAAAAAAAAAGCAAAAAAGAAAGACAACATCCATGTAATGTATAACAGTGCAAGAAAAACTATTAGTGCAGCATCTCACCTGTCTTGTGCGCTTTGTTCAGCACTGTCTTCTTCCTCTTTGACCACAGACATGTCCAGAGGAAGATCCCCTTCATTTCCCGATACCCTGGCAGGCGAAACGTTCCTTTCCTCAGAGGGAAAAGAAGCCTCCCTGAAAGAGGCAGATGGGTCAGTCTTATGGGAGGCAGGTTTCTCCGAATGATTAAGTTGTTTTATGACAGAGGTGTGGTTGGGGTGAGAGGAAGCTTCAAAAGGAACAGGGGAGCACGGCACATCAAGGGACTCACTGGCAAGGGCAGTGTCAGGTGGCGGGGCAGGGAAGGCATCAAAGGCTGCACGAAGGGAGGAGTCAGCAACAAGGGACACAACGGGTGACGGGACAGGAGAGGCTTTGGATTGGTCAGTGGGGCTGGGAGAGGCAAGCAGACGCTGAGCATGGTTAATTTGGGACAAAATTCCCACCTCCATGAAACTGTCCGTCGATTCTATGGAAGCCGCTCTGTCTCGGCTTTGCTCACCCATATGGTCCTTGGGTTGAGCCAAGCTGCTTTGCAAGCCCAGGTTCACCTCCATGTCACAGCTGTGCTCATGATTAGACAGGTCAATGCGGTACACCTGTCGTGACATGGGGCCATTGTGCACCACGTGAGACACCGTGCCATCACCAGACACCACCACTTTGTTGTGCAGTTCACCGGCTGCACATGAAGTACAGTGTTCGATGCCATGTGAAGGTGACCCATTAGGCAAGCACGCTCCATGTTGACCGTGACTGTGTGTAAGCCAGGAACTGGGCAATGCATGTGTACTGTTTTTGCCTGAAGTTTCCACCGAGGTGTTGCTATCTGTATGATGTGAACCAGCTACTATGGCAGCATGATCCGTTTCATCATAGTTGTGCTGTGACTTACTGTGAATGTCTGAAGTCGGCAGTACCGTCACTGAACATGGAGCACTACCTTCACCCCCAGTGGGATCCTCTATACTTCCTTCAGCCACCTCAGACTTGTCACTGCACACTGGAGCTGCAGCTTCACTCTGTTCACCACCCCCATCCCAACTTGTTCTGCCTTCATGGTCCAGTGTTCGTGCACACTGGAGAGAGGCACTAACAGCAGAGTCAACATCAGAAACAGAGACACTGTTGGGAAGAGTGGTTCCAGCATCATCACTGGCAACAGCCTGACCTTCAGCTTTGGCATCATCATGCCCATCTGCACACCTGTCTTTTTGGGCCACCCTGCTCATAGCAAGAGTCACAAGCTCTGCTTCACTGGCCTCCAGATCAGACTGCCGACGCTCATGAGTTCTCTCCTTTGGAGCAAGCCCTCTCCTCACCACCTCTTTAATACTGTGGTTGTCTTTGCTCTTGTGGTCAATCTCCACACAAATCAGTCCCACCACTTCAACGCACTCATCAAAATGCAGGTAGGTGTAACACAGCTGTCGCAGCATATTCTGGAGAGCCGAGTAAAAGTCAGAGGCATTTTTGGTTGCGAAGTCAGTGTGGTCTTGATCCGCATTTAGCGCACTGGAATCTCCAAGTGTGCTCGACATACTGAAACAAACAAAAATAACTGACAAGTTAGGGTGGTCCTGATATGCATTTAAAGCAATGGTATCTCCAATTTTGCTCAAGATACAGCAAAAAAAAATTAAAAAATAACTAACAAGATCTCAAACACTTTCAGTCAAGAAGACATCTATAAATATATGTACCACCTGATCCATGCATCAAACCACAACTACCAATCCTGAACCCCCATATGTGTAGAAAAAGCAATTTATAAATCAATTAATTACAGAACTGAATGAAAAAAGAAATCTCATGAAAAGAAAAATTGCTTTTACTTAAAGTATTTTTCAACATATAACCTTGTCAACAACATGATGTGCTGACATATTAAAAATCTTTTTTTTTTAATATTTTAAAAAAAACACACACACACACAAAACTTTACTTATGAATTCATAAGCATAACGACAGTAGACTGAGCCATGTGAGCCCACAGATTTTTTTCCCCTCTAAACTAGTTAGGATGTGCTGACTGAACCCTTAACAAACTAATCTGGAATTCAATAATGGACAGAATTACGAACATGAAATCTGATGGTCGTAATATTATCGCAATCACATACCACCCTAAATTTCCTTAGCAGATTTATGCAAATCTCAAGAATGGCCTAAAAACTTCACACACACACAAAACTGAATTTGGGCTAACAACTAAAAAAAAAAAAAAAAAAAAAAAAAGCCTGAATTTGGGCAAACCTAAAAATGGTCATATCTGATGTTCAGTAACTGTCGTTGTTCATGGCTCAAAAGGCAGAGGAAAAAAACATTTAAAATGAATTCAATGGGTCATACCACCTTAAGCCCCCCCCCCCCCCCCCCCCCCCCAAAAAAACCCAAATTTTTTCTAGTCATCCACATTAGGTAGCCGATGGCCACCTTTGTTTTCTGTGTGTTCTTTTTTTTTTTTTTTTTTTGGTCTGTTTTCCTTTGTTCCTGCTATTAAAAAACAAAAACAAAAAAAAAACGAACAAACAAACAAAGAATATTAACAAACACCCAAGGTTTTGACTAACATAGCAGATGATAGAACTACTTGAACATTCTTTCAGGGGAAAGCACTGTTTACCATCAATATGGCTATACATAATACAAGTAGCATACAGCATGTGTCTGCTATCCTTGTTGCTACCAGTGTTGTGCCAGTGCTACGAAAACTATCACCTGCAGATATCCAGGCAGCCACAAGGAAAACATATTGTAAAAGTCCTTCGCATTCTTGACCTTTCAGCTTGTTTTACATGCACACTTTTTTCTTCTTTTGGTTTTGAACGCACAAATGCCTGTGATTTGAATACAGAAAAAGAAAATTGTGAGATCGGTACGGACTAAAACTCTGGCATCAGTCAGACTTAAGCAATGAAACAATAATCCATTATTAAAACAGATACCCTGTAAAATTTTTATCTGACCCTATTGATACCTGTAGCATTATCGATTGTCCCCACTGAGCTGGGTAGTCTCCTTCAGGCTTTACATACCCTTACACTTGACAAAAACAGTGTTCCTTTCCACATTCTTCCACTCAGCAGCTGATTTTATTAAGTCAGATGCGATTCTGCCTTGCACTGTAAGCAATTCATTGTTTTCATTGCTCTGCTTGTTGTAACTAATAAAATAAATACACAAACTGAATTCATATTTGACTCGGTATCACTCAGCGAAAAACAACATGGCTATTTCAAAGAGATAAACCACACACGAGGTAATCTATTCCTGATACTGTCAAGCAATTCTGATTGGATAATTGCAAGCAATGTTGATGGGGAAAGATAACCCGAACAGTACACTGTTCTGTCAGAACTGCCAACTTTTTGGTCAAAATCTTGTAGACAGGTCTGACCAGTGCTTGAAAGAGTGGCATAACCAGTCTAGCCCCAAAACTTGCTACTATGTGTCACTGCCCGGAAATACAACTGCCGCAACTCCTTTTTTTTTGTTGCATTTTTCAGATTTTTGGTCTACTATAAGAGCGGGCCAAGGGGCACACCGCAGCCAAGTCCCCATTACATTATCCTATAAATAAAGATGTTGTAATGAAAATACTTGTACAATAACTCAGCTCGCAGTATATCTTGTGGGGAAAAATAATCAGTTTTTTCATCTCCTGTAAAATTTGATTTTCAAACGAACGGCAGTTGTATTTCCAGGCAGCGATGTGTGGGCTTCATGTGGAAAAGACCAAAATGAGCATGCAGCACGGTGCTTGCTGTGTTTACCTTGGCATACATTATGATACAGATTTCAAAGCTTTTTCACGCTTCAGCTCCTTTCATGTGCTGTACTGTGGTGAAATGGCCTTCTTTGCATGTTGTGCCAATGCATGTTGACATGTGACTATGCCTGGCTTGACAATCCAACAGGCCTAGCAGACGAGAACTGGAAAGGCCTGCTTTACATTATCCACAATATGAACACTTTTTTTTTTAGGTTGATCTGTTTGTTCATTATCATTTGACCTGTGCTGGGCAATATCAAAGGCTGACAGAAAAAGGGATCAAAATCCTAGTAAGCTGATCTCACTTATTATTCATTCTGTGCACCAGTCAGTCAGTGGTGCAATTCAACAGCTCAAATATGAGGCTTTTTGCACTGTGTATTTTATTGTGTGACACATTGTAAAACTAAAAGAAGCAACGTTTAATCATTCATTGCTCTAAACTGTGTGCATCTCTCTGCTATTGGTATTTCATCTGGAATTAGAGTGGAAAGTGTTCTGGCATTCATCAAACTTTCTAGTTTCTACTAGCTTTGGGAAAAAAAAAAATCACTCATTATTTTCCAGTAAATTCATGTCTTGCGCTTAATAAAATGACAGGATCATCTCTTTAATAAAATGTACCTGATTTAATTCATGAAACTAAAAAGCCTTTAGAGGAATGAACCCCCCCCCCCCCCCCCCTAAAATGAGTACAGACAGACTCTCAAGCTTACAAAATCACGGAAGAAATATAGAGAGTCTCTAAAGCTTACAAAATCAAGGCAGGTAATTTAAGTCACTGTCCTGTAAGCAAAGGATGTGTGCCCACACTCGTATAGGTGGCAATGTATAGTAACTCAGTCACCTTGATGTAGTAAGCCAATTTTAAGTAAAAGTATGTAAAAACATTCTCTTATGAATGCACACTTGTAGACTGCAAGTATTCCTGTTTTCTCAGTTTTGTGAAATACATTATGTCAATTGTCAGGTAAAAATTCACAATATCATCACTCACTGGTAGCTGGAGATACTCATCTTCCTCAAGTTTTCACAAAAGTTTACAGCGCAACACACACACACACACACACACACACACACACACACACACACACACACACACACACACACCACGCACACACACACACACACACACACACACACACCTTGTCTTTCATAAGTTATGAGTTTACAATATATACTAATAAATACAAAATAAACCGAAAAAGAACGATTACTGTCAAATGAGATTACCAACATCAGTACTACACTGTGTCTATGATTGTTCACATTCTTTTAATTACCTCATGCAAGCAATTCCACTACCCCCCCTTCCCCCTCTATCCCCCAAGAATTAGACATAGTGGCATTATCTTCTGACTCTTGAGCCTGTAAGTAACATATGAAATAAAATCAGTTGATTTCCATCCTGCATGATTTCTTTTCAGCATTCTGTTCAGTGTTTTTTTTTTTAGTTTTTACTAACCTGACATAAGTCTCTCTCCCTTCCTTCACTGACTTTCTTTGTCTCTCTACCACAACAAATATTCTTCTGACATGACGCTTTAACTACTATTACACCCTTCCTTTATCTCCAGTTTTGGAGCAGATGGTCTATCATTCTGTGTCATAAAATTTGTGCCTCATAGAAAGCTTTGTGTGACTTCACACTAGCACTGTAGCCATTGTGAAACAGATGTTGGTAAAACCTAATTCTAATACAAAATGATATATATTGATCTGCCTGTGCTGTGCCTGTATCAGTATGTGTGATGTGTGTGTGTGTGTGTGTGTGTGTGTGTGTGTGTGTGTGTGTGTGTGTGTGTGTGTGTGTGTGTGAACAAGTGAGTGAGAGAGAGAGAGTGTGTGTGGGTGTGGGTGTGGGTGTGGGTGCGTGCGCGCATGTATATGTGGTGTATGTGTGCATGTGCATGCAAGTACACACTTCTTAAATGTTGACTGGGCACTGCAAACTTTTCACTCACTATAAGCATTCACCTACGTGCACTTATTCAGTTCAGTGATCATGCTAGTAATTTTGAAACTGGTATGGCAAACCTGGCGAAGACAAATCATGGGTCAAACAAATCCAGTAGCCTGGTCTGGCTACTGGTAAGAGTCAAGTGCTACAAACACAACTGGGAATCAATCTCTCCCGATGTCAATCGGTCAAATAAAAATTGAACTGGAAGGTAGAACCGGTATAGGTACCTTTGCTGATATTTTGTTATCTGAACCTGTAATTAACATTAAACACAATCCCTGAAGGTTCCTCACATTTTCATTATTAACCACTCAATCAGGAATTTTCATTACCAGACGCTATCCATTTAGGTCAAACAAAAAAAAAGTTGCAGTTACCATAACAAACCGACCCCATGTTCCCTGCAGACCCTTACTTAGCCTAATAACCAACACTGTATCTTTTTGCCATATTACCATAAAAGCCGCTTTTTTTATTTTTTATTTTTTTTTGCCTTATCTATTAACATTACTGAAAGATTAGATCAAAAATAAGAAAATCACAGTCTGAATTAAAGAGTTGCTCCTTGCATACTTTGTTGGCAGTAATGATGACACTAAAAAAAAAAAGAAAATCACAGTCTAAATTGAAGAGTTGCTCTTTGCATACTTTGTAAAGTATGCAATTTCCCTCTGCCATGGGCAACCAGGGTTAGCAAGCCTTTGCCCATGGCAAGCAAGCCTAACTGTTCCACTACGAAATGACCACTGCTCACTTAAATGCAAAATCAACATAATACAAAGTTACTAACACTTTGATAAGCCCCCTTGTGGATGACCAAATAAATAAAGCACAGCAAGTTTAGTAGCACTATTTTCTTTTATATCTGACATGAATGCATATAATTTCCTTTTTTTTTCTTCTCACATTACTCATCTGTTTTCCTGATTTCACCCCTTAACTAGAGCTGGCTGCAAGTAAAATTCCAAAATGAAGCCTGGACTCGTGCAAAATAAGAGATTTTTTTTCAAATTTTCAATACCTAAATAATTTTTTTTTTAACACAAAAATCTGAGCAACAAAAAAATCAAATTTGGAAGGAACACATTTTGTTTTTTTATCCCAGAAAATTTTTTTTTTTAACACAAAAATCTGAGCAACAAAAAAATCAAATTTGGAAGGAACACAATTTGTTTTTTAATCCCAGAACCTTCTATACATGTACAGATCAAATGGTGTCCGCAATTTTATTTCAGAAGCCTAATGGCACACTTTTAGAGAATGATAAGAAAAAGGCCAAAGTGCTAAATGTTTCTTTTAGTCAAATACTTTTTTCCTTTGAAAATCTAAGACAGTCATCCTACCCTAATTCTCAAGGCAAACACTAACAGTAAGATATATTCCATTGTAATATTACAAAAATTGTTAAAAGGACAATGCCAAACACATAGCAAAACTACATATTTCAAGGTCTGCTGCCCAATGACACACTTGTATTCTAGACTATTGTTAAATCAGACTTCTCAAAAATATTTTCTCACTGCTCCTTACACCAAAAAAAAAAAAAAAAAAAACATTCAGAAAACCAAAGTTGGGGAATCTCCAACACTTGAAAACAAGCTGATATGAAGAAAGTATTTAAGACAAGGAGAGAGTGGAACAAATGGTATTTGTATATATTAAAAACAATTCTTTTGCCTTGATCACTTTTGTAAGCTGTGTGAAACTGAAAGCCTGAAACCTCCAGAGATAAACATTTACTTTCTAGCAAAATTACCCATCTTCTAATTTAGGTTTAAACCTTATGTACCCTGTACAACCCCAGCCACCTTAAAATACATCACTGGATCATGATGACAAGTGATATCAAACTGATTGTACTTGGATCACGAAAGCACATCTGATGAACTCTAACAGTACACAAAAGACTACAGCATTCAGGACAAAATTATAGAGTCGACTGAAGATTTCCATGTGATGGTGATGCTATAGATTTCAGAGTTACTATCTAAAATCAGAGAACACAAATTTAATGTTACTAACTTAGTAACTAAAATCAGAAAACACAAGGAATGCCAGTATGATTCTCAATGTACTATTTTGGGACCCACTCTGTTCATTATTTTCATGACATGGCAGATCTATATCAATTTAATCACCACACACACACACACACACACACACACACACACACACACACACATACACACACACAGAGTACACACACACACACACACACACACACACACAGAGGAAACCTGAAAGCATAAAGTGTTCTTGATGATAAAAGCAAAATTTTGAGTTAGAACTACAAGACTTACTGCAAGTGCAATACATGAGTTAGGTGGATTATAACAAAACAAAATTAAAAAATTGCAAATTAAAGTCAGTGCTCAAGAATCAATAATTCACAACATAAGCATGCATAATAACCAGCCACAGCCAATATGTTGCTTTATTTATAAAAGTATACATTGAAATACCAAAAGATATCAAACTGCCTGTATACAGGTTACAAACTGACTGGACCAACTAGTACACAAATATCTTTTAGTACAACAAACCCTCATGAATATAGTACAATAGCCAGAAAATTACCTTTATAGCCATACTAACCAACAGATGAATAATGAACCATCTTAACCCCTAAAATAGCTCTAGACAAAAGACCAGAACTGAAACAATATCCTAACTAAATTTCACAACACGCTTTGCTTTTACTTGTAATTCATTATCTGCCTTTACCACTGATGATGGTGAGGGCAACAGAGCACACCACATTCATGCTACAGTATTTCTCACACACCTTACATACAAGTAACTACTTAACGTAACTTATAAAACATAAAAGCAATTTTGTGAATATTCAAATAAATCAACACATATAATAAATATGCATTAATTATGATTATTTACTACTATGAAGTATGATACAAAAATCCTATCTCAGCGCACAATTTTGCCATAATATTCCGCATTTAAACTTATCATGCTGATAAAGTCAATGATTCTTCATCGAAGCTGGAAGAGAAACCACACACTGGTCATTTGAACAAAATGCTCCAATTAATATCAAATGAAGAAGATACACTGATTGCTAGTACTGCCTGCACAAAATTGCAGGTGACTTATTTCTGCAACTCATCGGTACAGGTCAGTATTGAGAACTGGCAAGTTGCAAGTGCAGGATGGGATGCTTAAAATTGCAACTTTAATCATGAACCGTGAAAACTTTGGTCCTGACTTGTTATTTCCAAAATCTAAGGCCTAGTTATTAAGTTTTACTTGATATTACTTATCATAATTTCACTTAAATGTATGGTTATTACATTTTCAACAACAAAAGTGACAAGACAGAACCCTTTAAAAATTTGTTACATGTTTTATTCAAATTACCTTGGTCTGTTGTAACATATAAAAGTCATCCTATGAATTGAAAACAAGGTAATTAATTTGTTTAAACTTACAAAGTTACATAATCTACGTCCATTTCCTTCACTTACAGTTACACTTATCAAAATTTAGAAATTCTCTTTACTACAGAAACACTGAATAGGAATACAATATACGCTTTCAAATATGAACTAGATTTACACACAGGAAGAAGATGGCTTGCAGGCAAATTTCATTACTAGCAATAGTCGAACTAAATCTTTCGATAATTGTGAAGAACAGTACCTGACAGTGCTTACAAAAGGCTCTTGTGCTAATTTTATGAAATGTCATTATCTGAAAGGAGATACTTGACTGCAGAATGCCAGTATTTTTTCAACAAAAGATAAATTTTGCCTCAACTTAAAAAGGCTTATTTGATGGTGGTAGTCCAATTATTCAGGGACACCAATGGCAACTGTAACCCCATACGCTTTACATCTGACCTACACACACTGAAACTGCACTTCCATTTTTCATGGGAGAGGGGGACTGTGATAAATTCAAATGCCAAACATGTATCATTTGATCAGTGACCAGAAATTCCTCAACACCTGCTCCTCTACCCCCCCCCCCCCCCTCTATCTCTCTCTCACCCCCGCCCCCCCCCCCCACCCCACCCCCTCCCCAATTCTGTATCCAATCAGTCTAGAAGGGCTGACAAAAGATGATGGCATGAAGGAATTAGGAGGTGTGAGGCACTGCTGAAACTTTTAATTCTGAACAGAAATTGAACTTCTACCCCAACTTGGTTGATCTGATCCACCCTCGCTGCAAATTCGCTTGAAATTTCAAGATACAAAGACTCAACTTCCCCGACTTGCAGAGTCTTACGAATAATGTAAAAATATAACTGAAAAATATTTGGTTAGCATGTAAAATGCACATAATATTCACAAAATTAACGGTCTTACTTCTAAGCTGCTGGCTCAAAAACCTCCAGTCAAAAATTCTGAATGCGTAATACATCCATTCTGTGATTCACCACTGTAAACCTACCCTACATGTGCATACGCTGCGCCAGAATTAGCATTCGTTCCTGACACGGTGCGCACATTTAACTTTGGCAATGTGTCAAAGATGGTCGTGGTGGGAGTAATGATAAAATCGGTTGTAATTAACTCCAAACTCTTTGAACTTCTATCATAACATCATTCTCTCTCAAGTTACACATGGCCGCGCACACTGACAGTCTTTCTCTTCCGCACTGTTTAAATCGTCACGTGATCTTCAATGTCTTCTGGCCGGCATCAAAACAAAATCATGACACTGTGACAGATGACGTATCAAATGACAGCTGTTCGAGACAGCTTGAAGAAAAACCTTACACACGGTGGTAGACATATACTGTGACAATACCAGAAGTGTGCAGCGCTAAAATGTTTGGGCTGTTGTGTTACAAACAAAGAAAAGATGCTCGGATTTAAAGATGGCCGGCGGAGAAAGGAATTTCTTTCTCCACTTTACGAGGCGGCGTGCCACAAGCTATCTAGGTCACGACTCGCCGATTCACAACTTGCTTCCGTCTCAGGAAGGTAAATAAGACAGTCATTATCAAATAAAGGGATCAGCTGAGTAAAGTGGAACTTCCAGGTACTAATGTTTTCGATATATCTGCAAATAAGTTGCCAGAATGTCAGAAACTATACCTGCAGTTGTTGCAGCCTTTGTCGTGAGTCTCCAGCAAATGCCAAGCGAGGCTCGAATCTTTCAGTTGCAGACGACTTTTCAGTTTCCGCCATCGTTCAAATGAACCAGCCAAATATATCCTCCTAGCGTCCCGCCATTGATATGCTGCTCTTTGTTTTAGCTGTCGTTCTTTCACTGGTTTGGGTGGCCGACCTCTGTTCGTGTGTTTCCTCAGAATATCACTACGTTTTAACGTGGCCATTTTGTCTGTCTGCGAACGTTTAGTCAAAGGGGAGAACACATTAGGATGGGAGGGGGAAAGGAGGGCACAGTTTGCGCATGCGCAGACGAAATACAAGTGTCAGCTCACGTCAGTATGCGACAGGTGAGTGGCAGCTGACAGCTGTGACATGACTGTCCATCATCCATGGCACGCACTGACTGCTTAGCGTACGATTGGAAAGCCAAATCTGCTGTAGTTCAAGAAAGCCATCACCTATACTCAAGGAGAAGATATCATTTGACTATTCAGCGCACCAGCTAGTCATCAATGATGCGGCAGGGGGAAAAAAATGAAACACCCTCTAGAGGGATGACATCATTTTGTATTGACCGTTAATTCGGTGGAAGCAGTCGAAATATAAACGAAGACCACTTCTTAGCATTTACTATTTAAAACTTAGTACATCTCCACGACATAACCCAAATTGATACGTAGCACCACTGATCGAATTCTTTCGATGCTGTTTTTCTAGCAGCATATGATGTGGAAATGTCAAACGCTGGTGGGTCAACAAAAAAAAAAAAAAAAAAAAAAAAACGTGCGTGGTGGGTGCTCCCTGATATTCATTTCTCGTACACACACGCGCGCGCGCGCGCACTCACACTCACACACACACACACACACACACACACACACACACACACACACACACACTGCAGGGGGGGGGGGGGGGGGGGGGGGCGCCTACAGTAGACCAGTTGGGGTCCACGGGCGGGCAACGCTCCTACATCAGGGGATCTGGATGCAGAAGGTAACATACTTACTGGGAAGGGCATCTCCTGGCAGATGAACTGTTTATTCACAGTATGCGTGTGTAAAGTACTTTTTCTTAATCCCCCCCCCCTCCCCCGTCCGCGCACATATACTTCATACACACGCGTGCGCGTGCGCATACGCACGCGTACTCGTGCGCACACACACACCCACGCACTCACAGAGAGAGAGAGAGAGAGAGAGAGAGAGATTATTCCCAAGGGTAACACAGATGAGCAACCTTTTTTCTTCCACTGCATCTGGCCCTTAATTGTCACCTCAGGCACGAAGGTATCTTAAACACGAAAACTATTACGAGAGAGACAGACAGACAGACAGAGAGATCTAAGTCTAAGCACGTGAAATTTGAAGGCGAACCAAGATTTTGTCATCAGTTGAAATCGATACCGGCGGAATATGTTTCCTGCTTTGAGAGGCAGTATTTCATAGCCTACATTTTGCTGCGTGCCTCAGTTCACATTGTGAATATTTAATGAAACAGTTGACAGACTGACAACAATTAGAGCAAACATACGGACAGTGTATGTGGTCAAACAATCCACTATACTTTTGATACGAAGAGAAATTATTACCGAAAAAAAAATAGCTTGCTGGGAATACATAACAAAGAAACTGCAAATTTCTGTTTACTTTTTGACAATCAAATCAAGTCAACCATGACGATTACAGAAATTATGTGAAGAAGTCGTTATAGTTTATCAGTACATTTCAAGGTCAATAACCACGTTGATTTCAGTT
The DNA here is from genome assembly GCA_033310375.1 of Conus canariensis. Lineage (NCBI taxonomy): Eukaryota > Metazoa > Mollusca > Gastropoda > Neogastropoda > Conidae > Conus > Conus canariensis. The sequence continues at coordinate 43,825,829 of CM065716.1, read as the reverse complement.
TAGATTTAAACTTACAACTTCATAACAAACTTACGGATATAAACCGCATTTCCGCTGTGGTGAAAAGATATCAAACAAGAGTGCACATTTCCATTGACAAGCCTTGGACTAAAAAAAATATGAGAGAGAGAGAGAGAGAGAGAGAGAGAGAGAGAGAGAGAGAGAGAGAAATTTGCTCTTTCTGTCCTCTTTAGACAAGGAATGACATCATTTCTTGATAACACGTGACATGGCAGATTCCAGTTTTTGCTTTTCGGTCTTGAGGCACACAGGTTCAATCTTTCTTTGCAACATTTCTTTTATTGTGTTTAGCAATTGTTATTATTACGCTATCTGAAATCTGCTTTGTTTTCGTGTGTGTGTGTTCGTGTGTGTGTGCGCGCGCGCGCACAGTGTGTATGTGTGTGTGTGTGAGCGTACGTGCGTGCGCGCGTGTATGTGTGTGTGAACAAGCGTCGCATACATACACACACGCACACACACACGCAAGCGCGCGCGCGCGCACACACCACACACACACACACACACAACACGCACGCGCGCGCACGCACGCACGCACACACTCACACCACACCACACACACACACACACACACACACACACCACACACACACACGCTCGCGCACGCGCTCACACACACACACACACACACACACACACACACACGACAAGTACACACGCACATACATACACACACACTTACTTGCTTAACTACCCAATGGACACTGTCAAGTTCACACTTACACACATAGAAGCGTACACACACACTTACTTGCTTAACTACCCAATGGACACTGTCAAGTTCACACTTACACACATAGAAGCGCAAGCAAGCGCACACATACGAACTGACGTACACTTAACACGCATGCACCCCCCCCCCCCCCCCCCCCCCCCAGTAATTTTTCACACACGGGCGCGCGCGCGCACACACACACATACACATGCACACACACGCGCGCGCGCGCGCCACACGCACACACACACATACATACACACGCGCGCAGTGACTTATACCCTCTCTCTCTCTCTCTCTCCTCTCTCTCATATAGTGGTGGTATTTTTTGTGACAATAGAAAACATATAGGCGAACACCGAAGGATTTTATGTATGGCGACTCTAATCCAAAGTAGGCCTATGTAATTTTCCATTAATTCGGTGTATTCGTTACTATCTGAAATCGCTGCAAATGGAAAATTACAGAATTACAGAGTTCCACTACGCTTACGATAGCCTATTATGACTTGGCCTGAATACTAAGTTGAGTAACAGATATTTTCTTTTGTTTAAACATGGATTAAGCTTCGTTTTGGTGAAGCAAGGTGTTGGGAAAATGTTGTTTTTGTACATGTTTTCTAAAGACTTATTGACTACCGAGTATGATCCATTCATATTCAAACCATGAAAGGTGAGAGAGAGAGAGAGAGAGAGAGAGAGAGAGAGAGAGAGAGAGAAGACAGACAGACAGACAGACAGACAGACAGACAGAGACAGACAGACAGACAGAGACAGAGAGATTCTAGTCAAATCATCAAATCATTTTGCTTATAGCCCAGCCGACCGCAAACTGCCGTATCAAGGATGTCCCCTCGTTGTCGACGACTCTCTAAACATAGGCCTAGATGTTGTAAAAAAAAAAAAAAAAAAAAAAAAGTGTTAAGTTACGCCGATTTAATTGTGAAATACGATACAGGCAGCAAGGTGAAGTCGACAAATATATATTTTCTTCAGACATACAAACAACAGATGCAACGATGCACAATACTCCCCAGTTAGCAGTCGGCATGAAAATGAAAGAGGAGTAGAGAAATGAGGACATCTCAAAAACAGAGAGCAGGATATGGGGTTCGGGGGAGAGAGAGAGAGAGAGAGAGAGAGAGAGAGAGAGAGAGAGAGAGAGAGAGAGAGAGAGAGAGAGGAGGGGGTTAAGGAGTGGGAGAGGGGTGAGGTGGAAGGGAGGCGAGTATGAATGAGCTGGGTCACAATCGAAAGCGAAGTGTTTGTGTGTGTGTGTGTGTGTGTGTGTTGATTTTGAAGGGAAGGGAGCGGGGGGGGGGGGGGGGGGGGGTGCTATTCTGGACTTTCCCATCTTTGTTCTCGGAACTACTTCCCTGTGAGTGATTCGAGGCACGACCGAGAAACACCATAATTATGGAAAGAATATCAGCACGTGCTCAAACTCACCCACCCTCCCCACAGACTAAGGAGGTTACACAGACCCGTCAGTAAAGACAAATCGTGATGATTTCGATAGAGTAGTGTCCCTTAGACTTGGGTGGTTAAAACAGCATGGCTACGAAAATAAAGAACAGTAACACAAATGCAAAAATGCTTAAGTGTGCACACACACAATTACATGTGTGCATGCATGTATGCATAGGATATGGGTGAGAGGGTGGGTGAATGGGTGAACGAATTGTGAAGGAGAAAAAAGCACCATATAGATAGATCTGTTCACAAATAGACTAGGTCGAACGACACTGACATAAACATACGCGTACGTCTGAGCATATATCAAGATATAATGCATGTGTGTGCATGCGCGCGCGCGCGCGCGTGCGCGCGCGCGTGTGTGTGTGTGTGTGTGTGTGTGTGTGTGTGTGTGTGCCATTATGTGTGTGTGTGCCTCTGTGTGTGTGTGTGTGTGTGCGCGCGCGCGCGCGCGCACGCGTGTATGTCTGTGTGTGTGTGCCTGTGTGTGTGTGTGTGTCTGCCTCTGTGTGTGTGTGGGGGGGGTGGGGGTGGTTGTCTGCCTATGTGTGTGTGTGTGTGTGTGTGTGTGTGTGTGTGTGTGTGTGTGTGTGCCTCTGCATGTGTGTGCGTGTGTGTGTGCGTGTGTCTGCCTCTGTGTGTGTGTGTGTGTAGGGGGGGGGGGGGTCTGCCTCTGTGTGTGTGTGTGTGTGTGTGCGTGTGTGTGTGTGTGCGTTTGTATGTCCGTGTGTTTGTCTGCCCGTGTGTGTGTGTGTGTGTGTGTGTGTGTGTGTGTGTGCCTCTGCCTCTGTGTGTGTGTGCGCGTGCGTGCGTGTGTGTGTGCGTGTGTGTGTGTGTGTCAGTGTGCGTGCATAATTGTGTGATGGTTGTTATGCAATCATACACATCACATGCGCACACACGCACACACACACACACACACACACACACACACACACACACACACACACACACACACACACACACATTATACACGTCTTTGAGTTTGTGCAAGTAGACCTGCAACATGCACAATGGGAGCGGATTGTCAGGAGGGCGGGTTGTCAGGGGTAAATGTCCAGAAGTGAATTGTCTACGATGGGCGAATTGCCTGGGGTGAACTGTCTTGGGGTGAACTGTCCTGATCCAAAACCGTGCTTGCAACTGTGCATACATGTCTGCGCATGCACATGTGTGTATGTGTGGGGGTACCTTTGTGTATTTGTGTACTTGCATGCATATGTGTGTGCACGTGTGTAACCGTGTGCATGCATGTGTATGTGCACGTGTGTGCGCATATGCATGTGTGTGTGTGTGTGTGTGTGTGTGTGTGTGTGTGTGTGTGTGTGTGTACCTGTGTGTGTGCGCGCACTCATGTGTGTATGCATTTGTGTATGCATCCAAATGCATGTGTGAATAACATGCATGCATGCATGCATATGTGTATATGCGTGCGCACACATGTGTGTGTTAGTGTGTGTGTGTGTGGTGTGTGTGTGTGGTGTGTGTGTGTGTGTGTGTGTGTGTGCATGAGCTTCAGTGTGTGTGTGCGCACATGTGTGAATGCATATGCATGCAGTTAAATGAGTGCAGTTTGTGTGTGTGTTCATTTGTGTACGTTCCTGTGTGCGTGCGTGCGTGCGTGTGTGCGTGCGTGCGTGTGTGCGTATTTATATACATGCATGCATGTGTATGAGTTGTATGTGAATGTATCAGTGTGTTTTAAACCTGAAATATGCTGCTTTGAATGCAACAGCAAATACTAAACCTGAATACTTTAACCACCCAGAACAAAGGGAAGTAATCGAAATTTTGGCTTGTAACAAGATAGTAAGGGAAAGAAGGCAGTGAACTATCTGTGTATACTTAATCTGTGCCCGCCCTATGTGATGGACAGGCTGAAACAACCACATGTCTATTGTATTCACCCGTTGACAGCTTCCTACACCATGCCCCAAATCATTCACCGGGGAGTGGTTTTGGAACGGGGTGGGGAGTTTTATTCTGACTTAGATCCAGAATCAATGTGAGCCCCATCCCCCCTTCCCCTACCCGCACCCCCCGTCGCCCCCACATCACTGAAATTCACTGGGTGCATTGTGCTTTGATCGATATGTTTTGTCGCTTGGGACATTTTGCGGGAAGCAAAGAGGGTGTTCGGTTTTGATTTACTTAGGCTACTCCCTGGGCGGTGACCATGGGTGTGCTCTTTCTCACCCACCTTGAAGTGATTTTGGAGAGGGGCGATGAAAAAAAAAATTTTAAAAAAAAATTACTTAAGTTTTCTGCCCAGTGTGTGCATTAGATAGGCCTAACTGACTGATTTTCTCAACATACCAATGGACACTCTGCAAAGATTATTTATTAATGTGCGGGGAAAGTGATGCAGATAAGGTGGGCATAAGTCCTTCGAATGGATTATTCCGGCAGTAGAATGAAGTTGTTTGTCAGTTTCGTTGTTCAAAGAGAAGCCAAATTTGCGCGCGCGCGCGCGCGCGACGCACCACACACACACAACACACACACACACACACCACACACAACACACACACACACACACACATAGCAAGCAGGGTCAGGTCAGTTATCGGAGAGGGGCGGAGAAGAAGGGGGAGGGGGGGGGGGGGGTCTAAAGGTCCTTTTCCAGTAGGGGTTAGTATAGGGGCAACGCCGGTGTCAAAAATGCTTCTTTTTTTTTTCTTTCTTTGCCAGGCAGGTGGATTAAGATCGGGATGGTGGATTGAGAAACACTGGCACCCCCTTCCCCCTCGTCCGGCGCTGCTCTCTCTCTCTCTCTCTCTCTCTCTCTCTCTCTCTCTCTCTCTCTCTCTCTCTCTCTCTCTCTCTCTCTTATGAGGTCGACTTCATTATTAATGAACCTTATATACCGGAACACTCTGGACTGTGCGAGCGCCGTCTCTCCAAATGTAGGAATACAAACAGAATGCTGTACAAGCCAGTGGCATTCTGACCTAAAAATGATTAATTGGTTGATTTTAAGAGAAAAACTGGTTTTCACGCATATGGCCATGATTTAGGGAATCTTTTAAACGATGGCTGTTTAGGTAGTCATAATAATCTGAATTCATTATATGTGCATATTAAAACTAAGTTTTGTAAATAATTCATTATACACATTTACAGAAATGACCACTATATACTTCCATATTTATTTATTTTAACATGTAATGGATAAGTTTGTAAAGTAATGATCACTTGTGTAAAGAGATAAGTTTGTAAAGTAATGATCATTTGTGTAAATACATACATGATTTACATTCATAAAGGTCATTTTTGTAACTTATGCATAATTTACGGATGTAATGAGCTATTTACAAAAATAATGCATAACATGTACATTATTATTTAGGAATGAGAAAACAATCTAATTAGTTAATCATATACATAGCCTACTGGTAGTGTTGTTAGCAGACTTGGTTGGTATCTGGTAGCATATGTATTGTGCGTCCCTTGAATTAAGTCCAATAGTATCAGTATTTGTCCATCCAAAAATTATTCCTTTCTAGTCTCTTCTGGAGGAGACCCGAGTGTATTTATGTGTGTGGCCAAGCAGATTTTTTTTTTTTTTTTTTATCGTATCAAGATTCCCTTTGTTAATCGTAATACAAGATCGATGCACATTAAAACTTTTCGTTTTCTTACATAGAAGAACTAATGCAGGTTGAAGAGGCTACGTATACGTTTTGATTGAAAGAGAGCATATTTACGTGCGTGCACACGTGTATATGCTAACTTAGTTTCAACATTTGAAAGGCAGAGGCATCGAGAGCAGGGAGGAGAGAGCGGGGCGGATGTCTTTAGTAAGTTGTTTATTGTATGTATTTCTTATCGTATTACTTTGTAACTCTCTCTCTCTCTCTCTCTCCTCTCTCTCTCTCTCTCTCTCTCTCTCTCTCTCTCTCTCTCCTCTCTCTCTCTCTCTCCTGTTTTTATAATGCTAATTGTTGTACGTTTTAGTGCATTTCCATTTCCAGTTATTACATTTTGTGCTTAACTATTCTTTACATTTCTGTTGTTCCCCCTCTCCCTTCCACCCCCCCCCCCCCTCTCTCTCTCTCCTCCCTCCCTCCTCTCTCTCTCTCTCTCTCTCTCTCTCTCTCTCTCTCTCTCTCTCTCTCTCTCTTCAAATTCCATGTCACTTTACTAAATACCTTCAACGTATTTTCATGCCTTATGAAAAACGATTACGTGTTGTGCCTTGTTCTCTCTCTCTCTCTCTCTCTCTCTCTCTCTCTCTCTCTCCTCTCTCTCTCTCTCTCTCTCTCTCCCTCTCTCTCCCAAATTTCATAGTAATGTTTAGCATATGATATTTTGGATAAGAACAATGGAAATATCATCTCTCT